>JASERS010000004.1:39446512-40071512 GCA_036711965.1 Onthophagus sagittarius
TGATAGAAACTGATGAAACTGATAGTTACACATAATGGCCGGATAACCGGATATCCAGCTAAAACTGATGCCGAATCCGAAAAGCTCGATCGATATCTTCGAAATCGCTAGATGAAAAAAATGTGGTAAAGTTTATTGTAATCAGTCATTATTTCTGCGTATAATATGTTAATTTGGAAATTTTCGAATATGCCGTTTTCCTAGTATCGTGAGTTAAGCGAAAAGAGTACCCAATTTTTGAGAGTGTGGCATGTTTTATTTTATTGATATTTTGTTGAATAATGTCATTTATCGGATTCCGTTATTAGTTTTCATAATCAAATTCTTTTCTTAATTAATCTTTGAAGGGCTTATTAATTGAAACGTCCAATGGCTGTAATACACTTATCATACCTCCAAGTATAATCACCAAATCCCGTTGTTTCTTTTAACTTTAGCTTTTACATTTACTGTTAAATGGTCTCGAAATAGTACTAACAATGGTTTACTTAGATATCCGCAACGTCTGTTCCATACCACATTTACCCAATCTTTCATAAGATCTGCACAAAACATTACGTGATTCGCTGTTTTTCGTAACCAGTTGTTATCAGTTTTATTTCTTTTTGTTCCTTCTCATTAACTGTGTAATTACGAACTATGTAATTACGAAATAAATTGGAGTCTCTTCAGCGTTACCAATTTGACTAAAATGATAATTATTTATCTTTCTAAGTTCAATTACGTATCTTTGAAAATTTGTTAATTTTTGTTCAAAATCTACTGGAAGCTTTTGACATATTGATGTACACCGTCGTAACAAAAATCCACCACGGCGTATTAATCTTCTACGCCAACCTTCGTTTCCTTTAAATTTTACACCGACGACCTTGGCAACTTCTAAACCCTTTAATTGCATCATCTGCCTTGCTACTGGTAGTCCTTTTGAACGTTTCTCTTTGACAAAATCAATTACAGCATCATTGATGTGTGGAAATTTTCCTCTATAGGACCAGTGAGAGCCTCGCTCGTTGCTCGTTATTTGATTCGGCGGCTAGCTGCTTTATTACTGTTACTTTCCGCAAATACAATAACTTTCCGCTTTAATGCAGCATCGTAATGAACCCTTGTTGTATAGTTAAATGAATAAAACTTCGATCGAATTTACGTGACACACTGTCTAGGTACCAAAACTTATAGGGCAAACTATGCTGGGGATTCACCCAAGTGAATTAGGTGGTACTAATATAATTCGAACCGTAAGTTAACGCGAACAATATAAATTTTATATCTTAAATTCGTATTTTTGACATTATAAACAATAAAAATAATTGTTGTAAACTATTTTTATTTGTTACATTTAATTACTTTTGTGGTTTTGTTTTATTTTGTGTTTACAACATATATATTCGAAATTCGCTCGAATCTAAGACGCACCCCATTTCTATGAACGATTATATAGCAAAAATAGGGCGCCTTAGATTAGAACGAATACGGTATCATTATTATATTATTATTTTTCCATTTTTATTATTTCAGTATAATCTAAGTTGAAACACAGTCTTACACAGGGTTACTGGTAACTAGACGTATTGCAGAAGGTTAAAGGGCAGCCAAAATACAACAATTTAAACCCCCTATTTAATTTTAGGTTATTTACCAAAAAAAAACATTTATTCACATTTTTGTGTTAAATAAAAAACTGCTTGTATAATGGCATCGATTTGAATTTTAATCGAAGGCCGCCTCTTATTATATCTTTTGTCATAATTAAAAATCCGGACATGCCCAACAGTATGTAAATCAATAGTAAATACAGATTTTTTTAATAAAAATTAATAATCTTGAACTCATGCCATCTATCTCAAAAAATTATTGTGACAACAAGTGTGCGAATTGCTAAAATAATTTCCTTGGTTTGTTAGCGTTTTAAAAACGTATGATTGTTCAAAGAATACAGGCAATTACAACGTCAAAAGGATCATTTATTCAGTACATATTACGTAGAGGTGAAATTGTTTTGTGAAAAAATTAAACAAAAAATAAAAAATAGCACTAGTTTTAAATTTAAATTCACACATCTTGCTCAAAGTGGGCCCCTCGGTTGCGAACACAGCACGCACGCGTTTTCTGAGTTCACTTTTAGTAATCCTTGAAGTAAATGTCTCCCTCATTACTTCCGCTACATTTATTATACGCTGCTTCTACTCTTCCACGTGGTTTACTGGGGTTTGATGCACAAGTGCTTTCATCTGTCCCCAGACCTAACAATCACATGGGGTTAAGTCGGGGCTTCTCGCAGGCCAAGGCATTGGTCCTCGTCTACCAATCCATCTATTTTGATACGTCTCGTTCAGCCACTCGCGTATTCTAACTCTAAAATGTGCTGGACAGCCGCTGTGCATGAACATTATGCTCCTTCCAGTTTCTTCAGGAAGTCGTGCCAGCAACTCTCACGAATTGTTTCGTAAAAATTCTTCATAATTTTCGCAGTTTAATGTGGGAGATAAAAAATGTGGTACAATTAGTTCGTTGTTAATTACACAAATCCAGACATTCAGCGAAAATCTTCGTTGTGAGTTGGTTGGTTTTTACTTTTTTATGGTAATTAGTTACTTCGTCTTTGTCAAAATTACACGCATCTGTCCATAAAATTTTTTTCAAAAAATCCGCATCTTCGGCATCGGCGTTTATCATAAATAAAGACCGGATTAAAAGGCACAAAAAAGACGGAAAAAGGCACATAAAAAGGCATGAAATTTTGGCAACAAAAGCATTAAAAGGGCATAAAAATTAGAAATCGAAAAAATTGCTATACCTAATTAATAATGTATTTTAATAATATTTTCATTAAAAAACACATCGTTAAACTAAACATTCATATATAATTATTAAACCACTAATCACGAAAACAACTAATAATTAAATGCTGTTCTAAATGTTCCATTGTGAAGTTGTGTCTTCTCTCACTTAACGTATTCTTGTAAGCCGAAAAACTTCTCTCCACGTCCACACTTGTAATTGATGCATACTTGAACTTTGTAATTAATGCGGGATCCATAATAAATCCAGTAACAATTTCACCACTTAAAATTGATGCAATTTTTTGTAATGTGGCAAATCCTTCATTTACAGAACGTCATTAAATGTATTCGTAATTATTTGACCAATATGTTCTGGTACGCTATACGTGCTGTCTTGAAACTTTTTAATCATTTCTACTGCAGTCACTAAAGGTAAATCCTGTTTTTCAAGTGATTTTATAGATTCACTTATATAACTGTAATTGCTTTTTATAAATGCCAAATTATTTTGTAGCTCCACTTCTTTTAGAACGGCCTGGCAATTTTGTATTGCTTTACTACTTGTAGCCGGAAATTCATTTATTAATTGTTTAAAATGATCTAAGGCGTTTGTGTAGTATATAGCGGCATCTAGCCATGTTCCCCATCTTGTTAGAACTGGTTGTGGTGGTAATGGGGTATTTGGTAACCTCTCTCTAAACAATTCTACCCTTAAAGGGGCTTTAACAAATATTTGTTTACCGCTTTTTATTAATTTATTAACTAATGGGAACTGTAACCTTATAGTTTCTGCTACTCGATTAAGCCCGTGTGCTAAGCAAGTACAATGAATTAAATTATGGTAAAAAATCTTCATATTAGATGCAGCTTTTACAATGTATGCCGCTGCGTCTGACACCATCAGTAAAATTTTATCATTCGATACCGGCTCCGGTAAGAAAAAATGCGTTAATTCGTCGTGAATAAATCTTGTTACCGTATTATTATTTGTTTTACTTAATTCTTTGGTACTTATTAGAAAACATTTTGACGAATTTTCATTACTTAATACTCCAAGTATTAAATTTGCCACGTATCGTCCACATACATCAGTTGCTTCGTCTACACTTATCCAGATATAATTATTTCCAATAATATTTTTTATTTCTTGAATAACTTCTTTGTAGACTGAAGTAATATAATTTTTGCGGAGATGGCTTTCATCGTGAATATGCATTGTACAATATGTTTGTAAAAAAGTTTTGAAATATTTATTTGTCACTTTATGGATTGGTATGTTTGCTTTTATCAAAGCTTTGCAAAGATCAAAATTGAATTTTGATTGTTCAGTGTAGCCGGATGTTGATGCCACAGATTGTATAGCTGTACCTATAGTTTGTTGTTTTTTGGATTGACTTTTAGTCAGTTTTAATTTTTCCTGATGCAATGATGTTTTGACATGCTGAATTATGTAGTATTTCTTGTCACAATTAATCTGCTAACAGTAATTTAATAACGTCAGTATTTTATAATATCTTCCATAATTATTAAACAATCAATATATTGTTCTATTAATTTTAGTGATCGAAGTACTACATTGAATCAATAGTGAATATTATTTCTAGTGAATTTTGGGACATGCTATTCTTTATAATTTCCAATTTTTACCGTAAAAAGATTTAAATTTCGGTTTTAAATATTTAAAAATCTTTGGTATTATACATAATTTAATCATTATTTAAAAATATAATTAATATAATTAATTGTTTTTACTCGATTAACTCCATCAATACTTACGAAATATGAACAGGCTTGGCAAAATAAACGATTGCGTTCATATTTCAATTCCTTGTAATCTTTAATCCATTCTTCTACGGTTGGCTTTTGTTTCGGCATTGTACTACGCAAGAACTTCACACTGTCACTCGAGTAACTTTAATAGAACTAAATGAATTGAAGACTCGACGCAAGTCAAATCACATACGGGGAATCCCGTGTAAGTCGACACGGCACAACGGGGAATTCCAAAGCTTAAATTCGGATCGATGAAAAACGGGGATCTTACGTCAGACGGCACAACGAGGAAATGTACAGATGCGCAGCGAAATATTTTTTCATAATTCAACCAATTTTTACAGAAAAGACGCCAAAAAGTTGGAAAAAGGCTTTAAATAGGCATAAAAAAATAATAGGCATGAAAATTCAAAAAAGGCAAAAAAGGCATAACTAACCTGGTCTTATTTCACTTATTTTTAACTGATTCATAAAGATATTTAAATATATTTGTAATGCCTTTAATTTTGAGCATAAGCATATTTTCTATAAATCCGGTCCTTAATCATAAAGCGGCAAAATTGTAATCGCCTCAAATCAATGGATCTCCATCTTCAAGCGTTTGCACTGGTTGCTAATGAAAAGGATAGCGACCTGGCTCGTGCAGTACATCCCAAACTGACGCGCTACTACGTTGGTTAAAGTGTTAGGGTCTTCGTGGAAATGACGAAGTATTTCTTCTTCGTCTTCAGGAACATACATTTTTGGCCTTCCAGTGTCTTTTGTTGTCGTTGAACCATACTGATTTCAGAAATTTTTCGATAACGTCAAAGCAAGTAATAAAGGGCAGCCCCAAATCATGCCATTTTTCCTACACTAGGTGAAAACCAGTTACTGATTGACATTCAATAGCCTTTTTTTTAAACATTCATATCTTTTTAGAAAGCTAACAAAACAAGGAAATTATTAAAGCAATTCGCACACTTGGTGTCATAATAATTTTTTGAAATAAAGCGATTGATTTCAAGAGTAACTAATTTTTCTACAAAAAATATCAGTCTTTGTCAATGATTAATTTTGAATTGATCAGCATTTGGTTATGAAAAAAGGTCTGGTCAAGGATACCATTGTATAAATAGTTTTTCTTTATTTATGAAAGTAATGTGAATAAATGGGCATTTTGGTAAATAACCTAAAATTCCAAATATCTTGAAAACTATTAATTTTCGGATATACACATAGGTGGTTTAAATTAATGCATTTTGATTGACCTTAAACCTCCTGCAGGGAGTACGTCGAGTTACCAGTAACGAAATTCGCTCGAATCTAAGACGCGCCCCACTTCCATGAACGATTATATAGCAAAAATACAGCTTAGATTCAAATGAATGCAGTATCATTATTATACAGGGTGTTCCTAATGATATGTGAATATTGAAGGGGGTGATTTTACATCGAAAATTAATGATAGTTTCTTATATAAACTATGGTCCCAAAATGTTCCGTTATTAAAATACAGGGTATTAAAGTTTAAAAAAAAAGGTATTTACAAATAAGGTATTAACAGTAAACAGATTTTAACTACAAAAAATTGTTTGAAATGTCAAACGTACACTCGGCAGCAGAAGTTTGCGTACAAAAAACTTGTAATACTTTAATTGAAAAAATAAGAGTCATAATCTAATGTGATAAACTTGATTTTTTTTTATTTTGTATATTAACTACATATAATTCTATTAACAAAATATGCTTCAACAAAACACAAACAGTAGTTACAGAAAAAAATCAAAACTAAAAATTCTACAAATAACGGGTATGCAAAAATCTGCGTACAAGTCAGGACAGTATTTATAAAAAATTCATAAATGAGATCATTGTTTCTATATTAATATGAGGTCAGATAACCTTTACGTTTAATGACCTCCCTTAAACGTTTAGGCATGGAGTGCACTAATTTCTTCGTTTCGTCCGAACTGATTTTGGCCCATTCCTCAATCATAACATTTTTAACGTTTCCTTCGACGTTATGTTGTGTTGCCGAATCCTGCGTTCCAGTAAATCCCAGAGGTGTTCGATGGGATTCAAGTCCGGCGATTGTGGAGGTGTTTTAAGTTGCTTTGGGGTATTGTATAGTAGCGCAATGTTTGGGGTCATTATCTTGTTGAAAAAAGTATTCGGGCCCCAAGCCCAAGTTTTCGATGCTAGGCTTCAAATTTTCTTTTAAAATGTCTATATACATTTTATGGTCCATTGTCGATGTTATGAAAACCAACCTTTCCACCCTTTTGGTGCACATACACCCCCAAACCATAACTCCACCACCTCCGTGTTTTACAGTCGCTTTTAAATTTTCGGGATTAAGGGCAGTATTAGGTTTTCTCCATACAAGTTGTTTACCCTTAATGCCGAAAATGCAAAATTTGCTCTCATCTGTAAAGAGAACTTTCTCCCAGAATTCAATGGGCTTGTTTAAGAGTTTTTTTGCAAAGGCGATCCGCTTCTGACGATTGACCTCTGACACAAATGGCTTTTTTCGTGCAACGCGACTGTGATAGTTAGCTTTTTTTAACGTCCTTCTCACCGTATCTTTGCTGATAGTTTTATGAAATTCTTCTTGTCTACTATTTTTTTTTGCCGTCAGCCTAGGTTCTTTTCTAACCTGCTGTACAATTTTTCGCTTCTCTCGGTTTGTTAAAAGGGGTGGTCTACCAGATCGCGGACGTGAGAGGTAATCTTCAGTGTCTTTATAATTATTAATTACTCTTTGAATGGAAGAGTGTGACCTGCCGACAGTTTCTCCTATTTTTCGAAAAGATTTTCCCTCTTTCCATAACTTTACAATAATTTTTCTCTCTCCCAATTCAACTTCCTTTCCTTTCGTGTCCGTTCTAACTTTTAGCTTCTAAGCCTGTGCTAATATAATTGACACCGATTATCTTTTATTTAAATCGGAAAGCGTACATCGCCAACTACGTATTTAAGTAAATAAGTATATTTTGGAGAAGGCGTCTTTATTTGTACGCAGATTTTTGCATACGCATTATTTGGAGAATTTTTAATTTTAATTTTTTTTCTAACTAATATTTCTGTTTTATTGATGCATATTTTGTTAATAGAATTATATGTAGTTAATACACAAAATAAAAAAAAATTGAAGTTTATCACATTAGATCATGACCCTTATTTTTTCAGTTAAAGTGTTAGAAGTTTTTTGTACGCAGACTTCTGCTGCTAAGTGTACGTAAAACAACAAATGATATGTACATACATTTAGGCTCAGCCACTTAGATTTATTGCAAAATTGTATCCTTAATAATTACAATACGTATCATTTCTGTTGAGCAACCGACGGTTTTTAATTATTCTCTCAAAAACGGCGCATTTCAGTCCAAAAACTCAAGAGGGCTTTTATTTGTCAAATTGAAGGGGGAGTTCAAAAATATTTTTTATTTGGGAAAAAACCATTAGCATACCATTTTTTTCTTTAAAATTATTAAAGTCAGTAATAATACGCACGCCACTGTTAAAGATAGAGATTAGATTTGTATTGAAAGATATGCGTCTTTATTAATAATCACTATATGCCAAATTTCATAAAAATACCTAAAGCGATTCCGAAAATATTAATTAATATCCTTTTTTTTTAAACTTTAACAGCCTGTATTTTAATATCGGAACATTTTGGGACCATAGGTTATATCAGAAACTATCATTAATTTTCGATGTAGAATCCCCCCCTTCAATATTCGCATATCATTACGGAACATCCTGTATAGTCTGTTCTACAATTGAGTCGCACGTCATACCGAAAACACGCCCACTGAGTAGCGGCGTTGCCAAGCATTGTTTTAGCACTTCGGTGGATGAATGGATAACGCACCTAATTCGCAATTCGTTAATGTGTTTGAACTGTTTTCTTTTATCTGCAATTTAGGGCTGTTGTCAATAACATGAGCTTAAAAGTGTTGTTTTGAAGTTTAATGTTCAAAACTGCAATCTGTTTTGAATTGTATGAGTTATCCTAGAAGATGCATATATTATGCATCAGGATGACGGCGAGGATGTTGAAGATGAACAACCCGTGATTCGTGATAGATGCTCGTATTTTTTTGGTAAAGATGGAACTAAATGGAAAAAGGCTGTCCCACCTAGAAATATTAGAACTCGCAACGAAAACATAGTGTCTCACCTAAAATTCATTGCCGGGGTCATCGGTGAAGCACGTGACGCATTATCTCCCATTCAACGCTGGATGTACATGTTTGGAAACTGCATTGATATTGTAGTTGAAAACATTAATTTATTTATTGATAAAATTTCTGTTAAATACCAAGATAAGATTGAGTGTAAACCTACCGACTCTGTAGAAATCCAAGCGCTGATGGGTTTGCTTTATTTAGCTTGGCTCCATCATGGATCAAGGACATATCTAGCACATCATGGTCATCAGACGGTATGGGATATGAGATTTTTTCTGCTACAATGGCAAAACGGAGGTTCGTCTTCTTATTGAAATGCATTCGCTTAGACGATACCACAACTAGAGGTCAAAGAAAAGAAATGGACAAACTAGCAGTTCGTACTATTGTTGACAAGTTCAACGACAATTGTAAGAAAACTTATTTTGTGGGCGAGTATGTAACATTAAATGAAATGCTGCTTGCCTTTAGGGGTAGGTGCAGTTACCGAATGTATATTCCAAGTAAACCAAACAAATACGGATTGAAAGTCTTCGCCGTTGTTGATGCCAAAACATTTTTCACTTCACACATAGAAATTTACGCTGGTGTTCAACCCAATGGTCCATATAAAACTGACAACTCTACCGCTGCAGTAGCGGAAAGAATGTGTTCACATTTATTAGGATCAGGAAGAAATGTTACAATAGATCGTTGGTTTACAGGATATTCATTTGTAAAGAAACTGCTAAGAGAGTACCGCCTTACTGTGGTTGGTACAATTAGAAGAGAACTACCTCTTGAAATAACACAAGTTAAAAACAGGAAAGTATATTCTTCGTTATTCGCATTTAGTAATGATAGACTGCAGTTTCATATATACCCAAAAAAGGAAAGAATGTGTTTGTAGTTTCAAAAATGCACCGAGACGATCATATCAATGAAGCTACCGGTGATCGGAAAAAGTCCGAAATAATTACTTTCTATAATAGCACAAAAAGTGGAGTAGATATTGTTGATCGAATGATCACATCATACAATGTTGCAAGAAACACAAAGCGTTGGCCAATGGTAATTTTCTATAACCTTCTCAATATAGCAGCAATTAACGCTTTTGTTACCTACAAAGGCAACATACCAGATGGTGAATTTGCTAAATCTCGCAGACTGTTTCAAAAAAATCTTGGTATGGAGTTAGTGAAAAATAACATGCAAAAAGGCTCTTCTTCAAGTGCTTATCAACGGCTCGTTGATAAACACTTGACCAAAAGTGTGCGTACTTCTGCCTTGAGGCTCTCAGGTATTGAAGAGGAGATTATTCCAGAGCCACAACCAGGGAAAAGAGGAAACTGTAAATATTGCAAAAGACGAAAAACTCGTTATTTTTGCAAAATTTGTAAATGTTGGTTGTGCATGGAGCACATAACAGCGTGCTGCAACGATTGTTTGGGAAATATGGAGACCACAGTTTGAAGCCCTCCAGTTTGTGCATAAAATATTATTCTTTAGTTAAGACATTTTTTTATAACACTTTATACATTTTTAAATAAATATTATTATAGATCGATTTTCTTTTCCTTTATTTAGGCGTTGTTTCCAAATTTTGAAAAATATGTGATTAAATTGTAAGCATTTTCTTTAAATCAAATTAACATAAAACGCGAGTTTGGAATTGGCCCTGTATTAAGCTATTATATAGTACAAGCATCATATAAAACATATTTATGAGAAATTAGCACTGGAGGACACGTTGGCGTCCTTTAGAGTTTTTTCTATTTTGGACTCTACAGACCACACCCGATCGAAAGTGTTAAGAAAGCGCGCCCGACAGACGCAGGGTTAATTTTTATCTCAATAATTTTTAAAAAAATATACCACTTATATTAATAATAATATCTTTATTGGTCTTACAATTAGAGATTACACAATTTATCATATGTTATTACAAAGAACTTGAAGATGTATCTTCAACCATGATTCATTCTTTTATTTCTATTATTAAAGTCAAAGCGGTTTTTAAAGTTTAATTAAGTTGAAACGCAATCTTACATATTTTAATTTTTATCTCAATAATTTCTGATTAAGATGCTCTCATGTCATAAATGATATAAACATCTTGGAGATATTAAGATTTTCATCTTTAATTAGATCCGAAAATCATTACATTCTCTCCATTATTTTGCTAATGGCGTTTTATTTATTTCTCTCATTTTTATTATTTTAATAAATCTAACTGTAAGTTGAAACGTAATATTGCACATTTCAATATTGTCTCAATAACCTTTAAATAAAATAGCGATTATCATACATTATTTTAAAGAAGACATAGTCATCTTCTATTTCCGCCATGATTCATTTCTTTATTTCTATTATTAAAGCCAAGGCGATTTTTTGAAGTTTAATGAAGTCGAAACGAAATCTTACACATTTGAATTTTTTATCTGAATTATTATTTTCGATTAAAATGTAAATTATCTTATAAGATTTTGAAATTATCATCTTTCGTTTTCAATTTGATCCATAAATCATCCCATTATCTCCAATTTTAGATATTTTTAACATTTTACCCAACCCAACGTTTTTTTTATCGTAATAATTTTTAAATGAAATAGTAGCAATTACTTTATTGAATCATGGCGATTTTGGAAAAATTGCAACGTTTTCTGTATTATCTGCTTTTTTAAATCCTTCCCTTAATTCGAATGTAGCGCATTACTTACAACGCGATTAGATGCAAAACTAGGAAAAAGTTTATTTACTTTATAGGTAATCTCCCTCTATTTCCTTAGTTTAGCTTTATGGAGTATTTTACGACCGGAGCTAGAAAAATGTTATTTTATCTGGCAACGAGTTTTAATTAAGTTTCAAATTGGTTTTGATAAGATTTTCATCCCACTTCAACCTTAATTTAAAGAATAAATAGTGGTCGATATTTTGTGGAATTAAAACTGTTTAAACGAAGTTGGTGCTTTTCCTAGTTTTTAAACGAATCATTTTATTTTCTTAAATTAAAATATAAAAAAAAATTCTCCCAGACGGGGAATCGAACCCCGGTCTCCCGCGTGACAGGCGGGGATACTTACCACTATACTATCTGGGATATATTATACAAGTATTATACTTTCACTTTAAAATATAAAGTGTATTATGATAAATTCATATTTCTTCATAATTACAATTTTAATACTTAACAGGTTGACTGCCAAGCTGTTTTTTGCTAGGTTGCCATTCATTGTTTTGTGCATCATATAGGTGCACAGCATGACTTGCCATTCAATCAATGTGCACTTATTTGGTGCACAGGGTACGATTTAGTCAAGTTCATTGTGTACCTCTACTGGTACACCCAGGTAAGTTTATATACGGAAAACTTAATCATTGGGCCTTCCAGACCAAAATTTTAAAATGTGCCGATGGGTTTTTAGCACGGATTGTAAGGAATCATAACACATATATCAAAAAATTATTTTTCAAATGATAAATAAATCTTTATTAACAGGTTGACTGCTAAGCTGTTTTTACACAAAATAAATCAAAGAAAAGACCAATAATAATTAACATAATGGTTAGTGTAATTTAAAGAAACAATCGTTACATAAAAATTTGCAACAAATCGGGCAACGGGTCCAAACTTTTTTTGCTATTTGTTGTGCTTCTTTTCTTGAATGGCGTCTAACAACCTCCTTGTAGCAATTTTGACACCTTCCCCTTTTATTTATTTTTTCTACAATATGACGGTTTGCACTTTCTATATTATGTTCCCTTTTTGTTATAAGACTTCTTATCAACGACTCCTTGAATTCTGAAATTTTAAGTTCTTTGAGCTTTGTTACGGTATTGTACATACACATCGAGTTTATTACAGCTGTGCTTAACATAATTTCGAAGGCTACTTTTCTGTACCATTTAACGGATCTTCGTAAAGAACGATGGTAAGATGCCATTTGGTCAGATAGATCAATAGTAGATTTACCGGTATTATAGTCTATAATGGCACATGGTTTAGATTTAACACCATTTCGAGTTTGAACCTCGGTGAACCGGTGTTTGAACCTTGGTGACCGTAAGTCCAAAAAATAAAAAGGTGTCAGATATGAGCGATCTGGCGTTCTAGCAGCATTTTGAAGCATATTAGAAATTTCTATCTTAATGGGTGCCAAAGTTACACAAGACCTCTTAATAATATTTTTAATCGCTATCTTGGTGACCGTAAGTTCAAAAAATAAAAAGGTGTCAGATATGAGCGATCTGGCGTTCTAGCAGCATTTTGAAGCATATTAGAAATTTCTATCTTAATGGGTGCCAAAGTTACACAAGACCTCTTAATAATATTTTTAATCGGTATCTTGGTGACCGTAAGTCCAAAAAATAAAAAGGTGTAAGATATGAGCGATCTGGCGTTCTAGCAGCATTTTGAAGCATATTAGAAATTTCTATCTTAATGGGTGCCAAAGTTACACAAGACCTCTTAATAATATTTTTAATCGCTATCTTGGTGACCGTAAGTCCAAAAAATAAAAAGGTGTCAGATATGAGCGATCTGGCGTTCTAGCAGCATTTTGAAGCATATTAGAAATTTCTATCTTAATGGGTGCCAAAGTTACACAAGACCTCTTAATAATATTTTTAATCGCTATCTTGGTGACCGTAAGTCCAAAAAATAAAAAGGTGTCAGATATGAGCGATCTGGCGTTCTAGCAGCATTTTGAAGCATATTAGAAATTTCTATCTTAATGGGTGCCAAAGTTACACAAGACCTCTTAATAATATTTTTAATCGCTATCTTGGTGACCGTAAGTCCAAAAAATAAAAAGGTGTCAGATATGAGCGATCTGGCGTTCTAGCAGCATTTTGAAGCATATTAGAAATTTCTATCTTAATGGGTGCCAAAGTTACACAAGACCTCTTAATAATATTTTTAATCGCTATCTTGGTGACCGTAAGTCCAAAAAATAAAAAGGTGTCAGATATGAGCGATCTGGCGTTCTAGCAGCATTTTGAAGCATATTAGAAATTTCTATCTTAATGGGTGCCAAAGTTACACAAGACCTCTTAATAATATTTTTAATCGCTATCTTGGTAACCGTAAGTCCAAAAAATACAAAGGTGACAGATATGTCTACAAAGTCGACATGCTTAGTCGTTTGTACCAAAGCATCTCTTTTGTCTCTCCATTTGAGAACTGTTATACCACAATCATTTTGACGAACAATAATCTCGTGCTTTTTTAACTTTTGTTTTACAACTTCAGATGGCATATGCTTTTACTTTCTGTTCGCTCGCAATGTCCCGACCAAATGAGTGGAGCTTTCAAGTAGCTTTTTGCAAGAGGCACTCCTGTGTACCAATTATCGGTATATAGGGTACGCCCAAAAAGTAAATAAGGATTTATTAGCTCCACAACCACTTTCTCTGATACCGGCATATCGTTTACTCTCTCCTTTCCGCAGTATATTCTAAACTGAAGGGTATAAAATGATTCAGAGCAAAGTTTAAATATTTTAATTCCGTAGCGATGCCGTTTATTTTGAATGTATTGACGGAAAGAGAGTCTGCCCAAAAATGGAATCATAGATTCGTCAATGCATACAGACTGGGTTGGACAGACTGCCATATTAAAGTTTGCTACAATCATATTAAAATGCTTTGAACCTTGTGAAGTCTGTCACATTGAGGTGCTTTAGAATTCGGCAAAGTGTAGCATACTAAGTATGAGCTCGAAACGATTTCTAGACATGTATTCGCCAACCTTGCTCCTTAGTAAAGGGTTATCTTTTTTCCAATAGTCAGGAATTGAAGGCATTTGGCAAAGGCTCATCCATAACACCAATCCTAAAAATGTATGTATTTCTTCACTGCTGACGGGAGTCCAACGCTGCACTCGAGAATTCCTTTTAACAATGGGAGTAGTTTTTTGTTGGAGAGCATAACGATTCGTTTCTTGAACAATTAAGGAAATAACATCTTTGTCAATGAATAAGGCAAAAAATTCATATGGCTCTGCGTACTGTAGGGTCTCGATAATATCCGGATTAATTCGTACATCATCATTGTTTTCATTGTAAATTATATTTTTAATTTTCGAGAGATCTGGTGTGCTCCAAACAGAACTCGGTGCATTTACGATTGTTTGCAAATTTACAACATCCGAACAATCGTCACTGTCACTACTACTTAATACTCGCTCCTCACTTTGTTTATTATAATTAAAATTAGGGTCTGCATCACTGTCATCAAATTCGCTATGACTAGAAGTAGAAGGTGTGGGAACCTCGTCGAATAAACGAAGCAAGCGTTGAGTTCCATGATCATCCATCTTGATGAAATGTAAACAAACTAATAAACCGAACGTAGGTGGCGCATTTAATATACGCAGAATTGAAAAGCGATGTCAAATTGAACAAGTTTTGTCTCTGAGGCCATGTGCACCATGTTGGTGCACAGAACAGATTTTACATACATTCACAAAAAACGCAATGAAACTTCTAACAAAGTATATTATTGACAAACTTGCTTAAGAAAACAATTAATAATAATTTTTTTTTGTGGCACACCGGCCCACTACGTACGATTTTTTAAATCAATTCTTGGATATGAAGCCGTGCATCTATTTGCTGCACATGGCAGTCAACCTGTTAATAATTATTTATTATAAAAATAAGTAACGACTTATTGTATTCGTCTTACTAAAAACAATTTTTATGTTTTAAGGGGGAACCCCACCCTGAGTTAGTTGAAAAACATACAATATCTTAGGATTTTTTTTTCTGTGAGAAATATATTAAAACAATCTAGACTTTTATCTATGTTTTTAAGCTTTATTTAAAGTATATTACAACATTATTTTAATAAGTATAATTTGCATGGTTAACCTAAAAGCTTATCCAATGTTACACCGCTGTTATAATATAGGGGATATTTGGTAGAGCACCATCTGCAAATGCGAAACATGACACAACGATTTGGCTAGATAGATTTTAAAGGTCCAATTGTTCTTTATAGTGTAGCGTAGGGGTTTTTGAAATTTAAGAAATTAATAAAATGTGGCTTTGTAATGGTATTTTTATTATTTTTACGAAACAAAAATAAATTGAATTGGGATATTATGAAATAAATAAGAAAGATAACGGTAAAATCCTACGCTACACGATAAATTACTCATTTTTAAGTGTTTCTTGTTTTGAATAAAGCCGATCGTATAAGTGAGTTTCAAGTTTTGCGTTCTACGAACTTAAAAAATCATGTTTCGAGAAGAACGCATGTAAAGCTTTAAGTTATATTTATTAGATGAAAACAAAATAATTTTGTGTCTTAGCTTTAGTCAGCTATTCTTGCACCATACACCTCTCCTTTACTTGAGATACTTTTATAACCATTATTAAACATACTGGCAGCCGTACACGCAGCGAAATCAATTGTTTTTGGTGCTATGGACCAAATAATTGAATTAAGACTCTCATTATTGTTTTGCGTGAAACCCCCTTCACATCTTTTTAATAAATCGTCGGCAGTTAAATCATGATATATCGGCCGAATTACAACTTTTACAATTTTAGGTAAGGGGTTCGGGTGATTGTAGTTTGCTAATGTCTCTAGCAAACTCGACTATTTTTTGCCTAAAGCCACGAATACTATGAAGGATCGCAAAGATGATGTTGCGAACGTTCGTTGGTAGATATTTTGTGAAAAAAATGTAGCTCATATAGCATCCTTCATCTTTTCTTTACTTTCTGTGAATTCATGAATTAACTTATCGGTCAGTTTTCCTCTGCCTCCAAGACCTTTGTTCAATTTCTTTATATTTCGCAAACGACTCCCCATACGTTTTTATACGTGACCGATACACTCTTTTCTTTTAATAGTAATATTTTTGTACGAGTTACAATGAAGAAGTCCTTTAAAAGTCTTGCTGTCACCATCACCAATATAATTATGGTATTTTTCCTCGGAACGTTCGAACATTTCTTGAATTACAGTGACCTCCATTTTACTCGATGGCTCTTCGTGAATTATTTCACAATCATTTTCATGACATTTAATGCATATGTCGTATTCTAGAGTAGATGAAAGTTTCGCCCAGATTTTACATTGATCCACGCCATTGCCATGTACCATCACCAGAAACAGTCAAACCTTTACCAGACCTTATGTTTTCGTTTTCTTCTTTTTTGTGTTTCACTGCATTTTTCATCGATTTTGCACCGACGAGTTCTGCCGCCATAAAAATATTGCTGCTGATTTTTTCGTACATTGTTTGCGTAAAAACTTTTGGAAGATCCATCAATCCACAAAATTTTTCCACTTCAGCGTATCCCAGTCAGAACAATCTGAAGATAAAGGTGATTCTTCGGTTAACTTCATAAGCCTTTTCATCAATCAATGGGCACGAATTGATAGTGGTAGATTTACAAGACTTACATGCCACTTCAATTTTGAATCCGAGACCTCTGACACTTTTTTGGGAAAATACTACGTCACCGTCACATTTTTTGCATTTAACTACGTCGCTGAGAGCACTAAACACTGTAAGAAAGTTAATAATTTGGTACTCAAAGTTCTCGCAAACGTCAATGTTGATGTTTTCAACAGTCTTCAATTTTTGAGCAGATGTACTGGTGCTGGCACACTCTTGCTCCATTTCATTTCTATTTTTCAGACCAGTTCGATGTTTTACACTAGTCTGTCGTGGTTTTTTCCTCTACTACCCTTTCGATCCATTGGAATCATCCGTTTTCTTTTACCACTCATTTTGCTCGCGTATGCAAAGTATTTTTAAAATTAAAACGCACCACACACTTCTATCTTAATTACGGTTTAATATTAATGCCTACACTAGAATATATATATAGTAATTCGTAATGCTTCACGGATGGAGAAGTATGTGTTTTGGTTGATCCGAGGTATCATCCGTTCATCTTCTTGGCTTCTCAAGCTTCTCAACTTCATCTGTTATTGAGCCAACAGCTACACATCATCAACTGGACCCAGCTAGAAATTTTAGCATTCTGGCGTTGCGAAACGAACAGAGCGCAGAAAACCAACAAAACTCCAAAAGAAGTTCGAAGATTTAAAAGCAAGGTCTGCAAAAACATCTAAGCGGCCACACCTCCAAAACCAAAAGATCGTCCATAACCCTTCAGGATACAACCTTTCAGATGCAGAACGAGCAGTTTTAAGTAAAGGATTCAACAACGCCTTAACCCCATTCCGGATGAAGAAATCATCGCTAACGTGGAATCCAGCTTAACATCAATGGGGAAACAAAAAGCCGAAATTTTATGAATGGACATCTTCAGGATTTTACGTTTAGCTAAACCACAGAAGTCGAATTTAGATCTAAGTGAAATCCAGGCCCTGAAGCAACTTAGAAACAACCACAATATCATCATACTTCCGGCGGACAAGGGTAATGCCACAGTGGTTATGGACTTGGTGGATTACAAGCAGAAGATCATGGACTTGCTCAAAGATACGGCCTACAAACCAGCAGCAAGAGACCCTACAACTTACCTAGAAAAGACAACCAAGTCGAAAATAAAGGCATCTCCTAATAAAGAAAACTCTAATCCTTCGAGAGAAATCAAGCAGGTGCCCTAAACTTTATGGTCTTCCCAAGATACACAAGCCGGATGTTCCACTTAGACCCATTGTGTGTGCCTTCAACTCACCGGTACAAAAACTTGAAAAGTACCTGGCGAAGATCATGCAGCCTATTACACAACAAGCCGACTCCTACGTCGGAAATTTTGAACATTTCGTTCAAATTCTGGACAACGTCCAAATTGAATACAGTGACATCTTGGCGAGCTTCTATGTCAAGTCTCTCTATCCTAGTATCCCGATCGAAGAGGCCCTCAAGCAAGTCAGAGAAAACGAAGACTTGCCCAGCCACATCGTAGACCTCGCCAAACACTGTATCAACAATGCTTATTTTCTGTTTGACGGTCAGATTTACAAGCAGGTAGAAGGAGAAGCTATGGGTCATCGCCAACCTGTTCATGATTTACTTCGAGAAGAAAGCGTTAAGGGAGGCCAAATACAAACCGAAGTTATGGATCCGGTACGTTGATGACATCTTCGTCATTTGGTCCTATGGAAAAAAAAGCTCCAGGAATTCCAAGAATATTTGAATACCATTCATCCAAAGATCCAGTTCACCACGGAAATAGAAGAAAACGGACAGCTACCTTTTCTCGACGATTAGTAAAGAGATCTCTCAACAGCCTGCAGCATACTGTATACAGAAAACCTACCCACACGAATCGATACTTAAATGCATCTTCTCATCATCGTCCTTCACAGATCCAATCAGTCGCCAACTCACTAATCTCAAGATCCTTTCGACTTACAGATAACGATAACAGATCAGAAGAAATGACGAAAGTCATCTTGGCTCTTGCTCAAAACGGCTACTCCAAATACATGGTGAAGAAAGCCATCGATCGACAATTCAAGCCGAAAGACCCACATCCACAAGAAGAGACCAGAAGACCCAACGTCGTACTACCCTACATCAAAGGAACAACTGATCGCATAGGAAGACTTCTACGGAAACACGACATCAGTACCATCTACAGACCCGGCAAGACTATAGGAGCTTCTCTCAGGAATCCAAAAGACCAAATAAAATTGGAAAATCTAGGAGTTTATTCCATCCCCTGCGGCTCATGCGACAAGAACTACGTGGGACAGACCAACAGAAGAATAGCTGCCAGAGTAGAGGAACACAAGCTGAACATCCGAAACAAACAGCTCACTTCTGCTCTCTTCCGCCACCATCTGGATACAGGCCATACCATCAATTTCGAGGGTTGCAAGCAGGTCGCTAACGTTCCGCATTGGAGAACCAGATTGATCCGGGAATCCATTGAAATAGCGAAGAACGGCACCCTCAACAAGAGGGATGATGTCCTACACTTGTCAGCAGCGTGGAGGACGGTCCTAGAGCACTTCAGGCCCAGGGCTGCTTTCCTGAGGCAAGGACCATCCAATTCGGAACGGCGGTTCGCCGGGCTGCCTATCATGCCTGAAGCGTCCAGTGGGTGCAGCCCAGGTCCAGCAATCACCGGACAGCGGGTCAGTGGCCTCTTCTCGCCCATGGATGATGTCACCAAAACCATATCCGGTGGAAAATCCCCAGGACCGTTAATCGCCGTACGACAGGTCAATGACCTTCCCCCACTACCCACGACTCACGTCACGTCGGACATAAACACCCGCACCACCCCACCCTCGACCAATCGCTATCACCTACGACCAAGATGACCTACTATAAAAAGGAGCCAGAGCACCGCAGTACTTCAGTCTGTCAACAGGAGACTACGACAAAGCACTGAAGATGCCAAGTGAGATCTTGGCGAAACGGCTGCCCCTGTCCACTGGGAACAACCAAGAAGATGAACGGATGATATCTCGGATCAACATATATATATATATATATATATATATATATATATACACTAACAAAACTGATATAATGACTAAATAGCTAAGTAAGCACCACAAAGAACATAAACTATTCGCTTGTGGTCCACTCTCGTCGAACGCTGGAACTATTCCTCCCATTAAAAATGTGAGGCTTAATACTTAAAGTTTTTAAATAAACACTTGTAACAATGACGCGTTTTCTTTGTAAGCAATAAACAAATAATAAAACGTTTAGTAAACAAAAAGTTAACTCAACTTTTTGTTAAACTTGGGTCTAGGGGCGAGGCGTCTACCTGCCTTTGTAACATTATATTTTTTGGTGTACTTTTGGAATAACTTCGAATATTGAAAAACTGTTTTAGGACATTATTCTTCACATTCTTAACATTTGAAAACTGTAATAATAAATTTTTTGATTTTTTTTTAATTTCAGGTTGGGGTATATTATATTTTATCTATGCATCTTACTCATCAATTTAAATACGTATATTAAGCTGTTAAAATTATTTTGTTATTTACAAAATATAAAAATTTAAAAAAATAGCCTTAGGTATTAAACGTTCGATTATTTTTTTTTTTATTTTCCAATGTTACTAGGTACAATCTATCAACAATAAGTCGTAAGTTTATCATTTTAAAAATAGAGTAAAATAAAACGATAACATTAACATAGTAGGTACCCACTCAATAGTAAGTCCAAAAGGAAACCATGTTCATGTATGGTTTTAGTACAATAAATTTTTTATTATTTTATATAATGAATGGATAAAAGATCTCCATTAAGCCTTTATCAATCTTGGATAGTTCCGGAAGCATCTTTCGTTTCAATCTTTTAGTAGTTGTCTGATGTAACAAATCTTTTGCAAGTTGGTTTGGGTGAATTTGCAGCCTTTGCAGGTACTTAGACCTTCGTTGGGCAATTACTTCCTTTACAGTAAGTATATCGAAGTTTAGATGTATGACGTGATTAGGTACAAACCAAGGTACATTGCATATTTGTCTCAGGACTTTAGACTGAAGTAGCTGCGGTTGTAAAATGATTGATTCGCTAGCGGTGCCCCATAGTTGAATTCTGTATTCCCAAACAGGTTTCAGCACAGAAGTATATATAAGCAACTTATTGTCCAAACTGAGTTGGGAGTTTCTATTCATAAACCAGTACATTTTCCTGTATAAAAGTCCTAGATGAAGCTGTTTGGTCCAAATATGTTTTTTCCATGTTAGATGGTGATCTAGATAAATTCCCAAGTATCTGACTTCTTTTTGAGCAGGTAATTGAACATTATTTAATGTAACAGTAGGGCAAATTCCCTTTTTTGGAGTGAATGTAATATGAGTGGACTTGTTTGGATTTATTTTTACTCGCCACTGTTCTAACCATTTTTGCAGCAACAATAAGTGGTTTTGTAGGTTTTGGGATGCTACTACAGGTAATGCGTGAGTAGCCATTATTACAGTGTCATCCGCGGAAGTAGCAATCACAGTGTCCTTGGTTGTAGGTATATCTGCTGTGTATAGAAGGTATAATGTTGGTCCTAAAATAATACCCCAGCATGTATCTTTAGCAACGGGGAGTATGCGTCATTTTGTTTAACAAAAAAGTATCTTACCGTTAAATATGATTCCAATAGAGTACACATTGGGTGAGGTAGATAAGTTTTAAGTTTGGCTATAAGACCCTCATGACATGCTTTGTCAAAAGCTTGTGACACGTCTAGAAATGCAACTGTATAATATTTTTTGGTTTCTAGGACATCTCTAGCTGATTTAACTACTCTGTGAACTTGTTCTATAATGCTATGTTGTTTTGGAAATCCAAATTGATAGTTCGAAATTAATTTTTTATTTACAATGATGTCTTGAAGTCTTTTCAATAGAAGCTTTTCAAACACTTTCGACAACAACGGAAGTAGACTTATTGGACGGTAGGAAACTACTTCGTTCACATTTTTATTTGGTTTCAGCACCATAGTTATCTGAGACACCTTCCATTGGATCGGAAATGAGCCTTGCCTTAATATTGCATTGAAGATGAGTTAAGAACCAATGACCCGTAACCGGGTGATTTCTTAACTTTTAGGGAACCAATGAGTGTTTTAAGTTCCGATAAAGTAAATTTCTTTATTGGTGTTTCATAAGAGATGCTTAGTGGGGTTTTATTTGGTTCGCTATACTGGGATAATTCTGGATATGGTTGGAACACGTTACTCAAGTGCTCTGCGATGGTATTTGCTTTCTCTTCATTACTTCTCACCCAGTAACCATTAGCTTTTCTAATAGGCGTATTAACAATTTGTTGATATTCAAGTTTATTTGTTAGCTTCCATATTGAGTAGTTTGTATCTTTTCCATTAGAAAGATTATTTAGAAAGTGGTTAACGTTTTCATTTTTAAAACGTTCAATAAAATGTGCTACTTCTTTCCTACATCTTTTAATACTGGTTCTTAATGTTAGATAATTTTAATTAATCATTATAAGAATTCTTACACTTTAATTACCAACTTAAACACTGATTAAAATCTGTCTTCGAACTTCCCTTAATAAAAGCAACACGTCGTTTGGAGAAATTTTTTTTCGACCTGGCCGACATCCTCCCTCGAGTAATCTCTCCCCGAGATCCCGAGTAATGGGAGAATGCTAAGAAATACATTAGGGGTGTGAGATGATGGCGCCAGTCTAGGGAACAACCCCCCCGTTCCATGTACAACCTCCCGACTACGTGTTTTAGTCGGTCTTATCGATGAGCTTAGACGTAGTGTATACGCCACATTTGATCACAAACTTGTTAAATTTATCGCGTAAATTTTTTGTTTATAAATTTAGAAAACATAAATAAGTAAAAAAGAAGTAATGCTATAAGAGGAATACTTTGAGGGGATCGAATAACACGCTTGACGTTGCATGAAAATTATGGGGCTTTTAATTAGATATCGTTAGTTAATTGGATTTCAGTTGGGGATGGAAAATTTTATCAATTTTCATTTTGGGTCAATGACTTTGTGTTGGTTAAATGGATTTTCTTTTAATTAATTAAAAACCATATAACGGGTTAATCCTAGCAAATTATTTGGAATTCATATAATTTTTTTTAATTTGACATTTTTAACTGCCATTTTTAAGAAATATTACCCTCAACATAAATTTTTAAAATCGAATATCTGTCGATGTAATTTGCAGTTCTCATCATAAGTTAGAACTTAGATATAGTATTAAATATAGTTTAAATAGTTAAAGAAGCTTTTTTTGGCATAGTCAACTTATAGTGTATCGTTTCATAACAGCTTTTTATTTATTGTTAGATATTTTTTATGAGCATTCGTATTTTGTTGCTCATTCTACGTGATTTCTTCCCATTCCATATTTAGATTTGTCACTGTCGCCTTCAGTGTAATTTGATTCAATAACATTCAAAAAATGTTGAACCGTTAAATTGAGAATATGAGTAAAACACAAAATGTTTATTTTTGCAATCAACATCGAAAATTAAAATGATTACAAATAACGCAACATGGCAAAATTTAATGAGTTAGAATCGGTTGTAACACCTCGCTATTTCTTCACTTTCTTTTCAAAACAAGACGAGATGCTTATTTCAAGGCAAGATTTCTTGTGTCAAAACCACAAAGCGCTACCATCTTAGTTATAGAGGTCAAAATTGAAAAATTAAAAATTCATGATAATTCAAACATGATATAAATTGAGATACGCTATTTAGAAATCTTAAGCTTGTAATAATGAACAGTATGCAAATGTTATATATTAATGGAATCCATTCTAGGGATGATTAAAAAGCTTTTTCTATCTGAAAAGATTCTTCCATTTTGATCAAGACCAATCTATATATCTTATCGATTCTACATTAACAATGAAGCAGAAATGTTTAATGAAGAAATCGACATGACGTTTACAGAAATTGTTTCTAAAAGTTGTATTGGTCCATGATTTTTGAAGAATGTTATGAACTGAGTTGGATTGGGTTGAGCTCCAACTTCATGCTATCCTTCATATTGAATGGTATAAAGTTGGTTTGAAGGTTAAACTCCAACTTCTTACTATCCATCACATTGAATGGTAGGAAGTTGGAGTTCAACCCAACGTAACCAAACCTTTTCCTTGTCTTCTCCAGAATCCATCGGGAGGTGTTTCTTCGGAATGCTTATCGGAAGCTGCCCTAGTTCTCCCTTCTCTTCACGTTTCTCCAGTCTTCCTTTTCTTTTTCTTTCTACGCAATGTGCTTTTCATCAACTTCTAGATTTTCCAATTCTATTTGGTCTTTTGGATTCCTGCGAGAGGCTCCCATAGTCTTGCTGAGTTTGTAGGTGGTACTGATATCGTGTTTTCGTAGCAGCTTTCCTATGCGGTCAGTCGTTCCTTTGTAGTAGGGCAGCGCGACGTTGGGTCTTCTGGTCTCTTCTTGTGGAGATGGATCCTCCGGCTTGAATTGCCGATCGATGGCTTTCTTCACCATGTATTTGGAGTAGCCGTTTTGATAAAGGGCCAAAGTTACTTCTTCTGATCTGTTATCGTTGTCTGTCATTCGAATGGATCTTAAGATTAGGGAGTTGGCAACTGATTATATCTGTGAAGTTTGAGTGTAGTATCGGTTCGAGTGGGTAGGTTTTCTATATACAGCAGGCCGTTTTTTGTACGGACAAAGAAAACGGTTTCTTCTATTTCCATGATGAACTGGTTCTTTCTGAACTGAATGAATGGTATTCAAATATCCTTTGAATTCCTGTACATTTTCTTTTCCAAAAGACCATGGTGAAAAGGTCAGGTTTGTATCTGGCCTCCCTTAACGATTTCTTCTCGAGGTAAATCATGAACAGGTTGGCGATGACTGGGGACAGTGAGGAATCCATAGCTGCTCCTTCTACCTGTTTATAAATCTGACCGTTATACAGAAAATAAGCATTCTTGAGGCAGTGTTTGGCGAGGACTACGATGTGGCGTCGTTTTCTCTGATTCGCTTGAGGGCCTCTTCGATTGGGATACTGGGATAGAGACTTGACATCGAAGCTCGCTAAGATGACACTTTCTTCAATTTGGACGTTGTCCAGGATTTGAGCGAAATGCTCAGAATTTCGTGCGTAAGAGTCGGCTTATTGTATTATTATAGGCTGCGTGATCTTTGCCAGGTATTTTTCATGATTTTGTACCGGTGAGTTAAGGGCACTCACAATGAGTCGAAGTGGAACATCCGGCTTGTGTATTTTCTGTAGACCATAAAGTCTTACATTTCTCTCGAGGGATTAGAGTTTTCTTTATCTCCGGATATATTGGAGATGCCTCTATTTTCGACTTGGTCGTCTTTTCCAGGTAAGTTGTAGGGTCTCTTGCTGCTGATTTGTAGGTCGTATCTTTGAGCAAGTCCATGATCTTGTGCTTATAGTCCATAACCACTGTGGCATTACCTGTGTCCGCCGGAAGTACGATGATGTTGTGGTTGTTTCGACTTCCAAATTCGACTTCGGTGGAATTGATCGGTGGAACGATTCTACATTAGCGATGATTTCTTCATCCGGAATGGTCCTGGGGGTAAAGGCGTAGTTGAATCCTTTGCTTAAAACTGATAGTTCTACATCTAAAATGTTTATCCTGAAAGGTTGTATCCTAAAAGGTTATGAACGATTTTTTGGTTTTGAAGGTGTGGCCGCTTAAATGTTTTTGCGGACCTTGTTTTTAAACCTTCGAACTTCTTTTGGAGTTTCTTGGTTTTCTGGGCTGTGTTCGTTTCGCAACGCCAGAATGTTAGAATTTCTAACTGGGTCCAGATGATGGTGTGTAAATGTTGGCTCAATAACAGATGAAGTTGGTATGATTCGAGTTCGGTGGTGGTGAGATATTTCTTCGTTTTGCGGATTTCTTCTCTGATGAGCGAATTGCTGGCTTGTTTCAGAATTGCTTCAGTCTGTCGGGATCTGGTGTGGTGAGTCAGTCTGGTGAAAGTAGGCTGTAAGTTATGGTCACGACATCGTTTTAGGAATGTCGAATCACAGAGTAAGTTGTTTCTTTTCCCTCAGTCTTTCAAAGAGTTTAGTTTTTCTATAATGTTTTCTCACCCTAGAGGTTTATAATGGTGACTACGAACTACCTTTGATTATACATACAGATGATTCAAAAAACTGCTGATAGACTTGTAGAGCAGATAATAGATGAAAAACTGAGATGAGTAGTCTTAATATACATGGTCTCGCAAATGCCTCCTTAAGACATTAATACGCTTAGATTCTTAAGATGACTAAGCCCTAATATTTCTAGTGTTAATTCTAGGTCTAGTGTTAATTCTGAAGCTGGATTTCAGGTCTAGTATTAGTTATACTTTTAGTTCTAGAAGAATTTAAAACAATTTAGAGATAAATTAGAATTAAAACTAGACCTAGAACTAGAAAGTTTCATCTGAAGACCCACGGCTAAACCTGAATCTTTTTGTTGTAGGTCTAGTGTTAATTCTAGTTTTAGTTCGACACAAGTATACAATAATTTAAAATCAAATAATATTACACCTAGAAATGAAAACATTTAGGTTTAGCCGAACGATGGTTAAATTTAGAAAAAAAGTCCAATTCTTACATAAAAATGGGAATAATTAGTTAATTTCTATAATTAGGATAAAAATCCGTATGATTTAGTGATTTGAATATATCCGATGCATCATTTATGCGCAGATAAGTTAAAAAATCAGTAATACATTTTTTCCCTCTTTGTAACTCGATCCGGAGATATACTTTATATATGCAGTTAATTTTGGACATTCGAAATTTAAAGAAACCTTTGCCTAATTTAATATTAGAGAGTTGTATCTAAAATCCTAATTAGTCTATGCGGACATCAAATTTGAACCATCCTATACCAAAAAAAAAGTTAAATGCTGTAACACGGTGTTATTAATCACCGCATTCTAAAGCATTGAAGGTTATAAATATAAAAAGTTTAACCCTACACGGAACCTTTAATAAGTTAATGACAAAAGGGTCATTTCTCTTCATTTCTCTTCTAATTCCCATTTTACTATTCCCCGCGCGACTCTGATCCAGACAAATGTTCAACCCAACTGTTGTGTATACGGTCTTTCTCTTAATATAAATGAGATGAATAATAAATTTTAGTACTAACATTGTATCCCGTAGGGTTTCTCTTTTGGGTAACAATACCATTATGAAAGTTATAAAATATAACATAACCATAAAATGTTATCTCATTTTCAACTCACAAAAATTTTATTTATTTTGGTTCTAATTTATTTAAGTAACAAAATTTGCATGTTTTGTTGTTACCTTAGCAAATTTAATTTAACATTACGCAGATTGCCAACGTACACTTCGGTGGAAATGTTCCAGGTAAACCTGGAAACGTAATCATCTCGAGAAATACCGAAAGCTAGGAGAACTTCTAAAAAGACGTGACTTGAACATATAAAAACCTTTTCAACATCGCCTTTATTTACACTTTTATTAGATTTTTCTAGATTTTTTTTTCTCATATTATTATAATAATAAAAATATTCCCGACTTTTTTTAGATAAATAAAATGGATTCTTTAGAAGATGAAGAAGAAAGAGATTCGGTTTACATCGTAGCTCTTTACGCGGTCGTCTCGTTTATTTGCGTTTTAGTATTGATTATGGTGGTTTATGTGGCCTGTACGAAAAAGTACAAATTAAATTGGTTTGAAAAGAATCTTTTAGAGAACGCAGATGGATCAAAAGAGATGACCCATTGCAGGTATCTATAAAATTTAATTTTAGAGGGAACGATAAAATTCCTTTTACGGTTATACCGCTTTACTTTTTTTTTGCGGTTATAGTCAAGAAGCTTTAATGGGTTTGAACGAATCAACGGCCGGAAGTAGTAAAATTTTATACCCTTTACCGCCGGAAAAAGGAAAATTTTGGATTCCGCATAATTTGCAAATAAATTCATCGTGTCCTAGTGATATCGATTCTAGTCCTGGTAAATAAATCGCGCAATAATGATAACAATATTTTTTATTAATTTTTACGCAGATAATTCTATTCCGACAAGTCCAACGTCATCAACAAGCCTTCAACCCTCTCCATTTTCTGGACCAATCGCAATTGCGCGAAACGATACTCAAGTTATCTTAACAAACAGCAGCCCTTTACGACCAAGAGTAGCTTCAATGCAATCCAAATTGGATCATACGAAAATCGATTCGTCTTTATACCAGAAGGAATCCCCGGGGGAACCCGAAGATGTCAGAGGATCAATTCATCTTTCTCTAAGTTACGATTTAATAGCGGGATTACTAACAGTAAGATTAATCGAGGTAAGTAAATTTATATATTTGCTTTTTTGGGCTACAAGTAAATTTTAAAATATTTTTTGTGATTGTAATTTATGTTTGTATTTGATGTGTGTGGGGGCACATCCACAAACATGCAATTAAATCCGGGCGTTGATGAGAGGTTCACTCTCAACCGGATCCACCGTCGTGAATTCTGTGTTTAATGAACGGCGAGGATATGCGAGCGTAATTAAACCTCGGCGGTGGGTGCGGAGTGTAAATTTCGATATTTAAAATTCTTTATATAATTAAAGCGGGTTCGGGTTTATTTAGGATTTAAAGTAATCCGGGTAGAAAGCAGGGTTTGGAAAGAAATGAAATTTATCACGATAAATAATTAATTATTTATGAATATGATGAATTTCATAATCAGTTTGAAATTTGCAAATGTGATTTTGATGTAGAAATCTCTCAACAGATGGGTTGGTTAAAAATTCATTTTGTCTGGACAATCACTCTGCAAATTTAAAATACACTCACTTTCACATGAAATACACCACCCATTATGCATTTGATTAAAATATTGAATCATGCCTTAACTCTTCCCCCACTGTACTAAGTGCTTGATGTCTTCCTGGGGTATGTCGTAGTGTATGCGTGAATGATTTCTTGATAGATCGTGAGCGGGCCTGAGTCCACTCACATAAATAACATACAGGAATATCTCTACTCTGAACTTCAGATACCCTGGAATACAATGGAAACTTTCATTTTGGAATTCTTCTTAACATTCTTTCGGTAGATGATTGACAGGTCAAAAAAAAACATCACGCTTTAATAAGGGCACAAAAGAAATCTTCAGGCTATAAGTAATGTTTCTAAACGAAACTGACCGACTTAACATTTTTTCGGGGATCATTAACAGGAGAATTGCCAAAGAGTGTTGTCAATATTTGCAAGGAAGTAACTCTTTTGGAGTTCTTTTTTATTTTCCTAAGAGAACAGATTAAGAGATTGCATACTCTTTGCATAGTGCGTTTATTAGTGCAGGAAAAGAAACAAAGTTTATTCAGATTTATTTTATTTATTAAAATCAATTTTGTGATTCTCTTTCTCAGCAAAGACTAAAATTGACAAACGCTAGCAAAGAACAGGCAAAAGAATGTTTAAAGGCAGGTACCAACAAAAAAAATTTATTAGAAAATCACTTTACAAGACTTGACTAACTTAACCAGACGCACTGAAAAAAAAGAGTTTTGCAGAATGTGTTGACATGTTGAAATATACCTAAAAATTTTGCAGTATTGATGTGAGCTGATAAAAATTTAGTCTAAAAGATTATATTTTCAAAACGAGAAGATGAAGAAATACTTTGAATCTTTCCCTGAGATACTGTTTGTGTATGGGACATATTGCTTGGTGGATTTCAGAACAGCAACTTTATAATCATGATGGGGAATGGAAATGGTTTGGGCGAAATTGTAACAGAGAATGAAAAAGCTTTGGATTACTTTATAGAAAATTTCAAAAATGTAATCCCACATGGAACAAAGTTCAAGTTGTAATGTCAGACAAGGATGGAACTGAGAGAAAAGTTGTTGCGAAACTTTTCCAAATGCAAAGATAATGATTTATTTATTTAATCCCAAGTGGGTACAGTAACAAGCCGACCCCAAAAAAAATTGTACCACAAATAATCAAAAGTGTACTTATAAAATAACAGTTCGCAACAATAGAATAGGAAAAAAAATATATAGACAAATATATAGACAATAGGAAAAAAATAGTAACAATGTCACAAAAATGAAATGAAAGAGAAAAAAATTAACGTAAATGTCAGTGATACTTCAGTATTACTTCAGTATTACTTAATACTTATAAGTAATAATAATTAATACATATTAAATATCGAAACCAAATATCAAAATTAAATGAACGCTCGAGGCAACGCACTAACCGCAGCGAAAAGTAACTTTCTAAATGAGCAGAAAGAATGCCGAAAAAAGTCTATATCGAGACGATTTGCGGATCTAGCCATCCTCAACAACGAAGAGTTCTGGCAGGCATTTGTTCTGGGTGTAGGTGTCATAAATAGGAAGTCAAAGCGCAAGAGTTTAGGTGGAATATGAATGTTTACACAACCAACGAGCTCTGAAGTGTCAATATATCACCACAAAAGCGACGCTGGCTGAGTGTTAGCATACGAAAAAATGTGCAAGTTGATTCGTAATCAGTGTATTGAGCAGAAAACTTTAAAAAAAGGTATTTTAGGAATTTGGTTTGAATACGCTCAATTCTGGATTTATACAATTGATACTGAGGATTCGAAACAACACTGCAAAAGTTGAGTGTGCTATATACAAAGGCAAAATAAAGAGTCTTAATTGCATTAACATTAGAAAAGGTCTGTGTTGACCTCATAACAAAATCTAACATATGCCAGGCCTTAGTGATCACAGTATCAACGTGTATATTAAACAATAATTTGCAAAGCTTCTATAATCAGTATCAAGTCTTCTGAATCTATTGAAAGTTTTCCAAAAATCTTTAAAGTTTTCTAGAAGCAGTATCAAGTTAAAAAAATTAAATACTCTGTTAATTGTGCCATTCTGTCAAACGCGATTATTTAATGTCAATTAATATCATTTGATCGAGCGTAAGTCACGCGAATCGACGTGACCCACGCGTGCGTTATGTGATTCATGTATGATATTCATGTGAGTGGCGTCGTGAGCGGACGTGAGCGGGCATAAAAAGTCACTCACGCTCACATCTCTAACAGGAATATCTCTACTCTGAACACCACCCTAGATATCGAACTCCAAGCCAAGATGAATTTCGTGCTTCTTTTTTTGATTCCCCCAAAATTCCATTGGCATGGCTAGGGACTTTACATTTCTCCTCAAGCTCGATGATAAACTTAGACTCCGGACTCCAGTTTCCTGAGATTCCACGGGAAACGTTCATTTTGAAACTCTTTTTAAGATTCATTCGGGTGATGATTGACAGGTCAAAAGAAAATTTCAGGCTTTAACTGCGATACAAAAGGAAACTACCTGCCTTAACCCTTTATTGTATTATAATGGGGATTTCTTCACGCTTTAATTGGGTACAAAAGAAATCTTCACGGTATAATTGATGTTTGTAAACAAAACCGACCTACTTAACATTCTTTCAACCTAACAAGACAAAATAAAATCGTCAAGTTCGGGCCAAGACGGAACCATAATTATTGACGATCACGTGAGTGTTATAAAAATTGATGCCTGCTCACAGTGGGTCACGCAGGCTACTTGCCTTAGTGAATTCAATCGGCGATTGATCGGAAGGAGGGAGGTGGAGGAGGAGGTGAAGGAGAAGGGACGCTGGTGAAATGAGGAATATGATACGGTCGCTGGAAGGTTATTTTGGCAGGAAGGATTTGGAGATGAACGTGGATAAGACGAAAATGACGAAGTTCTATAAGGGGATCGAAGAAAAACTGAAAATTGGAGGTGGAATAGTAACATAATCGAGGAAGTGAGGAAGTACACATACCTTTGGTGTGGATTTAAGGAGAACAAGAGAGAGAGAGAGGACATATTAGAATGTTGGCAATGAGGGCAAATAGGATTATGGGGTTTAGGATTATTCAGGTTTGGGGATGTGGTGAGAGGATTTTTTTGGAGGAATGTAGGATGAAGAAATTTAATGTTTGAGAGCTTAGTTAAAAGCGTAGTTATGTACGAGGTGGAGATATGGAGATAGAAAGAGCAAGGGCTCTTAGGATGTGCAGAGCATACTGGAGGTGGATGTTGGGATTACTCCAGGATATATAATTGTGCGTTTTGGGGAAAGGGTGGAAGGTAGATTGTAACTACTTAGAGGAGTGCTGCAGATAGATTGAAGCAGGCAGTGGGTGTTATGGGCAGCAAAAAACGGAAGTTTGGGATACTCAACGAAAGGGGAGATCAGAAAGAGAAGAGACGGGATTGAGATGTGGATACAGTTAAAGAACACGGACAGGGATGTGGATATGCAAGGCAAAAGGACGGCGATAAGGGAAGGTAGGTATAATTCGTATTATTACAAGGTCATATCAGAGGGGCTACCAAAGCACCTGATGAGGAAGGGGGTGAGAAGTGGAAGAGATTGGTTGCCAGGTTTAGGTATCGTTTTGAGGAAATGGTGGAAGGTAGAGGATATTGTAAGATCTTGAAGAAGAAGGTAGAGGATACGGAAAGGGGGTGTAGATTGTGTGGGGATGGGTGGGAGTCCGTACAGCATCTCGTGGTTTAGTATAATGAATTGAGGGAGGAGAAGATGGATTGAAGGCGGGTATTGGGAAGAAGATGGATGCGGGAGGCTATGGAAGCGAGGAGAAGGAAGGATACAGAGAGTTAACAGAATAGTTATTATAATGATTGGAGTATTATTGTAGTGGGAAACAATATTATTATTATTGTTGTTGAGGTTGCTCTTCCTCACTTTCTTCAGATGATTTATTTCACTTTATGTTTCTCAGATTCTCCCTTAGTTTTTTTATTTGATCGTTTTATCCTACAATGAATTTATTGTTACGAATATTTTGTCATCTGTCTCATTTTCGACGATTATTACAACTCTACTTTTAATAGTTTTTCAACCCAACCCAATCCTTTTCAGTATTCTGGAATCATCTTCTTTAAGTTATTTTTCTCACATTTTGCTCTATTTGCCCTCCAAAATGGCTGATGTACTTATAATTATTCGTATATTTCATACGAAGTTTTCTACCAATGTGGTCCAATCTGGTTTTAATGTATACGGCCATGTTTATAACTTCAGTCCAAAACTTCCTATCTAAATTTTCATCAAACAATAAAGATTTGTATAAATGAATATAAATGATTTGGTATGAGGATTAGTCGTCTAATGAATTATACCATTTCTTTACAGATATTGATTCATATCCCTGTTTAAAATTCACCTCCATTATCAGTTCGGAAAATTTTAATTCTTATATCTGCTTGGTTTACCATCAATGCTTTAAAATCTTCGAAATAATCTATTTTTTACGACCCCGTACTTGTTCTTAACAAAATATACAAAGATCTGATCCTACTGCAATCATCTTCGAAAATAAAGCACCTGAAAATCAAAGGGCCTGAAAGAGATCAGTAAGTACATACATCTGTATCAATAATAAACACAATATAAAGGTAACAAAATATTTAAAAAAAACTACTAAATTTGGAGGATAAAATTATTTAAAATATTTTCTGATAATAGCGAAAATACAGAACTTATGCAGGACTGTAGCAGTAATTTCGTCATTCGTTAAAAATTTCGAAATTGCCACATGTTTATCAGAGTTTACTTAGTTTTGTGTAAAATTAATCAGTACCAATATTTGTGCTCATTGTTGACATAGAATCGATAGATTAAATATTACTAACGTATTTTTTTAAGCGTTCGTTATAACCGTAACCACTTTAATAATGATTAGTTTGTTATAAACGTAAGTTTATTATAGCTGGGTGCGTTATAACCGGCTTACACTGTACTTGAATATTCATATGAATTATTTCTGGTTTCGAATTTGCTCTTGTGTTCATATGTTTGAATTTATATTAGTTATATGTGTTTTTTATGATAATTTCCATTCCATCCACTTTTTTTTTTCATTATATGTATTACTTATATCGTTGTGTTTCATTCAATCTATAATGCCACATTTCATTACTAACTACTTATTGCCAGAAAAGAACAATTTTGGCGCTATTAGCCATGTAAATTAAAAATTGAATCACTAACAAGTTTTGATGTTTATTTTGAACCATTTTTTAATTACAAACATTCCGACTAATTGTAACTCTAATTGTAAAAAGACACAGTTTTTTAAATGATGTTTCGAATACCGATTTGTAATTTTGATCCCAAAAATCCGAAACGTCAAATGCTTTTTCAAAGTCACTTCAGGTTTATCCTGAAACTTTCTAATTCTAATCTTAATATTAATTAGATAATACTAGTTTAAATTCAAACTTAAGTAATAATATGCCGCCGTCTATTTAGGAGCTACAAGCAATACTTGGCAATTAAGTGTTTTCAATTAATCATGTTATGACATTAACCATGATTGACGTAAAGGAGTTAAACGCTGTTGAACGCTGCTACGGACATAAAATCGACAGTTAGGTATTATATTTGTGATGCAATCTCAATTAAGATCAATAATTTACGGATGACGCGGATATTAAAATTAACATTAAAATTAAAACCCATTAAAAATGTGTTATTCATACACAGAATATAAGTTCTTGCAAAGAAGTGATAAACAAAATGGAAATAGATAAAGTTAAGATTCAAAAAAGAAAGAATATGATGCCAACTTTAACTAAATGCAACAACTACATGTCTCAATATGCACCATATGCAACTAAGTTATCATCTAGTTTTAAAACTGACGGCTCTATATAAGGTCCATATAACCTTGTTCCTATTTCAAACAAATTTTTGCATTCTTTGTGTAAATAATTAAAGCGTTTCGAGAATGTGAGTACCAAACATTCCTTTACTCCCGAAGTTTAAGAATTCGCAAAATTGGATCGATCCTCGCCCACGCAGCTATCTCTGAGGGACGAAAAGTCGTAAATAACTTTGTAAAACAAGGTAAATCAATACAAATAAATTGTAGATATCTACAGGAAACCCTTTTCAACAACAAAACCACATCCCTATCGTATCTACAAGCATCTTATTCCGTTCTACGTGTCACGGTCGAAACGCCAATGTTGGATTAATAAAATAAAATTCAAAGACAAGTTTTGTTATCTATTCATTGTAAATAAATAAACAAGTGGAAAACTGTCTGTTTATAACGCTTGGAATATGACGAGAAAAAGAACGCTTTAAAATTTAAAACAGAATTTTGAAATAATTAATTTAGGCAACAGCTTTTAGCTTTTAGGAGCGCACTTTGTGGTCACTTCTGATTGTATTAAAGCAATTTGGAGTTACAATCGATTACAGTGATGGCCCCGTAATTGCTATTAATTTTGTGAACAATAGTAATAGTTGGTGTTACAATTAATTATTAAAATAATAGAGATGAAGTTGATAGTTCACTACAGCAATATAAAATATCGCTGGTTATCATTTTAAAAGGATATGATCCACCGTCTCTATTTAATGGATTATGAGCCCAAAGTCGCTCAAGAAATAACTAGAGGTGTATGGAACAATTAAATAAAATGAAAGGAAATACTTGTTTAAAATGGACAAATAAGGACGTTATGGAAGTTCTAAACAACAATACAGTTAAAAACAAAGGATGCTTTTATTATAATAAAGAAAGAAAAATTCAAGGAACATTTCCCACATGAAATGTAGGAAAAATTAATCTCACTTTACGAACATAAATCTGAAGTGGGCTTTAGTAAGATAGAATTTTATTAGCTCTAAATACGAAGATTATCAGTTTTTCTAGTAAAATTAGAGGAAATTGCTAGCCAATTAACGCAGATAGGAAAACAAATTTTGGTTATTTGAGTGGTTAACTGAAAATGTCCGTATAAGTGAGTAATTTTAGTGCAGTGTTATTCGGTGACCTTGTTAAGCATAGATACGTAAACGTAAATCATTATTACTGTCGAAAAATGGAAGGGGAAAAGGGGAAGAGTGACAAACTTAAGGTATGGAGTACTGGAAATGTGGTGTAGTCAAGGGGTTTCTAATAAAAAAACAAATTTGGATTTAGCTATTAAAGCTTCAGCTACCTTGAATGCTGATTAGAAGACTGTGATGACAAGCGAGCCCTCGACTTCAATCACAATAAATATGTTGTTAGTGGCGATGCCATCTAGTCTGCAACAGGCCATCTTCCCTGTTACTTCATCTTTTACAACTGTAGCCAAGTTGGATGTTAGTTCTTATGCGAATCAAGAAAAATCTTGGATTATATTTTATTTTATAGCTTATATTATATTTTAATATATTATACAGGATGTCTCACCTAACTGGTTTATTAGAACTTTTTTACGTTCCACTATTCGTAGAGACTTGAAATTTTGGTATCATGGGTTGTTATCATGGGTTGGGAATGGTACAGTTTTATTACACCATTCAATTATACGTAAGAAAATATGTTGACTTTGATAATAGTTATTGGTATCCAGCGTTTTTTGTTTTCGAGTTATTTTGATTTTAAGTGTTTTTTGGCAAAAATTACCATGCTCTGTAAAAGCACATATCTCAGCCAACGTTAATTCAAAAACGCTTTGCGTTGGTGCGATAACTCATGTTACTAAAATTTCAAGCCTCTACGAATAGTGGAACCTAGAAAAGTTCTAATGAACCGGTTACGTGAGACACCCTGTATATTATATATATATTTTAAAGTCCAAATTTGAAAAACTCCATGGAACCACCCACCCAAACTTTATAAGTTTCCTTATTTCCACGATAGAGAGATTCCCCTGATTGTCATATTCGGAATATAATAGTAGAGCATACTGCAGAGTTTTGGTAATGGGACGTTCGCTTGATGAAGGTAGAGGCGGTCATCAAAGACTCGACCAGCTGGTAACCGAACCTTCTTGTAAGTGGCAAAATGCCCTAGAAATATTTGAAGCTCATGCAAAATCGGGATACCACAAGCGAAATTCAGAACTGGCAGATAACTTTCTAAAAGTAATGTGTTCGCAGGCTCTTTTGGTCACTCAACATCTGTCTTCTGAAAGAGAGAGACAAGAGAAAAATCGAAGTATACTAATCCCTGTCGTAAAAGCAAAAATTTTCGCTTCAAACAAGGCATCAGCTTGAGAGGTAATATCGATTCGGGTCGCATACAAATACACCAGAACCTGAACAACCACTGCAGAATGATGGTACTTTTAGAGCCCTCTTGCCCTGGCTGAGCATTTAAATACTTAATACACAGAAGAATGTGCTGTACACAAGCCCTCAGATCCAAAATGATACAATTGATATTTGTGCTGAGTTAATTCAACATAAAATAATAGAAAAAGTAAAGAAAGCCAAACTATTTGCGATTCTGGCTGATGAAGCCACCGACATCGGACGTATACAACAAGTCTTGTTATGTCTTCGATATATTGATTTTAAAGATAATAAATACCATAGACATAACGAGATGTTCCTTGAGTACATTCCAATAGTAGATGTTTCAGGATGCGGTCTCGAAAATCTTATTATTACAGCTCTGAAAAGAGCATGAATTTGAATGTTCTCATGTAGTTGGTCAAGGTTACTATGGGGCTGCAGCTCTGAGTGGAGATTGTGCAGTTGCTGTCAATATGTGAAACACGATGGGTTCACAAACATGAAGCTATTAAAAGAACTCCAATATAATCACAATAAGGAAACATCGCAACAAGCCGCCCAATTGCTAAGTACGCTTTGATCTTCGGATTTTGTGATGTATTTAGTGATTCCTCAAAAAGTTATGAGCTATATTGTCGCTATCAAAACAATTACAGACAATTGTCATCAAAGGAGCAATTTCCGTGTACTCGTTACTGCTTCCCAAAAGCAACATATAAGTGGGTAAAGCAGAACTTGAAGTATGGAAAACAGTATCTCGCCAACCCCGAAATCTAGTTTGGAATGCCGAGATATGTGCGATAAAAACCTTCATCCTAATATTTATACATTACTACAAATCTTGGCTACCATTCCTGTATCCATTGCTACCCCAGAAATATCTTTCTCGAGCCGAAGGAGACTGAAAAACTGTTTACGAAACACTACAAGTGAAAACAGACTTAATGGTTTGGCTCTCATGAACATTCACTATGGAACAGAAATTCATGCAGCTGAAGTAGTGAATATATTTAAAAAAAAAGCCGAAGATTTCTTCTTAAATGGTTTTAGATTTAGCGCAGAGGAACGAAATTAATTTAACAATTTCATTTAAAGTTAAGAACTTATATGTTAAATTTCATGTAAGTATATTTTTTTATCTTTAGTATACAACGAAGAAATTGAAAATCTCGAGATTATTGTTTACAAATTGAAAATGCCATTAAAGTTCTAAGATAAAATCTGAATAATTTAGAGAGCCTGTACGGAAAGTGATACAAGCAAACTTTTTTTTCTTCTGAAGCTATATAAAAACTTTAGTATACAACGAAGAAATTGAAGATCTCGAAAATTTGTGTTTACAAATTGAAAAGCCCATTGAAGTTGTAAGGTAAAATCTGGATAATTTAGATAGCCTGTATGGAAAGTAACATGAGCAAGTACATAAGCAAAGTTTACTAAGTATAGTTGGTTATACAGTAATACTCCAAAAAAGGACAAAGAATCTCGCTAACATTATTTCTAATCCCCTTACAAATGCTAAAAGAGTTTTCAAAGTAAAAGAAAATTAAAAACCGATATAATACAAAGCGAGATTGATAAAAAATAGCAAAGGAAAAATTGAAATGATAAGAATAACGCTAAAAGAGAATTTCAAAATAAAAGATTTGGAAATGTGTTTTACATTAAATACTGTATAAGAAAAGAAAATTAACAACGTCTAAAATGGAAGATTGTAAACCAAGAACATCAATATGTCAAGAACTTGAAATAAGATGTAGAGAGCATTATTATTAATGTATTCAATTGTTGAGTTTAGACTAGGTTTATCAATATATTAAGTCAATATAAATATTGTGTAAATATTGAGGTGTGGATTCCTCTAAAACATGCATTACGAAATATCAAGGGAACGGAGAATATGAAACTGGTTAATTTAGACTTATTATAAAATTGCCATGTAAGATTCTTTATTTCAGGATCATTTTTTAAGGTTAAAATTAATTATAAATATAAAATTAATTCTTTCTTTATAAAAAAGTTTATCGTGTTTTAATTAACTCTTAAAACACGATCAAAGTAACTGATTTGAAAAAAACACGTTTTTTCATTTATCCCGTTTTTATATTCGCTTTTTTACGCCAACCTTTACGAAACTCGTTTTCGCTGTGTTTAGGAACTTTTACCCATTTGAACTTGAAATATTCACAGTATTTCAAATGTAAACACGAACGCTTTAAATCATAATTATTTCAAATCATCAATTCAAGTGACAGGTTCCTGCTTTTGGAGTGCGTCCTTCAAAACTATTCCGAAATTCAAGCGTTCTATATGCCGGGCCACTTCATAAATATGACCACTTCAGTTTATATCAGTCAATCGATTATACTGATTGCCGAGAAATTTCTGTTAATTTAATTAGATTCCCTTTTAATTGTGATAAAGTCGTTTAATTTAAGATTCAATAACTACGAAGAGATTGACTACTAATGTAACATCTGGTAAGCTGGCAAACTTGATATTTATGACAATTTTAATTAACAATTTTCATGTTTTTAATGGTGTATAAAAGTTCTTTAAGTCAAGTTGACTTAAGTGAACTTGACGCAATTGCACAGTATGTGCACACCTTTTTCCTATCCGTGCAAAATCGAAACCGCAATCGGAATCGAAATCCGTGCAGAACTTTATAACAAGTATTTCTTACTAAAGCCTATGCTGACGATATGCTAGGCAAGTTCTTCTCTTTTTAGTTGAGGCTCAATCGTTCAATTATCCTTACTTCTGAATATGACGTTATACGGCTGGTTAATGTTGTATTCTTCCGTCTAATTTCGAGCAAGTAAGTTTGACTTGAGCCCTTGAGGATTTTAAAGTACCCTTTGAGGCTACCCGACACTAACTTGTGTGAGGAGCATCTTGTCAGTGATAAAGCCTTATATGGAGGGTGATTCACATAAGAACCGGTACAAAGAAGGAACACATAGAGGACAATACATTTCTATTTTATACATTTCTATACTATGTTGTGATCCTGAGAAGTTACAGGCCTTCAATGTTTGATTATAATTTTTTTAAACATTAGATAAAGCTAGAAAAACCAAATTTGGTTATATGTTATAAGTGTACCAATGGTATTCATTGGCAGGAAGTTGAGATCAATTGAGATATTTCAAAAGGTTGATAAAGGGTAAAGACGAGCGAATTTTGCCAATCTGTTTTTATATAGTTCATAAAGACTTAAATAATAATAATATTAAAACCATGATAACACAACGAAATCTTTTAAAAATTCTAATAAATTTAAATAGGTAAGTAAATAGGTTAAGTACGCTACACATACTTCCCCTCTTGAAAACTAGCAACAGTAAATATCTCAAAATGACAAATTTAAAACTAGTTTCTCAAAACTGAATGGAAATTTTACGTGGCTTTGTTATGAGACTTATGACTTTATGAGTAGTAATGAAATGACTCATACTTTGATACTTTTCGATTACGCCTAATACGTAAGGTTATCTAGATGCTTAAGCATCCATGCGAAATTTTTCATGGTTCTATCTGGATTGAAGTTACCATCTTCAATTATTGTTTTAATTTCAACATATTATTGAGCTTTTTGTTCCCAATTCAGTCCCAGTATCTGCAGTATCTGAAATGTATTCAGAAGGCACGATACTGCCTCTGGAAAACTTGATACTGATTTCAACAGACTTGATACACTTCCAGAAAACATGATATTCCTTCCACAAATCTTGATACTTCTTTTCGGAGACTTGATACTGCTTCCAGAAGGCTTGAAATGCGTTCAGAACACTTAAACTGATATTGATTCTACACGTCTTAATACTGCTTCTAAAAGACTTGATACTGCCTCTGGAATTCTTTTTTCTGGTATTGTAATTGTAACAGTCATTGTTTTTTAAGTAAGAAGGCAGATTTTTTGTAACGTCCATCACACAAGTGAGTACATACAGGCAATGTTTGTAAAAGGTTGTAATCAACAAACTTCCGCCGACAACACTTAGTAAAACTTTCACCCTGACACATCGTCTCTGAGTTCGGAATACTCGTTCCGCATGCGCAGAATGCCCCCAACATAGGGTCGTATAAGATAAGTGAGGATAAAAACAGCCATAATAGGCATTTATTATCACCTCACACGCTCTTGTGCAATCTTTTTGTTGTCTGAAAAACGCATTCATCCCATGCTATCTTCGAATCAAAATAGTTACCGAGGTATTTAATGGATTCAGATTGAAATTTAAGTTGATTCACGGCGAACCATTTCACAAGGCTTTCCTGTGATAGCACGATCTGTTATCTCAATTCTTTTGAAGAGGCGATTAAAGAAGAATACTATTAAGAATAGTATGGGACCTAATACAAAACCTTGAGTTACCCCGTGTTTATTGACGACTAATTGGAAACTTTATCATTGAATGATACACACTGCTGGTGGTCAGATAGATAGGATTTGATTAGATTAACGCTTTTCGTACAAAAATTTAATTTATGTAGTTTGTTTGATAACAGATCATGAGAAACACAATCGAAAGCCTTAGTTAAATCATATTGACCATACTGCTTCCAGAAGACTTCAAATACTTTCAACAGACTTCAACTGCTTCCAGCAGACTCTACACTGCATCTGGAAGACTTGATACTCAAAATGCTGTCCCGGGAAAACTTACTGCTACTTCTAGAAATCTTGATATTGCTTCCACAAGACTTGATAGGTTTTTAGGAGACTTAAACCGCTTCCAGAAGGCTCGATACTACCTCTGGAAGACTTAATACTGGTTTTAAAAGACTTGAAATGAGTCTTGTCACTCTTCCAGAAGACACGTCTTGATATTTCTTTCATAAATATTGATACTGCTTTTAGGAGACTTGATATTGTGTCTAGAGACTTGATGAGGACTTGAAATCCGTCCAGAACTCTTAAAATGCTTTTAAAAGGCTTAAACTGCTTTCAGAAGACTCGATACTGCTTTTGGAAGAATTGATATTGGTTTTAGAAACCTTGAACTCCTTTTAGAAATCTTAAAACGGGAGAAGGCTTGAACTGCTGCTAGATGACATGATACTACCCTTGGAAGACTTGATACTGCTTCTAGATAACTTGACATTGCCTCCATAAGCCTTGCTACTGCTTCTAGGAGACTTAGTACTCCAGAAGACTTCAAATGCTTTCAAAATAATTAAACTGCTTTCAGAAGACTTGATGCTGCCCCTGGAAGATTTGATACTGCGTCCAAAAAACTTAATATTGCTTTCACTAGATTTGATACTGTTTTTAGGAGACTTGATACTGCTTCCAAATGATTTGAAATACTTTCAGAAGACTTAAACTGCTTCCAGAAGGCTTGATACTACTTCTAAAAGACGATATTGCCTTCGGGCGACTTTAAATAATTCCAAAACATTAGATGCTGCTTCTAGATGACTTTAAATGGTTCCAGAGGACTTGATATCGACTCACAAATTCAATAAGATTTCTCCAAGCTTATTTTTTATGTGGATATATTGATAAAAAGTATGTATAATAATGATAATAGTTGCTTTTTATTCACCATTACTACAAAATTACATTGTATTGTACATCATATATCAGACTATATTAAGCAGAATATTTTATACAAAACAAATATGAAAGAGGTAAACAAAATATACGTAGCAATGAGTCAATTGACAAAGTTCAGACTACGACATTTCTGTCAATGTCTGTTCCACTCAACCAAAGAAGACAGAAAGCCAACTCAACAAGCACAGAAAGATAGCACAATTTAAATATTCAGAAATAAAATAAAACGCCTTTACATTGATGTAAATGCATCTATATTCGTGATATTTATAATTAAAATAATATAACCAATGCATAATAATTAATAAAATAAATAAACTTATCCTATAAATTAATGAAAATTGAATTAATCCTATAATTTTTTTTATAGAAAATCGGTAATTTCATAACAACCTTTCTTAGTTTCCTTAAAATTGAAAGATCTTGAGAAGATATATCGTTTTTTTTTTCAGCCCATAGTATACAAACACCAAAACATTTACTCGCGTGTTGATCGGTTACCTTTGCAGTAATCAGCAAATCTTTTTCTGCTGTTTGTTCGTTTTGATCCTCATCTTCGTTTTCGTCTTCATCTTCCTCTATTATATCGTCTCCTCTTAACCAAATTGCTATTTCATTGGTTGTCGGCACCTCCTCAATATTAATGTTCTGTAACATTTTTTTCATTTCGTCGGCCTGGTTTCTTGCCAAAATTATATTTTGCTTTACAGTGGCTAATGACATTAAATTTTCAGCTTCCCATTCTTCTTTATCTTCGAAGTAGTCTAAAATTTGCCGACAATTTTGAATTATTGTAGACGTTATTTTTTTCCATGAATCAAAAATTAAACATATAGCATGAACAAATTGATTTTTTAAGACATTGTTTAATGTCTAATTCGTGTTTAACAAACTTTTTCGCTAAAATAGTTTTGTTAGTCGAATTGCGTTCTTGCGGTGCAGTTAGGTGGTAAAAAGATAGTTGTTGTTAATCCATCGTCACTGATTAACTGGGATTCTGAGCATAACTTTATGCATTATCGATTTATAACAATGCTTTTTGCGGGTAAGTTATTCTCTTGAGAATATTTTCTTTCTTCTGGCACAAAACATTTTATGAACTACTCTTTGAAAAGCGCCGAGTCATCCAGGCATTTGAAGTCGATCTGTAAATGACTGGCAATTCTTTGTTTTTAAATACACGTGGATTTTTATCTTTACCGCTGACGAGCAGTTTTAATTTGTGATCTCCTGCGTTGGCACACGCAAGGAAAGTCACCTTACTAGTTTTTCGACTTGGTGCAGTTTTCTCGTTTGGTCCTACCAAAGTTCTATCTGGTAGAAGTTTATAAGATAAAGCTGACTCGTCCGCATTATATATTTGATTGCCAAGTTTTTTTTTTGAACGGTGTAATTGCTTCAAAAGAATTAGAAAGTTTCTCACCGATGATTTTCAAACTTCTCAGCCAAAAATCATCTATTGCAAAATATTTCCGGTAAAACGCCTTAGCCGGATCTGCTAAATATTCACATGAAATTGTACAATGACGAGATCTCTTTTTTTTAAACCATCCATATAATGCATCTTCCACTTTTGGAAAATCACCTGTTTTGAAAATTTTCCGTTTTTCAGGACCATGGTAGCAGTTTCTCACAAAACTATTAATTTACCTTTCCCAAATTTTTCCTGGAATTGCATGCTTTTTTTCTAATGATAACGTATTATGGCTTTCTTTTTCCTATGATTACGGCGAGAAAATGAACAAGTTTTAACACGCACAACACGTGTCGCTGTTGATTGTAACGGATATAATGGTTCAAAAAAGTTATGGAATAATAATTCGGATTACAAGGTACTCAAATACGAATTATTGAGTACCGATTTCTGTTACGGACTATGAAGTATTTCGGAATACCGCATATACGAATTGTCGAGACATTACTACATTAACAATAAGATCCAATTTTGCTGAAGAGTGAGATGTGAAATCAGCAATGATCTGCTTTTATTTGACTAAGTTCTAATATGAAATGCTAATAACTGCTAATAAATTTAAATAGGTAGCTCTTTATGTACGCTACACATACTTCCCTTGAAAACTAGCAACAGTAAATATGTCAAAATGGCAAGCTTATTACTTTATGAGTAATGAAGTGACTCATACTTTGATACTTTTCGATAACGCCTAATACGTAAGGTTATTTAGGTGTTTAAGCATCCATACGTAATTGTTTATGATACTATCTGGATTGAAATTACCAACTTCAATTATCGTTTTATTCTTCATATTATTGTGCTTTGTCTTCCCAAATCAGTCCAAGTATTTGCAGGATCTGAAATATTTCCAGAAGGCACAATACTGCCTCTGGAAGACTTAATACTGCTGAAGATTTCAAATGCTTACAAAAACTTAAACTGCTTCTAGAAGATGCTGCTTCTAAAAAACTTGATATTGCTTTCACAAAATTTGAGACTTTTTTAGTAGACTTGATACTGCTTCCAAAAAACTTGAAATACTTTCAGAAGATTTAAACTGCTTTCAGCAGGCTCGATACTACCTCTGGAAGACTTGATACTGATTTTACATAATACTTTCAGAAGACTTCAAATGAACTTGAAATGCTTCCAGAAGACCAGAAAAGCACCGAGAAGATTTGATACTTTCTAAAAAACGATATTGCTTCCAGTCGACTTTAAATGATTCGAAAAAGACATGATGCTGCTTCACGAAGACATGAACTGCTTCTAGCAGACTTGATCCTGCTTCTAGAAGATTTCCAATGTGCCCCATTAAGAACCAATCTACCCCATTGGAAATGGAATCACCGCCGTGATTCCATTTTCTATTTTTATCAGTTTCTCCTTTAACTACATCTGAGGTAGTCCTCAATTGATGATCCGACGTGATTAAATAAATTAAATTTACAACGTTAATAATTTAATTCAATTTGGAAAAGTATGTTTGTGAACTGAGTTTTACAAGGTTAAAGAACATTGGATTTTTAAATTTTCGCCTATTAACTTTTTAAATTTAATTTTTGAATGGACTGGATTTTTCTTTCTTACCCTTTGGTCAAGAATTTGGGTTAAATGAACAAAAATTTAGATGATTTTTAATTTTAGTTTTATTATTTTGAAGATTATTCAATATTTTGGCAATTTTGAAGATTTATTTTGAAGATTCCTTTCTTTCATTGTTGTAACAGGCGTAGTATCTGCGTCAGATACTTTATTGTTATTTTCCTGTTTAAGGTATTTAGCTGTGAGAGGGAATATATATTAAATAATCTACTGTCAATTGTTTGTTTGATAGACATTTAATTTTCAAAATTATTTTTTTTTTCTAAAGAGGAACACATCTCTCATTTAGATATACTTTTTAGTAGGTTAAATGATTTTGAAATTTCATTAAACGTACTAAATGCATTTTTGGTATACAATCCATAAAATTCAAGTCATCACATTTCTTCTCAAGGCATTCGTCCTTCAGATGACAGAATTACAATTATTAAAGAATTTCTAACACCAAAAACACTCAAACAGTTACAAAGATATTAAGGTATGATAAATTTTTATCATAGATTCGTTCCAAACTTTTTAAATATACTTGCACCTCTGTATCATCTTTCGAATTTTCTTTATAAAAATAAAAGCAAAGTTATTAAAAATTGGTCAGAAGAGTGTAATCAAAGTTTTGAACTCTCTAAAGCTCAATTAGCAAATTCGAAAACTCTGGCTTATCCTTATAAAACTGCCCAATTATCTTTAAGCTGACGCCACCAATATTGCTATTGGAGCAGTTTTATCGCAAATCGCAAAGCTTTAATAATGTATCCCAACCCATAGCTTATTTTCCAAAGAAAGTATTACTTTGTCAATAAAAATATTCAAGTTTTATCGAGAATTGCTGGCAATTTATTCATCTATCAAATTTTTCAAACAATTTTGGAAGGTAATCAATTTATTATATACATAATACCATAAATCAATAATAGTCTCGTTATATTCAAAGTCAGAAAAAATCCACGATAAAGTCGTTACTTAGACTTCATCACTCAATTTTGTCTTCTCATATCATTCTCAATCTCATATCAATATGTCTTCTTTCTTTTTTGGGATTTTTCAAAATATTCATAAATTTTCACATGTTGGTATTAAAATAACACAAAATTTAATTAATACTAGATTTTATTGGCCAAAAATGAACAAGGATATTTATTTATACTTATACGTGGATAAAATGTTGCATTAAATGCCAACAATCTAAAATTTAGTTCACCAAGCAGACAAACAGCATGGTAAGTAAGGTCATAATTTGAAAAGTGATTTAAAAAAATGGCTTGAGAATACCAAACCCTTTGGAGCTTTTGGTATTCTCCTTGGAACTCGCAATTTCTCACCCAACAGATTATTGTATTATTGTAGCTAAATATACGTTTTTGTAATTTTTTCTTAAAAAAAACAGTATCAAATTAACTTTTTTTTTTAAATTTCGATATCCGACCTCATCAAAAAGTTATGACTTTTTACAATTGTAAACTGAGAATTTGTATACAAAAATATGTATGCAAACAATTATTTTTGATTGTAGATAGTGAAATGACACTTTTGCATTCGAGAGCGACGGTTTTTTTTTGCATGCATCACCAAGTTAATTACATTAACTATAAATACACAATGAATGTAAATATGCAATAAATTTAAATTTGTTTATAACCCTTACGTTATGAATATAACTTTCTTCATAAAAAAGTTTTTCGTGTTTTAATTAACTCTTTAAAGACGAACAAAGAGCAGAAATAAAAAAAAAATTTCAGTTATCTGGCTTTATATCTGCTTTTGTCCAACACCAGCTTTTACGGAGCTCGTTTTTGCTGAATTTACGAACTTTTTAGAACTCGCTTTTTTCCTATGTTTCAGGCTCACGACTTACAGGCGAGGGATTTTAGTGGAACCGCAGATCCTTACGCCAAAATTAGATTGTTGCCAGATAAAACGAACGTATGGCAAACGAGGATTCACAAAAAAACATTAAATCCCGGTGAAAACCAAATAAGTATAAAAAAAGTCAAAATAAAATCTTATTATCGAATTTTTAGTTTTCGACGAAGACTTCGTATTCGAAGTAAAATCGACGACTCTTTCAAGACATACTTTAGAAGTACTTCTGTACGATTTTGATGCTTATTCAAGACATCATAATATTGGGGGTGTTCAACTTCCTCTTTGTAATATTGATTTGAACGATAAAGTGAATATTTGGCAATGTTTAACGCCGTGTTTCGGACATGACCCGAAAGTTGATTTGGGCGAATTAATGGTTTCTTTGGCGTATTTACCATCAGCTGAGCGATTAACTGTCGTTGTGATTAAAGCGAGAAATCTCCGGATTGTCGATGATACAAGAAACAGCTCGGATCCTTATGTTAAAGTGTCGCTTTACCAAGGAATTAAGCGCTTAAAAAAGCGAAAAACCGGCGTTCATAGAAACACGATCAATCCTGTTTTTAATGAAGCGTTAACGTTTGATATTGATAAGGAATCGTTGAAAAAATGTCGGATCGAGTTTAATGTGTTACATGATAGTTTATTGGGTGCTAGTGAAATGTTGGGTTATTGTCGCGTTGGAAGAACGAAAGAATGTAGACCGGAAGAGAAAAGTTTTTTTATTGATATGTTAAAAAGTAAAACGGCTACAGCTCAGTGGTTAACTTTAGCCGATGATCCAAAAATGCCTCCGTAAATAATGAAAATATTTTATGAAAGTTTAAGAAATTATTATATATTATAATACAAGAAAAATAGGGTATTTGGGAAAGCGCTTCGAGAAATATACAATTATATTAAATAAAAAAAATTTATGTGGAAAAATAAATAATATCGTATTAACCGTAAGTATTTACTAGAGTATTTATACATTAAATGAAATGAGATGTGACAAAAAATAAATATCGACGTGAAAAGTGTTTAAAAAAAATTAAATGAAGAGATTTATTTAAGAAAAAAATATATTTATTTTTTAATTTATTTTAAGGCCAAAATAAAAAACCTATCTCTATTTAAAAAATATCATCTCGTTTTATTACCCATCCAAAACGGTTTTTATAGGCACATCAGCTCGCAGTTTAATCACCAAAACTTTTCCTATTAATTAACACATAACAAGTTTATTGTCGCCCGAGTTTATCCCACTAAAACTTGTTGCCGCATGTTTTCGCATTTAACTCGTCAACTTTATAATGGAAGTTAAATCGAAACGTTAAAATATAATCTATACTATTTCAAATTTGAATTGACACTAATCAAATTCAAAATGGCATTAAACAAAACTAATCATTATCAAATTGGCGATAATCAAAATCAAAATGACAATAACGATTAGAAACTAATACACTGGGTGAGGTATTTAAATTAAGACGGCTATATATATATTCATAAATTATTAATTTTACAGAAAAAGATTATAAAACTTACAATAAATATTCTGTATGGTAATTATTGCATTTTGGAGCAATCTGTGTTTTTCGAGTTTGAAGACGCACGGCTAAAGTCGAATCTTTTAATTCTAGTGTTAGTTCTAGTTTTATATCATCAGATCTAACTCTAGATCTAGAACTAGACACATTCCGGTTTAGCAGCACATCTAATTCTAGGCTTAGTGTTAGTTCTAGTTTTACTTCGGTTCAAATATTCAGGGTTGGGTTGGGTTGAGTTTAGCATGTCTACTTTGCAAAAAAGAGGGGTATATGGCTGGTGCCGGGATGTGCGAGGCTTTCAAAAAGGAACGTGCAGAAAGAAGGAGGCATGTCTCAGTCCATAAATACGAATAAAGAGCCAAAGAAAACGAGTAGAAAGAGCGAAACGGGGCTCCTTATGGACTGTTGAAGAAGAAAGAATAAGAATGAAAATAAAAATTAAAAACAGCGAACCAAAATAATAAAGGTATCTGGAAGGTAAATATGAATAAAGCGCAAATGCAGTATAAAATAAGGGAAGATCGACAAATTAAAGTAGCACAACTCAACTTTAACGGCGTGTATGAAGCACACGATCTGATCAAGAAAAATATGAAAGACAACGAGTTATCTGTAATTATAGGCAGTAAATAAATCATCAGATATACAAAAAATTTGTTGTGTGGCCGGAGATATGACGCTTTTATGGAATTTAGTGGAAAGGTTTTGTGTATGTGCAAGCTTTGGGGTGTGTTTATGTTTCGTGTTATTTTTTTCCTAATAGGGATATAGAAGATTTTAAAGTGTTGCTGTATAATATGGAGATTCATATAAAACACAATAAAAGATCTAAAACGACAAACGAAAGAGGGAAACTCTTGGAAGATTGGGTGATGACTAAAGACTTAGTCGTGCTGAATAAAAGCATTACCCCTACGTTCATAAGAGCAGCCGGTATTCCTATTTTGGATTTTACGGTGGCGACCCCAGATACATGTAATAAAGTTAAAAACTGGCGGGTGAACAAGCTAAATGAGAATCTAAGTCACCATTTGACGATATTATTAGAAATTGACTTGGCGGAGACACGGAAAGAATACGGTAGGACGATCGTACACTTAATAAATAACATGACAAAACTGTGTGATCGAATATTTAAGAAACGAAGTAAGACTACTGGACATAAAGGGGTCTACTGGTGGAACATCGAGATTGTTTAACCTCTTTGTAATGAATTAAATGAGAATATCTGGGGGAAAGCATATCTGATTGTAATGAATAGGCTAAAACTCAGAAACAGGCCTCCAATAGGCGACGAAGTGATAGAGGAACAAATTTCGAAACTTTTGCCTATCCACTAGAAAAACGAAAGCAAGACTTTCAATATATCAGATGTTGATATACTCCTATTTAGGGAAGAAGTGCTGGATAGTACAATCATGAAAGTCCGAAAAAAGAAGGCACCAGGCTCAAACGGTATTATCCCTGCAATTTTAACAGCCTTAATGGGTAGCTTAATGACTTGGAAAATATCAAATTTGATTTTGATACTTAGTGACTTACAGGCCAATTTGCCTAGAGCCTACGATAGCGAAATTGATGGAAATCCTAATAAAGAACAGACTCCATAAAGAAATAGTGGAAAAAGGTTTTATTAGCTATAATCAATTCGGTTTTAGAAAAGGTACATCAACCATAGACGCAATCAAAAATGTGCAAAATGTTGTAGATAAAATAAAGACAAAGTCGCTGAGACATCAGGAGTTGTGCGTCATGATAACATTAGACATTAAAAACGCTTTTAATATTGCTCCATGGAAGAGCATAATATCGGCTCTTGAAAGGGGAAATGTCAGCCAATATATCATATGGATTGTTCAAATGTATTTGTCAGAAAGGAGTATAATAGCTCCGAATAGTATGGCCTGGGAGATTACAAGCAGTGTCCCACAGGGGTCAATTCTGGGACCTACCCTTTGCAACGTTTTTTACGACGAAGTTTTAAGGTTGAAATGGAAAGTTGAATAGTGCTGACTGCCTACGCCGATGATTTGACTATTGTCATACTATTTTAACCCTATGGTAACATTTTTACATTAACTCCTTTTCTGTTTAAGTACCTGATTTTCATGATGTTTAACGCAGCCTTAAGGAAAAAACCGGAGTCGAGGTGGATGATAAGGCTAAGTACGCTGTGGAGAAGGTGGTTGGGCATTTCGCTGGGATGGGAATTAGAGTATCGCCAGAAGACAGAGATTGTTGCTCTTTAGGCAAGAAGAAAAGCACCGAGAACGGCAGGCGTGTCCGGATATGATGTGGAAACCGTACACATGGTAAAGTAGTTGGCGGTATATATGGATAAAGACATGCGAATGACCTCACTCGCTAAGAAAATAACAAAGAAGGCAATTAAGATAATAAAAAACCTGCGCAGAATATTATCGAACGTGGGGGTCCCAAAGCCGGCTGAAAAAAAAAGAAGCTGCTAGCACAAACAGTGGTGTCCGCGATTTTGTACGCAGCGTCAACATGGAGAAGAGCCCTGAAATACAAACATTATAAGAATATGTTAAAATCGGTCAACAGAAGACTTGCTATGGGGGTTTCATTGGTATATTGCACGGTGTCGGGGGAGTGCGTAGATGTAAACATATCTCCACAAAATACGAAAAGCAGACACAAGCGAGTATTGGTTCTGCACCATTGAAGATAATCCGGAGCAAACAATCTTAGATGCGAGAAATTTATTGTGGCGCGAGCGTTATGTGACAATAAGTGCGGACGTCCAATTACTAAGGTCAATGTAGGCCAATTGCTGATGGAAAGTGAGGATTACTGGAAGGCCATGTCGCTTTTCCTGAGGGAGATCTTTCATAGAAGCAAAACGAAGAGATGAGAAGAGAGAGGGATGTTACTAATAGAGGGATGTCAGGCAGAAGGAAAGCAATCGTGAAGAAGAGTACAATATGAATAACTGCTAAGGGGGAGAGAAAAAATTATCTTTTTTACTTCTCCTCGCGTCACAGAAACGTTAGAGTAGCAAAGTTATTCAATGAATTAAATAATATTCTTTGTTATAAGTACGAAGGCTTTCACGACCGGTGTTAATTGAACTAAAATTAGAACTAACACTAGCACAAACACTAGAACTATCACTAGAACTATCACTAGGACTAACACTAGATCTAAAACTAGAAACTTTCGGGTTTCGCCGTGCGTTTTTTTGAAAAAATGTTTGACGTTTCGGATGCCATGTTGCAACCTTCTTCAGAAACTGGTTCTGACTCAGTTAGAACTCAGTTAGAACCAGTTAGAACTCAGTTAGAACTCAGTTAGAACCAGTTAGAACTCAGTTAGAACTCAGTTAGAACCAGTTAGAACTCAGTTAGAACCAGTTAGAACCAGTTTCTGAAGAAGGTTGCAACATGGCATCCGAAACGTCAAACATTTTTTTCAAAAAACGCACGGCGAAACCCGAAAGTTTCTAGTTTTAGATCTAGTGTTAGTCCTAGTGATAGTTCTAGTGATATTTCTAGTGTTAGTGCTAGTGTTAGTTCTAATTTTACTTCAACATTCTTTGTTGGTTGAGAGTCGGCGAGGTAGAAGAAGTCTTCCAGGAGAAGTAGAGCGAAGAAATGAGAGGAGAGAGGGAAATGTTACTAACGTAGGGATGTCAGGTAGAACAATCGTGTTGCACAAGACAACATGACTGACCGTGCTAAGGGGGAGGGAAAAATTATCAACAAAATTCTTTAATAACTATATTAGTTACGATGAAGCAGAAGACGATAAATCGCTGAGGACAGGACCAAATTTCACTTTTTCACAGAAAGAAAAATTTTTTATGCTATTATTTATTCATTGAGAAGTCGATTTAGTTAAATTTTTAGCAAATTTTAACTTGTACAAAATTTCTGATTTATTTAATTTCAATGGGGTGTTATTCCTAATTATTTCTAAGAACAAATATAGAAAAAACTTTATTATGCCATTATTTACTTCTTTAAAAAATCGATTTTCTTGAAATTTTAGCAAGAGTGATGCTGAGATATCGCTTCATGACAGTGAAGACGCACCTTTAAGTTTTTCGGAAAATATATCAACGATTACTGAAAGCTAAAGATTTATGCCTCATCAAAGTTTTTTCATTTCTTCCGGAAGACCGTCCGAAGAAACAACACCTGGATTACCAGCATTACGGCGTCTCTGAATACTTTCTTCGAACCCTAAAGACCATATCCGAGGAATTGTAATGTGGTCTCAATTCTGCCTTCCCCCAATCTCTTTTGTCTATAAATGAACAAGAACGACCATAATGGTCGTAGAAGGGTTCGGTGAACACTAGGGGTTATTTGAGTTTAGGAGGTGGCGATATATACCGGACGAAGGTCACGCTTTACGTTAATTCCAGGTACATTGAACATATGTCGTTCCATCGACAACGTTCTAGAACTGGTGTTGGTACCTTTCATACAGACGTTGCAGAATTCCACTTTTCAACAAGATATTGTAAGACTGCTATGGTTACAAGAAGATTCCTGGAGCAACTTGGATTGCAGATTTTGCCTTGGTTATGGTCTGGTATATGATGGATAGAAAAGGGACTAGAAAAGTACCCAGGTCTCGTGAGAACTGGATGAACTTCGGCACCATCCACAGGTTGCATGGACCGAAATACCCCAGGAAGACATCGAAAACTACTAGCTTTTTCTTGAAAAATTGAGAAGTAATTAAAATAACATTTTGATATTATTGAGATAATAAGCAAAATATATTTTTAAGATTTCTTAATCATAAAAACAGTTTTATTAAACTGAGCTGACTGTTTCCATGAATTTACCAACCATTTCCGTCCCAATAAATCACTTCCTACAATCACGAAACAACTGTATCCATTGTTGTGGAGGGTATCAAAGTCATTGAGCGGAAAGGAGCGACCTCTAACAAGATAACAAATAATATCCTCTGTTATCTACTATATTAATGATACAAATTAAAAAAAAAGGAGGTTCCAATTGTGGTTTTGTTCCGCACAAGAGTAACTGATTGTGTAGACCGATATTACATTATTGAGAATTCAATTCAGGAATGACACATGTTCATAATAATCTTTTCAACATCTGGTAAATAGAGGTGAGTTCCAAAATTTAAAGTGTGAGATAATAAACTTCACCTGTTTGTATGAAGAGTGTTGGAAGAGTACGCTGTAAGTCAAATGTGATCATCACTCAATACTTGGTGCTTATATGAATCCATAAATTATCTAGCCTTTTCAGCTAAAGCATGATATTCGTTTGGTCTTGATTAAATCTATAGACATTAGGCAATTTCTTACATCACATGTTTATATCATATATTTTGCATGTGTAAACCTATAATTTGCATTAGGTGTTAAAAATGGTTCTGTGGTAGTTTTTTTTAACAGGGTCTTTACTGGCAGATCTATATGTTTCAAAATGAGATGAATAGTTTTTGCAGGTTTAAACATGGTTGTAGATATTAGCGGTTAGACTATCTTTCACCATAGTGGCTCATATAATGAGAAAAACTGTTAATATGTTGCTTTATAAAATCCTTGATGTCGTCTACGGTTTTATTCCCAAACACTTGTTTACCTCTTTGATCTGATATGGGCATGTTTGTTTCTGGCTCTCTCCTTTTTGCAAAAGGATAATCTAACAATAGTATTTTAATTACTTTTGCAATTAACTAATATAATGAAATGACAGGGAAGTTCAAAAAGTGACATAACTCAGTTTCTGTTTCCTGTTTAGCCAATTTCTGTTTTGATTTTTTCAAATGAACTTTCATCGTTCCTTAACTGTTAATAAAGCATTATTTTGCCTAAGTTTCAAAATTGTAGTCTAATTCTGAACGGATGGTGTATTCCATGAAAAGTGAGGATTGGATCTGCCAACTCAATTTTATTATACATAAATTTCTTTGCCCAAAGGTAACAGTTGAAGGCAGATCAAACTGATACTAATTATACAATTGTAATTGTAAGCAGAAAGAAATTGATTTGAAGAAGAAATAAAGACATTAAACATTTTTTATTCATTGACTATCTATAATCGACTAAAATACGACGAGAAAACAAAAAAGTAAACAATTTTTTTGTAAGAAAAGTTAAAATAAAAAGAAAAAAATTATTTGGCCATAATTTTAATTTCATCTAAAAGTTGTTTCGCATGAATTGCCGTATCTATTTTGCCAAACATTCTGGCCAATTTTTCGCTTTCTTCAGCCGATAGTTGTGCTTGATCATAAACGCCCATTTTCATGTAGATTCTAGCCAATTTCAAATAACATTTCGGTAAATCCGCGCTGCTTATACCTTTCCCCAACATAACCGCCGTTTGCATCGTGCGCAACGCAATATCGTATTCGCCCAATTCCATGTTTAAATCGGCTAAAGTATACAACATAACCATTTCTTGGTACGGACTTAGCCCCTTGATTTTATTTGAATAATCGTAGGCTCGATCAATCATTTTTTTCGCCTCTTGGTATCGTGCGTTTTTTATCATATGCACGCCGTACCAAAACAGAACGTTAACGTATAACATTCCTGTTTTTGTGCTCATATCGCCGTTTATTATTTTTTCTTTTTGCGCGTTCAAACAAGTTTTAAATCCGATTTCAGCTAAAGCATTTTCTTTGTAATTGCTGTAAATTCTTGCGAGGCGTAATTTAAAATCAATGATGTGGTCGTTCGTGTCTGGAACGCCGTCTTGAATCATTTTTTCGATAACAGTAACTAAAAGACGTTCTGCTTTTTCTGAGTCGCCTTGAGCGAAAGCGATACTGGCCAAAATGTCGTAAATAAACGGCATCCCAAATGAAACTTTATAATCGTCGCAAATTTTTAATCCCATTTGAAGTAGAGCTTCCGCTTTATCAATGTCACCTTTTTCTAAAGCAATTTTTGCCAAAACTATTAAATGAGTAATGTTATCTTCGATATCACTAGTCATTTGATCGGATGGTCCATCATTTCTTGATAACATATTGATTCCGGGTAAAATTCCGGATGCAATGTATGCAAATATGTTTCCATAATTGATAGGTTTTCCCCAAGATTTAGTTTTCGATTTATTTGTAAATAGATTTTTATTTTGTTGCTGTTGGTAAAGTGGTTGTTGTTGTTGATTGACGGGAGCGGCCCGATATTTTCGGACCGGTCCCCTTTGGTTAGCCACTTTTCTAATCAGCTGTTGAACACCTTTCGTTGAAAAGAAACTAATCATTAAACGTCTTTTTGATCTACTTCAAATTTTGCCCCCCGCATGACTTCTTAATATTAATTTTTTCGATATTTTTTGACAGGTTAAATTTCATTTTTTGTTCTGACGTTTTAATCATTTTTTTTGGTTTACTAGATTTTAAATCAACAAGTTTTATTAGTTCAGAATTTAGATGAAGTAATATTATCCAACTCCAACCATCTTTTCCCTTTATGCTTTACATGTCCATTATCGGGAATAAATTTCCATTAACTTATGAATAAGTACTGCAATGTGATTTATTTATGAGGCTAAAAAATCGATAAACGCACTCTATTAAATAAAATCAAAATTAAAAAAGGGATGTTTACTCAAACAATTTAAAATAGAAATCTATTATTTCAAAAGTGACCGTCAAATAAGGTCACTATTGAACTGTTAGCGACATCTAAGTAAAAATGTTGAAGCTTTTATTCCTAATACAATTTTTTATCGCAAACCATAAAATCGATGCATTTAGTTCAGAATTAAGAGTTCTCCTCTTCAAAAATGGATTCTAAATTGATTTCAAATTGAAAATAAAATCAATCAACAGCTTCATTTAAAACTTTCTTAAAAATCTGCCGAGTACGCCATCTAGTAGTGAATATTTACTGTCTATTACAAATACCTTTTCTTAAGGTGGCGATTCGATTCTCTGAGACAGCTACATGTGCATAAAAAATTGTTATTGTTTCGACTTTGATATCGAGATATCGGCGCCGTTGTGGCGCGACGTTGGGATTTTTCAAAGTGCGACTGACACCGTCTTTTTTTTCGGGGGTAAATACACAAGAGCTTGACTTTTAATCGGATAATTTTATTTTGACACGAACGTTTTGTTGCCATGGAAAAAATTCGAAATCAAAATCATGATAAAATCGCGACAGCTTTAGCTGGAGCGATTTTATCTATTGATTTTGATTGAGAATTTTTTCCAAAGGGCAACAAAACTTGAGTGAATTTAAAATAAAATTATCCTGATTTAAAGTCAAGCTCGAGTGTATTTTAGGGAGATTAATACACGACAAATGTACAATTTATTTTTAATTGTTTTTGACTAATATTCGTATTTTTAACTAACATTTAACAATTTCTAATAATATTCAAATTATTACTTTACAGTCATATTTTTTACATTGAAAGTGCAATTATTATAAACAATCTTATTGTTAGTTGATTCATTTTTCTCAATTTGATGAATGATTTCAGTAGAAATTACTTCTTGATTTACTTTTGGCGGTGATTTTTGATCATTTCGCAGACTCGATACGAGAGTTGCATGATGCTGTTGATCTAGTTGCAAATATGGGGTGAGTGATTTAGTATTCGCGTGTCCCGTCATTTTACAAAGTTGTTGCTCCCCGATTCCCGCTTTAGCATAATTTGAAATGGCGCTGGATCTATTGGAGTGATTTGTAATTTTATTAGAAAAAACATTTAACCCAATCTTTGAAGCTCCTTCTTTTGTCCACTTTCCAATTGTATTCGATCCAATTGGCGAATTTTTAAACCATCCCTTTGAATTTTCTTCCTTCCAGAAAGAATTTACAGTTAAAAATAACCGATCTGATGTAACATTTTCTGAACGCTTGGATAGTAACTTTCGATATAAGCGAACAGGACATATTTCAGGATTTTTGCTATTTAAAGTAAGCCATTTACTGTCAGTACACTTCTGCGATCCTCCTTGACATGTTTTAGAGAAGATTGGATTATATTCTATTCGGTTTGTTAAGATTCCATAGCAATTTTTTTCTTCTTTGAAAAAATGAATCTTACATCTTGTTGCTTCACCACCTCTCCAGGCCAATTCATAAGCCGCTATGTGATAAAATTTTCGTTGTAAACCTTCGGGTGTTTCTTCGTTCCATAATTTAACTATTTTTTCAATATCGTCTATGCTTAGTGCTGAAGAACTTATTTTACGTTTGTCGGGATCTTTTTGAAGCTCCTTCCTTTTGGTATTTTTGGCGTCCCGTGCTCCTTTAAATTCAATTTGCGTAAACGGGTCAATTTTCCGATTATACTCATTAAAAAACTTTTCTTGTAACAATTTCGCCGTTATATTAAAAAAAGTCTTCACCGCAGTTTCTTTATAATCCTCACCATTGTTTTTGCGCATGTTGAACCCCCAGTCTTTTAATATGTTATTCAACTCTTCATTTGTAGTCGCTGCATTAATAGAATAATTTCGCGACTTACAAAATTTGGTGAATTGATTCCATACCGATTTTTTCGTGTTGATGGTATTTTTCGGGACATTTTCATCAATTGCCATCTGTATTTCATGTAAAGAATACTCCCCAAAACGATTAGAACACAATTTCAAATTCAAAAACGCGACAATGCACGACAATGACAGTTGTCAAAAATTTGACAAGTAAACAAAAGTATATATATATGGTAGTCGCGTTTTAATCAGTTATAAAATATCACATGTGGTTTATTCAGTTATAAAACCTAGGTAGCTTTATCCACTTATAAAATCACGTGATTGGTCAGAATTTTGAACAATCGTTACTCTGATTGGTTGTATGTTATTGGAGTGTATTAATCGTTAATATTTCTTGTTCTGTCGATGTTGTAAACGTTCGCAGAGTCTTTACAGAAGTTTCTCTTGCGTTTTTTCGTGGTCTGTTTAATATTTGTACTTTATATTTAATTATTGTTTTTGTTTGTTATTTTATACTGTTATATTTATACAGGGTGTCTCACGTAACTGGTTGATTAGAACTTTTTTAGGTTGCACCATTCGTAGAGGCTTGAAATTTTGCTAACATGCAATTTTGCCACCGCTTCTGGTCTACCGGAAGTAGACCTCAACTTCGATATTTTAAATGGAATGCTATAGTTTTTATTACACCATTCAATTACACGTAAGAAAATATGTTGACTTTGATAACAGTTGTTGGTACCTACCGTTTTTTGTTTTCGAGTTATTTTGATTTTAAGTGTTTTTTATCAAATATCTCCATGCTCTTTACAAGCCCATATCTCAGCCAACGTTATTTCAAAAACGTTTTGCATTGGTACGATAGCTCTTCATATACTGTTAAATAGATTGTCATTTGTTGTATCAGTATATCTTATACAGGCTAGTCAAAAATTGAGTTACCGTTTCGCTGTATTCAATTGTGAGAAAGTCGAAAATTTTAAATGGAACGCCCCATATCTTTTTAGTCTATCAAAACGAGAATTTAATTCTCTACAAATTATCTATTTATATAATTTATATCTATTATATATCATTGCTATACCTATTTATTATAGTTTTCTTCATATTGAGTATTTTATCAAAATCCTACACTAAATGCTGGAAGCCGTTCATGTTTTTATTAAAAGGCTATGACATTTTGACAGTTTATCGTTTAATTTATTTAAATGAGCATTGTTATTATTTCTAGAATGATCTACGATTGAATAAATAACCAACAGAAGAACGCATAAATGAAATAATGAAAAACAATAATATGGTGTAATATTCGACGTAATGATGGGCGAGATATTCCTAGAGAGTTCCTAGAGAGTTCACTTTATCTATTAACGCTGCTTTCTTGGAAAATATTATTCACCTAAATCGACCGAAGCACCTCTTACCGAAGAATTTGGTAAAGCAATAAAATACAACAAAACATTTATTCTATTATCTATCATTCTCCTGTTCTTGCTCTCCATATTTATTTATTTTAATACTTGTTGTTGGTAAAATTGCTCTTACCTTGCCGCAATCGTGCGTTTGATGTCGCTGAAGTTGGCACTCTGTTGAAAAGAATATCAAACATCCCTCGCAAATAAATTTTTCATGACCATTTTTAGATGCTTGTGCTGACAGTAATCTGGATAAACTTTTTATCCAACAGTAATGGCTATTTCCAAGATCATCCGATATTAATAATAAATTTATATGTCTTTCTTCCTTTTGTCGGCATATGTACATGGTGATTATATCATAATTCATAACTCCGTTTTGGAATGTATTGTTTGCAATCCAAAGAAGATTGGGAAATAAAATCGTTTAATACAAAAAATAAAGTAGCATCTTTAGCGACAGATTTTTATAAAATTTATAATGACTTTATCGATGAAATATCATCAAAAATGTCGGAATTTCAAGAACGTGATTCAGGTAAGCGCTCTAAGGTGCAAGGTTTGAAGAATACTAATTAAAACAATTTGTATACAGGGTGGACACTATTACAAATACTGTATATGGAGGTTAATCTCAACAAATATAACCCCACAAGAGCTTCGAGCTACATGGATCTGCCGTACCATATAAAACCTAAGCGTGCTGTAATAAATATCCAAAATGCTGATGATGCATGCTTTGCTTGGGCGTTAACATCAGCAGTGTGTGAACCGAACGGTTTACCACAGCGGACAACTTCGTATCCTCATTATGAAAATTGTGGCTTTGACTATTCAAATATAACATTTCCGGTTAAATTACGAGACATACCCGAGTTTGAGAAGCAGAACAAAGTTTCGATAAATGTCTATGCTGCCATGAATATCGATAGCGCTTTGAATTAGATTTAAGATTTTTTCACGAATTCTATCCGAATATTCCTTCAAATCCACAAAAGTTCCCGGTTCGTTTATTCTATAGCTTACTATTTTATCGCCAAATGCCCCAGCGATTCTCTCAACTCCATCGTCAATTATTACAAACGCATTGCGTTTATGCTCATTACTGCGCAAATGTGCAGAATAACATTGCTTATTTACGTACTTATCGCACGCATCACATTTTGCCATATTTGATTTAGATATTTCTTCAAGTTTGATTCTTTTACCAATGCATGATTGCCGCTGATGTCTCTTCAAGTTATCGGACCGGGTGAAACATTTTGCGCAATTATCACACACCAACATTTTGGACTTTATTCTTGTTCACTTCTCAACGAATAACTACGTCCCTGTGATACTTTACCACCGTTTATAAACCTTTCCACCTCCTCCCAATTCTTGCAGGAGTTTTATGCAGGAGGTTTTTTTTGTGAACATAATGAACCCAAATGATGCCAGGTAAATATGACTCATTCCTTTTCTTCGAGCAAAACAGCACTTCTTATCTGCATATATTTTTTTTACATAAACTTGCTTGGGCAGTATTACTACCTGAATAAATTTATAAAAAACCCTATTCTTATTTAATAATTACGGCCGATTTAAAACCTTTTTGCAAGCAAGTTCGATATACACGATTTTCAATTAGTCGCTTAAACCCTCCCACATTATATCATCCAAATCAGGTAGGATGGGATAATCATTTTAATTAGTATATATTAGTAAATATTACAAGATTATTTTTCATTCTATCGGAAGACGACGAAGAGTAACCATCTACGAACATGTCTTAACACGTCAACAGAGCGTTATTATTTTATTCTCTGGTTTCCCTATTTAAAGGTGTCACTTGGGGGGAGGTTGCAAATAATTAAAACTTAATTGGAAACTCCTCCCACATTACAACTTTTAAGGTTAGTAGGTTTGTAACAATTAGCCGATTCTAGAACCTCCTCCTCCTCCTCCTCCTCCTCCAACAATTAGCCGATTCTACAACCTCCTCCAAAAATTAGTAGATACTACAACCTCCTCCTCCTCCTCCTCCTCCTCCTCCTCCTCCTCCTCCTCCTCCTCCTCCTCCAACAATTAGCCGATTCTAGAACCTCCTCCTCGAACCTGCGTCCGAGGAGGAGGTTCTAGAATCGGCTAATCTATACTACTTAAGCTGCTGGTGATAGAAATTTATGGTTTCGTGTTATTTTGATCTTTCCAAAACTAAGAAGCAAATCCTATCCAAAACTTTATTACTTCCGCCATGAATATAAGACGAATTTGAAATGTTGGTGTTGGAATAATTCGCCATGATATTCAAAGACATTAACAGAAGTACACAGCTAAGTAATGACTACAATAACATAAATATGGATGAAAAGTTGTCAAAACTCCATAGCTTTCTAACATAGAAACAAGAAGCTTTCCAGCATTGCATGCGGCCATTAATTTCCAAATATGAAGGCAACTACAACAGATAGGCACAGGAAAGTATCTAAATAGTTTGTAGAGAATTCAATTCCCATAATTTATTTTTATAATTTTAAGTTTTTCATTCTTTTATGTTATTGATTTTAATTTTTGTCATTAAATTGTTGTTTTTCATTGTTTCATTTATTCGGTTTTCTTTTGGTTATTTTTGGTAAATAACAGCTAACAATCTAAAGTTTATTCAATCACAGTTCATTGTAGAAATAATACTAACAATAATTTAAGTAAATTAAACGAAAAACTGTCAAAATGTCATGGCCTTCTAACAAAAACACAAACGGTTTCTAGCATTTTACGTATGATCTTGATAAATTCCTCAATAGCAAGAAAACTATAATAAATAAGTATAGGAATATTTATAGATAATTTGTAGAGAATTAAATTCTCTTTCTGATAGGTTATGAAAATATAGGTCGTTCCATTTAAAATTTTCGACTTTCACGCAATTGAATGCAGAGAAACAGTAACTCAATTTTTGACCAGCCTGTATAAGATATACTGATACAACAAATGACAATCTATTTAGCAGCATATGAAGAGTTATCGTACTAATGCAAAACGCTTTTGACTTAACGTTGTCTGAGATATGGGCTTGTAAAGAGCATGGTGATATTTGACAAGAAACACTTAAAATCAAAATAACTCGAAAACAAAAAGCGGTAGGCACTAACAACTGTTATCAAAGTCAACATATTTTCTTATGTATAATTGAATGGTGTAATAAAAACTATAGCATTCCGTTTAAAATAACGAAGTGGAGGTCTACTTTCGGTAGACCGGAAGTGGTGGCTATCCTGAAAATATTTTAGATTAATAGATCGGAATGAACAACCCATGCTACCAAAATTTCAAGCCTCTACGAATAGTGGAACCTAAAAAAGTTCTAATTAACCAGTTACGTGAGACACCCTGTATACTTTAGACACTTTTAGTGAAAGTTTGTTTTATTGTAATCCTTAGTGAATGTTATATTTTTATTATTGGTAAGTATTATTGAAAACGGTACGCACATTTGTCTTTAAGAAAAGGACGTAACAATTAAGTAATATGTTAAAAACTGCAAGTATAATTATTTTTTCTTGAAATAGCCATGTCCTCTTCTGACTACAAACGTCCAGTGCCATAATGAACCACCAATTATCGTGCGAGAAAGAATCTGTTAGATACTCCTGACCAAAAGTTACATGGAAATAGACCAGTTAATATTCATCATTTTACTCAATCTTTGTTGAATATTCAATACAATCATTTAAAGAAATGTACTTTTGGAAAAGTAGTAGTGGACCACGAGAAAAGAAATGGTTTATCTGTTTAATTATTATCAACGTTAGATATTCCAACGTTGAGTTATTATAAATTCTCAAAAATAGAGCGCACTCTTTCCCGTTCATGGGAAAAGCAAATGTGGCAAACAATGGAAGCTGCAGGAAAGGAGAAGTACCAGGTTGCTAAGGATGTAGATGTAGATGTAAATGGTATGACATGGATTACAGTCTACTGCGACGGTGGTTGGAGTAAGTGGTCGTATGGGCACAACTACAACGCGGCTTCTGGAGTGGTAGGTAAACCATATACATGTTTGTATTTTCATTTGAATTGAAAATTTCAAGAGTGTGATAATTAAAGACCGGATTTATAGAAAATATGCTTATGCTCAAAATTAAAGGCATTACAAATATATTTAAATATCTTTCCGAATCAGTTAAAAATAAGTGAAATAAGACCAGGTTAGTTATGCCTTTTTTGCCTTTTTTGAATTTTCATGCCTATTATTTTTTTTATGCCTATTTAAAACCTTTTTCCAACTTTTTGGCGTCTTTTCTCCAAAAATTGGTTGAATTATGAAAAAATATTTCGCTGCGCCTCTGTACATTTCCTCGTTGCGCCGTCTGACGTAAGATCCGCGTTTTTCATCGATCCGAATTTAAGCTTTGCAATTCCCCGTTGTGCCGTGTCGTCTTACACGGGATTCCCCGTATGTGGTTTGACTTTCGTCGAGTCTTCAATTCATTAGTTGTATTAAAGTTAGTCGAGTGACAGTGTAAAGTTCTTGCATAGTACAATGACGAAACCAATGCCGAAGCCAACCGTACAAGAATGGATTAAAGATTACAAGGAATTAAAATATGAACGCAATCGTTTATTTTGCCAAGCCTGTTCAAAAATCGTAAGTATTGATGGAGTTAATCGAGTAAAAACAATTAATTATATTAATTATATTTTTAAATAATGATTAAATTATGTATAATACCAAAGATATTCAAATATTTAAAACCGAAATTTAAATCTTTTTACGGTAAAATTTGGAAATTATAAAGAATAGCATGTCCCAAAATTCACTAGAAATAAAATTCACTATTGATTCAATGTAGTACTTCGATCACTAAAATTAATAGAACAATATATTGATTGTTTAATAATTATGGAAGATATTATAAATTACTGACGTTATTAAATTACTGTTAACAGATTAATTGTGACAAGAAATACTACATAATTCAGCATGTCAAAACATCATTGCATCAGGAAAAATTAAAACTGACTAAAAGTCAATCCAAAAAACAACAAACTATAGGTACAGCTATACAATCTGTGGCATCAACATCCGGCTACACTGAACAATCAAAATTCAATGTTGATCTTTGCAAAGCTTTGAAAAAAGCAAACATACCAATCCATAAAGTGACAAATAAATATTTCAAAACTTTTTTGCAAACATATTGTACAATGCATATTCCCGATGAAAGCCATCTCCGCAAAAATTATATTACTTCAGTCTACAAAGAAGTTATTCAAGAAATAAAAAATATTATTGGAAATAATTATATTTGGATAAGTGTAGACGAAACAACTGATGTATGTGGACTATACTTGGCAAATTTAATACTTAGAGTATTAAGTGATGAAAATTCGTCAAAAAGTTTTCTAATAAGTACCAAAGAATTAAGTAAAACAAATAATAATACGGTAACAAGATTTATTCACGACGAATTAACGCATTTCTTCTTACCGGAGCCGGTACCGAATGATAAAATTTTACTGATGGTGTCAGACGCAGCGGCATACATGGTAAAAGCTGCGTCTAATATGAAGATTTTTTACCCTAATTTAATTCATTGTACTTGCTTGGCACACGGGCTTAATCGAGTGACAGAATCTATAAGGTTACAGTTCCCATTAGTTAATAAATTAATAAAATGCGGTAAACAAATATTTGTTAAAGCCCCTTTAAGGGTAGAATTGTTTAGAGAGAGGTTACCAAATACCCCATTACCACCACAACCAGTTCTAACAAGATGAGGAACATGGCTAGATGCCGCTATATACTACACAAACGCCTTAAATCATTTTAAACAATTAATAAATGAATTTCCGGCTACAAGTAGTAAAGCAATACAAGATTGCCAGGCCGTCCTAAAAGAAGTGGAGCTACAAAATAATTTGGCATTTATAAAAAGCAATTACAGTTATATAAGTGAATCTATAAAATCACTTGAAAAACAGGATTTACCTTTAGTGACTGCAGTAGAAATGATTAAAAAGTTTCAAGACAGCACGTATAGCGTACCAGGACATATTGGTCAAATAATTACGAATAAATTTAATGACGTTCTGTGTAAAAATGAAGGATTTGCCACAAATTAGAAAAAATTGCATCAATTTTAAGTGGTGAAATTGTTACTGGATTTATTATGGATCCCGCATTAATTACAAAGTTCAAGTATGCACCAATTACAAGTGTGGACGTGGAGAGAAGTTTTTCGGCTTACAAGAATACGTTAACTGAGAGAAGACACAACTTCACAATGGAACATTTAGAACAGCATTTAATAATTAGTTGTTTTCGTGATTAGTGGTTTAATAATTATATATGAATGTTTAGTTTAACGATGTATTTTTTAATGAAAACGTTATTAAAATACATTATTAATTAGGTATAGTAATTCTTTCGATTTCTAATTTTTATGCCTTTTTAATGCTTTTGTTGCCAAAATTTCATGCCTTTTTAAGTGCCTTTTTCCGTCTTTCTTGTGCCTTTTAATCCGGTCTTTAGTGATAATAGGCAAAATGACAGGAAAATTATTATTCTTGGGAATGCGTAACAAATATTGCTCCATTTGTGCTCATGGACAAAACCAAGAAAGTGTAGTTGAGCACATTTGTTTTAAAAACGGGCTAGGATCCTCATCAACTATGGACGCTGATATAATTGTGGAAGGATTTTGAAAAAGTGTAGAATTACATGGTGTAATGTATTTAAAATTTATGGCAGATGGGGATTCCAGTATTTTTTATCAAATACAGCGAAAGGTGCCATATGGGTCTGCCGTTGAAAAAATGGAATGCACAAACCATGCTATAAAAAATTATGGTAAATCCTTGCACAAAATAAAGACGGATAATAAAGGAGTTACAAAAGAGCGCACAAAGAGCTATTGGTCGCGGCAAGCGAGATGTTACACGTCTCAAAGCGGAACTATCGAATACGATAAATCACGTGTTCAAAAATTATCAGTTCTGTAGCGGTGATTTCTGCAAAGATAGTGGCGTTGTGAACGAAGAAGCTGTAAAACGCTTGAAATTCATTGGAATTGTATATCACTTAAATGGTATGGTATTGGTATATACCACGGCATGCAGGATTAAAGTAGGCAGCAAAATTGAAACCCATAAAAGTAGCTAGTGTCGATTTTCACGAAAAGCAAATGTCGACCAAAAAACCTCTATACTTTTATTTCGACTTGAAATTGCTATATTTGAATTTAGCTCATTCCAATCGCGAGCACATATAACAACATTGCGCTACAATGAAGGCATTTTATTTTTTCCAAATTATCGCTAATTATTATATAAAAATAATAACTATTGATTTTTGTGATGTAGATCATTCATGGCAAAAGTATGGTTTACAAACAGTTGGGAATGGACAAGTCGGGCAGCAATTTTTAAGATATATTGATAAGTATCAAAAAAGGAGGATGCAGATAAAAAAAAGGAAAAGGAGACAAACAGTTCATGAGCGTAAACAAAATTACGACTATGGAGACAATTCAAAATAAGGGAACCTGTCGGCATCAGAGGTTGCCTCCGAGTCTCAAAGAATTTTACAGTCGCCGCAGGTTACTTTAAAATTTCGTACAAGGGCTTTTAAAAAAGTATATTCATTTTGATTTCCGTTTGTGTTAACTTTTCTAGCATTATTTTAGCATATTAACAATGTTCAGGGATTGTGTACTGATAGTGTGATTTTGGTAATAGTATGTAGATTTCGTTTCATATACAAGTAATTTGAAGCTTAGTGAGTATGTAATTCTGCATGTAACTAGCATATTGTTTTAAAATTAAAATGGAAATTACTATCAGGTTTCACCACAGCGACGCCTTGAAATATCAGAGCAAACTGTTGGACAGTATGCTTGTGATACTTATATCCAAGAAAAAAAAACGACGCTTCCAACTTTGGTGAAGTTATTAAAAGACGCCAATCGACAACATCTCAAAATTTATTGTACCAGTTGCTTTATAATAAACCATTTAAAAGTGCCGGTATGATTTATTGTAGTAAGATTACAGTAAAGAGTGCTAGTTTATTTATAGATACTGACAATGGCTTTTTGGGAGCATCACCGGATGGTATTGTTAAGCTTTAATTAAAATTTACAAATAATTATTATTGTCTGATATATAGGACTTATAGGCGACGATTCCATTATTGAAATAAAGAGCTTGTATAGTGTTCATAAAAGTGGAATGACACTATCCGAAGCCATTACATTAAAAAAAATTATGCTTAGAAAATGTCAATGGAGAAATACGCCTGAAAAGAAATCATAATTACATTCATCAATTAAGTATTTTCTTATAACAGTCCATATCAAATTTTATCCAATTACACTACCTAAGTTTATTATATTATATTCATAATTAATATTTTTTTATTGCAGGTACAATTGAATATTTGTGAGAGAGCTCAATGCTATTTTGTAACTTTTAATGACAAGGAACCACTATTCGTTGAAATAATTGAACGAGATGTAGAATTATGGAAAAACGTGATGTTGCCAAAATTGAAGTTATTTTATATGGATGTCATGCTTCCAGAAATTATAGAACCAACACAATTATAATGATTAAAACATAATTTCATAATCAGATGAAATTCAGATGATTCTTTTTTTGATCGAAAGGTTGATACTTTGGTTATAATGCTGTGATAGAAATTTTCATTCAGAGTTTAATTTGAGCATATACGGGGTACAAGCATGATGGAATCTTGTGTTTCTCAAAATTTGTAACACTTGGAACCTTTGACTATCTGGAAACAAACGATAGCCCAATCTTCTCTGAACATTTTGTGTTTTTGCTCACTCCATTATCTCTGGACTCTATTATATGGGCCGATCTATATGGATAAAAGCTGTTATAATCAGTACAGGAAAGGATATTTTATACCCTTAAAGAATATGTCATTGCTTCTGTTTATAAAGCTGAGGCACCTTCTTGGTTAGTATTTAATTTTGTTTCAACCTACTTTTGTTTCATTTTCTTTTTATTTATATGAATATTTTTCTTATATGCAAAAGTAACATTACTTCTGTTATTATATTTCATATTTCCATGTCGGATTACACATAAATATTATTTTATTATAATCATATTGGATTCAATTATTATCCTACTATCTTTGATTATACATATATAGATAGCCCAACTAATGGTAAAATTGGGAAACAAATAATTGCATATAATGGGACGAGGGTATAACAGCTGTGAGACGCGAGTTAAAGTAGGATAAAGTAGGTAGTGTAATCGGCACTGAATACAAAGCTTCTCCTATTCCATATGAGAGTACTTCTAAGCAGATGTCTCTGCTTAGAAGTACTATTAAACATTCTGTTTTGAGAGTATTATGTAATACCTAAAAGCACAAATAACGCTTTATTCAGCCATTGCTTAATTTTTATTATTTTTATTTTATTTTTTATATAGTTTTTAGTATTTCATAAAAATATATCCCGCTTGACGCGAGACAGCTTACTCTTTGGCGCAACGTATCGATCGATTTATGACCGGTATCGAGATTCGGAGCGTGTTGACCATCGAATTTCGTTTCGAGCCTTTGCCTCGTAAAACTTGTCGTAAGCTCGTCAAATACAATTCCTCATATGAAGTATTGTGATGAAATTTGTTCAAGTGTGATGACATTACTTGATAACGTAGCTTATATTTATAGAATATTAATTGTTAATTGATAAATTATAAAATAATAATAATTTTTAATTTTATATTTTAGTTCTTTATGATAATGCTATTTTTAAGCATTAATTTTTTTAATAAAAATAAAACGTACCTACACAATTATTATTGTTTCATTAAAACAATAATAAAATAATAAATAACGATAACTTAAAATTCAAATTATTAATAAACTCACGCACCAGGCAACAAAGCATTAACTCGTTATTTGTGTATTAGTAATTCAATTTATGATTCAATTTATGCGAACGTCACGTTTAGTTTGAAGAAATTTGAGTGAGATAATATTCAAATTATTAAAAATTAATTAATAATTTATTATTAATAAAAATGACGGATCAACGTCATAGTGGAAAAAAACAACTGTCACTATCGCTATTTTATTCCAGCCCAAGTGCCTACCGAACAATGAAAATACAAATTACTCTTCCTGGTCTAAGTACCATAAGACGATGGGTAGGCTATACACAACCATCTTGCCCGGGTTCTAATTAAAAAACAGCTACTGATGAAGACTCAGACAATGACTAAAATTCAAAAAGGTTGCATTCTCTGAACTAAAATTAGAAGTAACACTAGATATAAAACTAGAAATCTTCGGGTTTTAGCGTGTGTTTTTTGAAAAAAAATGTTTGACGTTTCGGATGCCATGTTGCAACCTTCTTCAGAAACTGGTTCGAAGTGTTAAAAGTGTTTTTTGCGTTCTCTGTTTTGACGAGATATCTACAAAAAAAAATTTTAGAATATTCGAAGGCCCTTGATTTGATAGAGGGTTATGAAGCTTTAGGCTGCTTAGGACGACGTAATTTATACCCAAAGAAAGCAATGGTATTTATGACAAGTGGATTATTTGAAAAATGAAAAATTCCAATTGCATACTTCTTTACCGAAACAGAAGTAAATGATTAGCAATAGATTATATGGAAGATTGTGGTTTTCTTCTCAAAGTGATAACTTTGATGTGATTATTATCCAGGAAACACTTCAGTTATGAAAAAACTAAATGTTAGTACAAGTAAACCAGTACATAAAAGCAGTACAATATTTTACATTTACGATGTACCACACCTGTTTAGAAATAATTTTATAACCTGCTTGTTAATTTTGACGTCTTGATTCAGGCTTTCACAGCTGACTACGTAATTTTCAATGATTTTAAGTAACATTAAAGAAATACATGTCTTTTTGAGCTGTCTTATCCAGCAGGTACATGCATAAAATTGCTTGCCTCCTGTTTAAAGATCGATATCTTCGCAACACCTCAACGAAAAAATGTTCAGTAAACTTTGTTATAATAAATGATCTTTTCTGCAGTTTCGACTTGAATTTGAAAATGGTTAATTTCTCAGTTCTTTTTTATGGCAAATTAAACATAAAAAACACCAGATTTTTTAGTTTCTCGGGCATGTAATATATGAATTTTTAGTTTTTTAGTTTCGCGAATTTTCGCAGTTTTCAACGACTTTTGCACTTAATTATGTGGAATAACTTTATATGTCGAGTCACGATCATAGTTTTTCAAAACCAGAATGGTAGCGGTGACGAAAGATACATACCATATCTATTTTGTATAGCATAAACACAAATTACAACAAATTATATTTGTGTGTTTAACATTTACAATAATGTAAACAATATTTATCAACAAATTAATTTTATACCATGGATAAAAACCTTGATATAGTCTGTACCACGAGAAGTGGAGGTGACTCATCGCCTAACAGTGTACGGAACAGACGTACGCGCTAGAAATCATTCCATTCTAACACACGTCAACGCGCGGACGTAAAATTTATAACGTATGCGCAAAATTCTTGCGGAAACCGATGAGTCACATTCACTTCTCGTGGTACAGACTATATGCATCTTCGACACTGCACCAGACATTCAGTCACCTCAGCGATTTTGGTTTCTCGGGTTCTCTGAGGACGATTATCGCTGGCCCGTTAGCCCGCACCGGCGTCCCTTAGCCTGTATAATTCTGGTTTCTTTCAAATACTTTACTCGCTCCACAAAATCGGAAAAATTTTATTTTGAAACATCAACATATCGATTTATTGCGTACAATTCAGTGTAAAAAGCGTTAAAATCCATCAAACCATTTTCAAGATAACAACATCCCCTTAATCTGCGAAAGTTCGCGAAACTACAAAATATGAAATAAATAGAGTATGCCTTGTATGTAGAACATAGACATATTTCCTGTTTACATACCAATTTTTTTGGTCTCATACTTTTTGAGAAAAAAAATTCATAAAGTGACGATATGTACAGAAGTCTCAAAAACCGAATGTTTTTTATGTTTAAATCTAGTACTTTTTTCCCGCGTAGGTATGTTAAATAACTATAGTTTGATAAATGACATAAAAAATTTCGACTGTTAAAGAGATATAGGACTCGGGCCAAATTTAATTTACAAAAGTCAAGATTCCTTAAAATTGACCTTAGGTAGTGAATTGCCTTATCTTTTTTAGAACTTTCTTAGGATTATTATACATATACCTATTAATCCATATTATAATTACGATTAATATAAAATTGGCTACAAAACATTAAAGACCCCTTGAGGTAAAATGAATCGATTTCGGTGGAAGATAGTAATAAAAACAATAATTCTTAACTTTCGTCGTGAACACTGCTTGATAACTAAAATATTAAAAACTTATTGAGCAAATTAAATTACATATATAAAAATTGTCAATACAGGAGATTCACATAAGAACCGATACAGAGCGATAAATTAAGATCATTTAATGCAATTTACAAAGATGTGTCTCTAAGGAGTTAAAGCCCTTCAATGTATAATTTTAAAATCTTAAAGCAGGTAAAAAGATATTTAAAATTTTAGATACTGTAATAGTTATTTGTCTGCCGCTAAATGGCACAGATTACTAGACTATAAGACAAAGTATCATTTTACTGCCGCAAATGGATACAATAAAGTATACTTTTGCTGCCGATTGGCGATAAAAAAATATTTTCTATTTATTTGCGTAATCTATCCCATATTTTCACGCTATTTGGTTTAAATGTATATACATTATGTATGTTTTATATATAAAAACTAAACGTACTTATTCAATTTTTACCGTTCTACTCCTGACTACTTAATTTTCAATGATTTCAAGTAACATTAAAGAAATACATGTCTTTACTTATGCTCGTTTTTTAATTAAACGAGCATAAATTTTTTAAAAAATAATAAGAGTGAAAAGAAAATTTAGAATTAAATTCTAACATACATTGACCCTTTGAAACGCCTCAATTGATTTCAACTTCCTACCAATGAATAATCCATGGTACACTCTATTACTGAGATATCCAATGTTAAAAAAATTATAATCCACCTTTGAAGGAGTACAACTTAGTACAGGAATAATGTGCGTTAAATCATATTAATTTATTGTCTTCTAGATATCCCTGCTCTGTGTCGGTTCTTATGTGCATCATCCTGTGTAATTACTACTACTGATCTAGAATTTTAATAAAATTAAAATACTAAATGGTAGTACTTTTTACCCAAAAACAATCGATTTTGTAACACCATATCTCTGTGTCTAACTGTGTACCGACATGGCTAGATCTGGCTGTACTCAATGGCTCCAGCACAGATTACTTTTTGTGTTCCACTCTGTCTGAGTAGCCACCGAGCCCCAGCACGGCGCGGCAGCTAGCGAGATGTGACCGGACGTAAAATATTTACTATTGCGTTTCATAGCGCTTACCATTAGATTTAACTTAACAACAACTTTAAAGAAAAATTCAAAGTTTTGCAATTATCTTAAATATTTATAATTTTTAAGTTTTTACTAAATAAATTATTACGTTTTAATCCTGTAATTGTTTAGCAAGCCATCTATACGCCAAATACCTAACCATCAGTTTCACATTTGCCTATTAAACATTACCTAAAAATACCTAAAAATAATTATTTCCGCCAGAGCTTCGGCTACCCACATTACATTCTTGATTTCCAAATTTTGGCATTAAGGCGCGTACACATACAGCGAACGAAGGCGAACGAACGGTCGCGAACGAATTCGTTCGGTTGATGTGTACGTATCATCGAACACGTTTGAACGTGTTTGTTCGCATTCGTTGCGGTTCCCTTGCGAGGCGGTAAACTGGTAAACATAAAAGGATATTTGCCATAAAATTCGTACGAATTTGTTTTAATATATACGTGATTTTGTGGCGATTGGCCGAATATTCATTTCAGTTCATAGTACACTTTCTGATACTCGTAGTTTAAAATGGAATGGAGTAATTCTAAAGCTCTAGAACTCATTAATGAGTACCGCAGTAATGAATGCCTGTGGAATCCGGCTGACGATAATCATAAAGATAGAATAAAAAAAATGGACGCTTGGAATAAAATTGCTAAGCAGTTTAATTGTGAAGCAGACGCAGCAAAAAAAAAAAAATGGGGTCCCTTTTAAGTTCATTCAGGCGAGAACGAATGAAACACGAACAAACCATGAAAACTGGCTCTGGCACCAGTGATGTGTATCAACTTGGTTTGCTTTCAAACCTATGTTATTTTTAATGGATAAGTTTATTCCGAAAAAAACAAAAAATATCGAGGTAAGTGAAGACATTGTTATATTTTAGTACACAAGAATACAGTAGATAAGTATAGCTAGTAACGTACATATTGTTGAAGTTTAGGCAATATTTTATTAAATGTTATAGAGTAATTACAGAATATTTAAGCGTAATTGTTTTGCCAGTCAACTCTCCCTTCGTTCATAAAATAATCTGCAAACTCGTTTCTTATTGCTTCACAATTAGCTGAAGTGTTTCTTCCAACTTTTGCCATTGGAACAAACGATTGTGCCGTCATATCTGTGACTTTGTGCCAACTTCCAGGCATAACGGTACCGTCTTTATCATCATCAAACGTTCCGGGCGGTGTATAAAGGTTTTGGGAATGTCTGCTTTTTCTTAAGAAATTATGTAAATAGACACAAGTCAAAACTACTGTCGTAGCCTTTTCTGGGGATAATAACATTACTTTTCTTAACACTCTGAACACAGCTGACATTATCCCAAACACGTTTTCGATTACTCGTCGAGCACGACATAATCTGTAATTGAAAATTCGTTTTTTTGATCCCTTTTTTTGTTCTACTGGATATGCTTTCAGAAGATGTTCATGAAGGCTGAAAGCATCATCGCCAACGAACACATACGGAACTTTTGTCTGCCTATTAGCTAGAACTTCTTCAGGCGGTAAATTTAAGTCACTGGTTTGTAGTTTTTTCCAGAAAACTGAATTTTTTAACACACCCCCATCTGAAATTCTACCCTGGCAACCGACGTCGGCAAACAAAAACGAATAATTTGAGTCGGCAATACCCATTAAAACAATACTAAAATTCTGTTTATAATTAAAATAGTCACTTCCGCTGTGTATTGGTGCTTGTAGTATGCAATGTCTGCCATCTACAGCTCCAAGGCAGTGAGGAAAATTCCATTGACTATTAAAGTTTTCAGCTACACTCCGCCACTCTTCTGCATTACTAGGCATCTGAAAAAATTAATACTATTATAATATCTAATCAATCACCAATATATACAATATTTGAGTTTATACAATATTCATATGTACATAAAATATGCGGTCAGATCGAATTTATAATCGGGTGACTTTGTCAACGTATTAAGCACTCAATTGTTTTAATTAAATTATTTTTTTAAGGAGTTATCCGTGCTTAAAAGGAAAACCCAAGAACAAAAGGTGGACGATCTCGAAAAAATTGTTGAAGAACCCAGTGATTATACTGAGCACGCAGAAAATATAAGAACATCAGTTGAAACACCGAAACGAAAATCTGATTTCTGTTCACCAAGGAAGATAAAACGGTCGGCTATCAAAACGAAAGATTCTCGTGCAGAAGAAGCCTATGAAATATTAAAAGGCACAGTCAAAAATCGCAGTTTCAGAGATGCCAGCACAATTTACGGGGAGCACATAGCCTCAAAACATAGAACTTATAGTCAGTACACTAGAAATGTAATTGAACACCTAATTGGTAATATTTTATTTGATGCTGATATGGGTAAATACAATGCCCCTGCTACAGTACCCATTCCTTCACCTTCACCCACAGATTCATCATGCTCACAATATGATCAAAATTTATCATACCCACGAAGTATTTGTTCTTCTGCTCCATCACCCTCAAACGCATCAACGACATACAACCAACCCTCATATATTAACACTCCCTATCAACAACATCAAACTGATACTACAACTTCTTTGGCGCCTTTAGTAGATTACATTAATACTTTTAACGATGTCGAAAATTAATTTAATTTAATTCAAATAATAATGACTGTTTTTTGTATTTTTGGTAATAAACTTGTATTAAGAAAATATATTATTTTTACTTATTTTTTTCACTTACCTTCACATAATCATCGAGGCTTTCAATTATTGCTGAACAATCTTCCGGTATGATGTAAGAAATTAGTTGTTTGGAAATTTTAAAGGTGTACATTAAACTAGTGAATAAGTCCCCGGTGGCTAAGTAGCGTAATGTAAGCATTAATCTTTCCGTTGGTGGTATCGCTTCTCTGAATGATGTATTTTGTTTTACTATTTTTGGGCCAATACGATTCAGTAGCCATTCAAAATCTACAGATTTCATTCTACAGAAATTTTCAAAGAGCCCATATTCTACTTCGGTCGTTAAATCTTTCAATAAATCCATTCCCCTATATCTACTTCTGCTTTTAAATAAAGATGTCATCCACCAGCGTCGTTTTCGTTTCTGCCTTTTCTCTTCGTCACTTATAATTATGCATGCTGCACTTGCAACAATAATTAAGTCATCATTTGTTGCCATTATTACTTCCACTAATTACCGAAAACAAGCGAGTGAGCGCGAAACAATTCGTTTGCTACACATTCGTTTTTATGTGGACGCAAGCCGATATTTTCAGCAAACAGCGAACGAATTCGTCCAAATCTGTTCGATTGAATTTGTTCGCCTTCGTTCGCTGTATGTGTACGCGCCTTTAGGTGAGCTATCTAGATATATATAATCAAAGCTACTATTATACTACTAATGTTATTTAATTTTGTATATGTGTTATATTTTTTATAACACTAATTAATTCTATCCACTGTTGGATAATAAAGTTTTTTTTGTTACTATGTTTCGCCTTTTATTTCGCATTAATATTGCTTTTTCTATATCGATAAAAATGACACAAGTAATATACGCACAATTAACAACATTAAATTTAAAATCAATTCAATAATTATCGCCATCTATAAAACAGATGACAAAGTTTTGATTTACTGATTTATACAGATTTCATGGCAAATTCCCAATGTTATCACGAAATCACACATTTTTCGTTTTACCCAATTTTCGAGATAATTACAATTTAAATTTACTTCTAATTTCACATAGTCCCTTCCCACATTTTACCAAATTCATTAAAGCATTGGCATCTCAATTTAATGTTTAATTTCTTGTAAAAGTCGTTTTATATCAAGCGTTAAATATGGCAAACTTTAGGATTTTTTTACGTCTTAAATACAGCAGGTTTATAACGCAGAATACTTCAATGAATAAATAAATATGTGTACTTCAATTCTATGTATTTAGTTTTCAATTATAATTTGATATAAAGTTATAAGTTAGGTAAAACTTAACATCTGTCATCACATATAAAAATGGCCATTCAAACGCCCCCTTAATTATTGCAAAGTTGCAACAATTTTTCTTACTTTTATAAAATTTTACAAATACACAAAACCAGAAAATATATGTGAGAATTAAGACTAAAATCAACTAATTAATTCGAAACCTTATTTGCGTATTTGCCACTAACAATGCCATCTACTGATGAACATCTATATTATCAATTAAGAGCACATTTTCTTAGTTATTAAAGTATTAACTATTACAGTGTGTTAACTAATTATCGTACCCGAAATCTAGGCAACCAATATCACAGTATTGGTATTGCAACGCGATGAATATTCCTATTATTTGAAATAATTTTTTCGAAAAATGCTTTTAAAAGTTGACTTTTGTATAGCAATTAACGACTGTAAAAATGATCTTCTTTTGTTCAAATGTCGTAAAAAATGTATATCCGGCTATATACGACAATCAAAGAATTTCGTCGAAATCTGGGAAACGTTGGTTGAATTGCTGTATACAGCTTTGTAAGGAATAAACTCAACTATCGTCCGCATTCTGCGTACCGCTTCGATAATGTGCTATTAAAATAAAGGCATCATGTTCCGGTGTGAACTCATTTCGAAAGAAATAAAAATCTGAAAGAAGTTTTCATTGAACGTGTTCGTTATTTTAATTTGTTTATTGACTTACCGCTTAAATCAATCGCTAGAAACAACGATAGCTGTAAGAAGAACTGTTTGGAGAAATATAAAGGCAGCAAAAAATGGTTAAAGAATAAAGAAAATCCGGAAACACACAAAGCATACGACAATCGCGACAATAATAACTTAATAACGTTCGACCTGCTGTCAACATCTGGTTAAAATCTGGTTACTAATTTAAAAATATCGCCGTTACCACTACACAATGAAATAGATAACCAACATTACAACGTGACGTAGGTTACGATAATTATTTAACACAGTATATATACGTTAATCTTGTAAATCAATATTTAAATATGTCATTCCACCTCAAATTACAGTCCTCGAAGGTCTCAATTACGCTGCTATCTCTATCAGCTTTAATATTAATATTACATTACCTGTAATTTATAATAATAATTAACAAATTGTTCTCAAATCACCATACCATAGAAAGAATAAACATAATAACATGCACCAAGTCAAACATTTTCTTCGTAAAAAAGAAAATGATGAATATGTAACTCCATCCTTCCAAACGAAGGCCACTATCGCCCGCCCATGCAAATAATTTAGCATACGCCTTTTAAAAGTAATTGATGATGTACACACTATCCACTCAAGTGGAAGTTCATTCATTATTTTACAGATCTGGAAGGAAAGTCCAATTCCAGCTTTGTCCATTTGCATGATCACTTTGGTAAAGACTGGAGATGAGCTAACTCGATTTATCAAACCGGGTTAACTCGAATTGAGATTATTTCAAGTTAATTTAAGTTAAACTGTTACTACATTGAGTTGAGTCTACACACATAAATACCAAAACTCCAAATAACAAGACTATAATAACCAAATTCTAATAACTTATGGATTATGAATCCTTAAATAACGAAAAATGTTCAAACCTAAGACTTTTCTGCATCGATGGTAATTTTTGAGTTTCAATTAATTTTTAATTAGTTTTCTTCATAATCTATGCCTGTCCTTGAGTTGAACTACCCTTTCATTTCGGTTGATTCCTGTATGATCCAGGATCCATGGCAAGTTTATTTCAATACCCGTTATTTGTGCTTGGTGTAACAATTTCAGTGTTCTGTCCAAGTTTTGAAATTAAATTCTATTATAGCTTCAATTATGCTCTTATCATTGCCTCCATTACCCTTCTCTGCAAACGGACGGATGAGAGATCTGGTAGATCAATACGATCTTTTAATCCATAATAGTAGAAAAAGTACAAGCAATCTTGTACTTTTGTTTGGTTCTTTTCGTATAGATGGTGTGCTGCCCACTCTTCTTTCACATAACGTTCCAGTTTCAATCTGAAACAATAGTGTATAAAGTTACTACAAAGTTAATAAGAACATTATCATAAGCCATCTACATCATAATCATAAGTCACTTCAATATAAACATAACATAAATAAATGAGAATTTTCTAATGATATTTCTCTTTTTAATGTTTTTATGTTGGATAGTTGGATTCGATTGCAATTTTAGTTATTACAAAATACATGATATTAAGTACATGTTGTTAAATAAAACTAAACCAGCGCTTAAATCAATTTCAACTACCGTTTCTCAACTTTTCTTGGCGACGATTCATTGTAAGAATCGGATTCTTAGATACTTAACGATATTTAGAAGAGGTGTTACAGTTCGGTGTGCTTTTGCGCGTTGTACAAACTTTTGTGGAAAAGTACCGTACAAGAATGCTTCCATGACCTGGAAATCGATGGCACTCGTTTTCCGGAGTTCGATCGATCATATTTGGTTTAGGCTAGGTCGAAAACTTCGACATAATTCGGTTCCTCCGATTTGATAAGCTATGGAGGCGAGTTGAGTACCAAATTTCATTATTCTAGACTCACGCATTCAAATTATCCAGGGTGTGCTCGTGAATTATTTCCAACAGTGTATGTAGTGTTTGTTTAATAAAATATCATTCCCAAATGAAGTAATTAAAATTTTTGTAACAATTTCAATTAATTGATATATTCTTAAACCTTTAAATGTTTGTCGACCTAACATCATCATTTTTAGACCCCGATGAGAAACGCTGATTTATACCTATAAAAGCAGCCGTAATTATTGTTCGAAGTCATTTCGAACCAGTTTTTGAAGAAGTTTACAACGTGGCATCTGAAACGTCATATTCACTTTGCAAAAGACGCACAGCTAATTCCGAAATATTCTAGTTTTAGATCTAGTACTAGTTCTAGTTTTACTTTAATTGAAATATACGTGGTTATCAAATCAGTTTGTGAAGTACCCTATTTCAACAACTCTTCATTGCAAGGGTCTGTATTTAAAAAAAAAATGTCTTCAGATGCATATCTAAAGCCCAACTCTGCATATTTGAACCGGAGCCATCCTAAGACATTCGGCTCCCCAAGTCTGGATTAAACGAACGAAACGATTGTGTTCCTTTTCATACACAAAAAAAAGATCTGCTCCTCAGAGAGGCACCTTATACTGGGTACATATTGGAGATGTTAACCCACCGTGAGCGAGCATAAATTTTTGTATCACTCACGTGAACTTGCGTGATCGTAAACAAGTCGTTCGATGGGACCCGGTATTGATATGAAAGAGGTGTACGTTATTATGTATACTAGTAATTCTCAACCATTGGTTTGGCGGATCGGAATCGGTCTGCTGAGTAATTTGACCGGTCCCTGAGCAATTTTTATCCATCCCAATTAACATTTTCTTGAATATACAGTGAGTTCACGATAGAAGATTCCTTCGGTGAATTTATAGCAATTGCTCTTGGACAGAAATGATGAATACTAGATATTAGTTGAAAACCTTAACTCAACCCAACTAGCTACTTAGCTAAAAATATTAGTTGGATTTAGCTGAGCCATTAATTTTAATCCAACCCAACCTAACTAGTTAGTTAGCATTAAATATTAGTTGGCTTGGGTTCATCAACCTCGGGAATACTGTGAAACTGGTTGGTTAATATTTTCTAAAAACATAATAGAGATAGCTATAGTATATAGTATATAGTATATAGTATATAGTATATAGTATATAGTATATAGTATATAGTATATAGTATATAGTATATAGTATATAGTATATAGTATATAGTATATAGTATATAGTATATAGTATATAGTATATAGTATATAGTATATAGTATATAGTATATAGTATATAGTATATAGTATATAGTATATAGTATATAGTATATAGTATATAGTATATAGTATATAGTATATAGTATATAGTATATAGTATATAGTATATAGTATATAGTATATAGTATATAGTATATAGTATATAGTATATAGTATATAGTATATAGTATATAGTATATAGTATATAGTATATAGTATATAGTATTTTTTTTCTAAATCTTACCTCAAAATCTGACCTCCTTAATAGATACTTAGATTTATTTGTTTTCTTTTCTGAAAGCCACTTTGATGAAAGCTTCATCCATCATCGATAAATACTATCTCATTGAGTAAGTCTGTCAAAAATGTAGATCTAATTGGAAGTAATAATCGGAGTTAGTTGGTCGAGCTTATAACTCATTATAATCTATATACTTTAATCTTTAATACATCCACAAGGGTTGTACCTGAATGATAGGATTCAATTCAATTTATTTCATTTTTACATCATTTTCAATTTATTTACGATTTTTCAACGTAAATAATGTCAATGTTCGCTTCAGGAGTTAAGTTGGGTTGGGTTGGTTTGTGCAAATTGATAGATAATGGGCCACTTTACGCAAAAATTCTGCCCATTTGACAAAATTACCAGTATTGTAGAAAATATCTTTAAGAAAGGCTTTCTTTTGCAGATAATGTTTAATTTTAAATAAACTAGCTTAATTTGATGATATCTCGTTAAGAGGCATATTTGAACCTATGGAAATTTGTTACATAGATTATTAAATAAGACACGGTTTATATTAGTTTATAACATCCTTATTTCCTATATCAATTTTTAATAATTTCATTACGTAGATCGAATCCTCCAGAATATTATTGTTGAGTTTCACTATTAGACTTTTTATGTCAGATTTGATGGTAACATTGACTTTCTGGACATAGGAAACACTTATACTAGAGGATTCAACGAAATCTTAGAAGAGTTGTCACTTCGTCAACTCACTTCGTCCCCTACAAGGACGAATGACAAGACAAGCACAGCTATCGATTTTATCATTACCAATGAGAATTCAATGGTTGTCTCTTCAGGTTCGGAACAAGCTCATTTCTCGGATCATGACCTTATATATTGTGAAATTCCTTATATAAATAGGAATCCTCGTCCCACTGTGGTAACATACAAAACTATGACATATACAAATCATTTGCTATTGGAATTGGATCTTCATTCTTTACCACTGAATTATATCTTTAGAATCAATGACATTAATGAGAAGGTACTTTTTTTTAATCAACTAATTGCTGAACTCCTAGATACGCATGGGCCAATGCGTTTATCATCTTTTTCTAAACCATTTGCGCCGTGGCTCACAGACTCTGTAAAAGAAATGATGAAATTAAGAGATAGGGCACTTAGTAGATTTAAACAAACGAAACGACAAGAACATTGGTCCTACTATAAAACCTTGCGTAACATGACTACAGCTGCCATTCGTAAGGAAAGAAAAGTTTACCTACGAACAGTGGTTGCAGAGAATAACATTGGCAAAATGTGGAAAACTCTAAGATTGATGAACGTTACTCGTGACTCCAGACCAGCTATTAAAGATGTTCTAAAGGATGTTAATCTGATAAATGAATTTTTTAATAACATTGAACGTATACTACCTGACAATAATCTGTATGAATATTTTATGAGGAATAAATGGAGTCCGAGTGATGATGAATTTAAATTCGCCTACATTGATACCTCTGTGATTCTAAATATCATTATAAACATTTAGTCGACTGCAGCTGGTGTTGATGAATTTAATATCAATATTCTGAAACTTTGTTGTCCGTACATCGTTCAGTACATAACCCATATAATCAATTGTTGTTTTGAACAATCTCTCTTTCCCGATGAATGGAAAATAGCTTTAATAACTCCGTTACCAAAGGTGAATGAGCCCAACACTATAAACCGGACGTAAGTCGTTATATTAGTGTGTTGCCACTTATAGCAAAGATAATGGAAACGTGCATGGAGATCCAACTAAAGAAATTTGTTAATGACAATAATATTCTGCCTGCTATCCAATCAGGATTTCGTTCGGGCCATAGCTGCTCTACAGCGCTCCTGAAAGTTTCCGATGACATATTAACGGGTCGCGATAAAGGAATGGGTACAATTCTTGTGCTACTGGACTACAGCAAAACATTCGATAGAGTTAATCATCAGTTGCTGCTAGCGATATTGAAGTACTTAGGCCTAAACAAATCTGCGGTTCAACTTCTCAGAAGTTTCCTTAATGGCAGAAGACAAATTGTTAAACTAGATAACATCTTTTCTAAGGAAATAGTTATTAAATCGGGTGTACCACAAGGTTCGGTGCTGTCGGCTTTGTTGTTTACGTTATATACGTTACAGATTCAGAGTAAACTACGATACAGCAAAATTCATATGTATGCTGATGACATACAGATATATGTACACTTCAATGCCGAAAATATTACTGACGTATGTGCAAACTTGAACACAGAATTACAAACAATTTATGCTTATTCACGGAGTCGCTGCCTAACACTTAATCCATAGAAATCCAAAGTAGTGGTCTGTGGTACCTATAACCCGGATGATATTTGTATATCTCTCAACAATGAAATTCTGGAAATAGAGTTGAAGGCAAAAAACTTGGGAGTTATTTTTGATGGAAAGTTAAGATTCGGTAATCACGTAACAGCATATATTAAAAAAGCATATACGGGCCTAAGATCTCTGTACCCACACAGACATAGTCTGGAAGTTAATGTTAAAAAGATACTCTCTGATGCTCTGATCCTATCATTATTTACACATGCCGACACCGTATATGGGCCTTGTCTGCTCCAACGAGACGTTTATCGTATACAACGTGTTCAGAACAGATGTCTACGCTTAATTTATGGGATTAGGAAATTTGATAGGATATATCATGCATTGGTGCAGGCAAACTGGTTAAATATGAAAAATCGTAGAAAACTGCATTTACTTTGTTTCTCGCATAAAATAGTTACTGACACAGCTCCGCCCTATCTGTATAATAAGATTAGTTTCAGAACAGATGTCCACGACATTAATATTAGGCACTGTCATGTTATTATAATTCGGATTCACAACAGCCCTCTTTAGACGTTATGAGATAATGAGGGGGTATATGGGAACATCTTCGAATTATTATTATTATTATATTTGGATTTATTTTGATTTAAAATTTTGTTTTTTTTTGTTGCTTTGTTTGTTTTTATTTTTTCTTTTGTTTCAATGATGGTTAAGTTAAACAGTCGTCTTCATGTGATGACGACTGAACTTCGCCTTTGCTGAGTTTATTTTCAATTTTAATAACAGTAGCAAGATAAGTATGTTCGTTTATTCGGTATAAGTATTAACACTTATGAAAAATGTTATTGTGTAAGAATCACTGCAATAAAGTTATGTTATTATTATTATTATTTTGTGTTTTTACTTTTTACTTACTTTTTACTGTATGGGAATTCTTTATCATCATTCAGATGTGTAAGGTAACAAATTATTAGCTATTTGGACCGATTTGTTATTATTTTTAGGATGATCATTTGTTGTTAATATTAATAATTAAATTAACAGATAATCAAACATGATTCATACATTTGATCACCTGATCGTGCGTGAGTCACATGATTCATCTATAATATTAACGTGAGTGGCGTGCGTGACCCGCGTGGGACTACACCGTGAGCAGGCGTGAGTGGGCATAAAAGTTACTCACGCGCACATCTCTAGTACATACATAGTGGGTAGATCATGCATTTCATTGCAAAAATAGGCGCCCAGAGCTTCTGCTCTTAAGGACTATGACTGGTCCTTACGTTTAGAATAGTGCTGATGGTTTCAATCACACCCCTCTTTTTCCGTTAAATCATGAACTGTTACTACAGGTTAAACTGGTATAATACGCTTTACTGATCTCATTTTATTGTTAGACAAATATTCTCCTTTAAATGGCCAAATAGATCACCACACATACAAAAACTTATCTAATTGTAAGTTCCAGTGACGCTGCCATCGAACATCTATAATATCCAACAAAAACACCTTTTTTAATTATTAAAAAAAGTGAAATATTATTTTACATTAATCGCTTATCTAAATCATTAGTTATTTATTCCACATCAAATTATCGTACTCAGAGGTTTTAATTGTTCTGCTATCTCAACTTTATCAACAATTCTTGTAATTTATTGTCTCGTCTTATATTACATGATCACAACAACTTTCAATTTTAACTCTACATAGGATAGTAATCCATTTATTTTCTATGATAGCAATAATCTACAACACATTTTTTTCTTTCTTGATGGCACATCGCATACTCAAGCACAGTACGAAGTTTATAATCTAAAGTAATTAAAAGATAATTTGTAAAGAGTTTTTGTCGTTACCTTTTAAAAATCCATGATTAATTATAAAAACTGATTTCCTCATTAAACTTGAAATCTTGCACACAAAACGTAAAAGATTGTTTCAGATTGTTTAGGTTACGTTAATGTTATTTATCAAAACGTTAATTAATTATTAATTATCAATTAATATAAAATGTTTATCCTAATTGAAGAGAATGGTACAATTCTTACTAAGAATTTAAGATTATATGGAAGTTTTAATAAATGATAATTAATTTGAATTTCAATCGATATCTTTGTGACAGCGCCATCTATTATATAATCCAAATAAATGATCTGCTTTGTTAGGTCGTATTTTTAACAATTATTCTATATTATATTTTATCTTTACGATATTTAGATATATGGTTCAATACATAAATATATAAATAAATATTCTTAATGTAGAAGAATATTTAGATTTGTTATATTGCTAACCTCCAAGGAAAGGATGTTATAATTATGGTGCCATCTATGAATCTTAAGGCGAATTATTTAATAGGTTATAACAAGTATTCATAAAAATGTTATAATAAACACTTTCTTTGTTATTAGAAAGTATTAAAAATTAAAATGAAATTAAAACCAATTTATTTCATAAATATGACGAAAATATGTGATATAAATAAGAATTTTTCTTATTTTTGAATGGGATATCTCTTTTTACTTACTTTAATATTTTTATATTGAAAAGTTGAGTTGAGTTGTTAAATACTAACCATATTATTGTTTAAAAATAGTTTTAAAAGAATTTAAATCTGTAAAATTTGCCGTAATTGTATCTTAGTTATCATATATAATGATAGATGGAGCCACAATTTTTTAAATAAATTGTTATTAATGATTATATGCAAAACACTAGATGTTATTTACCATTATCAATGTTATTTATGAACGTATTAATTCAAAAAGAAATTTAAAACAACCAATAAACATTCTTGGATCGATACGCTCGCATTCCAACCTATTCGTTATCACGTTCTATGGTACTTAATGATTCATTAAAATATCTGATTTTTTCTTTAATGCAAATGAAAAACTTACTGTTACAAATTATTGTTTATTTCAAAATTATTGTGTTTAAAAATCTAGGATTTAATTCTAAAATTGTATTATCTTGCTAAATTGTTTACAGTGAAGATAGCAACTTATCAGGTTTAAAATCTGACGTATTAATTTATAAAACATTTATTTTCAATTTATAATGCAATTAATAAATTAAAACGATTGATATTTATGAAATAAAACACTGCGAAATTTAATGACGCATTGAATTATTAAATAAATTTCGATCCATTAAAATAGAAAATACATTTGATATTGAAAGTAATAATTCCTGTCCATCGACATAGAGCCTTATTTTCATATAAAAGTTGTACAGTATTTTATTTGCCATAATAAGAGAGTACTAAAATGTTTCTATTTCAGAAACAAATGAGCAACGAATAACAATTATTTCTTTTTAAATAGAAATGTATCCTTTCATTACCCTGAAATGATAGATTTTTATTCTCTTACGACAACGTAAAATGTTGGTACCCTTACACTAAAAAACTTAACTTTCAGAGGTTCCCAATCTTTTTTGAATTGCGGTGCCCTAAATAATCGATTTTTTTTCCACAGCATCCTAAATACATCCGATTTTTTTTATTATTAACTTTCTTGATAAATTTTGTACGTCTCTTTGTATGTCTTACTTTACTTTTATGGTCTTAACATACGGTCTAATACAGTTATGTACGCATATGATATGTTTTACACATTTGTTAGTTTTTTTTCGTTAGTTTGTTTTGAATAACCATTCGAGTGAGACGTGTTTGAACGTGCACGATCAAATTACTGAATTATCAAATTATTGAAAATAAAGCTGGCAGTAGGCAGAAATATACAGGGTGTCCCTGTCATTTATATTCCGATTTTCATGAGCCATGTATCAAATAATATAGCATTCTATATTTTATGCTACAAACTATTATCTGACGCTATCTTTAATTTCAAGCGGTTGTCAACTTTTATTTTTTAAATTGTTCGATATAATTTTCTTCACGTCATTGGCTGAAGCTTTTTTTTCTGAATTTATTGATGCACAGCATATCAATTTTGAATGTCATTTTAGCAAGAAAAAAACACCCTGTATCTAGAGATTATAAGACAAGAACTCCCAAACTGTAACTTTGTCATTTACATTCATATTTTTATGAACCAGTTGACAAATAAAATGGTTTGATGAATACTATGATTCAGAAAAAAAAAAACCGAGCATTGGAAAAAGATTATTTGTAGCATGAAACCTAGAACTTATTAAATCATTTCATTTGGTACTTAGTTGATGAAAATCGGAATGTAAATGACAGAGTTATAGCTTCTTCAAGAGTTATAGCGGTCTTTTCACTGGTACAATTACGTTCAAAATGGATGTACTGCACATCCGTGTGTTCAGAATGAAAATCTCTATCCCATAACGTGAAGAAAAATGTAATGACCAATTTGAAAAAAAAATGATTATTGCTTGAAATTGAAGATGGCGTTGGAAAAAATGTACAGTAAGGCCCCAACATTCGCGAGGGTTAGGTTCTAAAAATACGCCGCGAATGTTGAATCCACGAATATTGAAGCACTAGATATTATGAAGGATAAACTACTACTTCTATGTTCTTTTAACACGTTAACCGCCAAATGGTCACCGACGCCAAAAGTTTCATTTAATTTAATTTTAAAAATTAAAAATTTCAAAAATTAATAAATTATACATACTAAATAAAACGCTTAAAATTGCAAAATAAAACGACTGGTCTTAAAACTTTTGTATTCGGAACTAATACAGATATTAAAATAATTACAATTGTTTAAAATATAAAAAAACTAAAAAATAAACTAAAAAAAGAAATAAAAGTTAACATTTCTACTCATCAATAATAATTGCTTTAGAACACGATGGTTTAAAAAATGAAAGGATAGTAGATTGCAATGCTTTGTGTTGCATATCCTTTTGAAGCTCTTTGTAAGGAGCAAGAAGAGTATTCAGACCATTTTTAAATTTTGTGCTTCGTTCCGTTGATGGATCATATTCTACTATTTTTTCAGCAAGATTATTTGCTTCTTGTATAAATAAATTAAGTTCCTTCAACGTTAATTTATTACATAGGGAATTACTATTATCTTCTTCATCCGTTCCTGAAACATTTTCTATTAGTAGCGCTTCTAAGTCTGCACTGGACAACTCTTCCTCTTGATCATTGACGAGAGATTCGATATCAGCTGGTACAATGGTATGAAAATCATCTCCCGGTAGCAACCGTGCAGAAAGAACAGCTCTCTCTATTGCCTCATCAATTTCGCTTACACTTTGCGCAGTGTCTTTTTTCAACAGTTTTTTCCATGCATTACTTACGGTTGATACTTTAATGTCATTTAAAGCAAGTTGAGCTAATTTGAGAGCATCTACTGGATGAGATGGGGCGTTATCCAATATCAATAAAACGTGAAATGCTAAATTTTTAGATTTTAGGTAACGCTCCACTTCTTTAACAAAGCACTCTTTAAACCACTCTATAAATAGCTGAGAAGTCATCCAAGCTTTTGAATTAGCTCGCCAATAGACCGGAAGAGCTTCTTTGTCCTTTAAAGCTCGTGGATTAGCTGCTCGATATATTAACATTGGTTTTGTAATAAAGTCTCCGCGTGCATTTGCACAAAATAAAACTGTAACTCTATCCTTAGCCGATTTAAAACCAGGTGCTGTCTTTTCATTTTTTGAAATGTATGTTCGTGTGGGCATTTGTTTCCAATAAAGCCCGGTTTCGTCCGCATTAAATATTTGTTCAGGACGGTAACCTTTTTCTTCTATTAATTTTATTATTTCATCAGGAAATTTTGCAGCCTGTTGATGATCTGCTGAAGCTGATTCTCCACACAACTTAATGTTATGGAGATTAAAACGAGTTTTGAATCTTTCGAACCATCCTCTGCTGGCTTTAAATTTACAATCGTCTTCAGCACAGTCCATTCCACACGAAAAATGTTGATAAAGTTCCTTGGCTTTATCCATCAATCTAGCCCTAGTTAATGGTATATTTTTGCGACCATGGTCCTCAATCCAAAGATAAAGAGACTTCTCCATTTTTTCAATATTAACATCACGAACTTGTGACGTTACCTTTAATGATGACGGTATGCCACTTTTTACGCTACTAATTACCTCTTCTTGTTTCTTTATAGATCTTATCGTAGATTCATTGACACCGAAGACCCGGCCTACTTCGGTAGCTCTTTTCCCTTCCCGGAGCATATCAAGAACTTGAATTTTTCTTTCTAGAGTCATAACTGACTTTGCACGTTTGGCAATTAAATTTATTTCCATCGCAGGCCTTTTTTTACCCATTTTGAGTACTGTTGTGAGATTAATTTATTGTTTATAAAATTATAGTAAAAAAACGGGCGAAACACTAACCTGAACGAAATACAGAACACAAAAATAAGCACCTAACATAAACATTAAAATCGATCATAAATGAGGGATTCCCAGAGAAACGCATATGTGAAGCTGGTTGCTTGTACAGTAAACCTACGGTAAACTTCGTTTTAAATTTTTAAAAAATGACATACATACTTGCTATGTATTCGCGAATAATCGAGTCGTGAATGTTGAAAAAGGCAGCAAAATTTAAAACGCGAATATGCGAATCCGTGTAATTTGAAGCCGCGAATGTCGGGGCCCTACTGTATTTGTATCGTGAATCATAATATTCATCAAACCATTTCATTTGGCATTTGGTTCATAAAAATCGGAAGCGAATGACAGAATTACAGCTTGGCGCATTTTCTGTGTGACACTCTATATAAGACGATCTAAAACGCCTAAACCTTGCTATACAGATATTTGTTCAGCTTCATGTTTTGGATGATATCATATAAAGAATAGTATATTACAGTACAAGTGAGGAAACTAAGGTTTTTCACTCACGCGTATGTCAGATTTCAACATACAAGTGAGTGGAAAATATTGGTTTCTCACGTGTGCTGTATAGCGTTTTGTTCAATCCTACTATTTAGAGAAAATTCGGTCTTCGTTAATTCCTGGCTAATGTCATCTCGATATGTCGGAGACGACACTTTTTGACATTGGTATCCTCGTAATTGATTGATAAACAACCAGTTGTGTCAAATTGTGAGACTTTTTGACGTTGTCATACTCTTAATTGATTGATAAACAGCCAATTGTGTCAAATTGTTAATTGTCATCATTATGCAAATTAATTAAGATTAATAATTTACACAAGCGAAATACTTCATTTAATTTTCTTTGTGTGCTCTCTACCGTTTTTTAGTTCCCATCCGTTACGATTTATCAAAGAGTTGTACCTTTAAAGGTTTAAATTTCGCTAATAGTGGATGAAGAAAATTAGAGTGAGTGAAAAATATTTTCACTCACCCGTTGCTATGAATGTTAGCAGAGTGAGTGAAAATAACAACTTTCAACACTCGTGTCTACGCTAGAAACTGGCAATTTCAAAGGTAGGATTGAACAATAGTATATTACAGTACAAGTGAGGAAACTAAGGTTTTTCACTCACGCGTATGTCAGATTTACAAGGAAAGACATACAAGGCAATTTCAAAGGTAGGATTGAACAAAAATAGTATACTTTTATTTTTTTTAGTTTTAACATACAGTGCCCGCCAAAAATACAACAACACCCGTTTTCCTTTTATACCGTTACATCTATATTTTTGAAATTAAGTTTGTACGAGAAGTTCATCCCGATTTTTTGTAACAAAATTAATGATTTTTTGTATTTAATTTGTCATAAATAACAAATGGTCACAAATGAAATAATAGATAAACATAATTAGTTGTACTGCTCACAAAATGTCTCTGAAATGCGTGTACAACGGAATACCACAGATTCCTTAGACATCCTTAGATATCTAAGTTGCTTCGTTTCGCCGCTAGAGGACTTAAAAGTTCAAAAAAAAATTCGCTTATTATTTATAACTCTAAATTTAAACCATTTTTGAGAAATGGGTTCCTAGGTTCAATCAACGTCTTTTTATGGTTTAGGATAATAACACGGATTTAAAAACACGGAAATGATGGAAAAGTTCTGAGTAGGCGACGCTTACATAATTACAACTTGTGAATAGCCCATTTAGTTCTTACACTTTTTTGTCTCTTATAAGATTTCGATTACATAAGTAGTTAAGCCAGAAAAAAAGGAATTTTTGAGTATCTGCAACCCTTATTTACGTCATTTTGACTACAAAGCTCAATGTGTTTGGCACTTAAGTAAGGAATTGAATTCTAGGGAATTTTTTCCTCGTAATTCTTGTTCATAATCAACTGTAGAGCCATGGACTTTTGATTTCGATGCCCCCCAGAGATATCGGTACCAATTACAATAAGATTTTAATTACAATGACGTAACAGTGGCGGTATTTGAAAATTTTATAAAAAAGCTTATTCTTAGCTTTATTCTGGAACAATAAGGAATATATCTGTCAAATCTTATATTTTTGAATTCAGAAAAAAATCACGAATTTAATAAGCCAAAAAATCAGGAATTGTTTCCATTAAAAACAACGAAAATTGACATAATATCTCAAAATCTAAAAGCGAAAAAAAATTTTCAACTACGTCATCAAATTCTCCATAAAAAAGTGTGCATATTATGTCTTAGTTATAATACTAACATTACATTATAGAGTAAGACATATTATGTCTTACTCTATAACTCTACCAATAATAATAACCAAGATAACTGCCGTTGCTGGTTTTACGATATTTTCACTATTGGCGTCTAGCGGAAATACAAAAGACAATAGCGTGTTGAGGTTTTCAGCATTGGATTTTTTTTAAAAAAAGGGATCATGGCATGTACTACTACTTTTTGTCTAACTCTTATAGTTTGAGAGATAACCTATTCGGATTTTTTTTTAATTTGAACCACCTGTACAATGGCTGAGAAATACGATTAAAACTTACATTAAAAACTGACAAAAAACACCACCAAACAAAACAACTCGAAAGAGAAAAACGAATTATTTTTCGCATCTTGAAAATATTGTAGATCGAAAGATCGTGGTGAACTTCCCATACCAACTAAATTGCAGAAATGTAGATGCAACGGTACAAAAGAAAAGCGGATATCGCAGACTTTTTGGGGGGCACTGCATAAAAATTAATTTTTCTATTTATTTACTTGTAGATATAGATATGTATCTATAATCTATATACATATACACATATAAATCTTATTGTTTATTTATTGTTGTTATGCGGTTTTTCTGCAATATTTAAATATTTAAAGTTTATGACGTATACAGGGTGTCTCACGTAACTGGTTCATTAGAACTTTTTTGGGTTACACTATTCGTAGAGACTTGAAATTTTGGTAACATGGGTTGTTCATTCCGATCTATTAATCTAAAATATTTTCAAGATGACCACCATTTCCGGTCTACCGGAAGTAGACCTCAACTTCGTTATTTTAAATGGAATGCTATAGTTCTTATTACACCATTCAATTATACATAAGAAAATATGTTAACTTTGATAACAGTTGTTGTTGCCTACCGTTTTTTGTTTTCGAGTTATTTTGATTTTAACTGTTTTTTGTCAAATATCACCATGCTCTTTACAAGCCCATATCTCAGCCAACGTTAACTGAAAAACGTTTTGCATTGGTACGATAACTCTTCATATGCTGCTAAATAGATTGTCATTTGTTGTATCAGTATATCTTATACAGGCTGGTCAAAAATTGAGTTACCATTTCTCTGTACTCAATTGCGTGAAAGTCGAAAATTTTAAATGGAACGCTCCATATTTTCATACGCTATCAGAAAGGTAATTTAATTCTCTACAAATTATCTATAAATATTCCTATACCTATTTATTATAGTTTTCTTGCTATTGAGGAATTTATCAAAATCATAGGTAAAATGCTAGAAACCGTTTGAGTTTTTGTTAGAAGGCCATGACATTTTCACAGTTTTTTGTTTAATTTATTTAAATTATTATTAGTATTATTTCTACAATGAACTGTGATTGAATAAACTTTAGATCGTTAACTGTTATTTACCAAAAATAACAAAGAAAACCGAATAAATGAAACAATGAAAAACAACAATTTAATGACCAAAATTAAAATCAATAACATAAAAGAATGAAAAACTTAAAATTATAAAAATAAATTGTGAGAATTTAATTATCTACAAACTATTTAGATACTTTCCTGTGCCTATTTGTTGTGGTTGCCCTCATATTTGGAAATTATTGGATGCATGCAATGCGTCCATTAATGCTTCTTGTTTTTATGTTAGAAAGCCATGGAGTTTTGATAGCTTTTCAACCATATTTATGTTATTGTTGTCATGACTTAGTTGCGTCATCACCTACTGCTGTTAATGTCTTTGAATATCATGGCGAATTATTCCCATGCCAACATTTTAAATTCGTCTTATTTACATTTCTTACATGGCGGATGTAATGAAGTTTTGGATAGAATAAGGGACGTATCTCTTAGTTTTGGAAAGATCAAAATAACAAGAAACCATAAATTTCTATCACCAGCAGCTTAAGATAATAGAATAAATGTTTTGTCATATTTTATTGCTTTACCAAATTCTTTGGTAAGAGGTGCTTCGGTCAATTTAGATGAATAATATTGTACAAGAAAGCGCAGTAAATAAATAAACTGAACTCTCTAGGAATATCTCGCCCATTATTGCGTCGAATATTACGCCATATTATTGTTTTTCATTGTTTCATTTATGCGTTCTTCTGCTGGTTATTTTTGGCAAATAAAAGCTAACAAACTAAAGTTTGTTCAATCGCAGATCGTTCTAGAAATAATACCAATGATAATTAAAATAAATTAAACGATAAACTGTCAAAATGTCATAGCCTTCTAATAAAAACACGAACGGCTTCCATCATTTTATGTAGGATTTTGATAAAATACTCAATATGAAGAAAACTATAATAGATAGGTATAGCAATGTTTCTAGATAATTTGTAGAGAATTAAATTCCCGTTTAGATAGGCTAAAAAGATATTTGGCGTTCGAGATATACCCAAAAATGTAGAAAATCGTAAATTATAAAACACAGTAACAGTTCATTTCAGTATATTTGTTATAACCACACTTTCAATAAATGTACTTCTGCAGTTATGTGGACATGAAAGTGGAGATCCAGACGAATATTTTAAGGTATTGATGGCATAAATCGGACTCTCCGTTATTTAGTTACAGCCTAAAACAACTCAACAATATCAAATTTTTTGCCATTTTTTCCATTTTCTTTCGCACCGTAAGGAAAAATAATTATATATGAACAAAAAAGTTAAGTATTCTATTCTGTAGAACATTTAATTCTCTAAATTTTGAAGCATTTGACATCATGATCGAATGTATTTTACCAGAAATATCTAATACAATTTACAACAATCGTACGAAATTTCATTTTTTGCCATACAGTGAAGTATTGCTGAAATATTACTACGAACAATTTTTTTTAATAAAGAGGTATTTTAACTGTTCCAGGCACTAATTATAAATATTAAATTAATTGAAAACAATATTATTATTTCGATACTAATCCAGTATAACGCATTTGAATGGAAAGTTTCTGTAGATTTAAAAATAATTGCCGCAGTAAAGAAATTTACTAACTTCTACCTCTTAAGTATCGACTTACAGTTCTATGACTTTCAGATAACTGCGGTGTTTACTTGTTGACTTTCAGGTAATTGTTTGAGGGAAGCTGAGCGAGAAATTATAATTATGTGCGCAAATATTGCCCTTCTAGAGAGCATTACGATGCTGATGCTTTCAATGTCTTAAATAAACCTCTGGTGAGATCAGCATCTGTCATATTGCCTCCATTGCACATCAAACTGTGTTTGACCAGTATTTAAATATCTCACCCAACTTTTTCCGCAAATATTCTACGCTAAACTAAAAGAAAGCGTATTTGTTGGCCATCAAATAGGAAAATTAATAAAAACGAATTAATGTCAACATTGACAACAAAAGAGGCAAGGCGTGGATTAGCTTCAAACAAACCGTCCATGGATTTTTAGAAAACCATAAGAATGAGAATTCTAGCGAGATAATTTTTGCAATTTCTAACTTATTGGGCAATTACGATGCTGTAAATGCAAACATGTTGCTCAAAATCAATTTTTTCCAGGTGCACTTAGATTTTTTTCCATATGTTATCAAGGTTACTGGGAGACACAGGGATGATGGGAGACTATCTCTGCAGTATTATTAGAGAAATCAACACAAAGACATACAAAAAACTGTCGAAAAGTAATCATATCCCGCACTATACTAACAATAAGTAAAGTAGTATACATTAAATATAAAATTTAATTCCATAAAAGTTCTACAATATAATTTGTAATATAAACCTATACAATATAACTAAAAAGACAAAGAAAAGTATCGCTTGTAAGATCAGCCAAACAATCGAGTGCACATAGTAGATCTCTGCCAAAATCAAATCTTCCTGACCAATTATGCTTAATGTTCAATATTTAGAACAGGCAAAATAATGTTGTTTATACTTAGTGCCTGCAACAGTTAATATACATCTTTATTAAAAAAATTGGTCGTAATTATGTTTCAACAATATTATGAAAATGATAAAAAATGAAATTTTGCACGTCGTTAATTAATGATATCTTTGGTAATACAGGGTGTCCCGCATAAGAACCGACACAGCAGGGGCATGTAGATCAACCTAAAATGTGATGATTTAACGCAACTTGCCTTATACCAAGTTGCACCCATGAGAAGTTATAGGTCTTCAAAGTTGAGTCTTAAATTTCGAAAAAAAATAATATCTTAGTAATGGATTAAGTTAGAAAAACCAAATTGGGTATACGTTATAAGTGTACCAAAGCATAGGGCATTAATTGGTAGAAAGTAGGGATCATTTAAAGCATTTCAAGGGGTTCGTTAGGGATGATGGTACCCTAAAATTTGAAAGACATTTTTATCCTGTTAGCGGATTTTAAAAATTCTTATTGCATTTTATGGTCAATTTAATTCTAAAACTTTTTTCTCTTATTATTTTTTCAAAAACCTAGTCGTTTTCACAAAAAAACCCGAAAAACTAAAGATACGTATTTTACCAATCATAATTAAAATCACCGAAAATTGTTGATTTGTGCGAAAATGGTGGCCATTTTGAACAATACTTATAAATTACTGTTACCAAATCGTTTTTATTATATAAATTGTTTGATTTTCTATTAAAGTATTTCTTCTACCTTGATATTTATTATTTTTATTTGTTTTACTTGTTGTATTTTCTTTATTTATTTATAAAAACTGTTTAAAACTAGTTTTTTAAAAGTAATGTCATAAATAAAAATTTTAAATGAAATTCCTCATAAATTGTTTTAAATCTGTCCAAGTAATCACATGCGATACTCGTCAACACTTTTTCTGCAGTTTCGTTTCACAGAAACTAAATTAAATAATATATAACATATCATCTTATGCGCTGAATGAAAACTTACTAATATTTTCAAAACAAACAGTAAAAAATTACTAAAACCAAATAATTTTTTCTTAGTTGACAAATTTGACGTAAAGTTTCATAACCAACTCAACTTTCCATGGTTTAAATTAAAATTGATAAAATACGCGTCTTTAGTTATTCGGATTTTTTTATGAAAATGGCTAGGTATTTTAAAAAATAATAAGATAAAAAAACGTTTTAAAATTAGCTTCCACATAAAATGAAATAAGATATTAAATCTGCCGACGGATTAAAAAGTCTTTCAAATTCTAGGGTACCATCATCCCTAACCAACCCCTTGAAATGCTTTAAATGATCCCTGCTTTCTACCGATTAATGCCCTTGGTACACTTATAACGTATACCAGATTTAGTTTTTCTAACTTAATCCATTACCGAGATATTAATTTTTTTTGAAATTTAAGATTCAACTTTGAAGGCCTGTAACTTCTCAGGGGTGCAACTTGGTATAAGGCAAGTTGCGTTAAATCATCATATTTTAGGTTGGTCTACATGCCACTGCTCTGTGTCGGTTCTTATACGGGACACCTGTATACAATCGACCATGATGTTCAATGCTTCGAAATTTAGAGAATTAAATGTTCTACAGGATAGAATAGCTAACTTTTTTATTCATATATAATTCTTTTTCATTACGAAACCATTTTTTCAAAAAATGGGAAAAAATAGCAAAAAATTTGATTTTGTTGAATTGTTTTAGGCTGTAGCGAAATAACGGAGACTCCGATTCTCTCTACTTTCATGTCTCAAATAACAAATATACTGAACAGGTACTGATTGTGCTGATTCTGATGTTTCAGAATCAGCATAACATTCTGCGTTATAAAAAAATATCGCATACTTGTTACTTTTTTTTTCTTTTCCTATTTTGGATGTCCCTTTCCTTTTTTTTAAATTCATTTTGGAGATGCTAATAAGTTTCTTTTTATTTTTTTTTTGTTGTAAGGAATGTTCTTTAACTTTTTTTAGTTTTGTTACAGTATTACCAATGACGATCTTCACAGCAATGCAGAATCCTATTTTCCTTAATTTTTCAATTACTTAAACAATAACTTGTTTAATTTATTTCTTTTACTTCTCAATTTCATTTAATTAATTTTAGTAGTATTTTACAATAACTTTTCATAAATTTCATATAGTAAATTTATTAAATACATTTATTTTGGATATATTTTGATCTTGTTAGTACCAGATGTGACGTTTAGTTCACATTTCTTATTGCTTCGGTATTTAATTAAAGAAATTCGAATATCAGAGTTGTTCTCTTTTATCGAGTCAGTCGTTAGAGGCGTATCGAGTGAATTTTTGCAAAGAATTTTCTGAAAAGTTTTCGACGTTGTAAAATTTAGTTTTGAAATTTTTTACAATGAAATTTTTTGTGAAATTTTTACACAGAGAAAATAAAAATCTAATACTTTTGTTTTCGATTTTCTTTCCAATTTAGGCCTTTTCTTTTTGGTTATTTTTTTTACCAAAAGAATAAGGAGCAAACTGACAACCTTGTCGAAAACCAGGATGCATTTTTACCAATCTAAATCCCTTAAAAGAGAATTGTTCGGACGCAACAGCTGTGAGGATCTTCATTGGACATTTGGTTTTCATTTTTTTTGGAAGGATCGTCTTGAATCGAATTAAAAGTTAGATCGTAACAATTTATTTTGGGGAATCAACATTGTGATTGAAAGAGAAAAGTAAAGGAACCAACCTTTTTCTTTGGTTAAAACAAAAGAAAAAGTAAACAAATTTTGTTAAAAGTAATTTCTTTTAAAATCCTATTCATAAAAAAATTTTTTTTTCGATTCATTATTTTATTGTTTAATTTGAATATTTAAATAAGTTCATATTATTTCGTTTGTTAAGAAAATTTAAATTGGGAAAAGTTAGTTGATCGATATTTTGATTTTATGTCAACGTTTTCCAAAACAAGCTTGTGGGGAGAATCAAAACGTTTCGCGATTATTATTTTTTTTTTTGGTTACCCAATTGATTTTCAATTTTTTTGTATTAGTGAATTCTACCTTTATATTTTTTTATTATACATTTTTTTTATTATTTCTTTTTTTGCATCTCCATAAAAGAATTATTTAATTTCATTTTGTTATTGTTTGTTTTGAAATCCTTTTCTTAATTCCTACCAACCCACTTCACCATTAGTGTGGGTCAAGGGTATCAATGATGTGGCGCCATATAAATAAACCACCCTTCCAACCCTGAGTTAGCCGAGGGCCCCTTGACTGTACTTAATTTTTCTTTAAGAATTAGGAATAATAAATAATCATATTTAGTTTTTTTTGTGTGGAGATTTCATCTCGTCTTTTGTGTTGTTTTTTTTTTTTGGCGTAACATACTTTGAGCAAAAAGTTGATTAAAATTTGTAAATTAGTGTTATTAATTATTTATTCATTGTTAATTAATAATTTACATTCTAGTGTGATGGTGTTTATTTAAATATATTTAAAAAAATTGTATACCTATTATGCAAATTGCTGTGTACTTTTCCAAATATTCAGAAAAAATTGAATACAATTGGGGTCAATATATCAATAAGATGTCGATAAAACAATACCTATAATAAATATTGTGCATTTGTATTTTTTTCGGATTTATTTCAAATCTCGCGCAAGGAGTATTTCTAATATGGCGACGATTTCGCTTCACTTTTGATGGTGGTGGGGACAATACCATCAGCTGTCCATACTTTATATTTTTGTTCCTGTCATTGTTATGAATCAAAAGGTATCAAAGTTAATGTGATTTAGATGTATATTTTATTGTAATTGATTTATAAGTTGGAACACCTGTATATCTTAACATGGTTAACACCATAACGTTTTTCAATGCATAAATTAGTAATAAAAAAATTGTAATAGCAGAATTTTTTATCAGGCTAGCTTTAGATATCAGCGGTAATGTTGGTCGGAGCGAAACGATTTTTGACGAGTTGCGCCGACTAGGATCGTCGCCGTCGCCGACGCGCGGTGTGGCGCGGTCGCGCTATGCGCTATGCGCTCACGGCGCTCACGTCAAGTCGCGCGTCCTACCATTTATCGGCGCCTGGCGGCCGGCTCTCGGCTCTCAGTTCGCTTTTTGCAATCGTATCGGTCATCACCGTACGCTACTTTACGCTCGCTCTCTACGCTACATTTCCAAAACATTTACGCCGCGATTAAACCAAACGTTAACAACAAAACCGCAACACTTCGAACTATAATCAACAAAAAAAATTTTTTTTTCATTCAGTTACAATAATCTCTTTCAACTAACACTAAGTAAATTAGTTGTGTGGTTTTATTGTGCGACCGGAAGTGAACCTTATTTTGAATAAACTACAAAAGAAGTTTTTTGAATAAGAAGAGAGATAACCAAGAAAAAAAGGTGATTTAAAAGGGGTTTTGATTTTTCCATTATTTGAAAGGGTGGGATTTGAAGTGGTTTTGTTGTAGTAAAGTGAGACTGTTCTATTTTTTTTTACGGAGGAGGAAAACCAGAGGCTCGTGGTGAGTGTGAATGTACACGCGCGTTTCAAATTCGTTATCGCCCCGAGTATATACCCGGGACCGAGAGAAGCAGCGTATCTTGTTGTCTTAAATTACAATTTCCGTTGACGCTGACCCGACGGACTGACTGTCCGAGATTGTGTTCGGTTTATCTTTGGGTGTTATATACAGAACCGTCCTTAAAACAAATTCCATTAGAAATTCGAAAAAATTTTTGGAAACTATCAAGAAAAACTGAGTAAGCGTCATCACTTAATTTATGGATTATGCCAAAACAAATTTATTAAATATAATAAACCTAAATAGTTTAAAATTGACATAACAACTTGAAGGGTGCTTTTCGCAGCACCAACTTAAAATATTTCATTTGATAACCCATACCTCCGACAATAAGACATTAAATTTGTTGTATTCTACTGTTATAAAAAAACTTTTGCTTAAACGTGCGATAAAATGTTCAATAATCACAAAAAATAGATTTTGATATACCGTATCATTAATCAATATCAATATTGGTTCGAATATAAGACACATTATATTTGTTAGACAAATGTTCCTAATAATGGGGTGCGTCAACATTAGACCTAGGACCAGAAATATTTGGGTTTAGCCTAGGACAGTTTTACTTGTAATTCAGTACAGATATGTGATATGCAACCAGAAACATTTAGGTTTAGCCGTCTTAAAACACTTTGGACTTGTGTCCGACCGAAACCGATATTTACCACCGAAACCGAAATTCGGCTTTTGTCGCAGTTTCGGCCGAAACTGAAAATTTTTTTAGATAAAAGACAAAATCAAAAGATTTTAATAATTCTATATTTATTATTATAATTCTTATAGACCGATTCTTATAGAATTATAATTTAATTATAGACGTATATTATAATTTAAAAATAAAAGCTTTTCTGCATTTTCTCACAATAAATTGTTGCGTCGATTAGTAAATACCAATCCAGCAGCACTAAAAAGTTGTTCACTAGCTATACTCGTCGGTGGTGCTGAAAGATATTTTAGAACAACCTTTTGTAATGAAGGGTATGGGCTTAAATTCCAATACTCATATATTAGCATTTCTTTGCAAGCGTGGTTCTTTTATATAGCATTTAAGAATTTGATCTAACGTTGATTCATCTTTATTAGACTTTTTGGAAGAATTGTCTAAATCAAAAGATTTTAATAATTCTATATTTATTATTATAATTCTTATAGACCTATTCTTATAGAATTATAATTTAATTATAGACGTATATTATAATTCAAAAATAAAAGCTTTTCTGCATTTTCTCACAATAAATTGTTGCGTCGATTAGTAAATACCAATCCAGCAGCATTAAAAAGTTGATCACTAGCTATACTCGTCGGTGGTGCTGAAAGATATTTTAGAACAACCTTTTGTAATGAAGGGTTGAATTCCAATACTCATATATTAGCATTTCTTTGCAAGCGTGGTTCTTTTATATAGCATTTAAGAATTTGATCTAACGTTGATTCATCTTTACTAGACTTGTTGGAAGAATTGTCTAAATCAAAAGATTTTAATAATTCTATATTTATTATTATAATTCTTATAGATTTATAATTTAATTATAGACGTATATTATAATTCAAAAATAAAAGTTTTTCTGCATTTTCTCACAATAAATTGTTGCGTCGATTAGTAAAAACCAATCCAGCAGCACTAAAAACTTGTTCACTAGCTATACTCGTCGGTGGTGCTGAAAGATATTTTAGAACAACCTTTTGTAATGAAGGGTATGGGCTTGAATTCCAATACTCATATATTAGCATTTCTTTGCAAGCGTGGTTCTTTTATATAGCATTTAAGAATTTGATCTAACGTTGATTCATCTTTACTAGACTTCTTGGAAGAATTGTCTAAATCAAAAGATTTTAATAATTCTATATTTATTATTATAATTCTTATAGACCGATTTAATTATAGACGTATATTATAATTCAAAAATAAAAGCTTTTCTGCATTTTCTCACAATAAATTGTTGCGTCGATTAGTAAAAACCAATCCAGCAGCACTAAAAACTTGTTCACTAGCTATACTCGTCGGTGGTGCTGAAAGATATTTTAGAACAACCTTTTGTAATAAAGGGTATGGGCTTGAATTCCAATACTCATATATTAGCATTTCTTTGCAAGCGTGGTTCTTTTATATAGCATTTAAGAATTTGATCTAACGTTGATTCATCTTTACTAGACTTGTTGGAAGAATTGTCTAAATCAAAAGATTTTAATAATTCTATATTTATTATTATAATTCTTATAGACTGATTCTTATAGAATTTAATTTAATTATAGACGTATATTATAATTCAAAAATAAAAGCTTTTCTGCATGTTCTCACAATAAATTGTTGCGTCGATTAGTAAATACCAATCTAGCAGCTCTAAAGAGTTGATCACTAGCTATACTCGTCGGTGGTGCTGAAAGATATTTTAGAACAACCTTTTGTAATGAAGGGTTGAATTCCAATACTCATATATTAGCATTTCTTTACAAGCGTGGTTCTTTTATAAAGCATTTAAGGATTTGATCTAACGTTGATTCATCTTTACTAGACTTGTTGGAAGAATTGTCTAAATCAAAAGATTTTAATAATTCTATATTTATTATTATAATTCTTATAGATTTATAATTTAATTATAGACGTATATTATAATTCAAAAATAAAAGTTTTTCTGCATTTTCTCACAATAAATTGTTGCGTCGATTAGTAAAAACCAATCCAGCAGCACTAAAAACTTGTTCACTAGCTATACTCGTCGGTGGTGCTGAAAGATATTTTAGAACAACCTTTTGTAATGAAGGGTATGGGCTTGAATTCCAATACTCATATATTAGCATTTCTTTGCAAGCGTGGTTCTTTTATATAGCATTTAAGAATTTGATCTAACGTTGATTCATCTTTACTAGACTTCTTGGAAGAATTGTCTAAATCAAAAGATTTTAATAATTCTATATTTATTATTATAATTCTTATAGACCGATTTAATTATAGACGTATATTATAATTCAAAAATAAAAGCTTTTCTGCATTTTCTCACAATAAATTGTTGCGTCGATTAGTAAAAACCAATCCAGCAGCACTAAAAACTTGTTCACTAGCTATACTCGTCGGTGGTGCTGAAAGATATTTTAGAACAACCTTTTGTAATAAAGGGTATGGGCTTGAATTCCAATACTCATATATTAGCATTTCTTTGCAAGCGTGGTTCTCTTATATAGCATTTAAGAATTTGATCTAACGTTGATTCATCTTTACTAGACTTGTTGGAAGAATTGTCTAAATCAAAAGATTTTAATAATTCTATATTTATTATTATAATTCTTATAGACTGATTCTTATAGATTTATAATTTAATTATAGACGTATATTATAATTCAAAAATAAAAGTATTTCTGCATTTTCTCACAATAAATTGTTGCGTCGATTAGTAAATACCAATCCAGCAGCATTAAAAAGTTGTTCACTAGCTATACTCGTCGGTGGTGCTGAAAGATATTTTAGAACAACCTTTTGTAATGAAGGATATGGGCTTAAATTCCAATACTCATATATTAGCATTTCTTTGCAAGCGTGGTTCTTTTATATAGCATTTAAGAATTTGATCTAACGTTGATTCATCTTTACTAGACTTGTTGGAAGAATTGTCTAAATCAAAAGATTTTAATAATTCTATATTTATTATAATTCTTATAGACTGATTCTTATAGAATTATAATTTAATTATAGACGTATATCATAATTCAAAAATAAAAGCTTTTCTGCATGTTCTCACAATGAATTGTTGCGTCGATTAGTAAATACCAATCCAGCAGCACTAAAGAGTTGTTCACTAGCTATACTCGTCGGTGGTGCTGAAAGATATTTTAGAACAACCTTTTGTAATGAAGGGTATGGGCTTGAATTCCAATACTCATATATTAGCATTTCTTTGCAAGCGTGGTTCTTTTATATAACATTTAAGAATTTGATCTAACTTTGATTCATCTTTACTAGACTTGTTGGAAGAATTGTCTAAATCAAAAGATTTTAATAATTCTATATCTATTATTATAATTCTTATAGACCGATTCTTATAGAATTATAATTTAATTATAGACGTATATTATAATTCAAAAATAAAAGTTTTTCTGCATGTTCTCACAATAAATTGTTGCGTCGATTAGTAAATACCAATCCAGCAGCACTAAAGAGTTGTTCACTAGCTGTACTCGTCGGTGGTGCTGAAAGATATTTTGGAACAACCTTTCGTAATGAAGGGTATGGGCTTGAATTCCAATACTCATATATTAGCATTTCTTTGCAAGCGTGGTTCTTTTATATAACATTTAAGAATTTGATCTAACTTTGATTCATCTTTACTAGACTTGTTGGAAGAATTGTCTAAATCAAAAGATTTTAATAATTCTATATCTATTATTATAATTCTTATAGACCGATTCTTATAGAATTATAATTTAATTATAGACGTATATTATAATTCAAAAATAAAAGCTTTTCTGCATTTTCTCACAATAAATTGTTGCGTCGATTAGTAAATACCAATCTAGCAGCACTAAAGAGTTGTTCACTAGCTATACTCGTCGGTGGTGCTGAAAGATATTTTAGAACAACCTTTTGTAATGAAGGGTATGGGCTTGAATTCCAATACTCATATATTAGCATTTCTTTGCAAGCGTGGTTCTTTTATATAACATTTAAGAATTTGATCTAACTTTGATTCATCTTTACTAGACTTGTTGGAAGAATTGTCTAAATCAAAAGATTTTAATAATTCTATATCTATTATTATAATTCTTATAGACCGATTCTTATAGAATTATAATTTAATTATAGACGTATATTATAATTCAAAAATAAAAGTTTTTCTGCATGTTCTCACAATAAATTGTTGCGTCGATTAGTAAATACCAATCCAGCAGCACTAAAGAGTTGTTCACTAGCTGTACTCGTCGGTGGTGCTGAAAGATATTTTGGAACAACCTTTCGTAATGAAGGGTATGGGCTTGAATTCCAATACTCATATATTAGCATTTCTTTGCAAGCGTGGTTCTTTTATATAACATTTAAGAATTTGATCTAACTTTGATTCATCTTTACTAGACTTGTTGGAAGAATTGTCTAAATCAAAAGATTTTAATAATTCTATATCTATTATTATAATTCTTATAGACCGATTCTTATAGAATTATAATTTAATTATAGACGTATATTATAATTCAAAAATAAAAGCTTTTCTGCATTTTCTCACAATAAATTGTTGCGTCGATTAGTAAATACCAATCTAGCAGCACTAAAGAGTTGTTCACTAGCTATACTCGTCGGTGGTGCTGAAAGATATTTTAGAACAACCTTTTGTAATGAAGGGTATGGGCTTGAATTCCAATACTCATATATTAGCATTTCTTTGCAAGCGTGGTTCTTTTATATAACATTTAAGAATTTGATCTAACTTTGATTCATCTTTACTAGACTTGTTGGAAGAATTGTCTAAATCAAAAGATTTTAATAATTCTATATCTATTATTATAATTCTTATAGACCGATTCTTATAGAATTATAATTTAATTATAGACGTATATTATAATTCAAAAATAAAAGTTTTTCTGCATGTTCTCACAATAAATTGTTGCGTCGATTAGTAAATACCAACCCAGCAGCACTAAAGAGTTGTTCACTAGCTATACTCGTCGGTGGTGCTGAAAGATATTTTAGAACAACCTTTTGTAATGAAGGGTATGGGCTTGAATTCCAATACTCATATATTAGCATTTCTTTGCAAGCGTGGTTCTTTTATATAACATTTAAGAATTTGATCTAACTTTGATTCATCTTTACTAGACTTGTTGGAAGAATTGTCTAAATCAAAAGATTTTAATAATTCTATATTTATTATTATAATTCTTATAGACTGATTCTTATAGATTTATAATTTAATTATAGACGTATATTATAATTCAAAAATAAAAGTATTTCTGCATTTTCTCACAATAAATTGTTGCGTCGATTAGTAAATACCAATCCAGCAGCATTAAAAAGTTGTTCACTAGCTATACTCGTCGGTGGTGCTGAAAGATATTTTAGAACAACCTTTTGTAATGAAGGATATGGGCTTAAATTCCAATACTCATATATTAACATTTCTTTGCAAGCCTGGTTCTTTTATATAGCATTTAAGAATTTGATCTAACGTTGATTCATCTTTACTAGACTTGTTGGAAGAATTGTCTAAATCAAAAGATTTTAATAATTCTATATTTATTATAATTCTTATAGACTGATTCTTATAGAATTATAATTTAATTATAGACGTATATCATAATTCAAAAATAAAAGCTTTTCTGCATGTTCTCACAATGAATTGTTGCGTCGATTAGTAAATACCAATCCAGCAGCACTAAAGAGTTGTTCACTAGCTATACTCGTCGGTGGCGCTGAAAGATATTTTAGAACAACCTTTTGTAATGAAGGGTATGGGCTTGAATTCCAATACTCATATATTAGCATTTCTTTGCAAGCGTGGTTCTTTTATATAACATTTAAGAATTTGATCTAACTTTGATTCATCTTTACTAGACTTGTTGGAAGAATTGTCTAAATCAAAAGATTTTAATAATTCTATATCTATTATTATAATTCTTATAGACCGATTCTTATAGAATTATAATTTAATTATAGACGTATATTATAATTCAAAAATAAAAGTTTTTCTGCATGTTCTCACAATAAATTGTTGCGTCGATTAGTAAATACCAATCCAGCAGCACTAAAGAGTTGTTCACTAGCTGTACTCGTCGGTGGTGCTGAAAGATATTTTGGAACAACCTTTCGTAATGAAGGGTATGGGCTTGAATTCCAATACTCATATATTAGCATTTCTTTGCAAGCGTGGTTCTTTTATATAACATTTAAGAATTTGATCTAACTTTGATTCATCTTTACTAGACTTGTTGGAAGAATTGTCTAAATCAAAAGATTTTAATAATTCTATATCTATTATTATAATTCTTATAGACCGATTCTTATAGAATTATAATTTAATTATAGACGTATATTATAATTCAAAAATAAAAGTTTTTCTGCATGTTCTCACAATAAATTGTTGCGTCGATTAGTAAATACCAATCCAGCAGCACTAAAGAGTTGTTCACTAGCTGTACTCGTCGGTGGTGCTGAAAGATATTTTGGAACAACCTTTCGTAATGAAGGGTATGGGCTTGAATTCCAATACTCATATATTAGCATTTCTTTGCAAGCGTGGTTCTTTTATATAACATTTAAGAATTTGATCTAACTTTGATTCATCTTTACTAGACTTGTTGGAAGAATTGTCTAAATCAAAAGATTTTAATAATTCTATATCTATTATTATAATTCTTATAGACCGATTCTTATAGAATTATAATTTAATTATAGACGTATATTATAATTCAAAAATAAAAGCTTTTCTGCATTTTCTCACAATAAATTGTTGCGTCGATTAGTAAATACCAATCTAGCAGCACTAAAGAGTTGTTCACTAGCTATACTCGTCGGTGGTGCTGAAAGATATTTTAGAACAACCTTTTGTAATGAAGGGTATGGGCTTGAATTCCAATACTCATATATTAGCATTTCTTTGCAAGCGTGGTTCTTTTATATAACATTTAAGAATTTGATCTAACTTTGATTCATCTTTACTAGACTTGTTGGAAGAATTGTCTAAATCAAAAGATTTTAATAATTCTATATCTATTATTATAATTCTTATAGACCGATTCTTATAGAATTATAATTTAATTATAGACGTATATTATAATTCAAAAATAAAAGTTTTTCTGCATGTTCTCACAATAAATTGTTGCGTCGATTAGTAAATACCAACCCAGCAGCACTAAAGAGTTGTTCACTAGCTATACTCGTCGGTGGTGCTGAAAGATATTTTAGAACAACCTTTTGTAATGAAGGGTATGGGCTTGAATTCCAATACTCATATATTAGCATTTCTTTGCAAGCGTGGTTCTTTTATATAACATTTAAGAATTTGATCTAACTTTGATTCATCTTTACTAGACTTGTTGGAAGAATTGTCTAAATCAAAAGATTTTAATAATTCTATATCTATTATTATAATTCTTATAGACCGATTCTTATAGAATTATAATTTAATTATAGACGTATATTATAATTCAAAAATAAAAGCTTTTCTGCATTTTCTCACAATAAATTGTTGCGTCGATTAGTAAATACCAATCCAGCAGCACTAAAGAGTTGTTCACTAGCTGTACTCGTCGGTGGTGCTGAAAGATATTTTGGAACAACCTTTCGTAATGAAGGGTATGGGCTTGAATTCCAATACTCATATATTAGCATTTCTTTGCAAGCGTGGTTCTTTTATATAGTATTTAAGAATTTGATCTAACGTTGATTCATCTTTACTAGACTTGTTGGGAGAATTGTCTAAATCATGAAAATCCCATAATCCTCGTTCCATTTTTCTATGGTCAATCGAACCTGGAGGTGATGAACTATTTACTATGTTTTCTATATCTTGATCCCCGTTTAATAAATTAATTATTTCTTTTGAAGCAATATCTACTTCATCATTAGTAAGATATTTTGTTTTAAATCGGGGATCAAGTAACGTTGAGGTAAGAAATATGGGATTGCCTATTACATATGCAAATTGTTTGTTTAAATATGTATGCAATTGTTTAGTCCTGTTTTTATCTCTTCGGTGTCCGTATTATCCTGATTTTGTAATTTACCATTGAGAATTGTTATAAGTGGTATAATTATCGAAATGCATGAACCAATTTGTGCTATACACATTGCACTACTCATATTTGCTACATTGTCTCTAACGAATAGAAAAATTTTATTGTTTATATTCCACTCATTCACAATTTGATTAAGCTTCTCTGAAATGTAAACGCCGGTGTGATCCTCTTCTAGTACAGCAGCCTCCAATATAACTTTAAATCTTTGGGATCCTATTACGAAATGACTTGTCAAACTCAGTGGAGAGCACGACTTCGACGGATTTGTCCATATATCGGTAGTGCAACTTAACCATTCACATTGCTCGATTAAATCCATTACCTTCTTCTTCACTTTGTTATATGTTTGAGACATAAATGTCGTCCGGAAATATTTTTTAGATTTAAAACGGTATTTACATTTGGTATCTGGATCTCCTAAATTGATACGTCGAAATGCAGTACTTTCTACAACAGAATATTGCAGCATATCGACAATTATTAAGTCCATAATGGCCTTATCGATTCTTTGAGTAATAGCATTATCATCAGCCCATTGCGGTTCCCGCGTCATTCTTATTGTAAAATCCGTCAAGCTGTATTGAACAAGATTCAATGTATTGTTATTTGTATTAAAGTTTGTCACATCTTTCTTTTTTAATTTGGTATCATTTTTCTCGTGCATCTTTAATCATCTTCATCGCTTGTTGTTTCAAAACTTGCCGATACTCCGAATTATGAAATTTGGATAAATGTTGTTTCAATCCGTGTATAGTTTGCTTTTTTGGTTCGTTACTGCTCAAAGAATAATGTTTTTTGCAAAATTTACGTATAGCTTTTGACAAGTCATCAGTACTTTTGTCTTAGAAATCTCAAATTGGATTCTTATGCTTATAGCCTCTAAGAACTGAATTTGAATCCTCTAAGTTAGAGAGCTGTGACATCTTTAATCTTGTTACCTAAAACAAATATATATGCAAAATGTCTATAGAGTAAAATTACAAACAATGAATTAGAAACAGAAATGATTCTTGCAAACTAGATTGAAGATGGGGTTCGGCCAATTTTTGGCCAAAACAGAAACATATACCGGAACTCGTATTTTGGCCGAAACTGGCCGAAATCGAAACCGAAACCGAATCTTCGGTCGGACATTACTTAGGATCATTACTACCATCTTTTAGTTAAATTTATCTTGTAGATAAACCCATCCACTAGCCACCCCAACCCATCCACTAGCCCAGTGTTTCCCAAACTTCCAGCATATACGCTGTTGTAATTATCAAAACTTCCAGTATCCCTCATTAAAACAAATGTTCTTTTAGCATTGACCAAAAAATAAATATTATATTAGTTCTTTTTAATACAAAAACAAAATAGTAATAATAAAATAAAATAGATAATAATAAAGTATAATAAATAAATGTAATAATAATAAAATTAACGTAACCGATGGGATGGATGAATTTGTTTGTGTTAAGATGATGCCAAATGCTTATAATCAGGTTCTCTATTCGTTAATTTTAATCGAAGATGCGGCTTCACATCCAAAATACTGTTTCTTTTTGTCGACTTAATATCGACTAATACTGAAAACGCAACTTCACAAAAATATGATCTTGGAAATGGCAAAACATGTTTTAACACTTTTTCTTGTTAAATTCGGATATAGTTGTTGTATTTGTAGCCAAAAGATGCTAAAGAGCACTCTTTATGTCTATTTTTCAAAAATCCGTCTGTAGATAAATTCAAGAGCTGTTCTTGTTCCACATTAGATACATTATCTGGCATGGCAGATGAATCAATACTAAATGGATATCTTATCCATTCGAGGTTTGTCGTTAAATCTCAAAAATAATTTTTCAGGTCCTCTTGTAATCCATCCAAATGTTCTGTTAAACATTTCAGAACATTCGTAATTTTATCATATGATTTTATTACAAATTCATGAAGAGCGGGAAACGAGTCTATCTCTCCATTATTAACTATAGCTTTCCATAACCTTAATCTTTCAGTTGTAGCGTTTACTTTGTACTGGACATGAAACAATGAAATATCATTACCTTGTAATGATAAATTGAGTTTGTTTAAAATAAAGACTATATCTGCTAAGTATGCCAATTTGGATAGCCACGTTGAGTCATGTAGATATTTTTTCAGTTCAAATTTATCATTAAGAAAAATCTGAAGTATTTGTCTCAGTTCAAATAATCGGCTTAAAATTTTTGCCCGAGGTAGCCAACGTACATCAGTATGAAAAAGTCGTTGGGTATGGCTTCTCATTTCTTCACACATTTGTGCAAAAAATCTTGCTTTTAAAGGTCGACCTTTAATATAATTAACGATTTTCACGATTTCATCAGGAATTTTTGGCAGATCAGCAGGCATCTTACGTGTTGTCAAAGCCTCTCTGTGAATGTAACAATGTGTGGACTTTTGCAACATCTGTACTTATTCCAACACATTTAGTCCAACTAATTTTGTTATCTTGCATACATTTATTTATAAAGTTAAAGATATTTCCTACTGTTATATGATCTAATAAAGGTTTGTAAAATAAAGAGATCGTCGTGAATTTCTTGATTCTTTTCGTATCTAACAAATGCCATAAGACTTGCAAAATTTGTGATATCAGCACACTCATCGACTTGTAATGCATAATAACGACTTTGTGAAATATCAGACAATAACATCTGTTTCACATTATTGGCCATATCAATTATTTGTCGATGAACTGTATTATTTGACAAGGGTACATGATTAAGAGTTTGATTTGTTTTATCACCTATCATTACTTCTGCCATTGTTTTGGGAGCCGTATTGATTAAAGTTTCGCCAAAAGTCTTCGCTGCACCACATTTCGCAATTAAAAGCAAAACGCGATACGAAGTTTCTAGGATTTTTTATTGTCACCTCAAAAAGAAAAGGTTCGTTACTACCATCTTCCGGTTAAGCTATTTAAGAGATTATTACCATGGTTACGGCTATTTTACGCATTTTGATTGACTAGTGAATGGTTTTATCTATCAAGTAAATCCGAATGTTACTGGTTCTAAGTCTAGTGTCAACTTTAATGCTAATCTTAATTCTGGTTGTACTTGTTATTCAATGTTAGATTGTATATATTTCATTGAACTAGAACTAACATTAGACCTAGGACTATAAACATTTGGAGTTAGCCGTGCGTCTTAGTTCTAGTTTGACTTGTGATTTAGTACAGACATGTTATATATCTTTAATAAATTGAAAGTAGAACTCACACTGGACTTACAGCTAGAAACATTTAGGTTGAGCCGTCTTAAGAGACGTATGGCTAAATCCAAATGTTTCTAGTTCGAAGTCGATTGTCAACTTTTATGCTAGTGTTAGTTCTAGTTGCAGTTGTTATTCAATGTTAGATGCATATATTCCATTGAAATAAAACTAGAATTAACCTTAGACCTAGAACTAGAAAGATTTGGGTTTATCGGTGCGTCTGAAGAAGTTAGTTCTAATTTTATCCGTGATTCCTTACAGATATGTTATATATGTTTAATGAACTAAAAGTAGAACTTATACTAGACTTAGAACTAGAAACATTTGAATTCAGCCGTCTTAAAAGACGTACAGCTAAATCCGAATGTTTTTAGTTCTAACTCTATTACTAACTTTCGTACTAGTATTAGTTCTAGTTTTACTTGTGATTTACTACAGACATGTTATATCTCTAATTAATTGAAATAAACAAAATTAAGTGTTTTTTGTTAAAATGCGTTCATATGCTTTGTATGAATCTAAATTTGAAAAAAATAAATCAACAATATCTCTGAAATACGTGTACAAAGGAATACTACAGATTCCTTGACTCAAAATAGACCGATTTAAGTTAATTTATCTATATCCAAAGTTGCTTCGTTTCGCTGTTAGAGGATTTCAAAGTTAACAAAAAAAATTCTAAATGTGAAAAACACCAACCGTGTTGATACCTCATTGTTGTTCTTGCAACAAATAACAAGTAAGGGCAAATCGCCCAAATAGTAGATATTCAGCACAGTTAGCCCAAAGTTTTCCGGTGTTAGCAGCGTGATAAGAACTGGTGCATTGGATTCTTCATATACGATTTTATTATTATATTTTTGTTGCAACTTCTTAGGTGATCGCCTTTTGAGAAAACTCTCTGGTAGGCCTGAATCACCCGGTATATAATCTTATGATAAGCAAATACCAAAAATTAGGATTGATTATTATTTTTTAAAGAACGTTTAAATTCATGTAAAAACCAACAAGTGAAGAACGTATGTTCCAAAGCTTATTATAATCGGTTAAAAATTGTAGCCGCTACATTGCACGGCGTGCAACATTTAATGTTCTGAGAAAAACGCGTTTAGAGTTTTTTGTAAACAAATATTGTAACGAGTAATAAAACCATTGTATGCAATGCCTGGACCATTTAAACACCTTCCTCTTCTACTAATTCATCTATTTTAACATATATTATTCCTTTAGCTTATTCCTTCCAGCTGTGTTTGTCTTTTAAACGTACTTTGTGTACGACGGTTCTACTTATTCACACATTCTTTGTCCTACACATTAGCAAACGATTGTTTGCTATGTGAACCGATTGGTAGTTGTAAATCAATCATAATTTGTAAAAAAAATGTATAACCATCCTTGCAGATGCTTTCTGGCAATGTGAATTTTAGAGCTATAGTTTAGTTGCTTAGGAACCAGACACCATAGCATAACATTGAAGACTTCATTTACGTTCTAGGTGTAGACATCCAAGCATCTCTAAAGAAAATCATCCCGAGACAAGTCTTCGTATATTGGCAATATGTGCATGGCCATGGTACGCAGAATGTAATGGAAGAGGTTACCTTAAAAGATTACCTTAAAAACGTGTCAAATTTATCGACTTTCGACTCAAGACTTTGAGAACACATTTTTTAGGTGTTAAATGAATTTTCTAAGCAAAAAGAAAGAAATGAAAAAAAAATCTCGATTTACTTGACACTCTCGCTTAAAAGACGTACGGCTCAACCCTAACGTTTCTAGTTCTAGGTGTAGTGTCAGCTTTAATGCTAGTGTTAGTTCTAGTTGTAGATTAGATTGTATATATTCCATTGAACTAAAATTAGACCTAGAACTAGAAACATTCGAGGTACAAATATGTTATATAGTACTTGTTGGAATTTAAGACGCACTATTTTTGGCAGACTGATGTTTTTAATAATGGCATGCTTAAAAAATGGCAAATAAATACCTGAAAACGTTTTTATGTTCTGCCTTCATCACTGAATTCAGGTTTATTACATTCCGAATCGAAGTATTCGAGGTTTGTGGTGAATGAAAAAAGATTTTTAAAGCTTTAAAGCCAGTATTACCCATATGAATATGTCAGTTTTTATTTGAAAAATCTAAACATTCAAGGATTCAATTAAATATCATAAATTATGCAGTGTATCAATTCAAGTATATTTACTCTAAAAGTAGGAATAAACATAAATCTGGATTCAACGGTTAACTTTGGTCAAAAAATTGATTTAAATAAATGAGTCGAAAGATCCAGTTATATTTTTCATATAAAGCAATATACTATGTTGGGGTAACTGCGTCGATTCTTGCACTCCTATATAATGAAGAAAAACATGTCTACACTATGTTCCCGGATAGAGTTAGAAATAGGAAAAAACAATTTATTACTGATTTTTAATTTTTATTTTGTTCAAACCAGTAAGAATAGAAGTAGACAAAAAATTTTATATTCTAACATAACGAAGTTAACTAATTATATCCATGTCTATGTAAAAATCGGACATTTTCTAAAAAATTTTCTAGTTTCAAGAAAATAGCAACTTACGCTACAGCATAATACATAATTTATTACAGTGTTATGGTACTACAGTGCTATGGTACATAAGTTGAACTTAACTTCAAGCTCCATTTATGATAATGACAACGTCATTTGTTTAAATGATTCTTTATTCCGAAAATACAATAAATTTATAAATATTTCGGTTATTTAATATTTCATTACTAATCTCAAGACAGAAATGCAAACGTTTGGAATCATCGCCGGCATTCAGTGTCTAAATCGTGATCTGTATAGAGTCTATTCAATGATTATCAAAGATCTAAAATGAAGATATTAGTGTTTATTTAAATTAAAAAGTATTTTTTATCTGTACTTGTTATCTGTATTGGTAATTTTATTATAAATTGCAGCTTTACATGTTTCGACCTATTATGGTCATTTTCAGAAGCTTTGTTAAAAAATTAAAATAATAAACATTTCTAATGCTAAATAAAGTTAATTATACATTTATTACACATAAAACTAAACACATTAAAATAAGTAAATTGAATGTTAAAACTTTAAAAAGGACGAACAAGACAATTGTGATTAGTGTTTGTATCTAAAATTACTTAAAGAAACAAATGCCACCAAGGTATAATAAATTTATTGACTTCCAATATTTTATTATATCGTTGCTATCAGCATCTTCCATAAAACTTGAATACACACCATATAAGTTAATAAATTCTTGATATACATTTAACAACTGACACTATATATAAATGCAGTTAATTTTTACTTTCGCTTTGAACCAATGATTTAGATTACTTGATCAGATTTTTTAACATTGTAACTGGACCTCACCGAAGTCCTCCTGGTGTCTTGATGATTTTAATATTGGTATTCAGTCGAGCAAACTTCAATAATAGTAGTAATACTATTAGTAATACTTGATAATCGTGTTAATCAATATGTTAAGAAATTTTATTACCATGTTAATCGTATTATTATGGATAATGTACCGCACGTTCCTTCCAATAAATACCGTTATTCTAGTTGTTATTCATCTTCTACAATCAAAGCCACTAAAGAAAAATTTTAAATCCATAAGAAATGGAAAAAGTGAGGTAATCACATGGATTGTCTATCGTTCCAAGTTTTCTCTCATAATCAATTTTCTCCTCTAAGTAGAAGAACGAGTTTGTTTTACAATTATTTAAGTCATATAGTAAAAATATTGTTTTGAACTATCACCCTATTTTTATTTTATCGATAATATCTAAAGAATTCGAAAAAATGGTCTATGGTAATTTATACCGTACGTTTGATTCAACAACGACATGACTTTCTCCGTGGCCGTTCGGTTGAAACTAACCTAATATCTTCGTATAAACTTCATTCAAACTAGTATGAATGAAAACTGTTAGACAGATTCCGTTTATAAAGATTTCTATAAAACGTCTTATCTAAATGAAGCATATAATTTGTTAATGCTATCGTGGTTAGCTTTTTCTAACTTCTAAGGGAATGATTTTCGTCTAGTTTATTGCATTAACGTTATTCATGAATATTTTCATCAAAGTAATTTTCTGCAGTACGCTAATGACTCCAAAATATTTACTATAGTTCAATCAACTTCTGATTATGTTAAACTTTAAGGTAATCTTAATCGTTTACAAAATTACTGCCATTCTTTATCTAAATTATGACAAATATTTATACATATTACGTTTAGAAGAAAGAGATACTCAGACTCACGGTGAGTTACCTTGAGAGTTACTACCAACTTGAAGCATTTTTCTTAAATTGTGACAAGTATAATTATTTCGCGCCTAAATTAATTTTATCAGTACCTCAGCGAAGTAACAAAGCATAAATAATAATAAAACAATAAACCGTGTATATTTTACCTTGAATTCAAAAATAAATCGTTATTTCCACGAAAATATTTTTTGAATAAGAACGTGCTTTAAAGTTGTCGTAACGCGTTTTGAAACCCGCACTAACACTAAACTCCTTTACGTTGTATACAGTAAAGAAGATCTTACCTGGGACAAAACCGTTATTAAAGTTAATGTGAAAGTTCACTGCTTATTTTGTAGCTTTCGGCTTCACAATATTTTATTGCAGTTTATACACGCGTAAAGATGTTTCATTTATAACAGGATAACTTTGAAACGGTTTGTTACAAAAATAATTTAATGGCTATGTACTTTATTTTATTTTTAAAATGTAAATGTATGTATATTTCGAAGGAGTTGAGGTGATCAAAGTTAAATGTCATCATCGTCGCTAAGGAAAGTTAAATAAGAAAAGCTATCAATTTCTTCCGTCGATTTAAAGCGTTACAATCGTCGTTTTTGCTTTTGAAAATTACTCGATAACCGCTAATAAAATTCTTAATAAAATCTGCTCCTAGTTAACGTAAAATACCCGAACAGACTTCAACTGCGGGCTTTCGCTTTGGAAGCTGAGGAGTAGGAAGCGGTTCAATATCAACTTTGACCGTTGGCTTATTCCGTAAAAGTTTCAAACTTTCTCTAACAAAACGACGAGCTTTATGAACTCGAGTCCACGTCAAATTTACTCTTTTCGTAAAAGTTTTTATATAACCTAAGGCTTGAAAAGCATACAATTTAAATAAAATTTGTTGAAAAATATGAATAAATAAATGAAAACAGGTTTCTTTCAGGTCGTAGGCAATTTAATTAAAATAACTTCACTAATTCATATCGAAATAATAATAAAATATGATTTTAATCTCACTCTGTCGAAGTCGCTTGCTGGCGAGGCGCTACAATCTTCCAAAGTGAACGATTTTATGTAAAGATTTTAAATCCAGCGCCTTGCCCGCCAGCAACCTTGGCGATTTGAGGCGAAATCGTTTCTTGTATATCTTAGTAAACGTTATACGTTTCCTATAAGACGATTTTATTCTCACTCCGCCGAGGTCGCTTGCGGGCGAGGCGCCACAATCTTCCGAAATGAACGATTTTATATAAATATTCTAAACCCAGCGCCTCGCTCACAAGCGACCTCGGCGATTTGAGGCAAGACCATTTCTTGTATATCGTAGTAAACGCATAAAGTCTCCTATAAAATGATTTTATTTTCACTCCGCCGAGGTCGCTTGCGGACGATGCGCTACAATCTTCCAAAATGAACGATTTTGTATAAATATTTTAAAACCAGCGTTTTGCTTGCAAGCGACCTCGGCGATTTAAGGCAAGACCATTTCTTGTATATCTTAGTAAAGGCATAAAGTCTCCTATAAGACGATTTTATTCTCACTCCGCCGAGGTCGCTTGCGGGCGAGGCGCTACAATCTTCCGAAATGAACGATTTTATATAAATATTCTAAATCCAGCGCCTCGCTCACAAGCGACCTCGGCGATTTAAGGCAAGACCATTTCTTGTATATCTTAGTAAAGGCTTAAAGTCTCCCATAAGACGATTTTATTCTCATTCCGCCGAGGTCGCTTGCGGGCGAGACGCTACAATATTCTAAAACGATTTTATGTAAATATTTTAAATCCAGCACTTGACCCGCAAGCGATCTCGGCGATTTGAGGCGAGATCGCCTACAAGCATTTTATGTATTTATACTTTATTCTCTCTTAGAAGTTATGTCCAGTAAAAATAGCCATAAACGTCGAGACATCAGTTAAAACATTCAAATCTAAAGATCTAAAAAAAAGAAATCTAAAAAAAGATTTCTTTCAGGTCGTATTCAATTTAATTAAAATAACTTCACTAATTCGTTAAAATATCCAAATAATAACGTAATTTCAAATGTCACGAAAAACAGGATACCGGATATCTTGCATCTTCAGTCGAAGTTTTGTATCATATATTGAATACTCATATATTGATATTCTATAGATATATTAAATTATTATAATTATATTTTATGAAATTCTTTTTATCAATAATCGTTTTTTAGTGATAAAGGCCAAATTTATATTGTGTGCGCTAATTGCGTTCCCTTAGTTTTCACAATCATCTTAAGGTCAACAATAAAGAAAATATTTCAAAAATAGTTTTTTAATGGTAAAGGCTTAACCCCAAAGATGTGTAACTTCTTCTTATCATTGCCAAATTTAAATTGTGTGCGCTCATCAGTTTTTTAACGATAATCAATTAAATTCAAGGTTCGTGGAACAGTATTGATCTCGTTTTGGTCATAATGATGTGGGTGTGACATCAAATGAGATCTAAATTTAATCTTTAAATGGTGCCATAAAAATTAAATCTTTTTTGGGATGTCATAATCATCTTGAGCTAAAACACTTTATAACAATGTTACCTCCAATCTAATTGCACATTTATTATTTTGGCAACGAAAAAATTACGACACGTGTATCGTAAAATCGTCCTTATTTGCGAGATGTGATGAATAATAAATACAATTAAATAACGCTTAAATTTGGTTACTTAATTCTTTGAAGGTTTGTACGAGTGTTCCATTTAAAATAACAAAGTTATGCCCCCCCAAACATTTCATAACTTAACGGGTTCTGGTAACCCTCCTGTATAATATTATCCAATAATGTTTTTGGGGATTGAAAAACCAAAGTTTTGTATATCGATATGCCAAATTACAATCTTCAATAAGTAATAATAATGGAGATAACGAATTATAAGTCACCAGATGATTTTTCAAAAATGTTCACAAAATGATTAATAACTTGGCAACCTTGTATTCAAAATTTGAAAACAAGATACGCATTTATAGCATGTAACAAGATGCATACGGTTTCATTTAAAATAATGAAGTTGATTAGGGTTCTAGAATAGTTAAAACCCTGTATAGCTGAAAATAATTATATTATATATATATTATAATTTGATGACATAAAAACATTAGATATATTAAATTATTATAATTATATTTTATGAAATTCATTTTATTACTGCCAAATTAAAAATGTGTGCTTTAATCGTGTTCCCAAAGTTATTTTAATCATCTTAAGGTCAACAATAAAAAAAATATTTCAAAAATCGTTTTTTTAATTGTAAAGGCTTAATTTCAAAGTCGTGTAATTTCTTTTTATCGTTGCCAAATTTAAATTGTTGCACTCAACATGCTCTCTAAGTCAGTTTTTTTAACGATTATCAATTAAATTCAAGGTTCGTAGAACAGTATTGATCTCATTTTAGTCATAACGCTATTGACGTGGGTGGTATATCAAATGAAATCTAAATTTAATCTCTAAATGGTGCCATATAAATTAAATCTTTTTTGGGCTTGATTATGACAATCATCTTGAGCTAAAATACTTTATAACAATGTTACCTTCAATTTAATTGCAAATTTATTATTTTGGTAACGAAAAAGGTTAAGACACGTGTATCGTAAAATCATCCTTATTTGTGAGATGTAATGAATAATAAATACAATTAAATAAATCGCAATTTTGAATACTTAATTCTTTGGAGGTTTGTATGGGTGATTAATCAAAAACGAATTAAACATTCTGTGGCGCTAAAACAAATATTGCGTTTTTCTTCTTTTGGTAACATGTGATGGCGCTTTGTCTATAAATTTTTATTACCGGTGCGTCGCTGTTTGGAATATTTACAATCAAATTTGCAACTGAAAAAGGTTCGCAATCTTTGATTAAAAAGGATTAAAAATAATCTAGCTTTGATGGTGGTCCAATTTGAACTTTTTTTAAAGATCGATTTAAAAGATCATAAATTGAAAGAGAGTAATCAAAAATTTTCGGATCGCTTTAAACTCGGGGCACATATTAATTCACTTTTCGAGGTTTTAGCTCAATATTATCATTGGCAACAAACATCAATCGATGCCGGCCTCAAAAACAAACACCGCGGAAATAGCGGAACGAAACCGAGTCGGATTCGGTTGAAATTGCGTTTTGGCCACAGCGAAATTCAAACGAAAAAATTGCCCTTCTCTCTTTCACTCATCTCCTTTTTTAATTTTTTTTGTGTTTTTCGATTCTCTTCGCGCGTGAGAGCTTGAAAGCGGAAAAGGCAATTACAGTTAACTTCGTTAAGGGCGTTATTCGACCTCCGCCTTCTTCCCTCATTCAAGAGGTGACGTCGCGTGGAAATTTAATTTTTTTTGGTGCACAACTTTAAGCCAAGTAAAAACCACATCTGGAAAGTGTGGCAAATTTACGCCCTCAAGGCGATGACTATGACAAACTACTTGTACTTCCAAGACGAGAGCTTAAGTAAGGAGACCGCCTCGGATAAGTTTTAATTGCTCTTCCGGAGTTTGAAGCTTCCGATGCGCATAACATTAGCTTTTGAGGTTATATTCGTCCGGGACTAACTCCATTTCAAACATTTAACTTAATAATTTAAAATGACGTAATAATAATAATAATTCAAACAATATTTTATTTGGATAGTCAATAAAACAAAATTAATACGAAGAACCTATAAAAATGATTTTATCTTTTACCGAATTATTATTAATATTTTTTTTTGCGAGATCGTTAATTTATATTAGATGTTTATGACTGTAAAGATTAACACGCAGTTGTAAACCGCAACTGTTCGATATCCGACGGAAACGTATCAGGGGCGAAAATCGAAATTCATAATATACTATAAACTACATACTCACACTGTTTTGGTTCGTTGCACTCGGCACAATAACAAATAATACCGAACATATATCGTGACGTACGATAAGATATCACCGATTATTAATGCATAATATACGTCACTGAATTAATTCAGTCGGCTTTTCTTTTATCGTCTCTCAATTATTTATTAATAATATTTAAATAAAAAAATTAACAGGAGATACGAAATTTAAGCTTAAATTTTTTTAATGTAATATGTGATACAAAGTTAACGGAATAATTTTAATTATAAAAAGGCATTTTACTCAAACTGACTCAAACCTTCACAAGGAATTTCAATTTATGTTGACAAATGTAAAGTTTAGAGTTGTCATGATGCAAAACAACACCTTACGACTAAAATAGTTTTTGTCCCAGTCCCAAGAGTTGCTCAACTTTAAACTTTTTCTAACTCTTTAAAACCCTGGGTCGCAACTTGACGCAAACGCACTTTTCTCTTACAAGTCCTAGTAATATGGCCAGGGTTGCCACAAAAAGCACTATTTGATGCTATTTAGTGCTTTAGCACACACTGATTTGTATTTAGTACTTTATCAAAATTAACGGGAAAGACCAATTATTTCGACTTTAATAACAGAAAATTGCAAGTAGGTACTAACGAGTTATGTTGCGATTTGAAGCGAAAGCGGCTACAATCTTCCTAAATAAGCACTTTTTTGTTGGTATTTCAATTCCAATGCCACGTTCGCAAGCAACCTCCACGATTTGAGGCGAAATTGTTCCTTGTATATGTGAGTAAATATATAAAATATTACATAGACGATTATTCTCGCTCTGCCGAGGTCGCTTGCGGGTGAGGCGCTATAATCTGCAAAATGACCAATTTCTTGTTAATATTACATATCCAGCGCCTCGCCCGCATGCTGATCACAGCAAATTAAAGTGAAATCGTTTCTTTGATGTTCTAGCAAATATGTAAAGTCTCTTATAAGACGATTTTAGGTTGCTTGCGAATGAGGCGCCAAAAAGGACGATTTTTTGTTGATATTTCAAATCCAGCGCCTCGTCCGCAAACGACCTTGGCGATTTGAGGCAAAATTGTTCCTTGTATATGTGAGTAAATATATAAAATATTACATAGACGATTATTCTCGCTCTCCCGAGGTCGCTTGCGGGTGAGGCGCTATAATCTGCAAAATGACCAATTTCTTGTTAATATTACATATCCAGCGCCTCGCCCGCATGCTGATCACGGCAAATTAAAATGAAATCGTTTCTTTGATGTTCTAGCAAATATGTAAAGTCTCCTATAAGACGATTTTAGGTTGCTTGCGAATGAGGCGCCAAAAAGGACGATTTTTTGTTGATATTTCAAATCCAGCGCCTCGTCCGCAAACGACCTTGGCGATTTGAGGCAAAATTGTTCCTTATATATCCTAGTAAATATATAAAGTTTCGTATAGGACGATTTTATTCTCACTTCGTCAAGGTTACTTGCGGGCGATGGGCTGCAATCTTTCGAAATGAACACTTTTCTGTTGATATTTCAAATGCAGTGCCTCGCCCGCAAGCGACCTTGGCGATTTGAAACAAAACCGTTTCTTATCTATCGTAGTAAACCTATAAAGTCTCCTATAAGACGATTTTAATCTCACTCTACCAAAGTCGCTTGCGGGCGAGGGGATACAATCTTCCAAAATGAACGATTTTGTGTAAATATTTCAATTTTCATTGTATATCTTAGTAAACGTATAAAGTCTCCTACAAAACGATTTTAATTTCACTCTACCGAGGTCGCTTGCTGGCGAGGTGCTAAAATCTTCCAAAATGAACGATTTTATGTAAATGTTTCAAATTCAGCGCCACGCCTGCAAGTGAGCTGGGCGATTTGAGGAAAAATCGTTTCTTGTATATAATAGTAAACGTATAAAGTCTCCTACAAGATGATTTTATTCTCACTCCGGCGAGGTCGCTTGCTGGTGAGGCGCTACAATCTTCCAAAATGGACGGAAATCACCAAAGACGGGTCTTCCAGCGGTGGAAGGCGAGAACTATCTTGTAAATTGATTATACGGCAATAGATATCACTAACATTTTGTACATCTGTGCGAAAATTAACGGAATTGGGCTTACAGCACACGATGGAAAAATTTTTAATATCGAAAACATGTCCCGTGGTGACGTGGTGTTCTGCAAGGGCTGTAGCATTGAAAATTGTTGGGTTGCAATCTCTAAGATAATGGTTTAGTCTATTTTTGAGATATATTGACTCTTCATATCTATATATGAACCCAAATAACCCTGACAATTAATCTTGTAAATGAAATTGGGCTTCAGACCATCTTTCAAATTATAGAAGAATGCCTTTTAGAGCCTTCATGGTATATTTCGCCCACCTGAATGGCTTGCCATTGAAAACCCTAAAGAGATTGCCAAATCGTAGGGCAAATCGTAACTTGACAAAAACTTTTGACAAATGGTTCGTCCACATTGGGGTGCGTTGGGTTGGGTTTCGGTGGTTTATTGCCTTTAAAGTATTAATATTTTAGCTTACAAGTTTCATTACAAGTATCATTAGGCCGTTAAAACATTTCTGAAAAATTTAACTTTTAATTTATTTTTGCTATATGTAAGCTTCCGTTACATGGGGAGCAACTTCCTATCAAGAATCGGCATTCTTATACTACTGATGAGTGAGACACGCATTAGAAGTGGTAGAACCAGTATTCTGAGCTCGCTGGAGGGATATAAGTGGTTTATTACAAGAGAAAAAGATCTTATTAACCAGCGAGCCAGGATAACCATTGTTGCAGATGGTGACGGCCAACAACTGATGATTCTTCATTCACCCCGAATATGTTGGTAATTGCGTATAACCATGGAGTCAAGAAAATGTACGTAAAATGTGAGTTGTTTTTTATCACAAAATTGATTGCTCAATAATTTCTTCAAAAGCATCTGGAGGAACTTGTCTTTATCGATCATGGTGTGGGGTCACCAGACGCCAATCATTCCTATGCCTTTCAATGACCATATCCAAGAGGATGTTAGTAATCAGAGGCACCACATCTAAGGATGCTAAAACAAACCCTAGGGGTAGAGCAAAACCTTTGACCTTTGTAGCAAAAATGCAAGAATCTACTATATTATATTCAGTGCGGTCAGAAAAGGGTTTAGACAGATTTTCTGCCAGAATGATGAAATGGCATATCTTGGTGGATTTTTGTATACTTCACCCGGGTTGAGCTTCTTACCAAGAGGATCCTTGAAAATAGAAATTTCTGTACCTGGTAGGTATGTGGGTCCTTTAAAAGTTGGAGGGATTTACTTATACATATATTGTGATATATTTATTACCACCGTGACTTGTACCTTATCTGCAGGCAAAACGATGGGATTGTCTTGTTGAGATCTCAGAAGTAGACCGGTCTCATGGTAAAGTTACTAAAACGAGTGAAAAATATGCAAGAAATTGTAGAAATCAGTATGAAAGAAGCACATACCACATCAAAGAAACATTGTGATAAAAGCAAAAGAAATTATTTACAAAGAAGAGGATTAAGTGATAATATGTTAACTAGCTAGAATGTATAAACTACAAATACAATGAGAGGTATGAAGAAAGTATTGGATACCAATTACCTATTAAAAGAACTAACTGGAAAAAAAAATAAATCGGATTTCGCTAAACTGCCTCATTTGGAAGCCTATTTTTTGCCAAATTCGACACATACCCTGTTAAAACAAAAAATCAATTAATTCACTGATTTTAGTCATCAACATATCGATCAAAAGTACAATGTAGAATGAATGCTAAGTTTACAACATGTTCAATCCCAAAATTTGCTGATTACTTGCGCGAATTTGAAAATCCTATTCAGCCAGGCGAAAGCTTTCGATTAAGATATAGTGCTGCCCCCAGAACAGATATGCTTCGGATTCCTTTCTTTAAGAACCAATGAATCCTTAAATCGACGAAGTCGCAAACAAATTATCCCATAAAAATTAATGAAAAATGAATTGTGTAATCCTAAAACGTGGATCGATGCAGTTTGTCGTTAACCAATACCCTTACTATTTTTGCTTTATTGTTAACATTATTTCTGATTAATAATAATAATAAGTTCACTTACACAGTTTTCATTGTTGTGTTTTCTCTGCGCATTCTTTATCCTACTAGGACCTGTTTGAGGTCTCGCATTAAGAACACATCGAGTTATCACCTATTCAAATTTGAAAATTTTTCGACAAGTAGTTTTTGAGAAATAAAATCGCAACTTAAATAAAGTTGCCGGCACTCTCCAAAATCGGGTACTTTTCTCAATTAACTCGCGATGGTAGAAAAACCGCGGATCCGAAAATTTCCAAATTAATACACAGAAATGTTCATTAATTACCATAAACTTTACCGCAATTTTTTTCATCGAGCGATTTCGAAGATATCGATCCCTAAAGTGAGGGGCTTGACATCTTGCGCGCATAATAAATGTATTTGCTAACACCCGACAAAGCTTTTGTAACTAAATCCTTCTTTTTTATATAATTTTACAATGATGAACACTACCAGCAACAAACTACGAGGTACTGTAGTGTAATCCGAAAATTGTATAAAATTATCTAAGGGGAGAGTATCGAGATAGGGCATTTTATGAGTTCAATAAGAGAAACTATGACGAATTGAATGACGTATAGATTTTGGCTGTCGAGAGCATTGTTTACAAGTTATAATATTTTAAAAATCGGCATTTTTGTGTACCTTCCCAACATTTGAAGAGATGGTAGAAGTGGCCCTAAGGGCTCACATAGTTGAAGGGCTCGCATACTTAAAAACCGACCCATAGCCAACGAGAGCCCTTAAATTCGCTGTAACCTTGGTAACTATCCTTTAGATAATTTAACTGAAAGTTGGTAAAAATAATGCTAATTGGGTTCTTACTTCGCGTAGGTGTCATTACTATACACTTAAATTTCTTTACAAATTTTGAAAACCTGAAATTAAAGAAAAATTATGAAATCGAAATAATCATTTTATTTGCATTAAAATTAGATTAAATTTGCAACAAAATGTTGTTTATCTCTTTTCGATATCTCAATCAGTTTTTGAGATACGAATCTTTTTTTATGTCTCCCCAATTAACGTTTCGAGCAAGATTGTATTCTAAGCACCATAACATCGAGATTTATGAAATCGAAATAATCATTTTATTTGCATTAAAATTAGATGAAACTTGCAGCAAAATGATGTTTATCTCGTTTCGATGCCTCAATCAGTTCTTGAGATACGAATCTTTTTGTTTTACGTCTCTCTAATTAGCGTTTCGAGCTATATTGTATTCAAAGCACCATAACATCGAGATTTATGAAATCAAAATAATCATTTTATTTGCATTAAGATTAGATGAAATTTGCAACAAAATTTTGTTTATGTTGTTTCAATATCTCAATCAGTTCTTGAGATACAAATCATTTTGTTTTATGTCTCCCCAATTAACGTTTCGAGTAAGATTACATTCAAAGCACCATAATATTGAGATTTATGAAATCAAAATAATCATTTTATTTGCATTAAAATTAGATGTAATTTGCAGCAAAATGATGTTTATCTCGTTTCGATGCCTCAATCAGTTCTTGAGATACGAATCTTTTTGTTTTACGTCTCTCTAATTAGCGTTTCCGCTATTTTTTATTCAAAGCACCATAACATCGAGATTTATGAAATCAAAATAATCATTATATTTGCATTAAGATTAGATGAAATTTGCAACAAAATTTTGTTTATGTTGTTCCAATATCTCAATCAGTTCTTGAGATACAAATCATTTTGTTTTATGTCTCCCCAATTAACGTTTCGAGTAAGATTACATTCAAAGCACCATAATATTGAGATTTATAAAGTCAAAATAATCATTTTATTTGCATTAAAATTAGATGTAATTTGCAGTAAAATGATGATTATCTCGTTTCGATGCATCAATCAGTTCTTGAGATACGAATCTTTTTGTTTTACGTCTCTCTAATTAGCTTTTCGAGCAATATTGTATTCAAAGCACCATAACATCGAGATTTATGAAATCAAAATAATCATTTTATTTGCATTAAGATTAGATGAAATTTGTAACAAAATTTTGTTTATGTTATTCCAATATCTCAATTAGTTCTTGAGACACAAATCATTTTGTTTTATGTCTCCCCAATTAACGTTTCTAGTAAGATTACATTCAAAGCACCATAATATTGAGATTTATGAAATCAAAATAATCATTTTATTTGCATTAAAATTAGATGTAATTTGCAGCAAAATGATGTTTATCTCGTTTCGATGCCTCAATCAGTTCTTGAGATACGAATCTTTTTGTTTTACGTCTCTCTAATTAACGTTTCGAGCTATATTGTATTCAAACCACCATAACATCGAGATTTATGAAATCAAAATAATCATTTTATTTGCATTAAAATTAGATGAAATTTGTAACAAGATTTTGTTTATCTCGTTTCGATATATCAATCAGTTCTTGAGATACGAATCTTTTTATTTTATGTCTCCTCAATTAACGTATCGAGCAAGATTGTATTCAAAGTATCATAACATCGAGATTTATGAAATCGAAATAATCATTTTATTTGCATTAAAATTAGATGAAATTTGCAACAAAATTTTGTTTATCTCATTTCGATATCTCAATCGGTTCTTGAGATACGAATCTTTTTGTTTTATGTCCCCCAATTAACGTTTCGAGCAAGATTATATTCAAAGTCTCATAACATCGAGATTTATGAAATCGAAATAATCATTTTATTTGCATTAAAATTAGATGAAATTTGCAACAAAATGTTGTTTATCTCTTTTCGATATCTCGATCAGATCTTGAGATACGAATCTTTCTGTCTTATGTCTCCCCAATTAACATTTCGAGATTTATGAAATTGAAATAATCATTTTATTTGCATTAAAATTAGATGAAATTTGCAACAAAATTTTGTTTATCTCGTTTCGATATCTCAATCAGTTTTTGAGATACGAATCTTTTTTTATGTCTCCCCAATTAACGTTTCGAGCAAGATTGTATTCAAAGCACCAAAACATCGAGATTTATGAAATCGAAACAATCATTTTATTTGCATTAAAATTAAATGAAATTTGCAACAAAATTTTGTTTATCTCGTTTCAATATCTCAATTAGGTTTTGATATACGAATCTTTGTTTTATGTCTCCCTATTTAACATTTCGAGTAAAATTGCATTCAAAGTATCATAACATCGAGATTTATGAAATTGAAATAATCATTTTATTTGCATTAATGTCCTAATGCACCTCATTTGTCTTAAGAGATTCCTTTGTAGAACAGTTTTTAATTAGTTTTGTAATATCAAATAATGTAAGTGTAAAAAAAATATAGTTGCGTTATTTGAATCAATTTTCAGGTGTGTTCTACAACTAACAAAAAGCAATAAACGGTGGTAGTACTGACCAGTACTCATGTTTATAACCCGTTTTATTATCATAAGACATGAAACGTTATTATTTGTGCCTCACTGATTTCACTTAACGTTGACGACAACGATATTAATGTGGTTTACACAAAGGATTGTTATAAACGTTAATTAACATGATGTTTGTCAGGAAATAAATTTAGTTGGATAAGTTTATTGTGGCAAGTCTACGTGAGATAAATCGAAATATTCTGTTTAGATAGATCTTAGTTTCGTAAAACTCGTTTAAACAAGTTTCACATGTGCTAAATTAAAGTTTCATTCATTGCAATTAAATTTACCAATGTGTCATTTTAACTTATTTGTTGAACTTATTCTTTATAATTGTATTTACGTCGACGACGACTTTCACTATCACAAATATTTACATACGAGTTTAGTTCGATGCATAGTCGGACCAATAATTTAGATAACATGCGACTACGAGCTTTTTTAACGATTAACCTGCGTTATCAGCAGGTAAGTAGTAGCTATCGGTGTTAAAAAAATGTTAAAATTTTAAAATTTGGGTCGAAAATGTTTTAGTTAAATTATATCAGTATCGTTATTAAAAGTTATAAATATCTCGTTAACTTTTGAAATGTTAAGTATAATTTTTATTGGTTTTTTGTAATTAGGGTAATGGTCGGGTTGCGTCCCCTTCCATCTCTTAATACATCTGTTAATTGCTTCACCCCTCAACACGTAACTGTCAGCGTTATCGTTGTGCTGAAGGGAAGCGAGCCGGAAACCGGAGACTAGTTTTCGAACTTGATTAAGGGATGAGAGGTGATAATTAAGGTTGACAGACTATGTGCAATCCATTGGTGAATTAGATCACTAAACACGTCAACCCATTACGTTCTCCGCTACCTAAGCAATATTCTGTTTTCCAAATATTGCCCTTTGCTCAAACCGAATCTCTTCTTTAAAGAGGATAAACTATAAATTGAAAATTTTCTCTTTCCTCTAAAATACGTTTAGCAAACATCAAGTTGTGCAAATATTTGCTTTAACTGAAGTTTCAATTTGAATTTAAACGATAAATTTATTAGAAAAATGCAATGATATTAACAAAATTTTAAATTGACGTTTTTTTTGAAAAATTTTTATTACGAAACACTTTTTGTCAATATTAAATGTTAAATTAATTATAGCACGTGTAATAGTACGTTTGAACGCGTGTTTTTCAAAATGAAGTTTTTCGCCCTTTATGGGAATTCTATCTTATAAGAAGTCTATCTAAAATGATGAAAAAATTAACATAGGTTATTCGAAATATAAATAAAATGATGTCAAAATTTGATTAAATATTGATTAATTTTTCTCACAAAAAAAAAACTGTAAAATCAGTAAAAATGAGACTTCTAATGTGGTTTCTCTTAGGGTGTCCAGTCCCAGTATTTAATATCGGGTTCATTCCGGGGTTTCCCCAAAGAAATGATAGATCCTGGACAATTAAGAAGTCCCAAATTATAAAAGTCTCGAGATTAAGAAATGATTAAAATATTCGGACCGTTTTTGTAGCAAAACTTGATATATATCGATATGTTGATAAACGTTTTATTTTGGAGATATAGGGTGTTCAAATTAAATTCTGTTCTATTTTTCTCAACCCATTCTATTCAAATTTGGTATACGCAGATTTTATGGCATGATGAATACAAGTAAAAACTGTTGAAAATGCATTATGCAGAATATATAATTCTGACAAATGCTTGTCCCATATATTGGTATATTCGACTTTGATGAACTGGTGATTTGACACTAGATATAATGAACATTAGTAAACTTCCTAATTTTGTTCCCATGGCATAAATTTTTATATCGAACTTTAACTATCCTCGAAAAAATTGGTTTATTTCGATTAATAGTAAGCTGATTGTCTTGAAAACGATTTCTACTGGAGTAAAATAAACTCACCATAATCGCTTTTCTCATGCCAAAAATTCTGCATATACAAAATTCGAACAGAATCGTAATCACGTAAATATTAAAAAAACGCAATTTTGGAAATTTATATTGAACACCTGTATGTCGTGTCAAGATCTATCGACTGTTAAAGTCGTGCTATAAAAACCTGAGATACCTGTATATTAGGAGATAAATCTTTAAATGCACTTAATTTATTTATTATTATTAATTTGTTTGTTTGAATCCACGTTGCAAGTTTATCAAATGTTAAATATGTAAAATATATAATAAAACAACTTCTTTACTTGCTTTCATTTATTTGTTCGGTGCCGGTTTCCAGCTTTACAAATAATATATATTTAAATATTATCATTATTTATAAATTTATTTTACATATTTAATTTTATTAATCTATTACCTAATTCCTTTTTGGATTTCCTGTATTGTGTTTTAGTTTTATTTCTCTCGATCTATATAAATTTATTTTAATCAATTGGATAAAGGTGTTGGGTGCTGAATAAAAACTGAATTGGGAATAGATTCAAATGACAAATAATCTAAAATATTCAAAATATAACCAATAAAATGTTAGTATCTGCTGGTACGGAATTGAGAAGAATAAGCTCAATAGTCCAAATAAAGCTATTAACAATTTTGCATGGATGCTTCTTTGGAAGTATAACCAGTCTTTTGGAAGCATTTCAAATCTTCTAGAAGCAATATTAACTCTTTTAGAAGCAATTTAAAGCAGCTAGAAGTAGTATCAAGTTTCTAGGAACATTTTAAATCTTCTAGAAGCAGAATCAAGTCTTCTGGAAGCCTTTCAAATCTTCCAGAGGCAATATAAAGTCTTCTAGAAGCAGTTTAAATCTTCTATAAGCATTTTAAGTTTTCCAGATGCAATATCAAGTCTTGTGGAAGGAGTTCAAACCTTTTAAAAGCAGTATTAAGTCTCCCTGAAGCATTTCAAGTCTTCTAGAATAATATCAAGTCTTATAGAAGCAGTATCACTCTTTCTGGAAGAAATTCATGTGTTCTGCAAACATTACAAGATTTTTAGATGCAGTATTAAGTCTTCTAGGGGTATTAGTAAATCTTCTGGAAGCAGTTTAAGGCTTCTGAAAGCTTTCCAATCTTTTTGTACAGTATCAAATAGTAACAAGTCATCTAGAAGCAGTATTAATTCATCTAAGAGCAGTATCATGTCAGCTAGAAGTAGTATCAAGTCATCTAGAAACAGTATCGAGTCTCCTGGTTCCAATTCATATATTCTAGAAGCAGTATCAAGTCTGCTGGAAACATTTCAAGTCTTCCAGAGGTCAATCAAGTTTTTTAGAAGCAGTATTAAGTTATCGAAGTAGGTTGCAAAAGAAGACTGTTTAATTGAAATGAAATTAGAACTTACTAACGCGAAGTCATTTCGAAGCAGTTTCTGAAGAGGGTTGCATTCGTGGTATTCGAAACGACAAACGTTTTTTCTTAAAGACTCAGACCTTCTAGTGTTAGTTCTAGTATTCGTCCTAAAGTTAGTCCTAGTCTTCGTACAGTGCCGGATAGGGACCCAACATTTTAGTGATTCCGTTATATCAAGTTTCGCCTTGGATAACTACGGTAATCGACGAATTACAAAATTCTATTTTCTTGAGGAAATCTGGATTTTCCATGGATTTTCCTCTCATGCTAGAACATTCCTGTCGTTCTATGGCTTGCAGGTTCTTTGTTACACAAACTCGGTATAGGAGGGAACTTATGGCTCACCTTACGTACTAGAACAACAAGCAGTACGCATCTGTGGAAGGTCATGAACAAAAAGTGGGACGACATCGAGATTTTTGCTCTCTACATAAGCATACCCAATTGCATCTCGATCTAATCTCAAGGGAAAAGCTAATTAACACAAAACACATGCGGTATCCGACATCTTAGAAGTCGGTCAAGATTTATATGGGAGTTAACAACCCAAATTAACTCAACCCAACCCAAGTAGCTAACTAGTATGATTCAGGTTTAACCGTGCATCTGAAGACCAAATTTTAATAGGCTTGGAGTTTTAATAGGGTAATTTGGAAATCTTAATGTTTCTAGTTCTAGATCCAGTGTTAGTTTTAAAGCTAGGTTGTAGACCTAGTAGGAATTATACTGTTAGTTGCAGAAGAATTTACAACAGTCTAGAGATAAATAAGAATTAAAACTGGAATTAACACGAGCGATTTTGATGTCTAAAATATAAAGATATGGATTTTCTAGAGAGCTAATGTCAGAACGGTGTATCCACAACAATTATTGTATCACTTTTGATGAATCTAACGTCTGAACAAAAACGTTTTTAATACCGAAATTCCTGCACGATTTGTGTGTGGAATTGAAAACCGGTATTATCCCAAAAATAACTATATTTTGAAATTAGTATTATTTCTAAACTGATAAAAAAAATAATAAGCGCCAGATTATTGGCACGACATGGAACCAGTTGTAACAGGTTCACACGAATCAATTGTAATTAAATTTTACAACGTTTTTTATTTTGAAGCTCATTCAATTTTGTACAAACAGATATGTTTTATTTGAGCTATAAATTGCCATTATACCGTCGTATCACATAGGAAGTGTAAATGTTGAAACATTCTTGATGTGCAAATAATGTTCTGAATTGACCTAAAATACATAATCCATAAACGATTTTCATTCATCTTGTATTTACACCAACCTGATAGACTCAAAAGCACAATTTATTCAGCTTGACAGGTTTAACATTATTACAGGATTAAGTATCTTGGAAATATAACTTTAACATAAATCAGATTCATAATTTGTCAACAAAGTATAATCCATAAATAATTTATGGCCATCATTCATTATTACCAAATTAAAGCATTTAAATTCCATACTTATTAAATCATGATCTTTTCAAACATCACAATGAATATAACTCCGGAATTATAAACGTTGAAACATTCTAGATGTGCAAATAATGACCTGAAATACATAATCCATAAACGATTTTCATTCATCTTGTATTTATACCAACCTAATAGACTCAAAAGTACAATTTATTCAATTTAACAACTTCAACATTATAATAGCTTAAAATTTAAAGATTAAGCATCTTGGAAATATAACTTTAACATAAATAAAATTCATAATTTGTCAAGAAAAGCATAATCCATAAATAATTTATGGTCATCATTTTTTTATTACCAAATTAAAGCATTTAAATTCCATATTTATTAAATCATGATGTTTTCAAACATCACAATGGATACAACTCGGGAAGTATAAATGTTGAAACATCTTAGATGTGCAAATAATGTTCTGAGGTGACCTAAAATACATAATCCATAAACGATTTTCATTTGTCTTGTATTTACACCAACCTAATAGATTAAAAATAAACTTAACAAAATAAATTTAAGTTAATAGGAATTAACGTTTCTAAGTTAAAAATAATTAATGGCACAGTCTAACACAACTTAAACCAACCTAACTCATAACGATCCAATCTAACCCCCAATCCTTTCTTCCAAAATCTGGTTTCAGTTCTTTTCTTCTCTCAACTCGTTCCATCATCTCAACATATATTTTAGCGCTTTAGTATCACTCTCTCCTTATAGCCATAATGGTATCTATTCTTCCTTCCCTTACTTCCTTCCTTCATAAAGTATTTTGGAAGCCCCTTCGTAATTATGCCCCTATAATTTTTTTTCTCAACTCAGCCCAATCTAACCCAATATCATTAGACAAAGTAAACACCATGGATAAGAAAACCTTTAGTAAACGCAGAAAAGGGTACTACGAACAGTTTGTTTAGCAGAAACTGAATAATATGCTCTGGAAATTCTACTGGTGGTCTTCATATATATTTAAAAATCTTTCTTGAGGATATCCCTAAACAAAAACGTGATCTATTCGTGGACCATGAACGTAGTGCACCTAAACAAAGTACGGTAACAAATTCATTTAACGATAAAAGTCAAAAGTTTTTCGAAGTATTTGTGAGTTTGGTTCGGTATTGAAACCAGTATCGAGGAGTCTTGTTACATTTTGAAAGAATATATGATTGGTATATGATCTGAGTACTTAAATAATAAATTGGTTACCTTCTAAAAAAATGTTCGAACTTTTCATGTCGACTATCTTGTATGAGAACGAGATATTTTTTTGGAAAAATATACTTTAGCCTGGGAAATATTATTAATTTCTTGGGATAAAACAGTTCTCATCAAATAATTGGATGGATCTGTTGTTAAAGTTAATTAGCCAGGCTTATAAGAGTAAGCTAAAATAGTATGTGCTAAAGAATTTTTGCTTCTTGAAAACTATTAAAGCATTCTTGAATAGTTTTCAGTTTTAAACAAACTGAAAACGTTCAAGTTTTTTTTTTAAGTTCTATGCAAAGCAATCTAACTAAGCAAACAACCCTTTGAGGGTGTCTTATTTTGTTCTTTTTTGCAATTAAATGTAATAAATGGTTTGTTTTTATTCATTATATTGACTTTGTTTATTGCAATGAATTAACGCCAAAAATACATTTTGTATGTTTAATGGTAATACCTCAATCGTTAAGTCCTTAGAGAAGCACTTAACAAAATTTTAAATTGACGGTTTTATCATATTAAATGGAAAACGAGTTATAGTAAATTATTGTATTTTGCTTTTAATTATCAATTAAATTTAATTGAAACCAACCAATTATTTTACATTTTGCAATAAATTAGCTGTCATGACCTAAAATTTGTTGAAAGAAAATCCAATTTTTATGGGTCTTTTGATCCTCCAAAATGGAAGGAAAACGGGTACCTAATAGAGACCGACCTTTAACCCTGAACATTATTATCAAGGGACATTTACAAATTGTTGGATTACCCCAAACCAACTGTAAGTAATCTCAAGACAAACTGTTTCACCCGGCTCAAAAGGCAATTTCAAACAGATTATTAATTTAAATCCTTTTAAGAGAGAATTATAACCTTCGTTTTAATCTTTATATTAAATTTTTACCCCATTTTTTTAGTACTACTTTAACTTTTGTAGCGGAAATAAACCGAGCAACGTGTTGTTAAATTATCTATGGACGTTGGTCACACGGAAAATTTTGACCTAGTTTTCCCAACCGCGACGGTGAAAATAGATTTTTCCATGAAACGGTGAGAAGACGACGTAAACGCTTTGGGAAAACTTACCTACGATCTTTTACAGGCCCCCCCTTGGACCCTTCAACCTTTTGAGGAGGCTTCTTGGGGTCTCCTTTACTGGTCACCACGTTTTCCCCCTAAGGTGGAAAATCGCTTTACTCTATATTTTTTTTGTGCCCAGTTTTCTCTTTGAAATCTGCTCGGCGGCGAAAACTCGGGGGGTTTCTTTTTATAAAGGAAAAAAAAGAAGGGGAGATTGAGATAATTAGCTTTTTCAATTTTACTAGATTGAAATTGAGTTCTTAAAAAAAGTCGAGGTTTCATTTTCAGTTTTAATGGAACTCCATCGGAGTGAAAAGTGATGTTTTCAGGATGGTTTTAATAATAGCGAAATACTAAATTTACGTTTATAATCTGATTTAAATTTTATTTAATTAATTATTTTAACGGATTTCTATAGCCGCTTCCATAGGTCATCCTTTTTATGATAGCCTTCAGTATGATTATACTCAGAGTTCTCAGATTTTTCCTTTCATGTTTCTTTATACGACATTCGAAGTTACTTCCGCTTCGCCCTATACCGTACTTTCTATATTAACACGACAGTCTGTAAACTTCTAACTCTTCTAATAAAGGAAGTTTACCCTTTCCTATCGGTAATGCACTCCGCAGTTTATTAAATGTTCAATATCTCACCGCCATGTCATCCTTATTCAATCACCTTACAGTTTGTATTTTTACACCTGAAAGAAGAAAAGATAAATTTCTATTTATCATTTAAAAGGTACAATTTATTTTATTTTATGGTACCTGTCAAATTTTTTTTTATGGGATAAGTCCCCAAATTTATTATTTATTAAACCTCTTGACATAAATTTATTTCAAAACGTGATATAATAAAATTCCCCTGACATCGTTGCCAACTTCACAACAATTTTGACACATATAGGGGAAAAACCAAACCGTGCACTTTAAAATACATATTTTTCTATCTTTAACGTTAGTAGGAACGTTTCAGCATAAAAAGTGAGCCTGAAAATGGTAAAATCGAGGCGAATATTTCAGAGATTTATAGACAGGGTAGCACGTAGATTTGACACAAGCCAAAATCGATTTTGTCTGCTCATACTGAATGCAAAATGCAACGCGAATTGGGCTGAATCGAGAATACGCGCATTCAAGAACGTACCGTTTTTTTTGCACGGCGCGAATCGAATTCGCTCCCGCCATTCGAGGAAAAAATAAAAATAAATGAACATTACTGAGAATCAGACGTATCTCGATTTTCTAACTCGATTTTTCTGCAAAAAAAGTAGCCATAAAAATTTTTGAATTTTATTACTTTTTTGTTGTTGTTTGTCTGGTTGTTCTCTTTTTTTTTCTCTGAAAAAGACGATATATTTTTATCCGGAACGTAGGGAGCAGGAAATGAGTTTCCTTTTTATTTCATTTGCTTCCTCTTCCACGTCTTTGATGATGAGAGGGACAAAGCGTTCCCCATCATCCTTTTATCAAATCAGCCCCTTTATCTTTTTTACTATTTTTACTCGTTTTTTTTTCTTTTCGATGAAAAATCAACCTTTTATTACCAATTATGTATATACAGGGTGTTTCGGCGAGAGCAGATGTTTGCTCAAAAAATCAGAGCACACTTGATTTTTGGAATAGAAATTTAAAATTCCGAACATGCTTAAGCTAGACATGTGCAAATTACGTGAGTCTTGCCGGGTTACGATGGGTCATGCGTGACCCACCGTGAATAGGTATTAATTTTTGTACCTATCACGTGAACGTGCGTGATCGTGAACGACTTTGGTTCAACGAGACGTGATTTTGAGACGGAGTTATTGAAGGAATATATTCGGTACAATTTAGCAATTGCTCCTTTTGAAGACTCCAAAAGGTCTTCAAACGTTGAGAACCTTAACTCAATCCCATTAGCTAGTTAGCATAAAATATTAGTTAACCATAGTCATCAACCTTATTTGATTCTCAACAAACCCCCACGAACTATAAGCAGCGCCAAGGCGCTAGATATTAATTGCGTTTTTTCTGAGCCATTAATTTTAATCCAACTCAACCTAACTAGCTAGTTAGCATTAAATATTAGTTGGGTTGGGTTCATCAACCTCGGGAATGCTGTGTAAGTGGTTGGGTTTCTAAATAACATAATATTGTACTGCTTAAAGTATTAAGTTGAACAGCCAAATTCCCTGCTAAAATATCTATTTTGATATTTCTATACTGATCAAGTTGATATGACTAAATATGGATTAATAAAAACTCAATTTTGTATAATAATCATTATTTTCGGTTCTATCGGTTTCGATCACTCAGTCATCTTCAGGAACCATCTATTTATACAAGCATAAAATAAAGACAAATTAATAATAATAATAATAATAATGATAAATCTCAAAATGGACTAAAAATTAGACGAATCAACACAGTCAAATAAGATGCGACTAATTTATAACATCCTGATTAAAATGTTTATACTAAGACATACAGTGTCCGTAAAGTAAAGGTGCATTTTTGATAATTTCAAAGTATTTAAAGTATGATGTGAAAGGAGGTAACGCCACACATTGTGCAGAGCAAATCTACAATATTGTTCGTGAGTTTCAACATTAGACTTTTAATGTCAGATTTTACTTTAATAGATGTTCTTAATCCTGTGTGGGAACTCTTTATCATAATTCAGATGTGTAAGGTAACAAATTATTAGCAATTTATGATCAGCTATTGTAGTATTCATTCATTATACACCGTGTGTTCACGTTAAAAAGAACTAATTCGGCAATTGCTCTCAGCAGAAATAATCATAGCACCATAGGACCATTTTAGCATACAATATTAGTTGGGTTGGGTTGAGCTATCAACTTTATTTGAACCCAACCCAACTAGTTAATTAGGATTAGGAATTAATTGGGTTGGGTTAATTCATCAACTTTTTTAACTAAAAAAAACTAACACCCTCACGAGTTTTCTTTGGCGGAGTCCCTTCTCCTGGGCTCTACCACGTATCCATTCGGCCTCGGATACCCATCTTCATGCTCGAACGTAATATTCAAAAACAAAAACAACCGTCTAGCTTTTAATTATACCGCTTTAAAAAACGTACCTAAGAGTCTTGTTCTCATCTTGTTCTTCTTCTCCTCAATGGATTTCTCATCTTCTTCTTCTCCTCACCGGATTTGATATCGCAATCTGCCTTAGACCGGATGAACGCCCCTCTCTTCCTCTTTCACTTCCTGCGCGTTTGCCCATCGCAGTCTCCTTCCAAGTCACCCAAAAAAATTATACATTTAAGTTTTTAACTAATATTGGGTTGTTCGGAAAGTCATTTCGTTTTTTTTGGGGAACATGAAAGACAGTTTTCGCATAATGAATAAATATTTTATTAAATTATATATTGGCCATTCTGGTCCAACACCTTTTGCCATCTTTCTGGCAGTAACATAATTCCCCTCTCATAAAAGTTTTTGTCCTTGCTGGCAAAAAACTGGTTCAGAAACACGGGAAAAATGAAATTACTTTCCGAACAACCCAGTATTTCTTTTTTTTTTAACTTTACCTGGATGGGGGTCCCTGTCGTCTCCCATCTCCTTTTACCTTGCCCTTTAAGGGATCCCCTCTCTCTCGCCCCTCTCCTTCTTCCCTATTACGTCCCTAAAGAAGTTCTCCATTATTTGCAAATTCTCTTCGCTTTCCACCATCATCTTCAGGTAATTAATTGGTGTTATGGTTATCCCCATTCGAATGTTGACTATCCTTCTCCCGCGTTCTCATCGTTCGCATTAGAAAATGGTATGTTCGACGTCATCTCTGTTACCTGTTACCTCTGTTGCCTTGTACTTGTACAAATATGTTCTGAAACATCCGTGTCCAGAGTCGTGTCCATCTTCCTTTTCCCGTGTTCCTTCTCCACCTTTCGCTCCATTCTTCTACGATTTTTCTTTTTGCCTCCTCCCTTTCCTTGTTTTCCTCATCTGTCTTGCTTCTGCTACGGATCATGAGGTCTATGTGCATAGAGTCGCTCAGCACCTGTAGCACCTCGGTAAAAACAGTCCTGTATGAGCTGGTAGTTCGTATCAGTATATTTCTCTATATCGTTGTTAATATTGGTGGGTTACTTTTGATTATTATGGCGTCTTTCCATACTCTGCAGGTGTAAAGTAGTTGAGAATACACTACGGCAAACGGAAACCGATAGGAGGTTTCCGTTTTCAGCATCTGATCTGTAGGTCGAGCCCATCATTCGCTTCCTTCCCTGTTTCAACCCTGTAGCCCCTGACCATGACCTCGGCCTCGCTTCCGGTTTTCCTGCTCCTCAAGAGTACCGCCTCCGTCTTCTCTGGAGCCAATTCCAGTCCCGATTTATTAATATTATTGATGATCCTGTGCACGGCTTCCTGTGCAAACTGTTCTAGTTCTTCTATACTTCCAGCCAGTGACTATGACAGCCAAATCGTCCGCACACGCAATCAGCTTTACTTCTTCTGTGTCCTCAACATCCTGTAGCAGCTCATCGAAGAGTAAGTTCCATAGCAGCGGCCCCCGTGTTGACCCCTGCGGAACGCCTCGGGTGATTTGGTATCTTTTTCCATTGTAGTTCAGGAATCTATTGTCAATGTATTCTTTAATGATGTTGACCAATTGCGTTGCTATTCCTTTCTTCTGCAATGCCCTTATGATTTGTTCCCACGACACGGAGCCAAAAGCGTTACGAACGTCCAGAGTGATCAATATGCACATGCATTTCTTCTCTCTTCTGAACTTCTCTAGATTCTTAACCTCCATCATCACCCTCTCAATGGCCTGCACCGAAGATCTTCCAAGTATAAAGCCATATTGATTGTTAGATAAACCCCCGCCTATATATAAGGCCTAATAGGGCATTGATTTCGTACCTGGCTGGTATTTGACACGTCGTCTTTCTAATTCTTCATTTGTATAAGTTATCTAAAATTGTAGGAATGAATAAACTGGCTCAAGCATCTATTTCTGTGATACTCATGGGTCACTCACAACCCCAACAAATTTTTATTGAGAACACGATAATCGGCAACGTAAGGTTCACAGTACGTTACCTAAATCATCAGCGCCACCAAGCGCTTAATAAGAATATAAGTGAAAAATTCAATTCTGTTGAGGTCACTCGTAGCCTCGATATACCTTCTCGGGTTAATGAAAGAATGTTTGATGGTTAATTCGTTCGACAACGTTATAGGACACGTAGTCTCGAACTCACTCCAACTCCAAGTTAGCTCTTCCAGGATCATAAACAATATTAAGGCGACCGAAATCTTCTAAACCGGATAAGGTTTACAAATTGTGTACAAATTACTATTACATTCAACTCCACAAAGTCTTCAATAGCTATGTAACAGAGCCGTCATATTTATCACCCTGTTGTATAAAACAACATTATATAAAACGCGTCATGTACTCCCTATATGTAAGTTCTGCACACCACCACCGCAACATATTATCATTTTGCAGAGAAATGATTAAATCTGACTTCTGACAAATGGCTATTAGAAATTTACGGATATGAGGGTCATGAGACAGATGCTCATTAACTGTCTTATGGTGCAAGTGAGTTGATACATTGCGCATAGTTGCACAAGTATATGTGAGTTAGCCCTGTATATCTTTGCTACATTACACATGGTTAAGGCGTGTACGATGAGCATTAGACTTTATCTTACCTAAAAAAATAAAAGGAGTGTTGAAAATAAAGTTATTCATAAACCTGCCAATAGACAAATCAAAATATATAAAACACATAGGGTGTTCCATTAAAAAGGAATATACGAAATATACCTTGTATAATATATTCCCTCTCAAAACTAATTTTTCCTCTTAACTACTTTAAAATGGCTCTAAATCCTCGTATCTTTCCTTTTTTGTAATAAAGCTATTCAGATTAGATAACAAGGGTGTTATTTTAAAATGTAGGTTTTCGTTTGATTTTATTTTTACGCTCTGTTTAGCCGGCCACACTTTGCAGAAGTAATTAGCGCCGTTTCTATAGTTAATTAGTACCGCTCGGTTGTTACTTGTCTGGCCCGGGGGCCTAAAGGGGGCGCATGAAATCGAAAGGGTGGGGGAAAGGTTGAAACCTCTCTCGCGTTATACGAAAGGCACAAAACGGCGGCGCCGAGCAGTACTAACGAGGTGGTGCATTATTGAATCCACCGAGTCAAAAGGGGCTACTGAGCTTTAATACATTATAATCCAGAATCTGTCTGTCAAATATAATATACATTAAATGCGCTTCTTTTAATCATTAATCATGATGTTCGGATTCTGTAGTGTTACACTCAACAACTAGCGTTGCTGTTAAGGTACATCATTTGAAAATCATTCGAGTATATTTACGTTTGGTTTTGAGCTTTTGGAATAACTACTTCGATTGAGAATTCCGCCGATTGTAAAGTACGATCTGTAATTCTTAGTGCTAATCAGCGAAGTGAACGGACAAAAGATTATTAGTGATGGGAAGGTGCGGAAGTGAGCGAGACATTCTAAAGAAGGTCGAACGAACGTGCATGAGAAGGATCGATATGGATGCCCTTTAGTCGTTACTGATGCTTTGATTCAAGAAGTTGATGAAAAAGTGACAGACAACGATTTCGTAGTTATCTGATACGAGTTTTTTTTAAGTATCAAGAAGCGTGCTTAAGCAATTGTGACAGAAATTTTAAATTATCGATAGTTATTTACGTTAGGTACCAAAAATATTGATTTCGGAGCACAAAAGCAAACGTTAGGATGGTACAATGAAGGAGGTGACGAGTTTTACCAGAATCAATGATGGCATTCATAGTGACGCAATAAACTCTGCGATTTATTGTGAGATTTTAAAAAACCTGCGTTCAAAGGCTGGAAACAATTTGATCACCCTCCGTCCAGCCTTGATCTAGCGTCCAGTGATTACCACGTCTATATGTATTTGAAGAGGCGTTTGTGTGGTTGGCGGTTTGACAGTAATGATGACGTCAAAATGAGCATGATGCAGTGGCTTTAATTAGGTGACCAATTTCTACGAGGATGATATATGTATAAAAGCTGGTAGTACTATATAAGTGTCTTAATATCGGTGGGATGATTAATAATCTACTCATATAAGGACCTAATAGCGATGAATGTGACATCATTCCAGAGTAATTGTGACATTAACTAGAAAGTCTACCTATGTGAAGTATTTTATTAATCAGTAAGTTTGTGACACTTTATTCAAAGAAAAATAAAAACTTTAAAGAATTGTCTCTCTAATTTATTTGTCAAAAATCTATCTCTCAAAAATATCTAAAGTTGAAGTCACAAGCTCATCTCTTATTGGATAATGTTGGCATCTGCTAAAATATACAATATTCATTTAGAGAAGAATCCGAATAATTTTTGTACCTCTCCAATGTTTTCGAATGATAGGTTGATTCATCAACAGTTTGATTATTAACTCCAGGGATTGCAGGATCATAAATTCCATCGTTTTTGAAACCCTTCACAATTGCATCCCTTTTAATAGTTTTTCAATCTTTCCCAGATTGAAAGATATGATTACTGGCCCATTCTATCAGAATTGGATTCCAGCCTCCTAGAAACTGTTACGTCAAGTGGCTATAAGATAAGACTTGTATGAGGAGGAAGCTTAAGCATGACCACATTATTATCGATAGATAGTTCGATTAAATTCAACCCAACAACACACCTTAACATTTTTTAAAAAACAGTTTTGAAGCCACGAAAAAGTATGCGACATCAATCATCCATTCCTTTTCTGTAGCAAAGTAGGCTATGTTTGGAAAAGCATCTTCACTTCCAAACCTGCTGTCAGACATTCTTTTACTTTGATGGTGAACACAGGGAGCAAATCAGCAGCGTTGTATATATTTATCTCTTTTTACTGGGACTTCTTCCTGACAAATCACTTTTCTGGAGCCTGGATTAGTACCAAATTCGGACTCGTCACAATTCCATATTTTATGAGGTTTGTCCATTTGTTGTTCCTCTTCAAGAATCCCCTTCAATTTTTCATAAAAGTCTTGACTAATAAACGAATCAGCTACTTGGCGTGCTTTAGCTCCCTCAAGTCTTTCAGGCCTTTTCAAGAGTAATCGATGACGACTCTTGAAATCTTACCACCAATCATCACATGGGCGATTATCTTTAAAAGAAGTTTTGATTGAACTTTTAATTACATATTTTGCAATGACAAACATTTTTTCTTTGGATTCTTTGGAACCAGATGCGTTACTTATTGTTGGCTAAAGCAGTTTTTGTATTTTCAACTTTCAGTATGACTAAGTGTCAATGTTGATTGTGGTATTTTGAACTATTTTGATGGTTTCGATTGCTGCTTCTAGGTCGGCCAAACACCATCTTCGAGCTTCACTTCATTTAATGTTCTTTTTTGTGTATATTCTTGGCATTTTTGATCATAAACCTTATTATTATCAAAAATGTTGTTAGCAAATTTTATATGATATGTTTAGTAAAAACTGTAGAGTGTCTATATAGCGTTGAGTGAAATTGAGTGACCCCGTCAAAGCAGACGGCATTGATAGCAAAGTGTCAGTATTTTGTTTATGCATTGGTAACACGTCTCGGAACAAGTGTGAGCATATTGCTTAAATCTGCAAAAGGTATTTCTAGCCACTTAGAGTTTAGGTGTTATGCTTATTGCACTAGAAATTACCAATCCAACTACTCGTTGGATTCTAGAAATTTTCTGATAACTGAAGCCTGTCAGACTCCGATACCAGGCTGCCACCACAGTCTTTAAAGGGCAAAACATCAGAAAGTTTACTTCTCGGTGATAACTTTACTTTACTGAACCGGTTTCAGTACTTAAAATTGCATCCCCAGAGATCTTAATAAAACAGTGACTAAATCATTTTTATCAGTTCAAAAAAGACCTTTTTTCTAGCACATTATTAATTAATATACCACAAAAAATTCTTTCTTTATACTCACGTGAAAATCGTATAAAAACAAAATAATATTTTTTGGGGAGGCAACCAAGGAAACCAAAAAGGATGTAATACGAAATTGTTATCATATTTTCCTCGTTTTTTTGGTGGTTTAGAATTGGAGTAAGGTACACGCAGTTCCAAGTAAAGGGGTCTTTGAGCTAAATTTAATTGATTATTTAGAGATTCTATTCCTGTATTGTTCTTTGTAACTTTGCCGATCTTATATACCACAAGTATTTTTTCCACAAAAACTACGACAAGTCCACAAGGATAACATGATTGATTTGGGGTTTTGTAATTTTTTCATTTACACCAAGCTTAAATAGTATCTAAGGTCATCTAGAGGACCTGAATACCTCGCCAAACAGGTTCCTTTGACCATAACTATAATGTAATTAGTACTCCCTCGCATTTCTGTACGAAAGATTTCGATTACTGCAAGCAGGTCATCAACCATGAGGAATCTGAGCAGGGGAAATAACAGCTCTTATGGACAGACATCTCCCGGTTTAAACCGTATCGTGTCAGAGTGTAGTGAACTAGAAACTATTCTACTATCAAGCATACTGTAGATTAATCCTGTTACAGTATCTTTATTCTGAAGTATTTTGAATAATCTATCAATCAAGTTGTGAAGGGCCAATTCTATTGACTTTCCCGCTTGATAAGAGTATCTGGTGGACCAGATACCAATGGACCCGTACGGATATTTCGTTCCAGAAGTTTTTCAATGGTCAGTTTTAGGTTAATGATCCCTGAATTTTTAATGGAAATTTAAACGGAAATAAATATTTAGACTTATTAAAAAACCATGTTATTCCTTCAATTCAGAAACGATTTGATCTTGATAATATTTGGTTTCAGAAAAATGGCTTATCTGCTCATAATACCCATAACGTTATGAATTCTTTAAATAACACTTTTGAATATACGTGAATAGGTAGTTCAGGTAGTATTAAATAACGATTTTTTTGTGGCCTTTTTAAGTAATTTTATTGACGGATATGGCGAACTACTGAAACAAGCAATACAATTACACTCATCAATTATGCAGAGTGACATTTCATGCACGCCACTCACGTGAATATCGTTCATGAATGTAAATGTATGAATCATGTTTGATTACTTGTTCTGAAGGTAGGTTGGGTTGGGTTGGGTTCCGTCTTAAGAGAGGTACGACTAAACCTAAATGTTTTTAGTTCTAAGTCTAGTACTAACTCCAGCATATTGTCTCTTCAGACGCATATTGTATACTGGTATCGAATTATAACAGTAACCGAAACTCAACAGTCTATTGAAAGAAAAAAAATGGAAGAAAATGAGCCTAATGGAAAATATTGACTCAATACACAATGGAGTTGGTTACAAAAAACATTTTAGGGATTTTTCTTGTTTAGAAATTAATGAATCAAATATTAATGTAGTTCTATAACAAAAAATGTCTAAAATAAAACCAGAAACGATCAATTTTCATTAAAATCAGATCATTTTAACCTAACTTGATGTATCGCACCCCATATCAAACATCCAATTCAAATTTAAAAGTAGAATGATAAGTTTTAATTACCATACAGTGCTTGATTGTTGTAAATACTTCTGAAACTAAAAGTATAACTAACACTAGACATAGGAACTTTTGGCTTTTGTGTATATTTCTTTGCTAACTACACAAATTGATATTTTTATTTCTCCGTGAATAAATTAATTTATTAGTCGACCTCTTCTCGTGGTATAGATTATAAATATTGTATTTTTCGTTAATGCGGATCTCAACAAATTCAACATTATTATTAAAGAAATATTAAAAAATTGTTCCAACCGGGTCACGCCGAGTCCCGTCGAAACAACGATGCTCACGATCTCGCACGTTTACGTAAGTGGTATAATTGATGCCCGCTCACGGTGGGTCACGCATGACCCATCGTGACCCGGCGAGACTCACGTAATTTGCACATCTCTAATTACTGTTCAGCTCAAGAGGAAGGTTTATTTGAGCATTTATTATAAACAGAAGAGCAAAACTTAAAAATTTGTTTCATTTGAAATGATCTGATGCTTCATAATTAAGAAAACTACTCGCACTGTATACGACGAATTTATTTTTTATCAATTTTAACTAAATCAGTGTTAGTGAACAGAATTGATTACTAAATTTAATAAATACCACTGATTCTCAAACCATTAGAGCTTTTGATATATGAGAGCTAATATTCCTAATACATTCATCAGCTGGTCGACCGCGTGTAGTCTTTATACGCCATTTGCTCTGAAAATTTTTACCAAATTAGATAACAATAATAACTTCCCGTGCTTTCCGAGTGATCTAAATGGCTTTAATGTTTAAATCGCACTTTGGAAGGATGTATGAGTTACGTTTTTAACCACACTCCAATCCGTATTAGTAGGACGCTTTGTCATGCAGAAATAGTGCCCTATGACATTATTAGCCTCGCCTCCATCGTCAAGCTTCCTGGGAAGTCAGTCTGCATGTAAAGCTTTAACATGGCTTTGAGCGTAGAGGGGCTTAGGCCAGTGAGCCCAAAGGCAGTGTCGGATCTCTAGCTGTGCAATTTGCGCACATACGTGCAAAAGTGAAAGAGAATAAAACTTCAACAACTCGCACATAGGATGTTCTAATTAATAAAACAAAGTTGACTCATTTTTCGGAAAAGAAATAAAACAATTTCCGACATATTTTAACAATATTATTTCCCCGTATTAGTCCGTTATATCGAAATTTCTCTGCAATATAATTTCCAATATAATTTGTAGATATAAAGATGTTTTTTTCTTGGATTAATGTCTCTTGATTTAAAACTGGAACATCAAATATTAAAACGATTAAAACTTTTATTGAGTTTATAATATACAAGCCAAAATATTCCAATTTAAACATTTAAAGTTATTTTCGATTGATTATTCTAACATAATATATATGAACATATTTTAAGCTTGTTATTTATAAAACGAATTTATTATCGTGTTTCGGTGTAAAATGGCTTTTACCAGAAACTAATGTTATGCGGTTTTATCACATATTGTATAATTAGTTTAATGGAATGTATGCATCGTTCTTATGAGTCGACTAATATTGTTTTTTTTTTTATTTTTTAGAACCAATTACGAAAAACATATAAATTCGATGCTTTGTTTTGGAGATTAAATGAGTTTTAAATCGAACCAAGAATAGATCAACCTCTAAAAGTCATAAACATATTAAAATATGTATTCGTGGAAAACTATTTCTAATCCTTTATAATCTATTTATAAAATCCATGATTAATTTAGCTCCGAAATTTTATAAAATTAAAATTCCCTTTTCGAAATTTCTATCTTAGATTGATACGACGAGGTGGTGCGGTTTACTTTAACAAGGCATCAAAAGCAGTACGTAAATCCGTGCGGATTTGAAGGTGTTCTGGAACTCCCCTTTGTAGTATCGAATTTCCATTAAAACGGATCGTTAGGCAATTATGAGGTGTTCTCCACTTCGGTGAGCAGAGGTATTTGTGAAGAAGATTATTTTATAAAGTCGGAGCTTGATTTTTCAATTTAAATAATTGAATCGCCCATCCGGAAGGACAAAAAGTAATAAAACTGAAATTAAAAATTTCGTCTGTTTAGAATCTGGGTTTAATTTGTTTTAAAATTTATGGTCGCCGAGTGGGGTTGTAAATTTAAATTAATGATTTTACTAAACTGTTGTTATATCCATCCAACCTCGGCTAAAATGGACAAAGTATTAACAGCACACCAACCGGTTGCATACTAATTTGCTTGAATGCCATTTTATCGATCGAATTATTAACCGGATTACATGAATAGACTTTGTAATAACCGCATAGCACCAAAATATCCTTTGTAAATAACATCCATTGTGGTTAATTCCATTTTGTGCGCCCCGAATAAACCTTTAATTATTATTTTTTATTTTGCAATAAAAATATATTTTGTAAGGGTATTATAGAGTGTGTACAGATTTCGATTATAAGAGATAAAAAAACGATTAAATCGGGAATGTTTTGCAGAATTCAATGCTCGTAATAAATTTTATTTGAATTTCACCGGCACTGGTTTCGTTTTTGAGATATTTATAAACAAATTAAATTTGAACAGAAACTAGCATTCATTTAACTCCAAGTTATTAGCGCTATCTTTTACTTTTCTTAATGCATCTATATTGGATTTTTGATTAATTAATTTGTCCCTAATAAGAGCTTTTCAATAATGTATAAGATTTATAGTAGTTTTTGAGAGATTTTTGAGCGTAGTTTTTGCTCTATCACGAAATTTATATGCTACAAAATTAATCATCGCATTGGCCTAAAACAAATTACTAGCTGTGTCTCTATTGATAAGTAAATGTTCAATTAATCAGAGTGAAATAACTTTCTCTTTTGGTAATTAAACAAAACCAAAAGATGTTGCCGTTGGTGGATCAAGAAGTTGTTCTATCGGCGTTGTTAATATGGAAAGCAGCTTATGAGGGAAATGATTGTGAAACCCTTTCAAGATGTGTTGTGGATGCACATCTGATCAGAAATCACATCTGAATTGAAGGCCTTGTCTGCCCACATGATCTTTTAGATCGCAATGTACTCAGACCTGTTTCAAAAGATGACCAGTATGGTTATTGTGGCCTCATGTTACTGCCATAACAATGCATTTGCAGGCTTCTATACTTGCCTTAAGCAAAACATTTACTATGGCTCATTTAGTGTCTGAGTATCATATCTTTTTAGCGCATTACCTAAATTGAAGGCATATGTGAAGTATGAGTCATTTGATAAAGTTGTAGATAACTTCATGATTTCTTTATTAACTCACCATCTATGTCTGAATTGTTTTGTCTTTTTCGTTTCCGGGTTTCTCCAGTAGGAGAAACCCGTAAACTCGGAAAAGAAAAAGGAGGGTAAAGTCGGAGTTGTAATCCAGCAACTTTTTACTTGTAACAGAGTATTCTCCGTTGGCATCTTCATTTGTGACACTATTTTATGCGAAACAGTCAAAACGAAACACTTTGATTCACATCAATTAGTAAGTTATGCATTTCAATTAGTAAATGTTATTTGAACACATCCAGCAATCTTTGTTCCCAAATTGTCCAGGTCTCTGATGGTTCAAAATTAAATTTTGCCGTGAATATCTGGTTCAATTTTTGTGAGGATCTCCTCTTTCGAAAAATTTATTTTTTGATGTTAATATGATTAACTGCACTCAGTCTTGATTCCACCAGATATGAAGTAGAGATATACAAATTACGTGAGTCTCGCGGGGTCATGCGTGATCCACCGTGAGCAGGCATCAATTGTTATACCACTCACGTGAACGTGCATGATCGTGAGCATCTTTGGTTTCAACGGGACCCGGCGTTACCCGGTTGGAACAATTTGAGTAGTTAGTAAAGAAAAGTATAGAAATACCAAATGTACCTAAGTCTAGTACTAGTTAGTTATACTTTTAGTTTCAAACGAAATTACAACAATTAAGCATTAAACGACAATTAAAACTAGAACTAACACTAGACCTAGTACTAGAAAGATTTAGGTTTAGTCTAAATCTTTCTACGTAGATTTAGGTTTATCCTAAATCTTTCTACTTTCTAGTACAAGGTCTAGTGTTAGTTCTAGTCTTACTTAGCTACAAGTATATCACAATTTAAGACTGAATAACAACTAAAAATAGAATTTTTGTTCTCTTTTAACATCCATTCTCGAAAGCAAAAGTTTGCAATTTTTCATATTTTTTTTTCAAGTTTTCTTTGTTGTTCTGATTTGTTTTTAGAAAATAATGCTAAATTATAGATGATCTATTATATCTAGATGATAGCTGATCTATTATTTATAGATCAAATCTATAATTCTATATTACGTTATTACATTTCAGTAACTAAATGTTGAAGTCAAAATTCTAATCAATTTTTAAGTTAGCGAAGTGAATATTAGTTGTAAAAACATTCTATAAACTAATGAAATAGAACAAAATTTAATTTAAATTTATGATGAATGGAGAAAGAACTTTGAAAGCCATTTTGTCAAGCACGATTAATTAATAATCAAATTAACAAGTAATCAAACATTATTCATATATTTAATGACCTGATCGAGCGTGAATTGACGTGACCCACGCGTGACTCACGCGATTCATGAATGATATTCACGTGAGTGGCGTGCGTAACACGCATAGGTCTAAATCGTGAGCGAGCATAAAAAGTCACTGACGCGCACATCTGTAATATGTAATAGGAAAAGGTAACCAATAAACTGAATATAATTTTCCACATATTAGAATATAAAACTGTCATTTTTTTTCCAGAGGTTTTCATATCCACTGTCAAATTTTTGATTTTTGTCTTTATCATATCTTATTCTCCAACATCTGTTATTGTTATGAAAAGATCCTTCATCCAGTCACCTTCAATTTGTACGATCTTCAAATCTCCTTGTCTGTTGTAGGTTCTTTGAGGTAACCACTGAATCTTTCAATATCCCCTGGAACCACACCATCTTTTATACATAATAAATACCTACAAGAAGAAAGAAACGCGTAAGAGTTTTATTATCTCCTTGAAGCTCTTAATTGAGATCGTTAAATCTTTTGAAAATATCTGCTATGAAAAAGGCATCATCCTTTACTTTTTTTAATTGTTGACACAGATTGATTTTATCATTACTTTCAAAAAATTGTATGATACTATCATATAATGATACAAATCTAGTCACCGAAATTATGTGTGCAAAAGTAATTTAATGAAAGTTGCATTATCATCGTAAAGCTTCTGAAATACTCTATCGATCTTTTCATTTCGTTTGTCCTTATCATTTTGGATTCTTTGTTGAAAGATACTGTAGCAATTGACTTCATTGCCTCATGTTTGTTTAGTTTGTATGGGTGTTTTTTTTTCTTCGACGTATTATGAACGGTACATTTTGGAATTTCAGTTTCTTCCTTTAGTAAAATATTGTTATCACACCTAGAAGCATTATAGTTAACGTTGTAGAGTACGACAATCTGTTGAAAAAGCTGCTCTTGACGGAGGAGCGGAATCAGCTACAACGTAATGGATGTAGCTGTCTACAGGAAGGCGATTTTATATCCTTTGCTTTAATCCCTACTGGTTGATGACCTGATTGCGATAATCGAAGCCGTTAGTGTAAAAATACAAGCGCATGCTGACGACATTGTCGTTATGGTCAAACGAACCTCTTTGACGAGGATATCCAATGTCTTCCGGGTGATCCTAGATATCATTTGCGCTTGGTGAAAAGGAAACAATCACTCGATAAACCCCCAAATGAAGTTGGATGGATTAATCCTCTTTGCAATCCAAGGTGACGAAATTCAGGGGTTTTACCCCTGAAAAGCTGTACTGGCTCTATGTGATTGTGATTAGACCTATGATCACATATGGAGCAGCATATCGAAGTCCGACAGGTTTCAATTATCATTGATTTTTTCAACGAATAATTGGTTTGGTAATCTCTGGTACGATAAGCAGAACGCCAACTTTAGAATTGGATGTTCTTCTTGGCTTAACTCCTTTACATATGGAGAAAGTGGAGAGAATTACTTTACCAATGGGCTGCGGAAGATACTGTAGATTCTGGTACTGTGCTATCAATTACATCGGATGTGACGGAGCTACTGTCAGTGCTCAAGGCTCTATACCAGATTAAGCAACTTAAACGGCAGTCGTGTTTTGATAATGACGATACTCTGATTCAGGCAGAGTGAGCCGATGTGGGAGTATTCTGACAGACATTTCGGCTCAAACTAGCTTATAACCTTAAACTTAAATCCTTCTAAAAAGAAGGGTGAAGATCATAACAATACGATCTTTCCCAAACAGTCAAGCTGCTCTGTGCTAGTGTTGGGTTGTATTATTAAATATTGGGGGGGTAATCGATGGGGATAGGGACATCCTGAGATAGGAGAGAAAGACGTCGACAGGAGATGGAAGATACAACGAAAAATATAGAGACATGATTACGTAGGGGCTTCCAAAATACGTTATGAAAAAAAGCAGTGAGGAAAGGAAATAGGCTAGATAAGAGAGAAGACAGGTACTTTACAGATGATGTGGAGAGATGCTGCCCGCTATGTGGATAAGATTCGGAAACGTTAGAACATAATAATATGTTGAGACGATCTAGGGAGCTGAAAGAAGAAAGGAACTGAAAGCACAATGGATTAAGTGGAACAGATTGTCCCACTTAAACCGTACCATTGGTGTAGGTTGGCTTGAAATATGATGACTTGGGTTGGGTTAAATTTAGTAGCCATAACCAAGTTAATCGCCCTTGTTGGTTTTACCATATTTTCGATTTTTGCCTCTAAGTTGACCAGTAAAATCTTTACAGAATAATTTCGGAAATTCTTCGTCCCAGAAGATCCCAACCCAAGGGTATTGGGTTGTCAAATCCCTTGGACTAACCCAAAGGATCATTTCTACATTTAAAACTTACTACATTAAACGTTCGATACGGGCTAGGTAAACTAGGCTATATTGATAATTTAACATTGGATTAGCTTAAAATCGTCAATCTTTAACTCATGTAGGAAATATATCTTTCCAGAATGTGTCAAAAACAAAAATCCTGTCATCTATAACAACGCAACTAACATCACAACACTTGCACATACAATTAATGAAGATGGGTATTAGATGATCTATCATTTGCCGATATAAAAAAAATTAGTTGATAAAAGCTTAAGAGAATATAAAATTATAAAGACCCTTGAGACACATCATGATAATGACGAAGAAGATCCTTCCATTTTAATGCAACTCTGATTAAAGAAGGTCTTGTATTCAATTTGACTGTTTTCTTCTAAAGTTTATTGAATTATCAATACAGGAGACTAAAGATGATAATCCAAAAATAAATATCTCACTTTAAATCTCGGTTTATTGATAACTTTATATCCATAATGACAATATCAAGAAAAAAATCGAGGTTAAATTTGTTTTGACAACTCTAATTGATTTGTTATTGATTATTATTTATATTTATTGTTCTCGTTATTAATATTTGAGAGAATTCAAAGTTGAATTTTTTTTTAAGATTCTGTTGACATTTAAGTTTCGATTTTTATCCCGTTTTCAACCCCCAGTTTTTGTCATGTTGCGACCTCGAGGCGAACACGAAGAGTTTCTTTGTTACCTATGTTTGTCCTGGTTACAATCCCCCGTACCTATTGTTACTACATCAATGGTGCAGCTTCTTTTTAAAAAAGACTAAGGGTTTCGTTCTCTTTCTTTTCCAACAATAATACCGAAAGCAAAAATGCCCGATGAAATTGTCTCTCTTATACTTTAGTCGTTTCGTAGATAACTCTTTTGTTCAATTAGAAAAATCGCAATTATAGCCAAACGATTCTTTATTTATTAATAATAAACTTTTAAGGTTATCTCATTGCGTTAGTGGCTCATTACCAACATAACAGTTCGTAAGTTACATTGATACGATTAGATTTTATTGTGTATTAATTTTTTTTAAACGAATTTAAATCGCAAGCTTCGTTTTACACGATACAAAATAACCCTACCAAGGTCTTTCAACAAACGTTAATGATACGAATCCGAAAAACACGTGTTTTTGAAGTGCACCGATGTTTTACAAAACGTATCGCTCCTCGCTTTTTTGATAAGATCCTCGTTTCTGTTTTTCATCTCGGTTTTTTTTAAGATAAGAGTTTTAATCGTTTTGTGAATGGTTTTTGTCCGGAGAAAATCATCGCGTATCTTATCAACATTGTGAAGAGAAAAGTTAAAATAGATAACGGCTTTAATTTAAATCATAAACTTTATGGATTAACATTTAATAGTTTATTGCTGTTTTTGTTATCGTTGTTAATTGGTTTTTAGTACTTTTTTTCTTTAGAGTTGGTTTAAATTGAAGAATCAATATATGGACGTTGACTGGATTTTAGCACCTAATTATTAATAATAATACATACGTTTTATTTTAGATTTCAAGGTTTTTTTTGATGAATTTTAAAAGGAATTTTTCTAATAGTTTTGTAACAATTTATTTTTGGTTTAAATTTTAATCTTCGGTTATGTATAAATTTATTTTCTTAACTTGATTACAAATTTTGACGTTAAAAGTTTGTTGAACAACTTTTTTGACAATTAATTTTTATAGCAAATTTAAAGCTTCGATTACATACCAATCCATCTTTTTTAATTTGATTTCAAATTCAGCTTAAAGGTCGTGTAGAATTCTTCTAAAAAGAATGGTTTCTAACAAATTATATTTATGTTAAACTTGAAGGTTAGACTTTGTAACAACCAATTTTTTTAATTGATTTTATATTTTAAAGTGAAAAATCTGTACAGAATTCTTATAAAAGGAATTGAGCAGGAACACAGAGCAGGAATATGTTGACGACGAAAAATTAAGATGATTTAACGTAATTTGTGTCTATACTAACAATAAAAAAAACATTAAACATTTTATTGTACGACTAACTTATGGTTTAGTTTAAAGTATTTTCAAAATAACTGACAATTTAATCACATCATTGATAGGAAAAGTGGTTATAACTTAACCTCCGTAATTTCGCTGGGGTTGATTCAGGGTGAATGGGAAGAAACCCTGAACTAATATTTTTGAACGTACTAGAAGTGTACTTAATACCGCCAAAATCGATAAGGTGGTTTTTTAATCATTCCAATAAAATAGGGGTAGTTCGCCCCTCTTAACCCTCTGGTATATGTGTGATACATCAAATGAAAGCTTATTAAAAATGAATATCAGTTTCAATTTACCAATTTTTCATAGCTCTTTTCGTTTTTGATATTTGCAAATATAAACAAAAGTGTAGCTTTTCCCCAAACTTGCAACCCCCATAACTCGGGTCAAGGGCTTTTACCGCACGTACAAAAAAGGACGTAAACCTTATTTTAGTCCATTCTATGACTGTATCAAATTACATCGAAATCGGCGAGACACAGTTGTAACACTTCCCTTGTAAGTTGTAGCCACTGAAAAGTTATAGCCCTTCAAAGTTGATTTTGAAATTTTTAAAGCATTCATTATCTCAGTCATACATTAAGTTAGTGAAATCAAATTTGGCATACGTTATGAGTATATCATGGATATTAATTGGTAGTAAGTGGAGATAAATTCAACTATCACAAAGGGTTAATTAAGGGTGATGGTATTATTAGTTTTGATAGATTTTTTTGCCTTTTGAAGAATTTTAGGTATCAAATTCTTCAAAATTACCACTTTTTATGTGGAATTTAATTTTAAAACGTTTTCTCTCTTATTCGGCTATAAAATCGTTAAACTTGACGTCAAAATTGACAAATAGTCAATTTTTGTTTTTCAAATTGCTCAATATATTTTTCAACACCTCATTAGATAGATATTTTAGTTCTGAATCCGTTGTAGTAGAGTACATTTATTTTAAATGTAAATGATTCAAATAAGACATCCTGTATACACAGGTTATCATACAAGAATACCCCAAGCTGTAACTGTCAATTATATTCCGAATTTCATGAGCCAGGTATTCAATGAAATGGTTTGATAAACCATTTCATTGGATATGTTCCATATGAACTATGATTTGTGCAGCAAATATAGATATTTTTCTGAATCTAATAACGCACTGTACGTCGAAAATGTCTCTATCCAATGACGCAAAAAGAATATACCGAGCTTTTTGAAAATCGTGATTTAATACACGTTTATTTGCACCGTCTGTCCTCTTTCTTCATTTCCACACCCTCGACTCCTCGGCTCAACCACCCCCGCATCAATTTTCTGCCTTCATCTCCTACTAAAATCAGTTTTCCTAAACACCACACAATCCCTTCAAAACACCTATTCTTCCGTGCCACCACCATCCTTTTGTCTCATCACCCCCAGAACCCTTATCATCCATCGTTCTCAACACCATTTTGCCATTGATTTCACATACGACCCCTCTCTGTTATGCTCCCTAAGTACATACCTTAAGTAAGTATACCTCCTTTTTCTTCCATCTCCAGTTTTCTGCTCTTTTTCCCCTATCCTTACAAAATTGGAGATGAAAGAAAAAGGAGGTATACTTACTTGAGGTACGTGCATAGGGAGCATAACAGAGAGGGGTCGCATGTGAAAACAATGGCAAAATGTGGTTGGGAACGATGGATGATACCCTTATCATCCATACATACCTCAAGTAAGTAAGTATACCTCCTTTTTTTCCATCTCCAGTTTTCTGCTCTTTTTCCCCTATCCTTACAAAATTGGAGTTGAAAGAAAAAGGAGGTATACTTACTTGAGGTACGTGCATAGGGAGCATAACAGAGAGGGGTCGCATGTGAAAACAATGGCAAAATGTGGTTGGGAACGATGGATGATACCCTTATCATCCATACATACCTCAAGTAAGTAAGTATACCTCCTTTTTCTTCCACCTCCAGCTTTCTGTTTTCCCCTATCCTTACAAAACACCATCATCTTTGTCTACATTCACTTTCAACCCTTCTCCCTAAAATATCTTTCCAAGGTCTTTATTGTATCCTTCATCTCCACCGCCTCTCTCGTCATGATCACGATGTCATCCGCGTACGCTAACGTATGCACCATTCCACCTCCCACCACCAACATTTCTATCTGCTCCTACCTCAATCAATCTTCCAAGTCCGCCGTATACTATGCAATCACACTTAGGTTCAGTGGACATCCCTGTCTCAGTCACTTCGTCGTCCAGAATACGTCTCAGCTTATCACCTCTTTTTGTTTTTGTCATAGTGTCCTCTCGCTATTAGGCGTTCCGTGATCTCCCTCTTCCCCACGTTATCAAAAGGCGCTCTCAGATCTATAAACAGGGCATACAATTTTCATTCCTTCTGAGCCAGTTTCTTATCTGCCACATGCTTTAGTAGATACACCTTGTCGATTAGTCCACATCCCTACCAAAAGCCTGCCTGCCATCCGACAAAATCCCCCCAAACTCCATCCTTAACTATCAACACTTCCCTTATTACTCTCTTTATGTACTGGGCAAATTACCCTCCCTCCGGAATCCCACACACTGCCCATACACTATGCACCCCATCCAACAACTTCACTCTCACCACCCTTGATACTTCCAACCATGCCTCGTTATGGATCCTATCTTCACTTGACGCCTTTCCATTCTGCAATCCCCTAAGCACTGTTTCCATCTCCTGTTATGCTATCTCTTCTCCCCCATCTCACTCACAGCTCCGTCTCCCAATCCCATTAGTCTCATTTTAACACCTCCCCACAATCACATAAAGTAACTCTTCCATTTTATCATGTGCATTTTGCTGGTGATCCGCTCCTTACCCTTCATCTTTTTCAGATACCTCCAGATCTCCGCTTTCCTTGTTATCCCTGTAATCTCTGCCGCCTCCTTCTCCCTCAGTTCTGTTTTCTTTTTATTACATAACTCTCTGCACCCTCTCCTGGCTTTGCTATATCTATCCATCTCTAACTCCCCCGTTTCCACTGCCTCAACCTCCTTCTCACCTCCCTCTTCACCTTCTTGCACTTGTCATCATACTAATAATACCTCCCCACTCTGCCCTCCTAGGTACACACTCCCTTTTCAGTGTTGCCTCTTGGATTACCTGGGTATGCTCTTCTAACCCCTTGAACTTTTGTCTGTTGCCAAATGCTGAGATTTCCTCTGTAGAATGCCACCCTTTGTTCAGACCAATCTACTATGATGAACTCGCTCCCCAGTTCCGATCGCTTTCTGCTGCGCACCCCCTTTAGCTCCAGCTCCAACAGTTGGTAAACCAACTCAACCGCTTCTCCCACTTTAAACCTTTCCACCCTCTCTCACATTTTCTGACCCACCAGTATATAATCAATCACGGATGGTCCTCTCGCCCCGATGTAAGTATACTCTCCTTGTCCTCTTTCCTCTTTATTCCCATTCAGTACTACCCATCCTTTCTCCTCCATCCATCTCAGCTGTTCTGTTTCTTCTCCATTCCGCGCAGTATTTTTCGATCGCCGTCGTCCCTCCTCTCTCTATCTCTACCCTCCCCCCCTCCGCGGCCACTCTAGCATTGAAGTTCCCTCCCATTATTATATATCCCGCCGTCCCATCCTCTACCATCTCCTTCTATTGCATTCTCGTCTCTTTCATTGATTTGCTCAACACAGTAACTATCTGCACCGTCTCTCTACCCCAGCTGATCTGCGTTTTCACCATCGCTCTCTTCTTCCAACGCCCTCACAATTTCAGTTATAATTCCTTCGCTAGCTCTACCCTTCTTTCTTCTTCTTTCTGCCGAGAACACACAATCCCACTTGCAACCCACCGGCATATTTCTTCTATCTTACCTCACATTCGTTCGACCACCCAAATCTCCACCAAACCAATTACCTCAAATCCCTTGACGTATTCCCAAACAACATTTTCACCCCTCCTTTATTTAGTACTCGGATCCCCCTTTGTCCGCCATTCGATTCTTGCTATCTCCCTCTTTCTTTGCGAGCAATCCCTACACTCGCGATCCCTTTCCGATTCCACTTCCCTGCAGTTACCGCAAGCCGGATTTTGCTCTTTTTTTTCTAGTTACACTCTCTGTACTCATGCCCTTCCTGAGTGCAGTACCCACATCGTTTGTTTTTTTTTGCAACTGCATCTGAATATGGTGCTATCTCTGGCATCTATAGCACCTTGAGATGCCTACTCCACAAGACCTCAAACCCATATATACTCTACCTCCATCTTTCTCTCTTTCCTGTTTTAAATGTAATCTTTGTCTTATCCCTATGTTTCTCATAACCCATTTCAAGTCCTATCCCCTTCAGGTTTTTCTTCCAGGTCTGTACTATTACCTACTCTTCTTGCATCTCCCTTGGTATCATCTTATTTATTATTATTTATTTATTATTTATTTTTTATTATTTATTTATTATCTTCTTTATCGTCAATAGAAGAAGACTAAATGTGTGTGTGTTTGTTGTACTTTATTTAAACTTGAAATCGGTTTTAGGGAATATGAAACATTTACATACCTATTCAACGAAAAGTTAAGGGGAGGGGTATTGTGGTTTCTTGTCGCTTGCAAACATTCCTTCCTGAAATCATCAGTTTGCCCACAAAAAACATTAACTTTAATGGGATATACCTTTGAAAAGAAAAAGTTTCGAACAAAAAAATTACAAGAAATATAATTTTCGCTGAAAATCACCCTTTAAAAACATTAACATCGATTTAGAAACAATCTGTATGTATACATATATCTATAAGTACCGTAAATGTACCATGTGTAGAATTTTGTAGTGGTGTTTTGTTTGTTGTAAGAACAACAGCTTTGAATTTATTAGATTTTAATAATAACCTATTATTCCTAAGAACTTTATGAATTACATCAGCAAAGAAAAAACAGACTTTCAGTGGGCGCCTACAATTTATAATGGACTGATTAAATTTACTCAATCGCTTTACAGAAAAATCAGGAGAGATTTAAAGTATGAAATTTAAACGACATAAATGAGAGGCTAAAAAAGAGATAAAAATCGAAACATAAACATGAAGGTTAGAACATTCCAAAAAAAAAATTTTAAATCACTTAAAGCTTTAAAATAGATTCAAAATAAACGTAACCTCGAAATGAATTTTGCTATTATCAGTATCGGCGTAAAGTAACAATAAACCATGATATAAAGTTAAAAATTTAAATGATAGAAACGAAGGGTTGAAAATGAGGAAAGAATCGAAACTTAACGTCAATACAACCTAAAAAAATTAATTTCGATTTTAAATTTTTTCAGATTTTAACAATAATCACTTCAAACTGTCGAAACAAATTTAATCTCAAAATCAATAAATCAGGATTTAAGATCAGAAATATAAATTTAAAAGACTGTATTTTTATGTTAAAGTTTAGTCTTACTACGAATTAGAATTATTTTGATCTGTTTTGTCACGGGGAGCCTCTCGTATTTTAATCCCGCTACAGGACGAGGCACGTTTTTAATTATTTCATTATTCAAAGTAGACTCCAGGCCCGGATTACGACGGATGCAATGAACGCTTTATTAAAAAAAAACTCACCCTCAGGGCGGATTTGTTGTTCAACTTGAAACCAAGTTAAAAAATGTAAATTTGCGTTTATATTTGGCAATATTTACTTGGTAAAAAATTGTTTTTAATGTGTTTGCGTCGATAAGATTCCTTCAGGAATCTTCGTAAATAGAGCGCGTTTATGGCCGGGTTCGGTTAGTCACAGTTCGACGCACGTTCTTGAACGGCCTTTGCCGATGGAATGTTACTGTCCCAAGGTAGTCTGCTAAACTAAGTACATAATAAGTCGTTGATCTCTCTCCTGGTGTACCCCTCCGACCCCTTTTCGACGTCGTCTTCTCTTAACACCGGTCCCACCTAAGAACAGACACTCAAAGGGATCCCAAACATCACGATTTGATTTACTTTTAAATTTTCACGTAAATCTCGATAAATCTACATAAATCTTCAAGTCTTCCTTCGCGATGACGTTATCTCAATCTCAATGTTTTCATATTTACGTTTTGACATGAACCAATCTTTATTAAAATCCGTGCCATTCACGATTTTGACAGTTTGATTCGTTTTATTTCATGATTTAAAGTTTAAATTCGTTTACAAAGCGCTAAAAATTTCGAACTTTTTTTTCGTTTCTTTGACGTCCTTTATAATTGAACGGCGTCTATGGTGGCTGGAAGTTCTGCGTTTGAGAGGTTAATTGTTTACGGCGACCCTCAACACGCGCCGTTGCAACGTTCCGATGCTAAACTCCCTCGTCTTCGTGAAATCGATAAAAACGGAACTCCCTCTTTCACCGTAGGCAACAATCGATTCTCATTTTTCTCCGTTTTCCAACTTTTCTTTCCTATGGGACGGTTTTTATTTGGATTGATTGTCATCATTGTTGTTGATCTAGACATATATATTTCTTTTCTTTATAGACATAAATAGTGGAGACTAAAAAATTTATAAATTTGCTCAGAAATTTTCTTTGTATAAACATTTTTACATGTAGGGTTACAAATATGGTAGAGAATAAATTTGAATGAATTTGAGAGAGCAAACTTTTATTTTGACTGAAAATCCATAAAGTTGAGTAGTAGAGAATATACTGTTTACTAGAGACTATTTGTTTACAGAAAACTAGTTAATATTGCCAATAGAAGGCTTATATATAGATTCTGCTGACGGAAGATTGAATATACTAGATATTGCTTATAGATGACATATTTTACCTGTAGAGTTCTTTACACGTTTGACATAAGGCTATAACTCACATAACATAACTCTAGGTTCTGCTAATTCTGCTGATGAAAGACTTAATACTAGATATTGCTTACTAGATGACTATATTTTGCCTATCGATAACTCTACACGGCTGACATAAGACTAGACACTGCTAATAGAAGGCTGGATTGTGCTGGAGACTTAATGTACTAGATATTATTTGTAAATGCTAATACTTTACTTTTAGACTACCCTATACGACTGACAAAAAAGTAGACATTGCTAATAGAAGTCTAGATACTGCTGGAAAAGGACTAGATTCTGCTGGCAGAAGACTTAATTTTACAAGGTATTGCTTATAGATGACTATATTTAACCATTAGATTACTCTACACGGCTAATAGAAGACTAGACGCTGCTAATAGGAGGCTGAATACTGCTGGAAAGAGACTAGATTCTGTTGGCAGAAGACTTAATATACTAGATATTACTTGTAGATGACCATATTTTGGTTGCAGATACCGACTAGACACTGCTAACAGAAGGATGGATAGTGCTGGAGACTTGATATAGTAGATATTGCTTGCAAATCCTAATATTCTACTTATAGCTTACACTATACGGCTGGCAAAAGCTTCTGCTAATAAAAGGGTAGAAACTACAGAAGAAAGATTAGATTCTGCTGGTGTAAGACTTAATATACAAAATATTAATGATAACAATTTATTAAACATCTAGACCATAACAGAGTAGATGTGCATTGTCAAAACATAGAATGAACTAATAATAACATAAGAAAAGTACAGAACACAATAAATTCGCAATTGACATTCCACTGAAATTAAATTATCAAGGTATTAAAGAGATTTCTTGTAGATGACTATATTTGGCTGACATAAGACTAGATACTACTAATAATAATAATGACTTTATTGGCCTCAAAACAACAGAATCCAAATACATTAAGAAAATCTAGAAAGAATAGAAGCAAAAAAATGAAAAATATACATTTATTGTAATTAGCAATTTGCGGTCAAAGGCGGAGTCCAGACCGATATAATAGAAGGCTAAATAATGCTGGAGTCTTGATTGATGAAAGGACTAGATTCGGCTAGTGGAAGACCTAAGAAAGTAAATATTGCTTGTAGATGACTATATTTAGCTTTTAGATTACTGATCACGGCTAATAGAAGGCTGGGTAATGTTGGAGGGAGACTGGATTCTATTGGCGAAAGACTTCACTTACTAGATATTGGTTGTAGATGACTATAGTTTGCTCATAGATAACTCTGCACGCTTGACAGAACTCTAGACACTGCTACTAGAAGGCCAGGTACTGCTGCAAAAAGACTAGATTCTGCTGGTGAAAGACTTAAGAAACTAAATATTGCTTATAGATGACTATATTTAATTTTTAGATTACTGATCACGGCTAATAGAAGGCTGGATACTGCTGGAGGGAGACTGGATTCTATTCGCGAAAGACTTGACATACTAGATATTCGTTGTAGATGATTATAGTTTACTCACAGATTACACTGCACGGCTGACAGAACTCTAGACACTGCTACTAGAAGGTCAGATATTGCTGCAAAAATATCAGATTCTGCTGGTGGAAGACTTAAGACACTAAATATCGCTTGTATATGACTATATTTAGCTTCTAGATTATTGACTTCGGCTAATAGAACGCTGGACATTGCTGGAAGGAGACTGGATTATATGGGCGAAAGACTTAACATACTAGATATTGCTTGTAGATGGCTAAAGTTTGCTCACAGATTACTCTGCGCGGCTGATAGAACTCTAGACACTGGTACTAGAAGGCCAGATACTGCTGTAAAAAAATTAGATTCTACTGACGGAAGATTTAACATAGTAGATGTTGCTTGTAGATGATAATAATGCTTATAATAGTTAATAATGCATATACAGGGTGAATGAGACCATACGTACCAGTATTTTTTTAAAGAACGGTGAGTCTTAGAGAGTTGGGATAAAAATATTTATTTTAAAAGTCTTACTAAAGAAAGGATGTATGGTGAAAGATATTCTCAGCGTGCCCACCAATCCTGTTCAATGTTTTTTTGTAGATTGGCAGCACGTATTTGTACCATAGGGCAGGTGCAATTAACGTAATGACAAGGAACCTGATGTTCTCGCTGCAGTAATTGTTGATCCGCATATTATTTATTATTCCGCTTGCAAGAGATTCCATCCATACCACATGTATATGCATCAAGAATGAAGTGAGAATGATTTTCAAGGTCGGGTCATTTTTTGGTAATTGATTACTAAATAAAGGTCTCCACTTCCCTAGGAGAGTTTTTTGGACTGACGAAGCTAGTTTTAAAAGCACTGGAGAAGTCAATATTCACAATGCGCATTACTGGTCACAAACAAATCCTCACTGGCTACAGACTATGACAATCAGTACCTTTGGAGTGTTAATACGTGGTGTGGTATTCTTAGTGTATCTATCATAGGCCCTTATTTCTTCGAAGGAACTCTGAATGGAATACGATATGCCAAGTTTTTAGGTAACGACTTGATCGACTTACTGGAAAATGTTCCTTTTTTAATGGAAGCAAGAATGTGGTTTCAGCAAGATGGCTGCCCAGCTCATTTTTCCTCAGTTGCCAGGAACACGATAAATCAACTATTTTCTAATAGATGGATTGGCAGAGGAAGTACAGTGGTGTGGCCGCCAATATCGCCAGATTATACGCCTCTAGATTTTTTCCTTTAGGGTCGGATCAAGGATATCGTTTCTAAAAAAGCCCAACGACGAGGGATGATATGAAACTGAGAATTCGGAATGCTTGCCTATCATTCAGTAATGAAGAAATACTTAGAGCCACTGATAGTGTAACTGGAAGAGCTCAACGGTGTTTAGAAGTAAACGGAAAACATTTTGAATACTTATAACATTGGTTATTTCGGTAACTAGATTTTAAAAGCACTTTTCAATTTAGTTTGTCAACAACGAATTTCAAATGTAATAACTTTAATCGAATATTACCTAAAAGGGGTGGTAGTAGTAAAATAATTTTTTCTATCAAACTTTCTTCTTCTTTAACGATCTTTTCAACAATACATTTTTCGACTTATGATGACATTTAAAATGCTAGACTCTGCTAATAGAAGGCTAGATACTACTGAAGAAAGTCTAGATTCTGCTGGTACAAGACTTAATAAAGTAGATGTTAATAATAAAAATGTATTAAAAATCTAGTTCTTAACAGCGGGTGTACATTATTAAAACACAAAATGAACTAATAATAACATAAGAAAAATACAGAACACAATAAATTCGCAATTAACATTCCAATGAGATTAGATTATCAAGGTATCAGAGATATTATCGCTGGCTGTAGTATGCACCTTTTATCAGAAATGATTTTACTTTTAAAACTGTTTGCTTTATTTATTTGTTTTTGACTATTCGGAAGCTGATTACAGAATTTAACAAAATTTTATTGTGGAGTTCTTTCGTACAAAGACATTATGTGCGTGGACAGTGTCAGATTACTATTCATTACTATTTCGTGTGTTTTAACAGTTATTATGGTTACTAAAGTAGTATATTGATCAGCAATGTTTCCTAAGAACAATCATGCATGATTTAGCGGCTATGAGCCCAAAAATCATTCTCAACATTCTATTCTGTGACACAAAAGCAGATTGCTCAGTAGTCAAATTAATATGTTATAGACAAGATATGAAAAATACATTTGATGTATAAGTCAAATACGATTTTTGATTTAATATTACATCGTCTTTCTCGAATTGAGAATTATCCTATTTTTCCATCATCAACTTTCACCCTGCATAATATGATTTCGGAGTCAGAAGCAGCAAAGACAACGAATGTGTAGTCTGTATACATTGTCGAGTTCATTTTCTTCATAGTGCAACTAGTCTTAGATGAAAGCAGGAGTCAAATCGAAACGCAAACCTAAGACGAAATGTTTAGGTGTTCATAGACATACGTAAAATATGTATGTCATAGTAGAAAACTCATTCCAAAATCTTGATAATATTGATTACAAGAAGGGATATTTCAAATCTCCTTTCACTATTGAAAATACTTCATACTTTAATTGAAAATTGGTGTAAATTTTACAAAGATTCGCGAAGATTCCTATTTTTCCGGAATTTTTAAAACCACATTAACAAAACAAATCCCGATTAATTTTAAGAAGTGGTACCTCGAGAATTAAAAGTGACTTCACTACTGAAAAATACATACTTTAATACATAGTTGATGGAAGTTTTGTGAAGGTTTATGAACAAATCAATTTATAAGGAATTTTAGAATTTATTCTAGAATGTTTAAAAATTACCAATAATTTCGATTAAGTTTAAAGATGCATATCTTAATAACAAGAAGTGATTTTTAAAATCGGACTTCACCACTGAAAAATATTTGATAAATCACTTTTAATTTTTGAGATATCGCTTTTCAAAGATAGTCTATAATCGTCGATTTTTTTATATTAGCTTTAAATGACTGAAAAATAGGAATTTTTGTAAATATTTGTGAAATTTTGCTCAATTATTAATAAATGTTTGTAACTTTCTGGAAGTGAAGTCGGGTTTGATTAAACACTTTTGATTTTTGAGATATCGGTTTTTAAAGACAGTCGAAAATTGCAAATTTTGTTATATTAATTTTTAAAAATGTTGAGGATGCTCACCAATATTGCTTGTAGATTACTATATTTTGTTTATAGATGACTCATATGACAGACTTATAGATACAAGACTATATGTATCAGATCGCGCTAGAGTCTTAAGTAAGATGATAAATCCCAAAAAATCACGAAATTGTTTGAATATTGAAGGATTAAGAATCTCCGTCGATATTTAATTAAAAAACTACACATAATAATAGTACATTATAAAATTAATATTTTTTACATATAAACTTTTAGATACAAAACAAATTTTGTTGATAGGTATTAAGTTCCAAACTATTGCTTAATCACACGTTTTGAATATTTTTTTAAATTTAAGATCTTTTTTTAATTTTATTATTTCCGCCTGTAGGAAAAAATCTAATTTCGCGAGTTCACATTCAAAGGGATCGGTGATTCATGGAGGTATTTCCAAGGATTCCAGATCATTGAAACGAATATTCATGTCTTCTTTCTTTTTTTTTGATCCTTTTCTAACGTCTTTTTATGCATGCTTTTTTTTTAATATTTTTTATACCACGTTTTCTATTTTAGTCCAGAATCAATCCAATGATAATTGTTCTTACTTGGATAACATTAATCTACAATTTACGTTGGACATTATTAAAATCTTTGTAAGAAATTACCCTTAGATAATGAACGTAACATTTTTTCATCATTTCAATGTAACATACATTTCGTTGTTTTTAACGTATATGGACGTATATGGACATATAAACATTTGAATTTGATTTTGTTTATAGCTTTTATACAAAAATTTAAAATATTTTGTGGGTTTCAATTTAATTTTTTTGTCATCAAATATTATCTGTGTAGCACAATGTATTTATTGTGTGTCGAATATCGTTATTAAGTTCTTGTTTGAACAGGGTTAAAAATACCCGGCATTTTCCAACCATTGATCCTGCACCGTCACTAGGAACTATAATAATATTAGAAGGGATTTTTCAGTTTTCTTTTATTGCTCCATAGACAAAATATTATATTATGATATCATATCAGTTCAAAATACATATATGAATCATTAATATCCAAACGTCACCTCCTCCAATTGAATAGCAAATTTATTTTTTTGCAGCGCACTTATTAAAAATGTTTTTGTGTTTCACCATTTCATCGACGTGACGCTGAAAGGAATACTTTTTAATACCGAATGTGGATCCATTTTCATTACCGTACTTATTACTCTCCTCGTTGCAGGCAACATTAAGTTTTTTTTGTAGTATGAGGATATTCACATTTTGCAATTAAATGAGAAATTTTATAAGAGGCTATTCTTTCTCATTAAACATTTTTAGAATTGGACGGTTTGAAGAATATTTTTGAACGTAAAAAGAAAATGTTTTATTTACAATCTTGGTCTTTTCGTTAAGGATGTATTCTTTGAAAAAAAAGTTATCACATTTTCGATGGTTTTATAGCATTGTTTGAAAAAATCTATTCGCATACCACGCATATAGGTAACGTGACATTACCAGGGCTATATCTAAATTCTAAAGATAAATGTTTTTATGCTATGTCAGCTTGAAGGAATGTACACGAATGTATTTCCAGCAAGATGCACCTCCCCGTCAATTTTGTAAACAAGTAAACAATGATCCAATCCGTTGGCCTTCAAGATCATCTGATATAACTTCATTACATTTGTACTTTTTGGGTTAGGTCAATTACGAAGAAATTGTTAATGTAGTGTTAATATTATATTACAAGGTTATTTGAAACTAATTCTCAAACTCTAAACAAAAATTACTGGGAATGAGATTTTTTAAATAACTTGTTATTTTTATTTTGAGGTTTTTCTTCTCAAATTGTTTAATTTCATTCAATTTAGTAATGATTTTTTAAATTATTGTCTGTAACAAACTTCGGTTATAACGAACCAATTTTCAGGTCCCTTGAGGTTTCGTTATATCTGGAGTATACTGTAATTATATCCCTTGTAGGGGAACTCGTTGTAGGCTTCGATGAACGATTTAACTGCATAGAACAAACACTTTACGTGTTATGCATCACAAAAATTTAGGGACTTCATACTTATAATCGATTTTTTGATATCGTGTTTGTTTCTTAGTAGAACCTAATAAAACATTATTGTTAAATAAAGTAAAAAAACTTTTATGAAGACAACTTCAGTTAATTGACATACTTTTGAACCCTTAAAAGTTTATCGATTCCCTATCGACCCTTAAAGCTTTATCGATTCCATAGCATCATTTATCGACCCCTTGGGGATTGATATCGTCTTCGTTGAGAAACGCTGCATTACATCGTATGAGATACTTCTCGTTTCTATTTTGCTCATGTAAGAAAACGAGTTATAACTTTAAAAAAACGTAATTTAAGAAAAATCTTCAATAAACTGTAAATACTGGTCGATACTGGATATTGTTTGTAGACGGCGAGTTACTGTTATAAGAAGACTAGACATGACTAAAAGAGCATTAGATTTTGCTTGCATACCCTAAGCATTACTGAAGAAAGATATGATCTGTCTATCAGATGTGAATTTCGTTTTTTATATCACATGAAATTTTTTGAAAAGCTTTGATTAGACAATTCGGCTGATGATGGGAAACTAGATTTCCTGAAACTCCCATATCCTAACTAGTATTATACTAGTATTATATATAAATATAATTAGCAAGTAAAAAATGTTATTTATCAAAATTTAACATATGTTGCCTATTAGATATCTATTAGAGGTAACGGATATCTGGTATATCTAGTATACTTGACTAAACAAAATCTTTTATTAATAACAACAGTGATTTTCTATACTTGATTTAACAGGGTTAATCTTCAATTGATAACAATTAGCAATATTATGAATAGTTTGTAATCCTTATTTAATCTTATCTCCACATCATGGCTCTCACCACGATGAAATGATTGGTATATTTGAATATCTCTCTGATATCTTTTGGGCGAATAAAGATATTTTCTCCAAACTAGTAGACGAATGATGTCTACTAGTTTATCATTTGTTTGGATGAACTTGAAATTGGCAAAATCGACTTGAATTTTTAATATTCCATAACCTTTAAATAAACAAAGGTATTTTGCTGATTAATATCTCAAAAGAATCTCCAATTTATTATTATCAAATTAAAGCCGCATCAAATTACGCAATATTACGCATATTAATCAAATTCTTGGTCTCTCAAATCTATTTCTTAGTAGAGGTTAAATTTGTTAGAATCAGATTTTGATTCTAACAATCAAGCCTTCCTCTTTGATATCTTTTGAGCGAATTAGCATATTTTCATGATTAATATCTTAAACGAAAGCTTGATTAAGAAGAATTTCACTCTAAATTGGTATACTTCATAATTTCTAGAATTTTTTGGAATATAGGTGTTAGGATGAACTTGAAATTGATATAATCAACTTGAATCCTTTATATTCGATAACTTTTCAGTAAATAAAGAAATTGTGGTGATTAATATCTCAAAAGAATCCCCAATTCATATCAATTTCAAACCAATATTGCGCACATTAATCAAATTCTTAAAATCTCTCAAACCTACTACAATTAGTACAGGTTCGATTTGGTACCATCAAAACCTAACTATCTCTTTGATACCTTTTAAGCGAATGAAGATATTTTCATGATCAATATCTTAAAATAAAGCTTGATTAAGAAGAATTTCACGCTAAATTAGTAGACTTCATTACAACGTTTAGAATTTTTGGAATATGGGTGTTTGGATGAACTTATAATTGACAAAATCGACTTGAATCGTTTATATTCCATAACTTTTGAATAAATAAATGTATTTTGATGATTAATATCACAAAAGAACCTCCAATTCACATCAATTTAAAGCCAATATTGCGCACATTAATCAAATTCTAGGACCCTCACAAACCTACTGCTTAGTACAGGTTCCATTTATTAGAATCAAAACCTAACTTCCTCTTTGATATCTTTTGAGCGAATAAAGATATTTTAATGATTAATATCTTAAAATAAAGCTTGATTAAGAAGAATTTCACTCCAAACTAGTAGATCTCATTACAACATCTAGACTGCTTTGGAATATGAGTGTTTGGATGAACTTGAAATTGTCAAAATCCATTTGAATCGTTTATATTTCATTACTTTTGAATAAATAAATGTATTTTGGTGATTAATATCTCAAAAGAACTCCCAATTCAGTTCAATTTAAAGCTGAGATTACACAAATTAAACAGATTTTTAGAATTTCTAAATTTTGCTTCTTAGTATAGATTTTGTTACAATTAATATCTACTTTTTCTTTGTTATCTTTTGAGCGAATAAAGATATTTCTATGTTGATATCTTAAAATAAAGTTGGGTTGGGCTTATATATCACCTTGTTAACAACATCTTTTGATTTGCTATAATAATATTTCTTTGATGTTTTCTGTGCTTCTTGCATACTACATAACTAACTACTGATTCAGTATTTTGGAGTATTCTCTTAAATAGGATGATATGCACACCTGTGGCTAATATTTTAATACCACTTTGTTCCAAAAAATTTTGTTAGCTAATGTTCAATCATCTTTTTTACAGACTTTTTATATGTCTGGAGAAAAATAGACACCTCTGTATATAAAAGGTAATCACGATTACCGTTTAAAATCATGGTGATTGAGAAAAGACGGTCACCGATTACTGCATTCTTTAAAAATCACAAGATCGCTCTTCTCTAGTATATATCTTTGATTCAACCCATACCGAGCATCTGTATATGATATAAAATTGGTGTTAAAACTGACACTTATACATAGGGGAAAATGGGGCAGCTTTCTAGCAATCTTTAATTTTCATTTTCTTGTAATGTGGTAGCTTCATACACAAGTGTATGAAACACATTTATACTGTATGCATGTGTCCCGTTTATCTATTTTGGTTTCTGATGTTGGAATGATGTCATAATTATGATTTGCTGAATTTTTATGGTCAGAAATTACAAAAAAAAAATGTTGCCAGATCTTCAGCTTTAATAAAACAACAGTGTAATACTAGAACAGAAACTAGAAGCTTTCGGGTTTTACCGCGTGTCTTTTGAAAAAATATTTGACGTTTGAATGCCACGATGCAACTTTCTTCAGAAACTTATATGATGCAACGAAATCAACTTTGAATTTGCACATGACAGCATGTTATGAATACATCGTGATTCTGAAACCTGCTTTGGTCTCTTGTTTCAAATACTCACTATAAAGCACAGCGATATAACCATTATATTATAGTGTGGGTTGGTTCAATATCATCATGACTGATCAACGTGCTATCAAATACTTTTGCCTGTACGTGAACTCGATGACTTGACGTGAAATTGTATTTTATATGTTTTGGTAGAGACACAATTTGTCATAAGATGATATTTATCCTCTTAACTGCCCACAAACGGAACACAAATTACAAAAACATAGGACACGGGATTGGTTGTTCCAACAAGGCAACAGTTTAAGTTTAAAATATTGTTCCAGGAACGTCTATAAAAAGGCCACGTAGTAACATTTTTTCAAAAGACAAACGGTAAAACTCGAAATCTTTTAGTTTTAGTTCCAATCTTAATATTAGTTCAAGTAATAACTAATTTTAGTTCCGTAAATGATTTCTTTTTAATGGTGTAATTCGAAAAAAGTATTTATTGTTAAAACGACGTAATTGATAAATTTAATATTTATTTATTTCAATCCTGACATGTTTCGACCTTATCAGTCTTCTTCGGAGGATTCTAAAATAACAGTGAAATGATATTTACTTTATAATTTTATGTTAAAAACATGTTCAAAAAATGAAATTAAAAGACTTTACTTACGTTGTCAAATAAAAATTGAGAAATTCTAAAAGTAAATTTAAATCTCGAGGTACGGTTCATTAACAATTATAAACAATTATCAAAAATGAAATGAAACACATTAGTACGTTATTAACGTTGTTGTATGAGACACTAAACTTTGTATATGTTTTTTTGTTGTTTTATTGTATATGGGGAGGAGTAAGGAAAAAGGAGAGGAACAAAATTTTAGCCACATAGGATCAAATTATTGCAAAATTAATAAAGTGGCTGATTTATTAAAATTCTCGAATAATTTGGGGGGGGGGGGGAGAAAGGGAGAAAAGGTTTAATGCATTAGATGTTATACAGTCAGCAGCAGAAGTCTGCGTACAAAAAACTTGTAATACTTTAATTGAAAAAATAAGAGTCATAATCTAATGTGATAAACTTGATTTTTTTTTATTTTGTATATTAACTACATATAATTCTATTAACAAAATATGCTTCAACAAAACAGAAACAGTAGTTACAGAAAAAAATCAAAACTAAAAATTCTACAAATAACGGGTATGCAAAAATCTGCGTACAAGTCAGGACAGTATTTATAAAAAATTCATAAATGAGATCATTGTTTCTATATTAATATGAGGTCGGATAACCTTTACGTTTAATGATCTCCCTTAAACGTTTAGGCATGGAGTGCACTAATTTCTTCGTTTCGTCCGAACTGATTTTGGCCCATTCCTCAATCATAACATTTTTTAACGTTTCCTTCGACGTTATGTTGTGTTGCCGAATCCTGCGTTCCAGTAAATCCCAGAGGTGTTCGATGGGATTCAAGTCCGGCGATTGTGGAGGTGTTTTAAGTTGCTTTGGGGTATTGTATAGTAGCCAAAGCTTAGTGTTGTGGGCGCAATGTTTGGGGTCATTATCTTGTTGAAAAAAGTATTCGGGCCCCAAGCCCAAGATTTCGATGCTAGGCTTCAAATTTTCTTTTAAAATGTCTATATACATTTTATGGTCTATTGTCGATGTTATGAAAACCAACCTTCCCACCCCTTTGGTGCACATATACCCCCAAACCATAACTCCACCACCTCCGTGTTTTACAGTCGCTTTCAAATTTTCGGGATTAAGGGCAGTATTAGGTTTTCTCCATACAAGTTGTTTACCCTTAATGCCGAAAATGCAAAATTTGCTCTCATCTGTAAAGAGAACTTTCTCCCAGAATTCAATGGGCTTGTCTAAGAGTTTTTTTGAAAGGCGATCCGCTTCTGACGATTGACCTCTGACACAAATGGCTTTTTTCGTGCAACGCGACTGTGATAGTTAGCTTTTTTTAACGTCCTTCTCACCGTATCTTTACTGATAGTTTTATGAAATTCTTCTTGTACATTTTCTACTATTTTTTTTGTCGTCACCCTAGGTTCTTTTCTAACCTGCTGTACAATTTTTCGCTTCTCTCGGTTTGTTAAAAGGGGTGGTCTATCAGATCGCGGACGTGAGAGGTAATCTTCAGTGTCTTTATAATTATTAATTACTCTTTGAATGGAAGAGTGTGACCTGCCGACAGTTTCTTCTATTTTTCGAAAAGATTTTCCCTCTTTCCATAACTTTACAATAATTTTTCTCTCTCCCAATTCAATTTCCTTTCCGTTCGTGTCCATTCTAACTTTTAGCTTCTAAGCCTCTGCTAATATAATTGACACCGATTATCTTTTATTTAAATCGGAAAGTGTACATCGCCAACTACGTATTTAAGTAAATAAGTATATTTTGGAGAAGGCGTCTCTATTTGTACGCAGATTTTTGCATACGCATTATTTGGAGAATTTTTAATTTTAGTTTTTTTTGTAACTAATATTTCTGTTTTATTGATGCATATTTTGTTAATAGAATTATATGTAGTTAATACACAAAATAAAAAAAAATTGAAGTTTATCACATTAGATCATGACCCTTATTTTTTCAGTTAAAGTGTTAGAAGTTTTTTGTACGCAGACTTCTGCTGCTTAGTGTATGTTAAATTGGGATTCCAGTTTATTATATAATGGTGTTTTTTGGAGTTCGACTTGGTCGTTGAGACATATGTCTTTTTCTTCTGTCTTTTTAAATTTGTCGATTTCATATGCTTCATATAGGAGAAGTCTGTGGCTTTTTTCTAAATTATGTAGCAATTTGAAGTCGGTATTTATATCAAAATCATGTTTTGTTTGTAACATGTGTCTTCCAAAGTTTACTATACGACGAAAATAATGGATCACAAAACCGTTAATTTCTTTTTAAACCTGGAAAATATATAGCGCAGATACAATTTCACTGCCGATTGGTTACTATCATTTTTCATTTTTTGAAAAAAGTATAACAAAAAACGATACAAGTAAATTTACGTAAATGTTATGTCTTTATTATAAAGACAGATAGTTGAATTATTAACGTTTGATAAATCTAGATAACGGTCAACACCCAAAGAAATTCTATAAGACGAAATGTAAAGACTGTATGAAGCTGCCCCACCTTCCCCTAATGACCGGACGAAATGTAACAGTATCTAGATCTTGCATGTTATTGGCAAAAGATTTCATTAAAATTACTATGGCATGCAACTTTATACAACCCTCATTCCGGTTTTATTTACATTTGACCTCAAGATGAATAATTGGGTTTAATATTTTTAAGGTTGACTTTTTAAAATCAATCATTATTTAATCACGTTAATGTCAATTACGATGACATTTGATAAATTTCCTTGATTTCATTTCGTTTCGTTTGAAACAAATACCGTCTTGACTAATTAATTAATTTTTTGACAGTTAATTTTATAAATTTAAACCGTAAACGTAAATTTTAATTAAAACGATAATAATGCAACGGTTGTTTTGCAGTTTATACCCGTGAAATGTCGGAAGCATTTTCGAAGTGAGTTTAGTTGGGTTTGGGAAATTAGATAAACAAATTCGCGGTCGCTCGAAGTTGACCCAATCGATAGCGGGCCGGCCGCGGCCGTCAGAGGGCCATTGTTTCTCTATCGCATTAACTTCCGGCAGGCGGCGCTCGATCGCCAGGATAAAAGTCCAAGCTTTCCCGCGGGAATCTCTATTATGCACAACTTGCCGCCCCTATCGAAATAAAAATGGTGCGATATGTGACACATTGCAAATCCTTTTATTTATCTTTTTTTAAACTTTATTTATTTTAAAAAATTAAACCGGATAAAGTACCGTAAATATTGACATAACAATAACTTTCGGAAAATCAGAGTGGTCTTTTTAGGGGGGTTGGCAGGCGTAAAATCACAATTGCCAACCGAAGTAACCATGAAAACGAAATGGCTAATAAACGTTTTATTCGCAATTTGAACGTGTAAGGATCGAATTCGAGTCGTATCAAGTTCCCTTTTTTTATTAAACCTTTCTTTAAAATGATCAATTTCATTTCTTTTATTTTATTTAAAGTTGGCGTTGTAAAATCTGTTTTAAAGGAATTTGTTCGCCACTCCATTTTGTTAAAGGAAGCCAATAAAATCAAGTAAATAACTTCCTCGTTCGTGTAATAAACGATTTCCAATAATAATAAATCTCGAAGATGATGGAAATATGAAATCGTGCAAAATCATCATCGAATTTCCTGTTTCAATCCGTGCAATGAAAAGGTAATGCGTCGAAATCGAAGTTGGGGGATTTAACCTCCTACTCTCGAAGGGTAATAATGGGGTGTCATCGCGACCACAATTTCGATGGATTACGGCGGGCGAGGAAAAAGAACAGAAAGAAAAGGGGCAAAACGTGTAACCAAGGCGATACGATTTGACGTCAAGCAACGCGTCGTTCGATCGTCGCGCCACCTACGGGTTAACCACCCGCTGCCGACCAACGCAACCCCCAACAGAGGGCGTAATGAGGGTTGGAAATACAGGAATAATTTGAAATTCTAGCACACAACGCAAAATATACCTTCTTTTTAATCATACTCGTCTAATTTTATGTTATGGATTATTCCTTTCAGAAAAAATTTAATAAGTATTTTAATTAATGAAAATCTATTAGAAGATTTTTCAAAAAGAATGAAATATTTCCTTTTAGGTGAGACAGAAGGAAACGAATTCATTTTATCCTATTCCTTGCGTCTCTTCATCGTCCCAACTCTGCTGGAAATTGAGAAAGTGGCTCTCGAACATTGCATTATTCATTCTTGCCCGTAGCATTGTAGGACCTCTTCTTCGTTTCGTTCCGGTTCAAAACCGACGTCGAGCGTCGAAAACGTCGACGTTCGTTTATTCCAAAATCAATAACTAACATTTTATATAAATTGTATAATTTGTTTCCATTAAAATTTAAAAAAGAACTTTAAAACAAACTTTGGATAAAACAGACAAAACATTGTCAAGTCATATTATATCGTTTAAAAAGATTGTTTTAATCATGCTCCTTTGAAGAAAATTAAAAAAGAAAAGATTATATATTACTGAATTTGAAAAAATTATTGATATATTAAAATAAAACCTTGGAATTCCTCTACAAGATGATATAACAAAACATGTATGTTAATCACAAAATTTAAGATGAACAGATAGTGCGAAGAGGTTAGTTTAGAGATCATTTTTTATGTTAACAGAAAAAAAATCGCTTTTCCTTGGTTTCTTAGACGTAATAACGGAGGTGTTTAAACCAGGGTTGTTAGTTTTAAACGTTTTATTAAAAACTATTTGTTTTAAACATGTTTAAAACACTAACATATAAAACGTAACATGTGTGAAGGATTATTTCTAAAAGACACAATAAATAATATTATAAAGTATTTACTTGTAATTTCTAATACATTTAATAACACTTTAAACTAAAATTTCTAAAACTTGAGCACTTTTTATTTGTTATTTAATTCCTTAAATATGAAACCATTTTGCTGATTTGTCGTTCCCTAATTTATTTCTGATATGGGAATGTACTAATCCAAAAGACGAAGAAATCCTTTCTATATCTGCTGACGATGCTACTGCAGTATGCAATTGCTGAACAAAATTTAAAGTAATTGGATCTAAACCAGGCTAAGGGCTTGACGTTGTTTATTAGTTGTTTAGAAAACATATATTTTCTAAACTGTGTACTATTTGCTGCATTTAACTTATTTTATTGTTAGGTCCTTTAATTTCTTCGAAAAAAGACCAAACGGAGTCCTTCTTACGTCCCGAAGTAGACACATGTTTACTTGCACCAACGAAAACGAAACCCAGTTCACACAAGAAACGATGGGAATCCCCGAATATTATTGATCACTGGTAATGGTTTCCTATACAATCGCTTCAAGCTGTTGCAGTATTCAAATTAAAACGATATCTGTTAAAAGACTATTGGCTTTTTCTATTTACAGCTCTTAAAAACTAAAAATTAGGCGTGAGAATAAAGTTCTCAAGTCTCAAGTACTCAATAAGAAGAGATGTGATTTAAAAAAAATATCTTTTTAATTTATGGAATCGAAGAAATTAGAATTGGTGTGTTAAAACTAGATTAAATTTGCTTCAAAATGATTTTTATTTCATAATAATATCTCAATTCGTTTTTGAGATATGATGATGTAAATTAGATTATTCAATTTAACCTCAAAAACAAGAGGCGATTTAAAAAAATTGTATCTTTTTAATTTATGGAATCGAAATAATTATAATTTGTTTGTTAAAACTAGATTAAATTTGCTTCAAAATGATCTTTATTTCATAACAATATCTCAATTCGTCTTTGAGATATGATGATGTAAATTAGATTATTCAATTTAACCTCAAATACAAGAGAGACGGTTTAAATAAAATTGTATCTTTTTAATTTATGGAATCGAAATAATTATAATTTGTTTGTTAAAACTAGATTAAATTTGCTTCAAAATGTTTTTTATTTCATAATAATATCTCAATTCGTCTTTGAGATATGATGATGTAAATTAGATTATTCAATTTAACCTCAAAAACAAGAGGCGATTTAAAAAAAATTGTATCTTTTTAATTTATGGAATCGAAATAATTATAATTGGTTTGTTAAAACTAGATTAAATTTGCTTCAAAATGATCTTTATTTCATAATAATATCTCAATTCGTCTTTGAGATATGATGATGTAAATTAGATTATTCAATTTAACCTCAAATACAAGAGAGGCGGTTTAAATAAAATTGTATCTTTTTAATTTATGGAATCGAAATAATTATAATTTGTTTGTTAAAACTAGATTAAATTTGCTTCAAAATGTTTTTTATTTCATAATAATATCTCAATTCGTCTTTGAGATATGATGATGTAAATTAGATTATTCAATTTAACCTCAAAGACAAGAGGCGATTTAAAAAAATTGTATCTTTTTAATTTATGGAATCGAAATAATTATAATTGGTTTGTTAAAACTAGATTAAATTTGCTTCAAAATGATCTTTATTTCATAACAATGTCTCAATTCGTCTTTGAGATATGATGATGTAAATTAGATTATTCAATTTAACCTCAAATACAAGAGAGGCGGTTTAAATAAAATTGTATCTTTTTAATTTATGGAATCGAAATAATTATAATTTGTTTGTTAAAACTAGATTAAATTTGCTTCAAAATGTTTTTTATTTCATAATAATATCTCCATTCGTCTTTGAGATATGATGATGTAAATTCGATTATTCAATTTAACCTCAATAACCACCTCTCTTGTTATAATCTTGTTATACTCTTGTTAAAATGTATCTTTTTTAATTTATGGAATCGAAGAAATTATAATTGGTGTGTTAAAACTAGATTAAATTTGCTTCAAAATGATTTTTATTTCATAATAATATCTCCATTCGATTTTGAGATATGAAGATGTAAATTAGATTATTCAATTTAACCTCAATAACAAGAGTTTATACTTTATCTCACTTGAGTTAGAGTTTATATAAGGCATAATTTGGACGTAAGGGTTCGATTTTTGGTTTAAAAATATTCTTAAATATTTTATTTATTTCCAACAGCTTAAAAACACAGTTTCAAACAGATTTAAAATACAATTTTTTGGTAGCAACGTAAAATAAGTTTAAAACAAAAAGAAACTGTTTAAAACAATTAAAAACAGGCGTTTGAACAAAACTAAAAAAAACTGTTTTCTTTTCAACCCTGGTTTAAACTATGATGAAATAATAAGATTTGATGAATAATAATAGATTATCGTGTTGTTAGAAATGTTTCCTTTGGCGATGTTTCTTTGATGTCAAATTTAAGAAATTACTTCCGGTATAGTTCTGAATCTGACCCAATGATTTATATACTCAATTAAAGCTTGGAATGTCCTCTACAGTTTGGTATAACATAATCTATTTGTTAAATATAACCAGTGTTGTTAAATGCTCGAGTATTTATTTTCAAATGAATATACCCTGTGTGTATACACAGGGTTGGGTATTTTTAGGTATTTATATAATTTAAAAAATGTACAACAAAAACCATTAAAAAAATAACCATGTTTAATTTCAAAATACGAATTCTTTTTTAATGAAAAGCTGGGTTCAAGTTTTAATTACCATTCAGTGCTTGATTATTGTAAATTGAAGAGTAAGATATTTTTAGTCTCTATCGCTTAAATTAAACGTACGTGATTCAGAATTGGTATCATCCATTAACAAATCTACAGCTAAATATACAGAAGATATCTTACGATGTCAATGCTTTTAATGATTACTTTTTGTCCTCTCAGAATAACTCGCAGAATGATACTGAATTAATTAATCACTTTCTTTTCGTCAAATATAATGCCTGCAGTTTACTAAAAAGCTTGAATTATCCTTAGCCTCGGAGTAGAAAGTTATGGACATGTTGCTTTCAATTAGAACTAGTGCGATTGGTTTCGATGATATCAGTGTAAAAATACTGGTACTGTGTTGTTCCATTATCTTGCCTTAAAAGTGTCATATTGGCAATTATTGGTTTGATGGTTCTGATATTCCAAATTGTTGGAAGATTGCTTTGGTTACACCAGTAATTGATGGGTAATCGCGATTAAAAAGGAAAATTTTCCGATTTTTTAAGAAAGTTGATAATTAAAAAAAACGGATGCATTAAGGGCGATGCAAATAGGGATTTCGATTATTTAGAGAGCTGCAAACTGGAATAGATTAAGAACCTCTGGTTTAGATAATGCACAAGATGCACAATCAAGGAGTTCGGATTGACGATTTATGAGTATTAAACCTTTTCTATTGTCCATTGAACACGATAAGTACACATAATCTATCTTTGGCAATGAAAGAAAAAAATTACCCGATTTTGAAAATTTCTTCCCAAGGTGTTAGGGTCTTTTAAGGTGTTACCTCTATTTCTTGTTGTTGTTCAGTCTTGATTGTGGTATACTTGTATCGATAAAGTATACCACAAGTATCATAAAACTAGATCTAGAAAGTTTTGGATCTAGTTCGACCATAAAAATGGAATAGATGGACTCGTGTCCGTTCCATAAAATAGTTTTTGACCATATCCTCTTTATGTCGAAAATTAGCTAATTCAGATCTAAACTTTATTTTATTTATTAAAGAATACTTTCCCATAATATAAAGTATGAACATCGTTACATCTAACAACTCTATAGTTCTAAAGAATATTTTTTAAATATTCTGAGCATTTAAAACATTTTTTTAACAATATAACTTGTTAGTTTATTAACATTGCCGTATTTATATCTTTGAGTACATATTTGCAGTTTACCCACAACTCTTGGCATTTTTATACTTTCGTTTACTAACTGCACAAACTGCTAAACTGTTGGCTTCTGAAACAACAAAGGCTAATATGAACAGACATCCAAGAAGATAGATGGACGGTATAAAAAGAACTACGAGAAGCAGTAGGGTTGAAGTAGCCCAGGAGAGAAAAACATCGAAGCATATTAAAGAAACCTTCGTCCAACATGAACAAATGATGTCTTGAAAGAGAACGACAGTGATGAGATATGAAGATAATAATAATAATATTTTTTTTATCTCAACAGAAATTTGTTTTCAAAAAAAAGAGATAAAATTATAAACAATATAATTATACTTATGAACGTACATTAATTGACATAACAAGAAATAAATGTATACAAACAAAACGAAAAGAGAGAAAAGAATCAATGAAAAATCAAACAACAAACTGCAAGTTAACAGTTTCGAAAAATGATACACACTCGGTCATATTGGCAGCTCGTATTAATTTGTTCATTGGAAAATTTAGTCCAATATTTGTGTGACCACGATTCGTAGTAAAAACACTAGAATCACGAGCACCAAATCTCAGAATTCTTATAATCAATTGCAACAAAACTCCCGAAACAACCACCGCACCCGACATCACATCCCGAACAAATCTTGTTGACATACACTTCCTTCTCATCTCAAGGCTCTGGAGTCCATAACCATGTAAGAGATATGGATAGTTCAATTCATCTCGAAGTAGATAATGACCAAAGTTCAGGAAATGTATGAACCTAATGAATTTACTTCGTACCTTCTCGATGGTGGCATTGTACATTAATTAAGATAGTAACCAAATAATACAGCAGTACTCAAGTTTGCTTCTTACGAGTAAACTAGAGATTTATTATTGATGGAGATGAGATGCGAAATCTTTCATTACTAGTTACCAAGATGAGAAAACAAATTTGAAAACATGGAATGTTTCGGTCTTAATACCTAAAATACCCAACAACAACTTAACTCAACCCAACTTGCATCCATCCAAGACAATTTATGTATACTACCAGTGATAACGCGAAGAAACCATGATGATGACGAAAAAAGGTACAAACCAATTGAGGGTAATACAGAAAAAATAACTTAAACAGCAAAATTTGTAATGATTGACCCCCCCATTACCAAGACTACGTTAGATGTGACATGCTAGCTGCCAAGAATAACAAAGCCTAATACGGATAGTCCTTGAAAAATATGGATTGAGGACATAAAGAGAATTACAAGAAGCAGATGGTTTGAGATGATCCAGGGGAGAAACACATAGAAGCATATTAAAGAGACCTTCGTCAAAAAGTGGAAAAATGATGGGTGCAAAGAAAACGAGAGAGATTAGGTATGATGATGGAGATGATAACAATTATATTCAAAATTTTGAAGACTTTTAAGTACCACTGGTAGACAACGGGTTAAAATGATGTAGAATTATGATGAAATAATAAGATTTGATAAAAAAGAATTTTCACATATCGTGTTGCTAAAAATGTTTGCTTTGGCGATGTTTTCTTGATGTAAACATTAAGAAATCTCTTCCGGTATAGTTTTGAATCAGAAACAATGATTATATACTAAATTAATGTTTGGAATGTCCTGTGTGAGGTGGCATAAAGTAATCTATTTGTAACCTAATGACATATCATTAACTAATGATAATATTAATATATAAGATGGAAAGCGTGTAAGTAATATCTTATATAATAGCTTAAAATGTTCACTTTAAAATGATATACGATAAGCTATGATGAAATAGACGTTGTATATTATGTAAATTTTAAGAAATAACTTGATTTCCATTATGAATTATTAAATTAAACCTTAAAAGTCCTGTACAAGATGGTATAACATAATTTCAATCAACATAATTATAAATAATTTTTTTTATTTATTTAATTATTTCTTTCTTTTTCTTTTCCAATTCATATATAATTCATATATTCATTCTCTTCTTCCCCTGAAGATGTTATATACACCTCTATTACTTCAGGTTACTGGCAAACAGTCTTCTCAAATCTGTTTGGATTTCTGAAGGAAAACAAACAAGAATTCAACATAATTTGTATTATTTATTTGTTAATTATAACACATAGGAGGAAAAAATTGTGCAAGAGATTACGTTAGAGATGAGCGATTTGTTAATTATAACACATAGGAGGAAAAAATTGTGCAAGAGATTACGTTAGAGATGAGCGATGCCTTAATTTTTAAGAATTGTAGTGATCTGTACCTGTTCTTTCTTCAATTACTGTGATTTTAAACGGTGACAGTAATTTTCTGTTTGTGTTTGGTAACTGGACTGTTTGCCAGTAACCTGAAGTAATAGAGGTGTATATAACATCTTCAGGGGAAGAAGAGAATGAATATATGAATTATATATGAATTGGAAAAGAAAAAGAAAGAATCTTTACTAGCTATAGAAGTTTTACAACAAGCAAACGGGAATTGGACAATTCACAGAAGAACAAAGGACTGATTTGAAAAATTTTACTGGTGAATTTCCTACATTATTTTCAAATCGACCTGGAAGCACCAATTCGATTCCACATAACATTGCTCTGAAAAAGAAATGATTATTCGAATGACACCATATTCACAATCTCCAAGAATACGAGTTATTTTAGACGAAGAAATAGATAAAGAATAAAGTAAGATCTTTTACTATTAAGATCACTTAATCGAAAAATATGGTATTCCGTTTTTGGCATTATGTCATTTCCTGACATTTAAGAGTATTTAGAGTTAACTAGTTGTCAAAACACCATCAATAAAGTTTGTCTAAATGTATTTGAAGTGATTTACAGTACTGTTCATAACTAACAGATCTAAGTGGTTTCAGGTCATTTACGTATAAAAGTGAATTTGTGTTGAAAATTGTTGGTAAATTATTTATCGCGATGTTAAATAACAAAAGACCAAGTGTGGATCCCTGGGACACACCACTATTAGTCACATGAGTTTGCCTAGACTTCAAACCACTTAACTCAACGTATTGTCTAAAATCGGGTATATGCGAAACTCCAACTTCCTTTTTCTTCAACTTTTTTACCAATAAACCATGCTACAAGCAATCAAAAGACCGACAAAAGTCGGTATATATTACATTCGTCTTCCCTTGATAGATGCATTTCATATGTACTGAGTGAAACTAAGTAGCCATAGTCATCTACCCTGGTCAGTTAGTGTAAAATTCGAATTTGCGTGTTACGATCTGCTCAAAAAGCTTGGAAAAATTGTTTCATAATTCAAGTGTTCAGAAGTTTTTGACTATATGTATATGCGGGTTTTGCGATAGTTTTTTCAATGCTCATCGTTATATAATTAATAAATAAATAAAGGAAAAAATTAACGATGATATTGTTTTTATTATCTAAAATCGGTGCGACACTGTTTCGATTGCCTGGCAATCTTCGACGGGCACGACTAAAAATACAAACATGTAATTAACATATTAAAAATATAATTATGTATATAAATACCGTCAAAAGGATGAAAAATACAATAAAACATCAAAATAAAATAAAATACAGAAATGGCGACAACGAATCGTGAAACATAAGTGATTGAGAGACTCACATCATCTACAGATTCCAACAAACTGTGCGCTTTGTTGTGATTTACAACAAAACTCACACCTCTCATATTAACAAAGTTATCTTCCCACACTATTCAAACAAATTCTAGATATCTAGCGGTTCCTTTCGTAGCTTCAACAACACAAACTCAAACAAAATCTCAATAAATTTAACATCATCCCCGCATATACTTCAAACAATAGAATAAGCGCATATATCTTAAATAATAAACATAGGTTCATTAAAGACGAATTAGCGACGTATACAGAATCAACTGCAATGACTGTGATTCTTTCTACATAGGTCAAACTGGCCGTAATTTAAAAACTAGATTGAAAGAACATTTATCAAAACAAAATTCTGCAATATATAAACATATATGATAATGAAATAATTTTACTAAGACAAGTCAAAAAATCAAAAGAATTAAATCTTTTGGAGGAAATGTTCATACATAAACACAATAACATAAATAACGATTTTCTCCTGAACAACCTCACGGACATTAACAACAACAGATTTCTTCTTAGAAACGTCAATGAAATTTAATTTCAATTGATTTGCTTCGGTTTAATTTGACCGCTTCCACCCGTTTATTTTAAATAGCCCTGCGCACACGCGTTGCTCATATTTTTTGAAAAAACCTATCCAGTTCGTTGGAATCTGTAGATGGTGTGAGTCTTTCACTCACTTTAGTTTCACATTTCGTTGTCGCCATTTCTATATTTTATTTTATTTTGATGTTTTATTGTATTTTTCATCCTTTTGACGGTATTTATATACATAATTATATTTTCAATATATTAATTACATGTTTGTACTTTTAGTCGTGTCTGCCGAAGATTGCCAGGCAATCAAAATAGTGTCGCACCGATTTTAGATAATAAAAACAATGTCATAGTGAATTTTTTCTTTTATTTATTTATTATATATGCGGGTGTGCCATCTGGATTAGTCATAGTTTTTGTCTTAAACTACGACTAATCCAAAAGTAGTACTAATCTAAAATTTCTGAAATGCCGAAAGAAACGTTATCCCAACCATTACCAATTTGGGCATTGTTAAAATTTATATCTGCAGCAGGAAGATACATTTCTTTAAAATGATCGGCAAACATATTAATCATCAGATCTATCTTCAAATCATTAAAAATTTCGCCATCGTGTTTGAGAATATTTGATGAGACTGCATTTCTCATATTAACAAATCTCCAAGAATAAGGGAATATGCCAGGTTCTGTTCCAAAAATCTTCACGCATATGTATTTTACAGTCCTTGTGCAAACGAACATATCTTGTTGTTAATTCATTTAGACACTTTGTTTATTTCGTTTAAGCGTTCATTTTAGATTAGGGAAGTGCCACAGAGGATATTTAGCTTTTATGTGGTTTCCGTTAGTTTTTGGAACATACTTATCCAAGACTCAACATCACAGGAGACTTCAAGTGATGGGAAAGGTGGCAAGTAATTTAAATTAATACTCAACATTACACTGTATAGATCAGGCATCTCGATGTATACATTTCGAAACGGTGATGAAAACTCAAGTGCAGGTATATTTAAAGTTCCCAATAATGCCGGATGATAATTATCTTTGCGAAAAAAAAAAAGACAAAATCGGAGTATATCATGTTAAGATTTATCTGTAATGAAGCAATTATCAGAGCAGCTCGTTCATTATTTTTGATAGCAAGTGATGGAATATTAAAGTCGTCTAGGATCAAAATATCCAATGCGATGATTCTATATGATCAAATGTACGAATCATACATTTCTCTGGGTGTGCCAGGCGGGATGTAGCAAATTACAATATTCAGGACGTATTGTGACTTCTTAAATTTAATTATTGTAGGTGTCAAATCAATTAATTCAACTGGGCTAAAGGTCAACACACCCTTTGAGACTGCAACATTAGAACCAATGGCCATCTGTTCAAGCTTACTATCAAGAGATAGTTCTTGATAGACATAGTTCTTAGAACCATGACTCGCTAAGATCGATAATGTCGAAATCTGAAGCATCAATTGAGGTCTTAATCAGTTCTGAAGCTGGATTGTAGGTCTAGTATTAGTTATACTTTTAGTTTTAGAAGAATTTCAAACTATCTATAGTTAGACAAGAATGAAAACTAGAACTCACACTTGACCTAGAACCACAAAGATTCAGGTTTAGCCGCACATCTGAAAACGCCCGGCTACAGAACCTTTCTACTTCTAGGTCTAATGTTAATTCTACTTTTATTTCGAACAAGTATACAATAATTTAAGAATAACAGCTAAATTAAACCTAATACCAACACTAAATCTAACACTAGACCTAAAACTAGAAACATTTGGATTTAGCCGTAGGTCTCTTAAGATGGAATGGGACTCAACAAAATCTACCTCCAGAACTAACACTAGACCTACAACTAGAAACATTAGGGTTTAGCCGTCTTAAGGGACGTGGGCTAAATCCTAATGCTTGTAGTTTTAGGTCTAGTGTTAGTTCTGAAGCTGGGTTGTAGGTTTAGTATTAGTTATAATTTTAGTTCCAGAAGAAATTAAAACATTCTAGAGCTAAAGTTAGATCATTCTAAAGTTAGAACATTCTAGAGTCTGAAGCCGCACGGCCAAACCGAACCTTTCTCGTTCTAGGTCTAGTGTTAGTTTTAGTTCGAACAAATATACAATAAGATGTTTTATTTTGGTTTGTATAGATTGTTATTGTTAGTTTAGGATCAAATGAAACAAAAACTTGAAGTTGCACTATTGGCGATGTATATTATGTTATTAATTTTCTACTAGTTTCGGGGCTGAAAATGGGGACAACAAAGCCCCGAAACTAATAGAAAATTAATAACATAATATACATCGCCAATAGTGTAACTTAAAGTTTTTGTTTCATTTGATCCTAAATTAAATATACCATAATCTAAAACTGAACAACAACGAAATTAAAGATAACAAACTGTTTTAAATTCTTCTCGGACAAGATGGCATAACATAACCTATATATTAATCATAAAGTTTAGAAGGAAAGCGTTGTGCAAAGATCATTTTTTATGTAAATTTAAAAAAATCGTTCCTCCTTTATTCCTTTGACCGAGTTATATCTTATACGAAAGTTTAAAATGATATATGATAATGAATAAGATTTTATGGAAATGATCCTTTAGATGTCGTGTTGTTAAAAAGTTTATTCTTGTTTTCGTTATCATTCATCATTATATAATTGTATATTTTACAATGAATTAAAATCATCGAACGCAATGGTATGGATAGCAGTTCGAATTTGTGTGCATTAAAATTATTCATCCAAACAGTTTGATGTTATTTTAGTTAAATATTCCGTAATCGATTTTATTCAACTAATTATTAACTAATATTGAAACGGTTTCGACGAAGTAATATGAAATGTTGAATGGTGTACGTTTCAATTTAGGTTTAACTATCCCGCACTAAGCTTTTCCGCTAATTATAAATGGTCCCTTTGAGGTTGATGCGTTGAGGAATTTCTCTCCTCTAGTAGAGCTGATTGGTGTTGATGATGAAAGAGATCCTCGAGGAAATTATTAATGGCATGGTTAAACGACGAGGATCTCTCTGCGATAAATCGGGAGCAATTCGCCTCCAGGAACCGATTGTTATGGAAATGCCGGCGGCGTTGAGGTATCTATTTGGTATATTGGATGACTCTCGAGGGAGAGTTAAATGAGAATATGCGGGTAGATATGAGCACTCCATCATCCGTATCTGTTTTCTTGGGGTTTTGGGCCCTTATTCATATTTTAATTTAACCAGTGAAACGATGTTTTGTGTACGCGCCTCCACCAAAATTATATTTTTTACAAAAACAATTTTGGCATATTAAAATGTAACTAAAAAATATTGTACACATTCATTTTAATTTTTCTTGCAACGTTTGTATGCAATAAAAAGGAAGATAAATTGTTGAGTCATTAAAACGCACACATCATTTTACAAAGTTGTACAATACGATGAGTGTTTCTCTTTGTTCTTATTATTACAATCCCTCTCTTTATGTTGCATAAAACCACGATTTATCGTCAACAAATTCTTTTTCTCGGAACGTATAGAGATAACGAAACGTAATTGTGAAAGTAACATTGTTGGTGTTTTAATTTGAATTGCTTTTTTAAGGGAGTGGAACGAAACATTCTGTCGGGATAAATAGGATTCCATACCGTTTTATCGATGTTACGGAATTGCGTTATAGTAATAAAATTCGATGGGATAAAACGATCGAGTTTGCCGGAAGCGCTATGGTAAATTGAATTTAAAACGGGGGACGAATTAGGGGGGTCGGGGGAATAAATGCTGTTGAATCGTTTCGAAGGAGTTTAATTGGGGTATTATTTGCTATAGGAGGTATTAAGCGGTACCAGTTGTGTGTGTGTTTATCGGAAATTGAAAACTCATAAGGGACCCGAGGAAAATTTCGACTGGAAACGGAAAATTTAATTATTTAGAAGTAAATATTTGTCGACATCTGGAAAGCAATTTCTCCCACTTTGTATAAATTTATCCAAATAAATTGTTAAACGTTATGTATTTAAAATTTGAATGTTAAACATCAAATTATTATTACAACTAAAATTCCTTTAATTTAGGCTAAAATTAATCATTTCATTTCAATAATGATTTATTTAAAACATTTAATTGCTACTGTACTAAATGAAAGTGCTTAACTAAAGTGAAAACCGATAATAAAGCAATCCACTTAAGTAGTATTAACGACAGACAAAGTCCTCTTAAGTATACAATTCGGTCCCATTAAAACCGACGAGTCTGTTACAAATGTAAATCGTGAACGGTCAACGTCTCTCGAATCACCCACTCAACAAACGACTTCCAACAAATAAGAGCGTTCCGGCCGAGCGCTCAACGATCGTTTCAGACAGAGTTTTCCACTACGCTCCTCCCCCTCAACAACTCCGATCGTATTTTCCTTTTTTCTCGTTTCGCCGGAAAAATGCTTTCACCGGGATTCATCAGACAAGCGGAAAAACACCCATCCGTCGGATTAATGAATTGAGCTCTAGTAAATTGGAACTTTTTTCAGCTGTAAAAGAAATTTATTTTCAAACGTCAAAAATGACTTTTGTCGATTTTTAGTGATTTTGTGTTCATCTGCTTTATACGCATTGTTTATGATACTATTATTTAATTATATTATTCATTATAAAAAACTTAATTTTTTAATTCGGAGGAGTGTTTTTAAATTGAAGCGCCAAAAATGAGGGTTGCTAATACTCAATTTTCCACCAAAATTATACTAGGATTATCAAGGAAAATTCAACATGTTGATGATTGTCACTTGTCTATCGCCGATTTCGTATATTGTGTATTTTTGAGAGTGCGTTTGTATTTAATTTTGCTCCTTAAACTTGCGTTTTAATTGAAAAACATTTCTCTTGTGAACTAATTGGTTGATATACTCTTCGTGTAAAGCCTTTTTATATACACCGCTTTTCTTCAATATGGACGAAATACTAATTGTAAGTATTTCTGGATTGCAAATATCTCCGAAGAGAAGGCGAAAGTTTCTCAGCTCAGGGCATCTAGCTGTGAACATATTCATAAAACTTTGAAAGATTAAAATGTACAATGAGAATGAGTGCTATGAAGCAAGAATATCGAATGTGATAGGATTACATTAGAAGACATCATTAACAGTTAGCGCTGTCTACTATTAATGATGTAGATATTAAAAAATACAAAGAAAAAGGGCTAATTACTCCACCTAAGCAAAGTTCTGGCAGATACTCTTTCATTTTTGGTTATGATGAAACTATCAAGAATTCCATACGGCAATTAATTCACACTCTTTTTATAAAAGCTTTCTTCGTACTCTTCAAACAATAATGTTGACTAAAATAAAACGGCGTGATGATTTGGCACAGATGAGTCGTTCAACTTTGTACAATTTTATGAAAATGTTGAAACTTCAAGTCATACAAAAGTGTCGAGTAAATTTCTGTTGTTGGTACTCTAATACAGGGCGATTCATTACTGATTGGAAATATTTCAACAATAAAATCCTGACCTACGAATATGAAGATTTAACCCAAATTACCTACATAAAATATGGCTCTCCTGTCTGAACAATAAATAAATAATAAATAATAATGCCTTTATTTCCAAAAAACAAGAATCAAAATACAAAAATTTACTTTATGGTAGGGCGGAGTTAGGTATCAGAGTTCCTTTCTTCCACTCAACCCTACAAAAAAAAAGAGAGAATTCGAGAAAAGAAAAACAATAATAATTATATAATGTATATAAACAAAAAAATAATAATAACCGAAGTATTCCATTTTTAATTAACGATCACACGCCAGACTGCACATCTATTAACTTTTGCCTCATCTTCATTTTGAACGCGTTTACACTCGGAGACTTGACGCAGCTGGGTAGCGAATTATAAAATTTAGGGATACAATACGTAAATGATCTCTCAAACAATGTTGTAGTATGTATAGGTGGGGTAATAAGACCTCTACTCCTAACGTTAATATATGTTAGAATAGAACATCTGTTCTAAACGAAATTTTATTATACAGATAAGGAGGCTTTCTCAACAAAACAAGCTTATGATAGAATGATAACAAGAGCAACATTCTTCTGTTAAACATATTTAATCAGCCAGCCCCTGACAGTTTATGTGACACACGATCATACCTCCTTAAACCATATGCCAGTCTAAGACGAGAGTTCTGTACTCGCTGTATGCGACATAGAGAAGCTTTATCAAGGCAAGTACCGTAAACCGTATCACAAAAAGTAAAGTGACTAAGTACAAGCGAGTCACACAATCTAAGTATAGTGGGTTTTGATAATGAATGTCTAATGCCGTAAATCAATTTCAATGCCACATACGCTCTATTCGTTTTTTGAGTAATATGAGTTTTAAAACTAATTTCTGAATCTTACAGCTACTTACCTTACAGCTACCTACATTAATTCTCTGACCACTAACCACCACACTAAAACGAGGAAAATGAATTTCACGTAAATCCCGCCTACCGAAAAGCATCATTGCAGATTTCCCACCATTCACTCTCAAACCATGACTTGAAGAAATATTCACTAAATTCTCAATATCTTTTGTTAATCTAGATTCAGCAAGTGTTATATCATTGGGAGCAAACCTCAAATACAATTGCGTGCTTTCCGCGTAAAAATGACAATTACAATCCTTTAAGCAACTAGAAAAGTTACAAGTATATAAAGAGAATAAAAGTGGCCTTAATATAGATCCCTGTGGTACACCCGCTGGCACCCTTCGAGGACCGGAGATTTATTTATTTTGACTTTTTGATATCTATTGCGGAGATAATTCTAAACTAAACACCTAGCATTTGTACCAAATCCAATATAATTTAGAACAGAGCTTAACAGAGAATTATCACAGTATCAAAAGCTTTTGAATAGTCAAGCAAGATCAATGCGGTCATATCCTTCTCATTGATCGCTAGAATGATGTCATCAATAATATGCATTAAAGCCGTTTCTGAAAATCCATAACCTTTTCCACCACTTTTGAAACAGTTGGCAAGATACTAATAGGTCGTAAATTCTTATATTCCTTTGGGGTGGAAACTTTAGCTAATGGAGTCACATGAGCAGTTTTCCAACAAGAAGGAAAAACACATTTTTAAAGACAATAATTCACATGTGTCAAATGTGGAAGAATACAAGGAGGGCAACAGTACAAAAGCATAGCTATTGAAATTAGATTTTATCTTAAGAAGGTAATTTGCAACAACATTTTCATGCACACTTTCAAACTCAAAACTACTACGAAAATCACATTTTTTTGTTATTATTATAAAACTCAATAATCTCACCCGCAACTGCCGATGACATACCACCCGCTAGGAGAAAGTAGTCCTCCACTTCCTCCACATTGACCAAGTGTGAGGGCAAAGCTTTCACTTTATTCTTAATTAACCCAAACTTACGAATAACATGCCACATTGCAGAAGTCCCGCCATAACTCGTTGCTCCCTCAAACTAAAATTCTTTTTTCAATTTTAATGTCTCTCGTTACATGATTTCTTATGGTTTTATATTGGTCCAAATTAGACACACTTCCCGTACGCTTATATCTACCATAAGCCCTATCTCTAACATGAATCATTTCCCTGATCTGCGGAGTAAGCCATAGAGCAGGTCCTGTTGTAAACCTTTTTGTGCGTAATGGAACATGCAAATCAAATAAATCTATTATCAAAGCATTAAAATAATTAATATTTTCAACAATGTCAGTAATTTCATAAATGAAATGTAGTGGTAATAATTTAAGATCCCTATTAAACAAACCAAGATCTAAATCTTTATAACCTCTATAGGTTCGAACAGTAGGCGCTGCTTTGACAGTAGCAGCACTCAAATGACAATGTACCAGTTCACGATCTGTAAGATTCGGCAACGAATACAAACCAAGCAGACTAAAACTCTTACAAGAACATGCAAATATGTCTATTAAAGTTTCAGTTGGCTGATTAACAAGTTGAATCAGACCAAACGACAAATCAAGGAAATTACGAGAATGCACACTATCAGGGTGCAACAAGTCAATATTTATATCACCAGCAACAAACAACTTATCACATTACGGCACAGCCACACTCAGATTCCTCAAGTGACTCAAAAAATAACGGAACATTTCCATTCGGGGGTCTATAAATTACACCAAAAATATATCTGATCTTATCAATGGTTACAGCAATCCATAACTGATGATTGTAGGATAACATATCAATTCTGCTTGTTCTATAGGAATCTTTTACATAAAAACCTACACCACCACTTCGCTTACCAGATCTACACTGATGAATGATACTATAATTCTCTATAAAACACATGGCTTCCAAAAATTCGTTCGCTAACCAGGTCTCTGTGACTAATATCAAATCAAAGTTCATTATATTAACATATTCACGAAACTCACCTATACTAGGTAGCAAAGATCTAATGTTAATGGATGCTATATTCATTAGACACAGATAATCAGAAACAAAATAAAATACAAATTAATTTATATATATATATAGAAAGTAGGAAAACAAAAAAAAACAATTACAAAAATTACAGAATGTTTTATTTAAAAATTCAAAACAAATTGTGGTTCTGAAAATGTTATAATCTAAACAAAAGTAGGTACAATAAAATTTGAATAACACACGAAAACATTAAACACAAAACATAAAACCTTTTATAACAAATGTTCTATGTGACAACCGTTTACCTCAATAACCTTATCCATTCTTTGGCTAAACGATCTTCTGACATGTTCGGCTGATGAGCAATAAAATTAGCTGAATTTAGAAGCAAAAGTGAATTCATATGCCCCCAACAATACAAATCTAAGTGATTACTATCGGGAGTTTTAGGCGGCCAAGGAAATTCACTACCTCTGCCAATCCAATGATGAGGAAATTGGATATCGAGATAATTCCGCACTATTAAAGGATAATAAGGTGGTGCTCCATCCTGCATGAACAACATGTCTCTTCTTCGATTAAGTGGTAATTCCTCTAAATAATCGAAAACTGTAGTTTGTAAAAATTGTAAATACGAGTTTACCATTCAAGTCTGCTGGTAATTCATAAGGACCCAACAACCTTTTCGGTTGGCCCATACCACTATTACGCCTAAATTGTCCGGTTAGGTGAAACTCACCTAACCGTCTAGAAATATTACTGAAAGTTTGGCGATTGGGTTGAAGTCTGTTTGGATAAACTTCTTGATATTCGCGAGCAGCAGCAATGCATTACATATTATCATTATTTCTATAAAACATGGCAAAAACAAATGTCCCACCAAACAAAAAATTTAGGTATATAATAATATAAAAAGCAGGCGACAGCATTTACAAAAGGACTTACTACAGGATTACCTAATCCTATAGGGAGACGTCTTATTATTTTGCACATATTTGAGGCTGGTTCTGTGGAGAATCGTTTATTGCTTTTCAAAAGCAAACAGACGACTGATTACCACGAAAAAGTGAATGCTAAAGTATTTGAAAAATGGTTTAAACAGATATTAACAATTCTACCAGACAATGTTGTTATTGTGATGGATAATGCTTTATATCATAGCCGTAAAGTTGAAAAAATTCCCTCAACAGCATCTAAAACGCTCGATATGCAAGTTTGGTTGTGATCATAAAATATTCAATACAATGTGAATATGGTTATTCTTGAACGCATTCAGCTAATTCTAAAAAATTTTTCTTAGAAAAAATGATTTTTTTTTCATCTTATCATTGTGACGTCAATCCAATTGCGATGGTGGGCTCAGATTAAAAATGAGATGACAAGTAAGAACACTACATTCAAATAAGCAGATGTAAGGGTACTATTTTTACGTATTTTGTGAATAGCGTGTTCAATCAGATATTCAGTATGATTATGAGATCATTGTTCCTTAAGCATGACTGATCTTCGTCTTCATTATTAGCTTTACCTGATTGTTGTTTGCTTGATATCGTTCGATAATAGTTTAACAAATTTTCTGAACCGCTTAGAAAATAATTTGAATATTTCAAATTCTTTTAAAATTGTGAAAGGAAAAATAGTCTCACTGACGTTTAAAATTTCCTTGCATCTGGTGTTGCTCGACGGTTTCTAATCTTTATGAAAATCTAAAGCGTCAGCGTGGATATTAATATGCCTGTTTGGTGAGGTTTCCATCTGTTACTACTAATATTTTTAGCAATGTCCATAAAAAACTACAAAAATTCTGAAGTTGATGTGTACTCTTTTATGTTTAGGTTACACTTTTCATATTTATAATAACAACTTATCATAATTTTAAGCTATTTGTGGATAAGCTATGATAAGCCATGATGTTTCATGCTTTTTATCAAAAACATTCTGTATAGTAAGGTATTGTTTTTGTATTATTTAAATTTAGCAATGCACAACACAAATAAACATTTATTTTGTCGAAATATGTGGGATGTACAAGATGGCCAAATAAACGAGCAATGTGTTAATTTCAGAAACTACTTACTGTAAAGATTTGCCATTAAAAAAAATTATGATTAAAGTGACTAAGAGAAAATGCTGGAAATTATACTTAGGTTTCTAAGATGACTGGGGATCTGGCTGACCATAGAGGCTTTCTCTTTCAATCCATCGATATTGAAATGCTTCGTTTAGATGTTCTCTCACGTTTATACCATAATGTTCTTGAAAACCATCAACTTGTAAATTCTAATTTTGGGAGTGTTTCTAATTTGGGAGTGCATCTAACAAAATCGGTAACTGATCGACCAAAAAAAAACAAGAAACCCGTTGCCATTTAATGAGCAATTGAAGAAATAGGGCCCGATAATATTGCTTCCCAGGATACCACACAACACGTTAAGAGCCCAACGCCCTTGATGTTGAACTTCACGCAACCAATGGGGATTTTCTACAGACCGATAATGCATATTATGGATGTAAACTTACTATCACTGTAAAAGCAACATTTTGGATAAAAGGTCTCTGTTTTCATTTATCATACCAAATATTCAAGAACAATAATTCAATATACAGTCAAAATCTCGATCATTTCGAGTTCTGATGCAAAACTAAATGAAAAAATTAATCGAAATCCATCGAATTTTTGTATGAAATCTTTAACCGATATTTTGTTTCAAACATAAAATATGGATGTGCGGTTTTCACTGGTTTGTTTGTCAATAATTTTACTATTTTTTCGTGATAAAAACGGATAATCATATTTAGTACCAATGATTCATTCAGTAATAAACTGTATCCATTAGTTAAAGAAAAGCTAATATTTTTAAAATCGTGCACTTGATCGGTAGTTACGTATTATTTTTACTCGAATTACATAGCTGAAGGATCCAGTTTCTAACCAATGAATATTTGGTAACATTAATACCAACTAATGCCAAATAACTTTGACTCAAGTAACTACGATTCTGTGACTCAATGCGTTTGAACAATCGAAATAATTTTATGACTCACTGGAATAGGAGACTGTAGTAAATTCATAAGTTATTATTTGCTTCCAATGGGAAGAAATAATAGTCAGTAAAAAAACTAACGCACGTGTAGCTGATTTTTTCAGCAAAAAGTTTTATTATAGCTGCATAGTTTTACACGCTGTATAGTGTATCTGCTATCTTGGAACACTATCATTTACCTGCTAGTTTTGATTATTATCTGATATAGTTTCAAAGCTAAATTGGTAAAGATGTCTCTTTTGTTATCGTTTGTTATGAACTCTATAAGCTAGTAATATATAGGGTTGTATAAACAAATTTACTTGTATTCATAATATGATAAAATATACAGTGTTCCATTAAAGAAATAATTACATACATTTCGTTACGCCTAAGTAGAGAGAAAATAAGGAAATTTTTCAAATGATTCAGTAACTATCGTCCGCCGGGATCATAAACTTGAATTCTTCTTTTGAAACTTGATTTAAAATATTACTTCCATAGATGTTTTCTTACTTTTCCTGTCTATCATACTAAATCTTTTCAATATATTCTTCCTGATTCATTTTTAAAGTATTTTCTTCACTTATTATTTCAATTCTTAACAAATTATTCAATTGAACTAAAATTAGAACTAACACTAGAACTATCACTAGGACTAACACTAGACCTAAAACTAGAAACTTTCGGGTTTTGCGAAAAATGTTTGATGTTTCGGATACCTTTTTGCAACCTTCTTCAGAAACTGGTTCGAAGTGAATTATTTAATTAAAAATTGTTTACAAAATTATTTAATTTTTAACAAAAAATTATTTAATTATCCCAAATTTGCCTTAAATTTGTGTTTTATTTCTTGAATATTTCCTATTAATAATAGATCATCTACCTACCACCTACATAGACAATCATCCATAAATATTTCTGTGCTTAGGCAAAAATCATACTTTGATTGTCATGCTTTGATCATACTTTGTTGCCTTGTTGAATTTCAATACTTTTCCACTTTCTTGGTTTAGTTCTTCTGTTATTTTATCCGATCAAAACACAATTTTGAGCCGAAAACGAAACCAACTCTTTCCTAAATTGAAAATTTTTCAAGTTCAATTTATGATATGTAACCATAGAAACCATAAAATTACGTTTTTCCTTACGATATTAACCGTGAATGACCGCGAAAGAGAGAATTTATTAATACTAGAACTAATACTAAAACTAGCATTAACATTAAACTTGGAACTAGAAGCATTTCGCTTTAACCAACCTAAAAGACGTACAGCTTAAACCCAAATGTTTTTAGTTGTAGGTCCAATGTTAGCTTTATTGCTGGTATTAGCTCTAATTTTAGCTTTAGAATAGGAAATACATTTTCTTCTGTTATACTTCAACGATGAAAATGTATTGTTATTTTTTGGTTTCGACCAGTTTCGGCTACACAGCCATCATCAGGAAACTACCTGTTTATATAAGAATGATTATAATTAAATTTCTATAATGTAACATCTAAGCGTTTTGCTTATAAGATTCGGAAAAATAAAAAGCTTACGTTAGAAAATTTCAAACTACTACTTAATATCATCGAGGTTCAGTTACTTTACTTAAAAAAATTAGTTTTTTTTTTTAATTACAGAGGGTCAAAACTATAAAAATTGGTCATTCATTAAGTAAATGTGTCATTTATGTCATTTAACGTAATTCCATTTAAACGTTGGTACAACGTTAGGTGCATATAATTTTGAAAAACTAATACCGGAATCCGATCAATGAAATTATTTGACATATTTTGATTGAAACCGCGTTGAAATCAGCCTGATCGTTTTTGAAATAATCGCAACTTATTAAACCGCGATTTTCTGCGAAACTATATGAAATATTCATAAAATAAGATATACACCTCATCGAGAGTACATCAGGTTACTACCAGTTCAAATTTGAAATTTTTTCCTCAAACAATTTTTAAGAAAAAAAATGCAAAATTTTTTCATTATACTTGCGATAATTATTACACGAGTGAAAAAAATTAAAATTACCACACATTATAACGAATTAAATTACGAGTCAAACAAAGCTCGTTCAAATTTTGTATTCTATGGAGTAGCTTCTTTCTTATTTGTCTTCAAAGTGAGGGGTAAAATCTTTTGAATCCGGTAATAAGTACATTAGAGTCTCTTAGGATGGCTAAACCCTAATGTTTTTAGTTCTAGGTCTGATATTAGTTCTGAAGCTACGGTTCGGTTGGGTTCGGTTCCGTCTTAAGAGACGTGCGACTAAACCCAAATGTTTCTAGTTCTCGATCTAGTATTAGCTCTGTTTTTAGTTGCACAATGTACAGTACTAAGGTACTGGTAGATCATGTTGTCGTGTAATTAGACAAAAATTCCAGCAAAAATATCTGAACACAATAATACCTCACGTTGGGGCACGCAACTTGAAAAAAAGTTGTATGATGTATAAAATGTAGATTACATCTCTGTTCTGCATAAAGTTAACCTGCCGCACTGAATAACTGTTCACTAGAAACACTGGTGGGTGGAAAGCAGAGATATTTTAATGCAATTATTCGCAAGATAGGGTACAGTCTGGAATTCCAATATGAATACATATCGACATACCGTTGAGGTTTTGGTTCAAACAGATCGCAATTAAACTTTATGGGCGTACTTCGCCGAAATCCCAATTTTAGGCTGAAACCAAAACCGATACCGAAATTTCGGGCACTGTTAATTAGTTCACCATTTAAAAATTCTGTTGGTATATTTAATTGTATTATTGATTTCCCACTTCATTCCCAATTTAAATATCTTAAGCAACTAGCCGTGTTTTTTTACCGTCTTTTTTTGTAATTAATATCCATCCTGTCATCCACTATTTCTTTCGCCTCACGTGGTGTATTTAATATTATCCATGTTTCCTGTCCTTCACATGTTTTTAGCTCTTCATCAATAGCATCGTTCCTTCCTTTTTCTACAGCTTTTCTGAAAAGTCTTTTCGTTCCTCATCTTCGCATTTTTCATTGATTCTACAGTCTATTTGATTTTTCATTTCCTTTAACTTCATTTCTATGATTTTCACACTCATGATTTATACATTTTTTAATTAATTCAGCTTTAGTAATTTGGAATTTTTTTAAATTGCAATAGAAAATATTTTCAAACATCAAAAATGACATTTGCCGATTTTAAGTGATTTTTGTGTTAATCTACATCATCGGCATTGTTTATGAGTAACGTTAAGTTCTTTAAAATAAAGAACCCAACTTTACTTTACAAGGTATTGTAATTTAAACGTCAAGTGTCCAAAATTGAGTTCTTGTAAAATGAAAGAACATTTTTTAACTGTATAAGAAATTTATATTCAAACGGCAAAAAAGTGATATTTACCGATTTTTTTTGTTAATCTGCTTTATCGGCGTTGTTTATAAGTGAAGTTGACTTCAAAACATTTAAAATGTATTCTACTTTAGTAAGAGAGGTAAAAAAATCAAAAGATAATTATTCGTTTTAATTCGATTCGTGTTGTAGATGTAATTAAATAAAACTCAATTAAATTAACCAAGTTACCCTTCGTGAACTGCGGCCAGCGGCAGAAACGTTTGGATTATTCAAGAGAAGGTAATGCTGAGATTTGTTTAGAAGCCCCTTTTGGTCGCATACATTTTTAAAACTTACGATGTAAACTCAACCGGAATAAGAAACGAACACTTTTATTTTATAGAGTTTTCTTCACAATGTAAGCTCCAAAAAGACATCACCTGACATTTAATTATCGATTTTTTTATTTTAGAGTTTAATCACGTTTTATTTAGTTTTCGCTTCATGCAGGTATCAATGAAACCGTATCATTCCATGTGGGTCTCGTGTCATTAAAATGGGAAAAATCGATTTGGTGATACTAAATTCCTTCGTTTGTTGCGTTTTATTTTGCTTGTACTTTAGTAGAGAGCAGCACAAAGGAAGTAAATATGAATTTAGGTTGGTAGTAATGTAATATTGAAGGTCCATTAATGGAGATCGATAAAGAGACCTCTTCTAAGGAAACACAAATAATACGCTAGAAATTCGATAGTGCTTTTTAAATGTTACTTTAAAATAGAAAATTTAAAGGTAAACTTGGTTTGGTCACGGAAAATTAATCATTTATATCTTATTGTTAGATGAAGTGTGTCCTCCCCATTATCACTTCATTGTGTTTTCTATTATAATAAAGTTTTTTTTGTTGTCTCTTTCGATTGAGGTGACACTATATCAACAATAATACTTCAGCCATCAATCAACGTAGAAAGTTGATTATTTTTTTATGACTTGCTGATTCAACTTATCGGTTTTCATAAATTACATTCATTTGTACGTATAGAAAAGGAAGTGAAATACTCGAAATATTCCTCGATGTAAAAACGAGTTACAACAACAATGAGTTACTTTATCCAACTAAAATGAGCGTATAGATAAAAATGAAATGAGCCGAAATGGTACTTCAATTACTCGTTCCTATAAATGTCATGCGTTTTTAAAACCGCTTCAACAGCAATCCATTACGTTTTAAAAAGAATGCAAACATTGCGTTTGTTAAAAGCGTTTTTTTTTTGATCCTATAATTACGCGGAGCAAAATTGTTGTACGCAATTTCGTTTCTGTTTCCAATCAGATTTTATGTTTTTTTTTTAATGCTATAATTTCTAACAAATGTAATTGCCCTAAAATATCGAACTGGAGATATGAATTTTAGTTCTAGATGTAGTTAAGGTTGGATCTAAATCTAGATCAGTTCGGTTTAGACGCGAAGTGCTCTCGGATTCTAAACCCGCATGATTCTAGTTTTAGGTATAGTGTTAGTTTAATAAAAGTCTACAATAAACTAGTACTATATCACAGTTCAGATGCACGGCTAAACGCAAATATCGCTAGTTTTAGATCTAGTGTTAGTTCTAGTTATATGTCATTAAATCAAATATCTCTAGAACTAGAAACATTCGGATTTATCTAGATCTAGTATTACTTCTGGTTTTACTTAAATCCAGAAAGATGTTCGCGTGAGTGACATTTTAAGCCCGTTCACGCCCGCTCACGATCTATACCCACGCACGCCACTCACGTGAATATCATAGATGAATCACTTGACTCACACTCGAACGAGTGATCAAATGTATGAATCATGATTACTTGTTAATTTGGTTATTAATTAATCGTGTTTAGCAGAATTAACAGTGTTTAGTTTTATTAATCATATTATGAAACAAATAAGACTGTAAAAAAATAAATAATAAAAACTGCCATATGCGAAATCGGATTTTTTAATTCTAATTGCGCGGATGAGCATGCGTAAACGATTGCTGATTTTTGGATGCGGATTTAATGGATGTAGAGTTATAAAAAAGTTACATACCAGCATTTTAATGAAAATAATATTTTTATTATATAATACTCGTATGTTACCTACACTATTTTATACAAGGAAATTTACAGGTAGAGATTTACAGATTACCTAGGAAATTTACAGAATACTTAAAACGTTTAGGTATTTACCTAGGTATTTTATAAAATATCGAATGTCAAGCTGATGATGTGTGTGAAAGGCTCGAACAAGGAACCCAAATATAGGAAATCCTCAAGGGACTTGAAAATCGATTCGTTTAACTGAAGTTCGTTATAGGCAAAAATTTCAAAAAAATCATGAATTAATATATTTAAATTAACTTGACGACTTTAATTATTATTAAATTAAATAAAATTAAGGAATTTAGGAAGAAATTGAAAGAAATCTGTCAGATCTCATGGTATCAAGTTGGGTTGGGTACCATCCCTCAAATTGAATGGTATGAAGTTTGAGTTTAATCCGAATGGTTCATATTGAATTGAACTTTGAAGTTTTGCTATTTTGGATATGTTTTTTTTTTTATTTTATGAAGGATGGCATGAAGTTGAAACTTGACTCAACCCAACTATAGAAGAAAAAATCAAACAAAATGTGAAAAAAAAATCACGGAATATTTCCAAAAATTAAAAATTGTTCCTTTTTTTATGTATGGGCTAATATTGAATGGTACGAAGTTGGAGTTTAACAAAACCCAGCCACAGAAGAATTTTGGATTTGATGTTATATAAGAGATGGCATGAAGATCCACTTCATGCTTTAGGAAGATTAACACAACTCAACTATAGAAGGAAGAATCAAAATATTCCGTGATTTTTTCTTCTATATTTGGATTGGATTGAGTTTCAAGCTCATACTTAATAATTTGAAGTTGGAGCTCAACCTAATTCAACTATAGAAAAAGTCACGGAATATTTCCAAAAAACTTTAAATTCGTTATGACAAATGTTATGGGTTGGGTTAGCTTGCTTAAGTTGGGTTGGGTTTGGTCCATATCATTCTTCAAAAATCATAGATCAATACAACTTTTGGAAATAAACTTTATAAGTGTCAATCAATTTCTTCATTAAACATTTCTTCTTAAACATATATATACATATAACATGGAACTCAACAGTTAAAGTAATTAATACTCGCAATTTTGAGATTTTTGAAAAAGCTTCTAACATGTTAATGTCTTATGTCTTCTAACATAAAATGATAGCAATTGATTCTATACATCTTCAGTTTACTTAATCAATGTAAGTCAATTAAAAAATATTATAGAGATGTTTTCCAGAAAAAACAAAACATTTTTGCAAGTAGATTGATTGGTCTTGACTAAAACGGTTCTACTGCACTAAATGCACCTCTGAGATGCATAATCAATGTTGAAAAACATAAAACAATTGTTTTTGAGATTTTTAAAAGTGTTTTTAAGAGTGCGTAATTGTGCAAAACAATTGAAAAACACTAAATGAGATGTTTTTTCAGAAAATGCAAAACAAATGATTATGCGATATAATGATTGGTAGTGACCACCCTTAATCAAAGTTGGCAAATTGAAATTAATAGATTTTGTTGTTCTTGAGAGTGTCAAAGGTATCAAAAGCAATAATCTAATTATTTAGATACATCTTCGTTTAATGTACACAAAATAATTGTAAATACTAAATGAGACGCTTAGCAGAAAATACAAAAATTTTGGATTATGGAATATATTAACCAAAACGGTTTTAATGCACCAAAAATACTTTTCCCATGCACAGCTAAAGCCTGATGTTTTTAGTTCTATGTCTAGTATTAGTTTTAGTAATAGTGGTTCTCAGACGATTTTAAAAATTATTTAATAATGCCGCACACTGACCAAACCGGAGCTCCGTTAAAATATATGCGGATGCGGATGCATATGCAGATACTGAAAACAATGCCGATTATCTGCAGTAGTGGATGCGGTTATCCGTTATATCACTCATTTTATGATATACACTTAATATAGATATGGACTTCACTAAAATCGTATTTACTTAAAAATTGATTAGAATATTGACATCAACATTTATTTATTGAAAATGTTGCTAATAATCCGGAAAACATCAAAAATTTAAATTAAATATATAATATTCTTCCGTTTTTTATCACTAGCTATTAATTAAGTGGAATAAAAACAACTTGTACTAATTCAGTGATAAAAATTTTATTCATTCGACCGGTTTCGGTTTCTTATTAAACCATCTTCAGGAATTCCTAAAAAACAGTGGAGTTACAATGGTTAATGGCAATTATGAACAGTTTTTAACACATTTTAAATGTGTTACAGAAATTTTCTTCATTTGAAAAGGACTACTTACGTCAACAAAATAAGAAAACAAAAATGTTAGGTTGAGTAAGTAGAAAAACAGAAAACATGGAACACAAAAAACGCTAATAAACTAAATAATCCACTAAAATAACTCTGTGTAACAAAATATGTCGTATCAACGTTATAAAAGTTAGGTTAAGCGTAATCGAATAAAGTTGGTTTTTAAAAATATAGCGGTAAAGTTCGAATATTAAACTAAATCAAACAAAATCAAAAACACACTTTACAAACGTTCGAAAATGTAAGTAGGCGAAATATAACAAGATATGTCATATTATTTTCTATTTTGGTGGTTTAGCTGGAGTATAAGGCACACTTAATTGTAAATATAAAGGGTTTTGAGTGAGATAAAGTTGATCATTCAAACATTCTGTTTGTGGATTGTTTTGTTTGAACTTTCCGATTTCATATGTTTCGAGTATCTTCAATAAGTGTCCTTTATTTTGTTGATGTAACAATACAGCGTTTTGTTCTTCATGAAAAACATGATCGTGTTCAGTTAAATGCCTCCCAAAATTAGAATTTGTTCTACTTTTATGTTCTTTTATTCTTGTACGCAGAGATCTACCAGTTTCCCCTATATATACTGCCCCGCAGGTAGCACAATTCAATTTATATACACCGTTGTTATCTAGTTTATCAATAGGGTCCTTGTTCCTTGTCAATAAGTTGCCTAATGTGTTGGGTGATTTAAATGTCAATTTTATGTTGTGTTTAAGGCAGATGCGTTTCAGTTTTTGTGTAAGATTCCCATGGTAATTCATTGACCTGTATATACAGTCTTTCTTGTTGGGAGATATTTGTGTTAAAGACGTATGTTGTGCCAAGCTATTTTTCCGGATGTGGTACTTTACTAGTTTGTCAATTGTATTTGAAGGAACTTTATTATTCATGGCTATCTGTTTAATTATATCAATTTCTCTATTTATCGTAATATTATCAAGTTCAGTATTATATATAAAAGGTATAGTTATATCTGTTTGAGTTGGTTTTCTATATATTATATAGTTAAGAGTATTATTCACCTTCAACATTGTTAAGTCTAAGAAGTTAATAGTATTATTTTGTTCAATTTCATGTGTAAATGTCAAATTGTTATGTATTGAGTTCAAATATTGATGTAGTTCATTGATTATTGTCGGGTTATCAGTATCTAAAATAGCAAAGACATCATCAACATATCTAGACTACGATAGGATATGTTTTCTTAAAGGGTTTCTGTCATTATTCAGGATGAAATTATTTTCAATAGAGTCTAGGAAAATATCTGATATAAGGCAGCTCAAAGGGGAACCCATAGGCAATCCTTCTTCAAACTTATATATCTTATTATTGAAGGAACAAGTTTTGTTCAATACAAAGTTGAAAAAGTCTGTGTAAACTTTGAGATAATGTAACATCCTTCAACTCCGTGTCCAACAACTCCTTAAGCAAACTGAGTGTCTCTATAGTTGGCACATTTGTATACAAGTTATATAGGAAATGATACCATAGTGATCTTTTTGGGAAGAGTTGTCTTGAGTTTAGAAATAAATTTTAATCTATTGGTAATTGTGTTGGTTGGTCTAAAAGTTATATTGTCTTTAAAAAACTGGATCAAAAATTTTGAAATCTTATATGTGGAGGAGTCAATAGATGACATAATAGGTCTTATAGGAATGTTAGGTTTGTGCAATTTCGGAAGTGAATATAGGCGAGGTGTCTTCGGGTTCATCGGTAGTAATGAAGTAGGTTTTTCTGTGTAACTAGATAAAACTTCCTTCATATTATTTAGTATTCTTTTAACTTTATTATGGAAAGTGTTTAATGGATTTTTTGGGAGAATTTTAAACTTATTCTCATATAGAAAATCTTCAGTTTTCTGGATATACTGGGGTTTATCCAGTATAACTAATCCTGCATTTTTGTCAGCGATTGTGAAAACGAGGTTGTTAGCTTCTTTTTTATTTTTAATAGAGGAAAGTGTTTTGAGTTCTCTTCGCAACTTTAACGTTGAAATTTTAGGTTGTTGTTTTCTGAGACTTTTGTCTTCATTGACTATGGTTCTGCAAATTTCTTTTCTGAATTCGTCTTTGGTTGGGCAACTTCTTAAGATTGCTTCTAGTTCTATTGTTGTTCTTCTAATATTGGGTTTTGTCACAATTGTATATTTATGTCCTTTGTTCAAAAGATCCATTTCCTCCGAGTTAAAGATTGCTGAGGAGAGATTTGTTACTCTTGGATGGAACTCTCGTTTACAATTGTTAACCGATGGATTATGTTGTTGTTCTAATCTGTTTCGTTCCCTCCTCAAAGCGTCCAACTTCTTTTGTTTCCTTTCTCGGCTATGAGTAAGATGTGCAGGTTGTAAGTCCGTTGTGTATGTGATTATATCCTCCAACTCTAAATGGTGATAATGGATTGACAACTCTTGATATATATATAGTAATTCTGTATTAATACCATGGATTGTATTGTAATGTCCTCTGACTTCCTTTTTTAATCTATTTGTAATCAACTTTTAAATTATATTCTTTCTTACTTTACGAACTGATTTAGCAACTCTGCATATTTCAATTGAAGTAAAACTAGAACTAACACTAGACCTAGAAGTTGAAAGTTTCCGTATTTTTTCAAACGCACAGCTAAACCCGAATCTTTCCACTTCTAGGTCTAGTGGTAGTTCTTGTTTTATATCATTAGATCTAACTCTAAATCTAGAACTAGAAATATTCGGATTTAGCCGTATATCCCTCAAAACGGCAAAATCTGAATGATTCTAGTTTTAGATTTAGTGTTAGTTCTAGTTTTACTTCAATTGAAACATACAGAGTTGGGTTGGGTTTAGCCGTGCATCTGAAAAATTCAATCTCTACAAAGGATAGTTTCTGAAGTACAGTACTTTTACAAACTGATTTGGCAATCCTGTATATTTCAATTGAAATAAAACTAGTATCTATTGTTAATACTAAATTTAAAACTATAATAATTCGGGTTTAGTCGTCTTGAGAAATGTTTTGACAATTATGAAATATTAATAATATATGGGTACGGTGATACTAAGTGCATTTTAAGTAAAGTTTATACAATATTCTGTAATATTTATACAAATACACAGATTACACAAAAAATGAACCTCCTAAAGCAACGATCAATCACAAAAACTAAAATTCATTAAAAATTCTAAGCCGAAATAGGGAAACTACAAAAAATTTTCAAACTGAACACTATTTACAGCCAAATAAGCCTAAAAATGACGTCAAAATCTATCCACACTCCTCAAACGAATATCAACTGAGATTTGTTGTATTACAGCTGTTATTCTCTCTGATTCATATCTGATCAAGATTATTATTATCAACGACGTCATTTCTAATGAACGATTTGATATATTGATCTTGTAGACGGATCTATCCTTTATCAAAATAGGCACCCGAAACATGCAATCCATTTAAAATAATAAAAAAAAAAACATTGGAAACAATTAAATATTTCCTGAAAGTGTGCCGCAATTAATAAAGAAACTTTTATTTGAAAGAGTTTTCTTTAAAATCACGAAGTTGTATTCCAATTATTTGACTGACTCTGCATTACTGCAAATTATTGAATGAAATGAAGATGTTTATACTAATTTCAGAAAACCTTAAGAATGCTGGTCGGAAGGCCATCAAAGAGTGGCAAAGATTTAAGTTTTATTTGAAGACATAAGATGGAAAAAGTTAACAACAATAACAATGCATTATTAGAACATTATTTGATTGTAGCCCGTCGCTCGCAAGCGATGTCGGCAGAGTGATACTAAAATCGTCTTATAGGATACTTTATATATTTATTATGATATATAGAAGGAACGATTTCGGTTCAGATCGCCGAGGTCGCTTACGTGTGGGACGCTGGATTTGAAATATCGACAGAAAGTCTTCATTCTGAATGATTTTAGCCGAAAATCGTCTTTTAGAACACCAGGTATTTACAACAATATACAACTGATTTGAAATATCAACAGAAAAGTGTTCGTTTCGGAAGATTGTAGCGCCTCGCCCCCAAGCAATCTTAGCACAGTGAGACTAAAATCGTCTCATAGGACACTATATATTTACTAAGATACATAAAGAACAATTTTATCTCAAATCGCCGAGGTCGCTTGCGGGCGAGGCGCTGATTTGAAATATCAACTATTGATCCCGTTCATTTTGGAAAAGTACTAAATAAAAATCAATGCACACTAAAACACTAAATAACATCAAATAGTCTAGTATAATTGTATTAACTGTTGCAACCCTCTCCCTGAGACGCTTCCTCTTTTATTGGTAGACGTGGAACAGGAAACACTTCCGATGATGCCGCCGTCTTCTTGAAAACCAGAGCCTTACCTTCCCCTTTCCTCTTCTTCTCCTTGCGTTCCGCATCTCCGTTCCTGCGTGGGGGTCCCCTTTGTTGTGTGGATACCGCGGCTTTCCACCTTCCTTACTTTGTTTAGCATGCTGTAGCAGCAACTTTATATTTTTAATGAAATAAAATTTATATTTCATTTGTTATTTTATAAACATTTATCAACTGTTCATCATAAATAAAACGGCACAGCCAAAAATAAAATATCTCTTGAACAAATCAATATTTTATAGATATTTGGCTTATATTCATAGTCACACTTTATCTTGTACGCCTCGTTTTAGTACTCGATTTTTCTGTTTATAGCCTATGATCTACGGCAAAAAAATTAACGATGGCATTTCACCTTAGCTCCAAGATCTGCATAATTTTTTCAACATTTCCACACTGTAGCTCTTTTTCGGATACCGCTCTATACTCTTATTTTATTTCTTCGAATTCGGAACATAAAAACAATGCGTGCTCTCCATAAATCCAGCAGTCCTCTGATTCTGTTCGTCTAACCCTCTTTAGATAGTTACCAAAAATGCCGTGGGTCTGGATCATAATAATATGTTTCCCTACAATCTCTGACCACCCAGGATGTCAAATCTAGAATTACAATTTTAGTCGAGTCCAAGTTATTATTCTATCTCTCGCATCATTCCTCTATAAATTCGGTTCTAAGTACCCACTTGAAACTGTTTTCACTTTGATGAAAAAAAGATGAGTACCCCGTAACTCATCTTTTCAGCCATGAGATTGATCCATGGCATTCCAGATAGCACCTCTACTCCGACACAAAGGAAGTTGCGCTAAGCAGAGGCAATCTTGTATGTGTTGAATACAGTAATCTTCTATAATGTTGATTTATCAGGACTTCCCTCCATGTCGACGCAGTGTACAATAAGACTAACATCGCTGCACTTACAATGAGCTTTCTTCTGCTAGCTCTCGGTGCTTTCACATTTGGCATTAATTTTAGAAGTAATGTAGATATACATAACATTTTTTTAACTATTTCGACTCATCATATTATGTTCTTATTTATGTGCATATTCACATATTTAACACTTTTTGAACTGTGTAACCCCATACGTCGATACTCAACTTTCTAATCTTTCGTCATCCTTGCAGGAACTCCATTTTAATCTTCGCAGCGGCCACTTTCAGTTTTATTTCTTGGAGCCTTATGATGATCACTACAATCACCAGATCGTCTACCTATGATATAGTTCATCCCGTCTTCTAAATCGACTCTGATTATGTCGTTGCAACGCACGTTCCATAATGCATGGACCAACACTAGTCGTTGGTGCACCACTATAAATGGGCACGATTGTTCCATCCGGAGTTATTATACCACGATTTGAAAGATATGTCTAGATCATTTCAGCTAAGTAGTTACTAATCCCTCCCATCCACAAACATTAACCATTTCTTCCCATGGGACTGAATAGAACGCATTCTCAATGTCCTCAACAGTATTATGACACGGTGCTCCCTCCTCTTTTTCTTTATTTTCTTCATTATTTCTTGACTCTCTATACATCCTGCGTCGTAGATTTGCCTTTTTTAAACCCATATTGTACGTAATGGAAAAGAGTTTTTTCGTTTACATTTTCATCTAGGCTAGAACATAGATGCTAAAGCTAACTAATCAAACCCAACTCAAGAGGTAAGTTCCAACCTAACCATAGGTCTTAACCATCTTGAAAGACATATAACTAAATTCAAGCGGTTCTAGTTCTAAATCTAAATCTACTAGGTGTATTAGTTTTGATCTTAGTTGATGATTGTAATAACTATTTATTATATCGCGAATTTAATGTATTCTCTTTAATTTTTGGATAATTAAAGCTAATTTGACGTTTTAAACGTCAATTTAACTGTTTTTTTATAAACATCACTAATTATTCAATGTTTTTTTTGTATTTTAAGGGGGATGACTGCTGCATCGCGCAGTGGGGCTTTCAAGGACGAAACAGGCCAATCGCTCGTCACAAAATGATCGGGAAACGATCCCGATGGACCCTCCGCAAGCAGTCCAGGTTTACTTCAGCGTGGGTCCGCGCCACGAATCGGCTATTTTCTATTCCAACTCGTCGACGGACCAAATCAAAGGTAAATAAGCAACATTTGCGAACGAGAAACCCTTCGAGGGAAGAATAAATATTTTTTCCTTTTTTATTTGTAGCAACAAAATAACTCAGGATAGAATTCTCAGTAAATTCGTTTCAAAATAAATCTTATTATTTCGAAAATAATTAATTAAAAGTTAAAATTATCTTTGTAAACAATTTGTCGTTGCAAGTTGCAATGGGAGAAACAGAGTGGAAGTCATTAATCGAATACTCTGGCGAGAATATATCCATCGGAAAGAAGGGGTTTTTAACGATCTTCTCTTGATTGCTTTTCGCGCAACGTTTATTGTTTCCAGCTATAGAACGCGCACTCCCTTCGTCGTTGGATATACCAAAGTTATATATAGATGGTGTTTCAAGAACGCCGCCCTTATACTTCTATCCGCGACGATCTAATACGTTACGACCAATAAAACTAACACCCGTGGGTTTGGGACGCGATGCATTAGAAAGGCATTCGCGAACCACCACGTGATAATGAATTTCTATAAATAGGATAGAGAACGATGCTATTTCTAAAACACACCGCAGAGTTTCTTGTTTTTTTATAGTACATAACTTCTTTATTAAGTTTTTTTATTATCTATCAAGACCAAAACATTCAGTTTCTTACAACATAGTTGTGGGGTTTAGTACCTTCACTCGAATAACTCCTTCATGTTTATACATGCTGTTTATATAGGCTATTAAATGCATATAGATATTTCATGACCTGCTAATAAAAGAATGAATAAAATCTCTTAAAATCTCAATTCTTTGCATGATTTGTAGAGAAAAAAAATTTTCGACATTTTTGCATTATTGTAAAAGAGTAAATACATTTTTGAACAGCCTGTATAATAATAATGAATATAGACCGATGGCACTCTATTTAATGACATCCATGCCGCAACTGTCACAAATTTTAACGTTGTAGCTTCATCAAGCTCAAAGCTATTCAGGTTTAAAGAACACAATATTAATAGTGGCCAAGAAAATGTTTTATAAATTATTTTGAACTCCGTACTGCCGTAGAGAAACTGAAAATTCCTGCTATTCGAAAAGACGATGAGTTATATCTTTCCTAGCATAATTTGATAGCTAAGTAATACCGCATCACTTTTGTTTTACAACATTTCTCATGTCTGTCATATTAAGGGAGAAGGAGGCCAATGCGTTTTCAAATATTTACATACAGTGGAACTTCGGGTTACGAGTGTAATTTGTTCCGGACGGTAGCTCGTATCCTGAAATGCTCGTAACCCGAAACCATTTTTCTTATAAGAATTAATAATAAATAGTATTATTTATTAATGTTTATAACAATGGTTAAATAACATGCATAAAATATTAGAATAATTGTTTATCCTTTGAAGTTTCAAAAAGCGTCACTGATTCACTCCCTTTATCACTAATTTTATCTTTTCTCGATAATCTTGGTTCACATTTATCGGTATGCATAGCATAGCTTTTCTCTTAACACGTTGACATCTGGCACGGATAATAGGGGAATTGTCTTTTTTGAAAGACGACATCTTTTTTACATGTAAATGGTATATATGAGGGTAGAGAGCAAAAAAGATGTGATCCTCATGGCACTGCAGTACTCAAGTGCAATGAGATCCTAACTTACAAAAATTGTCTTTGCTTACTTGTTACAAACATGACATCTTGTAGAAACTGATTTTGCTTGTTTTTGTGCCATTGAACGTTCTTTTGCAAGTTCTGCGTACATTGCTAATTCTGCCTCCAGGTACATCGTAATATCAGTATGAGGAAAAATAAAAAAACAGTATCGGCTTAAACGATGTGTTTTATATTAACAAGGTTCAGTGCCTTGTTCAGCATAGGACATATTCTTTTTTGCCGATTGTTGTTATTGATTTCTTCACTTTACGTTAAGCTATCATTTTTTTCAATACCTAACATCTCAAGCACAAGCATCTCCCTGAATGAGATAATATGAATTTTCTTTTTTTGAAAATGATTGTAAATGAATAGCATATTGACTGCAGCAGTATTCAATAGAAGCTCAAAACCTATTTCAAAATAAGTTGACATTTGGTCTGAAAGGTCTATTCCTTGCTTACCCTTGTATTATTCTAAAACAGCAACTGGCTTACAAATTTCCCCTTCCACCCTATTTTTTCGTTCAGTTTCACTTTCCAGTAATTCCTTGCGAATTTTGTTTACGAACCACTTCTCCTATATTAGTTCTTTGTAAAAGGGAAATTGCAAATGGTACTGATGTATAAAAGTTATCCACTATATTTTGAAACTATTCATTACATTTTGCACCCTTGCTAGGGGAATGTTTTCCACTTCCTGTCGGATCTGTTGTTTCAAGGCTTGAATTGTTTGTGGTGGGTTATCTTGAAACATTTTACTATTTAAGTACCCCCACAAGAAAAAATCGCACGATGCGAGGTCCGGTGAACGGGAAGGCCAGGTGATTTCGAGAAATCACATGATAGGAAATAATCTGTTAACAATATTCATGCTTACTCTCATGCATCATACAGTAACTTTTGTGGAGTGAAGTGGCTCTTGATGCATTTGTCTAGGATTTATGTTACTCCAGCATCTAAAGTTCTGCTTATACCATACAAGTGACGTAACCGAGCAAATGGAAATGGGCGTCCAACGCTCCATTGTTACTGAATACTAATATCAAAGAAACATGGTCGATAGCGTCCCTACCACCTCCGAATAACACGGCGCAATCACCTTGTATAACTACTCTTTTAGTAAGTCCAGCAGACTACAGTCCATTAACTATTTGTCATACTTGTAGCTTTTGTTGAAAATATACTACTGGGAATATAATAATAATTGGCTTCGAAAAGGAATCATTGTTTCATCAACAGCTATCACTTCTCCAAGCACATATTCGACATTGAAACGTTCCTTCATCATATGAATTAGATTTCTAATTTTGTATAATCTATCACTTTTGTCAGCCGTCGAATTATCAACAAAATAAACGAATCTCAGCAATAATCTATTTCCTCTCATCACTTTTGGAATGATAAAATTTTTATATAAACTATACAATATACTCAAAACTATACATATACACTACTATACTTCATACTCAAAACTTCTGCGTCAAAAAATCCCTGTATATCTACATGATAGTTACACTTGATTTTGTATATCGATGTAATCAATTTTGTATAATTCTCAGCCTAAAAACTGCATATGAAGTGGGAATTTGTTGGTGAATTGTAACTGACGTTTCATGATCCAATTCATCCTCAGTTTCCGATGATACGTCATCCACCTCAAATTGGCAATAAGCTTCATTCAGAATCACCATCACTCTCAAGTCTTTTTATAAGTCTCTGACAGAACCTCGTTTAGCTGATGGTTTTATTCATGTAATTGCTTGTTATATAACTCGTCAACGCTGAGGTCCTCGCTATGTTCTGCAACGCGCTCTTCTTTTTTTAAAACCACTTTAGGCTACAACTTTCTTTACGCAGAGTTGATGTTCTTTTTGTGACATCCTGCTTTGCTGCGTCGATGAATTGTAAACAACGTACAATGTCAAAGTGATTTTTCTAAAACTCTTGTAGGATAAGATGTGTGTTCTCAGTGATGGCAAAGCAGAGTTTGAAAAGCCCCTAAATAAACAATTTCTTGCAGTTAAGGATGACTTATTGATCCATCGGCTACAGAACGGGCGCTATGTTGGAAGATATACAATTTTTATAAATCTAAACTCCTCCAAAATGTTAATTATTCAAAGTTTTCTGAGGAAAATCATTGTAGAAAAGTTATTTTTTCATCTCAGGACTCTGCTATTTGATATCCACATAATAGGTAGCTTATCTTTTTGCACTTTGCTCATTTTGAACACCCATATGGGTAAATAAGGAGAGGCTTAATCTTCATATCATACTCGCATTAGCACATAAGACAAGAGTCAGGCGGCCTTCTATTGGTTTGTAGCCTGGTAACTTGCTCTCCTTTTGTGTTAGTAAAAAAATCGTTCGAGAATCCTGTGAACAAAAAAGTATCGTTTTGACAGTCGCTGAGTACTACGCAACATGAACTTCTAAAAGCACTTCCAAAAAGATATTCTCAGTAAGATCGTCTATGTAAAACAAATAACGTATTTATAATATTGACCCGATATAATTGCTAATTAGGTTTATAAGTCCTACAAAGTTGTAAGGAGAATTTTAGCACACCTATATTAATTGAGGAACAAAGAATATCGCAGCATACAGTTTATTGGCAATTTTATGCACTTCCTTTAACATTATTCCTTTTTTTTCACAATATCTTGCTTTTGTGGTTTTGTGGTACTCTTCTTATTATAAATAAAACTAAGGTTTTTATCATACTAAACGTGAGTCTTCGTCATTTACGCATTTGCGAAGACTCACGGTGATTTACGTCATTTATACAAAAATTTCCTAGTAGTACAAATATTTATATATTAAAAATATAAATTTCCAACTACTTGATTAACCAAAGTTCAAACGTCAAAGTTCCTTCTTTTTAATCTTGCTAATTGTCATAGATATAAATTTTAAAAATTTTGAAAATTATAATATTGTTTTAAAAATCTCACATTAAATGAAATTTTCATCAAGTTCTTACCTGATGATGCATCAGAGGATCGTTTTGCATATCGGTTTAAACACTGAGATTACTCAATTCTTTCTCTAAGAGTTGAAATTAAAATTCTTGCACATGAAATTTTCATGAGCAGTCGTCGACTTTCAAGCTCAGCTAAATACTTTAATGGGGTATTCTGGGCCGGTGACTTTCGTCGCGTTCTCGCCTAATTGAGAAGGCTTGTGCTTTCAGCTTGGATTATGAAAATTCGAGGGAACTAAAACACCTCCGGGTTTCCCACGATTTCCAATTCAATAAAATCTTGCGTTTTAAATCTTAATGTTTGCCTTCCTTTTTGTAGATTTGTTTAGGTCCGCAGCAGAAGTTTGTCCGCGTGATATTATAAAATTATATAACAAATCTGGTCAGTTACTGAATGTAACCCAAGAGCTAAGGGGTAACACAAATTTGCTGCAAGTTTTATTCTAAACAATTTTCGGTAACATGCTCCGATTGACAAATGTTTGCCTGTGTGTATAGTTATTTTTTATAAACATTGCAGATTCAAGAATCACTGCGAAAACTGCACTCAATTAAACATTTTTTCTGCTCTGTCCAGTGTTGTTAGAAGACTAGTTGTACAATAAACTGAAATTATTTTGTATGTTGTAGATTATTTTGTGTGTTGTGTATTTTATTGACAATTTATTGTATTTGGACTAACTATAAATTGTTCCGTTTTCGCAATTAGTATTGTATTGGAGTAGTCGTCCGCTAATAAAACCAGTAAAGCATCAATTACCAGGAAGGTCTTTGTTGCATGAATTAAAAGAAATAGGTAACAGTCTCAATATCGATCCTTACAGTATTCCTTGTAGAACCCGTTCTTATTTTGATACTAGTTAATTTCCATTTCGATCATAAGTGATGTTATGGCTGTCTGGGAGGTCAAATCTGAACCAAACTAGCGCAATACCTCTAATTCCCATGGATTTCATCTTCATTAAAAGGCTGTCGTGATGAACATTATCAAACGCATCGCTTAGATTTGTCATTATGCAACCGGGAAGTTGCGAACCTTTGTGAAAGGTATTGAAGCGATTGGTCTATAATTCGAAAAGTCTGATTTGTCACCTTTTTATACAATAGGCAGAGAGTAAGTTGCAGATACCGGATCTTCGTCGTAACCAACTGCGAACGTATTATTTAAAGACATTATGACAGATTTTACCGCAATCGGATCAGTCAGATAAAACGAAAATGTTCTCTTTAAGACAATATTTGTTTTAATAGTGTTGTGTAGTTGTAGATTAATCATTTTATTTGCCATTTCATATAATTTTATTTATTATATTAATTATTATTGGCAAAATAGATATTGATTGCATTCAATAGTTCTTTACTGCGTTTGTAGTTGTATTGAAAACCATTTAAATCGAATTCTTCAAAATATCGAATATTGGAAAAAAGGACAGTTTCCATTAATTTCAAGTGATGATATAACCAAAATTTGTTTTATAATAAATAATAACAGAGCATTTATTTATCTTTATTACATGAACAAAAGATCCAAGTTTCCACCCCTTAATGTAGAAAAATATGCTTGAATGTGAAATCCATTTTTTAAATTTAAAAACCTTTATAAAAAAGAGCGAATACGCTTTTTAAAAAGATGAAGACTTTATTTCTTTATCATCTGATCATATATTAAAAATGAAGTTTGAAGAGGTTTTGAACAGTTTTAAATATTTTTTTTCAAAGGGAATATCGAGCACTTTCTAAAAGGGCACTTCATATTTTGCTACTGTTTTGAACGTCGTATCAAAAGGCACTCTTAGTCTTTCTAACTAAAGTTGGTGCTCCGCTACTTTTTTTGCAAAATTGGGTCGCCAAACTTATAAAATGATTCGCAAATTTCCACGTAAAATTAATAAACCTAATTCTCTTTTTACATGAAAAATACGTTCCCAAAAAAATCATGTAAAAAGAGAATTAAGTGTAAACAATATTACAAAAATTCTTTTAGAGTTCATATAAGAATTTATTTTGTGTGAGTATTTCAGTTTCTTATTGAAATATCAAGCTTTTATGTCAATCTAAACTTGTGTCATGTTATATCATAAACTTAGAAATGTGCTTAATCATTTTTGAAAATTCTTAAAAAATCGAATTCTTAAGATATCTGGGATTTGTTTGTGATTTATAAAGTGTATATTTTTTAAAAAATAAAACTATTCGTGAGTAGCTCAATTCGTTTGGGATATCAAGTTTTGAACTCAACCAAAATTTGTGGAATTTCATAAAATTAAAAATTACTATAATCATTTTACAGAAATCTTAAAAAATCTACTTCTTACGATATCTTGATGATTTTTTTGTGATTTATAAAGAAAAGTATGCACTATTCCGAAAAGAAATCTATACATGAGTATCTCAATTCGTTTTTAAGATATCAAGTTTTGAAGTCAACCTAAACTTGTGTCATTTCGTAAAATTAAAAACGTCTCCTTAATCATTTTTGAAAAATCACAAAAAAAATCGAATTCCTAATATATCTTGATGATTTTCTTGTGATTTATAAAGGAAAGTATGCACTATTCCGAGAACAAATTCATACATGATTATCCCAATTCGTTCTTGAGATATCAAGTTTTGAAGTCAACCTAAACTTGTATCAATTCATAAAATTAAAAATGTCTCCTTAATCATTTTTGAAAAATTGGAAAAAATCAGGTTCTTAAGATATCTTGATGAAATTTTTGTGATTTATAAAGCAATGTGTGTACTTTTTCGGTAAAATCTATTCGTGAGTATCTCAGTTCGTATTTGAGATGCAGAAGTTTAGAATTGAATCAAAATTTGTGATATTTCACAAAATGAAACTTCCTATAATAATTTTTGAAGAATCGTACAAAATTTAATTCTTACGATATCTCGATAAATTTATTTGTGATTTATAAAGGAAAGTGTGCATTTTTCCAAGAATGGAACTATGCATGAGTATCTCAATTCGTTTTTGAGATATCACGTTTTGAACTCATCCCAAATTTGTGACATGTCATAAAACTAAAAATTTCCTTAATCATTTTTGGAAAATCGTAAATAATCAAATTCCTAAGATTTTTAAAGGACAGTATGCGCTATTCCGAGAACAAATCCTTCCGTGATTATCTCAATTCGTTTTTAAAATATCAAGTTTTGAACTCAATCTAAATTTGTAGCATTTGATAAAATTGAAAATTTCTTTAACCATTTTTGAAAAATCGATCGTATTCTTAAGACATCTTGATGAAATTTTTTATAATTTATAAAGGAAAGTATCTCAAATTGATTTCAAAATATCAATTTTTAAACTCAAACAAAATTTGTAGCATTTCGTAAAATTAACAGTTCTTGTAAACAAAAGTGTGCACATTTCCGAGAACAAATCAATTCATGAATACCTCAATTTGTAATTGAGATATCAAATTTTGAAGTCAAGCTGAACTCGCATCATTTCATAAAATTAAAAATGTCTCATTAATCATTATTGAAATTATCGTTAAAAATCGAATTCTCAAGAAATCTTAATGAAATTATTTTGTGATGTTTAAAGGACAGTATGCGCTATTCCGAGAACAAATCCATCCGTGAGTATCTCAATTCGTTTTTAAGATACCCAGTTTAGAATTGAAAAAAAATTTGTGAATTTTCATAAAATGAAACTTCCTATAATAATTTTTGAAAAATCGTATAAAATTTAATTCTTACGATATCTCGATACATTTATTTGTGATTTGTAAAGGAAAGTGTGCATTTTTCCAAGAATGGAACTATGCATGAGCATCTCAATTCGTTTTTGAGATATCACGTTTTGAACTCATCCCAAATTTGTGACATGTCATAAAATTAAAAATTTCCTTAATCATTTTTGGAAAATCGTAAATAATCAAATTCCTAAGATATCTTGATGAAATTTTTTGTGATTTTTAAAGGACAGTATGCCCTATTCCGAGAACATATCCTTCCGTGATTATCTCAATTCGTTTTTAAAATATCAAGTTTTGAACTCAATCTAAATTTGTAGCATTTGATAAAATTGAAAATTTCTTTAACCATTTTTGAAAAATCGATCGTATTCTTAAGACATCTTGATGAAATTTTTTATAATTTATAAAGGAAAGTATCTCAAATTGATTTCAAAATATCAATTTTTGAACTCAAACAAAATTTGTAGCATTTCGTAAAATTAACAGTTCTTGTAAAGAAAAGTGTGCACTTTTCCGAGAACAAATCAATTCATGAGTATCTCAATTTGTAATTGAGATATCAAATTTTGAAGTCAACCTGAACTTGTATATCATTTCATAAAATCATAAAATTAAAAATGTCTCATTAATCATTATTGAAATTATCGTTAAAAATCGAATTCTCAAGAAATCTTGATGAAATTATTTTGTGATTTATAAGGCAATGTGTGTACTTTTCCGGTAATAAATCCATCCGTGAGTATCTCAATTCGTTTTTAAGATACCTAGTTTAGAATTGAAAAAAAAAATTGTGAATTTTCATAAAATGAAACTTCCTATAATAATTTTTGAAAAATCGTACCAAATTTAATTTTTAAGATATCTCAATAAATATTTGTGATTTATAAAGGAAAGTGTACATTTTTCCAAGAACGGAACTATGCATAAGTATCTTAATTCGTTTTTGAGATATCACGTTTTGAGCTCATCCCAAATTTGTGACATTTTATAAAATTAAAAATGTCCTTAATCATTTTTAAAAGATCGTAAAAATTCTAATTCTTAAGATATCTTGATGAAATTTTTTGTGGTGAGTATCTCAATTCATTTTTAAGATATTAAATTTTGAACTCTAAGTTTTGAAATTTCTTTAACCATTTTTGAAAAATTGACCAAATTCTTAGTATATCTTGATAAAATTTGTCATAATTTGTAAAGGAAAGTATGTCAAATTGTTTTCGAGATCTTAATTTTTAAACTTAACCTAAATTTGTCGCATTTTGTAAAATTATCAGTTCTTGTAAAAGATATTCACTTTTCTCTTTAGCTCGTGTAAAAATAATTCGTGTAATAACGGAATTAGATGTAACACTATCAAAAATTTCGAATTATGGGTCCTGTAACATTTTCCTGGTATTTTATAGATCGCAATGTAAGAAATGTTAGGAAACGCTCGTTTAAGAGATGAATATTCATCTCTCTTTTTTGATTTAATGTTTAAGTATTTAGCATTTTTTATATAATTTTTTAACAGTATAATTTCAGTAGTTGTAGTTTGAAAGCCATATATGTAAAAGTTAATATATTATGATCTCAAGATCTTTTTCGATGGCTTCATCACCATGGCATTCTTCAATATCATTAACTTCAAAGTCGGTATCACGTTGATTCCATGCTAACACATCAGAATCTTCAAATGCAGCCTATAAATAAACATTCATAAATTAGGACATATGTATATGTTACTGTAAAAGCTCGACAATTAGTGAATCCTAGGATAGACGCGTTAAATCTAGGATTTACCAATCAGATATAGTAATATTAGGGTTTTACCAGGCTAAAGTGGTCAATCTTAAGATTCACTAGTTCGAATGGCTAAAAACAAGTTTACGTCAATAAGGAACGTATTATTAATGAAGGTTCCGAACAAAAAAAAGAAGTTATAAGAAAGAGTTATGAGAGTTAATACATGATAAGCTTCCGCACATTTAGAATTGCATAGCTTGCCGAATGATCTACATAAACATCTGTTGATGGAACATTTACTAGTACAGTTACATTTTTGGAATCCTTGGCCGCCAGATAAAGACATTTGTCGCACTGCACCTCTTACACTTATTTCAACGGCGGGAACATCCGCCGAACTGACAAAAATTTCCTTGCATGTTGTAAATTGGTTCCTGATAAATAACTGTGTAAGAAATCCTGCACTGGTTAAAAGACGATAAAATTCTTCATCTTGAATATCCATTGTAGTAGCCTACTATACTTCGGGGATTCTGACTTTAACTGTTTGTCCCACTGTTGCAGGGGGAAATTTCCTATTCGATAAAATTTTCATTTTCTTTTCCTGTTCCTTTAATGCTGGGTGAGCTTCGCACCTATGTCGCTTAATATTTGTTGCATTAAGATTGTTTAATTCAATTTCAATATTGTTGTCTCCGTGTAAAGTAGTTATTGAATCAGGTTCTAAGCTGCTAGATGCAACATCGCATGGCATTGTGTTCTCGTTATTTATCGTATCATTATCATTATTTTGAAGATCGTCATCATGAAACTGAGCTTTTTCAAGATCTTCGCTTTTTAAGTTTGGTAATACGTTGGATGGGATGTTGGCGTTGGAGAGACCCATTCTCATTGGACAACCAAACATAACTTTGTAAGGGGATCGCTGATTGCCTTCGTGATAAGCGTTGTTTTTCATAACATGAACAAATCTTAATGATTCGGACCACTTTCTACTAGCGTTCGTTTCCATCCAAGTTGCAATCATATTTTTGATATCTTGATTAGCATGTTCCGCTGAGTCTTGCGTCCAAATTTGACACAGTTCAGTTATTATTGCTTTTGCAAATTCCCTATATGCAATATGTTGAAGGGGGCGCACCATAATAAATTTAGAAAAGTGATCCTGATAAACAATGATAAATTTATAATCATTATCAGGGTATGATAGCATGTCGATGAAATCGACTTGACATCATGAATTCATTTCTGTGTATAATATATGTTTAACAACTATACCTTTTTTCAGCATACAGATTTTTTCTGATACGACTCACATAACTGCAGATATTGCACTAGCGATTCAACAGTAACATTTTTATATTTACGATTAGCTTCCTTCATCGTTCTTGTTTTCTCTCCGTCTCTCGTAGTAAGATATGCTTCATGTATTACCGTAAATAACTCTTCATAGGTTATAAAATAGCGTATATCTCCACATACCGGTAAAAGTGCGGCATAAGTTTCTCCTCACCACCAATACTCAAAATATCAAATCGTTTTAGCCGTCTGTAATGAAACCAATGTTTACATTTCACAAGTTTAGCCTCTTTCACTTCGCAAATGTAGTCAGTATATTACGTGTAATATAGAAATTGTTGTCAGAGTTTTTGTTAGCTACTATACAATTCATTTTATCCTAAAAATGCTTTGCATCTACTACCATTGTATCGTTAAATTGTACCGAAACACACCAATAACCAAGAAAACACGTGTATTGAAACATAGCTCTTGTTAATACGCTCAGGTGCATGCATACAAGCGCAAGTCTAACATTTACCAGCACGAAGTAGCAAAACTTAATATTATCCGATATGGTGTGGTAGAAGTCCCTCACATTTTTTCGTTGTTTTACCACATGAAAGTGGGAAAACCTAAGATTATCGCGTCCATTCTAGTATTTGATATTTTTCGGCCTTTTACAGTAACATATATAATCGACAGAAAGGACTTGGCTTTGGGTGTAATGTTCGCAAAAATTCAAGAGTTTTAGATTTTGCGTACTCATTAACTCACTGGCGTTATAGAATGGCGAGTAGCACAATTTTCCTCATGATCCAAGTATAAAACAATCCCATCTAAAATATTTCTCCAATATTTTGTTATAATTTCAAGATTAAAATGGTCCCAAGATACATTGTAACAATTTGCACGTCCTCACTTTTCAATTCATCCTTATTGGGATGAGGCTGCGCATTATCTAGTAGAAGTAAAGCTTTTACCAGGAGACCGCTATCGTTTTGAAACTTTTTGATCTTCAAGTACAAAATTTATTTTAAATTTAAGACATAGAAAGGCGAAAATTAAAATTTACCTTAGGCATAAAAGGCTTTACAGTTTTTTATTCTAACAATTTATTATAACACGATCTGATTCCCATCTGTTACCGTTGGTAGCTTGTGTACAAAGGAAATTCATCAAATTTTCATATTTCCCTGTTTCTCTCAATATCAAATGTGCAAGATTGTTATATTGTTAAAAATAAAATTGAGTTAAATATAATTTATAAGGCAATTTAGTTTTAAATCTAATTATTTTCCTTCTTTCTTACAGATTTGTTTAGGTCCGCAGCAGAGGCTGGTCCGCGCGATATTATAAAATTGTACAACAAATCTGGTCATTTATTGAATATAAACCAAGAGCTGGAGGGTAACACCAAAGAGGAAAGATACTCGCTGCAAGTAGTCGCGGCGAACGGTTTTGCAATGCTCCAAGAGAATACCGGAACGGACCTGAAAGTCCTAGAACAGAGAATATCCGAGTTAGAAAGACAATTAAAAGCCGATCTTCCGCTTCCATCGGCTGTTAAGCAACTTCAGAATCAGGTGGACGCGTTCAGGGAAAAACTGGAGACTACTGAGAGTCTTAGTTGGCTCGGTAAGTTATGGCGTAATTTATTTAAGAAATTCTAAAGTGTGTACACACCGAGGGCGACCGCTTCTCAAATATTTATTACGGGGGAGTTTCACTCGACAAATTTTACAACGGGACGGTAAATTCTACTTTTTCTTTTCGTTTACCTTTACATTCGCTTTGAGAGGGGAAGTTATTGTATCTCAAGTTTTACCATAATTTTCGCCCTGCGAAAACTTTTTTATTTTAACATTTCTGTGTCGCAAAGACACTTTTAATTAAAAATGAATTCATTAACCCTTTCTAATTTTAGGTTTTTACAAACAGTTACCAGAACCACTTTCGACTGAAGAATGCAGAAGGTTACAATACCGTAGACAAAGCGATTCAATTAAAAAAAGGGTTAAACAAAATTTTATGAACATATGGTAAGTTTATTTTTAATTATAATTAATTAAATAAATTGTTTTTTAAATTTAAATTAAGTGATGCTGAGGTATCTAATTCGGTGAAACAATGGTTGAGGATGCCGACTTTCGACAGTCGACAGTGGGAAGACGAAGAACTCCTGCTGCTTTTACAACAAATGTATCTCGAGTACGATTTTTGTTCGAAGTTTGCCATCGATATCAACGTCCTGCGCAACTTCCTTTACGAAACGTACAAGAATTACAATGACGTGCCATTCCATAATTTTAGACACTGCTTTTGCGTTGCTCAAATGGTAAATATCTTTAATCAATTTTAATTAAATTTAACTTTTTTGTGTTTTTATTAGATGTATGCGATTACTTGGGCTGTCGATTTACCATCAAAAATCGGCGATCTCGAAGTATTAATCTTACTAACATCATGCATATGCCACGATTTAGATCACCCCGGTTATAATAATATTTATCAAATAAACGCAAAAACCGAATTAGCGATTAGATACAACGATATATCGCCCCTTGAAAATCATCATTGTAGCGTTGCGTTTAGAATTCTGGAGAATGAAGACTGCAACATTTTCAAATCGTTCAGCGTTGAAAGTTTTAAGGTGGTCCGCGAAGGAATGATCCGATGCATTTTAGCCACGGATATGGCTAGACACAACGAGATTCTTTCGCAATTTAAAGAAACCGTGCCAGATTTCGATTACAACAATAAAGCCCACGTTAATTTGTTGTGCATGGTGTTGATTAAGGTATCGGATATTTCAAACGAAGCGCGACCCATGGAAGTCGCCGAGCCGTGGTTGGATCGGTTGCTCCAAGAGTTTTTTAAACAAAGCGATGCGGAGAAACTAGAGGGACTTCCGGTGACGCCTTTTATGGACAGGGAGAAGATCACGAAACCTTCATCTCAATGTTCGTTCATCGGTTTTGTACTTCTACCTTTATTCGAAGCGTTAGGGGAACTTCTTACTGAATTGCAGGTGAGTTCGTTTTAATTAACAAGAACCTTAGGGAATCTTAAGGGGGCGGGTGAAGGGACGGGGATGATTAAAAAAGTTGTTTTAAAACCGAGGGAATGCTCAAGAAGGGTGTATTAAAAATTAGGCACTTTTTAACTTCGAAATTATTTCCCTCTTTGATTAAAAGATTAAAATCAACCCATTTAAAAAACAAATTCTTTATCTTTTTGTTGTTTTTTTATCATCATGGAAGTTATCTGTCAAAATTAATTTTTGACAGAATTATATATAAAACCGATTTATTTTTTTTATTTTAACCTTGTTAGGATTTAATAGTTCAACCGGTGAGGGAGGCGTTAGATTATTATAGGCGATTAAACGAGGCGACCAAAGAGGAACGTTTGCAAAGGAAGAGCATAGTTGCTGAATTATCGGACATTCCATCATCACAAAGTTCGGACAGCGCGAACACCGTCACTGTCCTATCGAAATCGAGCTCGAGCGCGAGCGTCAAGCTAAAGAAGAGTCTCAGTTTCCAACAGAATCGATCGAGGTAAGTTTCTAATTTTAGAAAGCTATACGACCAAAATAACACCCCGGAAATCGAGTTATTAAAGATCATTAAGTAAAGAGCTTTCAATGTTAAATTGAAATTAAATTGAAACCCTTTGTTTGCAAAGTTACTTAAAAGCTTTCATTAAACAAATTGGACGTGATTTAAAATATTTCTGGTAATAATTTTATTAAATTACTCAAATTACATTTAATTTTATTAGTTATTCAGTTTATTTATTACGTTCGTAAAGTCCCTAGATTATTAAAGTACCGCGGTTTGCCGCCATTTTGGCTTGAAAAGTTACGCCGCAAATTTAAAATTCCAATAATAAAGGGTTATTTAGTGGAACAACAGAAAAAAAGTAAATCAAACAAATTTCTTAGATTCCCTAAATTTCAATTCTAAATCAAAAAGACTTCGACGTCTCGGCTTACGATAACTCTTACTTATGACGATTAACAAAATCATGTACAGATGGTTCAAATTTGATGTCCGAATACACTTGATTATTCGTCTAAATAGGCCAGAAGACATTATATTGCATCTAGAAGATAGTATACATCCTCTAGGTGACTTAACTCTGTTTCTAGAAAAGTTAATATTGCATTCAGAAGACTTAAAATATATCCAGAAGACTGATTGATACTGCTTCTAGAAGACTTAAAATATTTGCAGACGACCTACAATACTTCCAGACGACTTGCAATACTTCCAGATAACTTGACATACCATCTAGAATGCTTGAAATGTTTTCAGACGACTTACAATGCTTCCAGAAGACTTCATGTTGCTGTTAGAAGACTTGAAATGCTTCCAGAAAATTTGATATTGCATCTAAAAGACTTGATTTGCTGCCTGAAGACTGGATACTGCCTCTAGATGATTTCATACTGTCTCTAAAAAACTTGATATTGCTTCCAGAAAACTTGAAATGTTTCCAGAAGACTGATACTGCTTCTAGAAGACTTGAAATGTTTCCAAACGACTTGCAATGCTTCCAGATTACTTGACACTGTATCTAGAAGACTTGAAATACTCCCAGACGACTTGCAATACTTTCAGAAGACTTGAAATGCTACTAGAAGACTTAATTTGCTGCCAGGAAATTGGATACTCCTTCTGCATGATTTGATACTGCTTCTAGATAACTTGATATTGTCTCAAGAAGATTTGTAATGTTTTTAGATGATTTCCAATACTTTCGGACGACTTCCAAACGATGTACATTGCTTCCAAAAGATTGCAATGCTTCCAAATGACTTGATATTGTGTCTGGAAGACTTGATTTGCTACCAGAAGATTGGATACTGTTCCCAGATGATTTGAAATTGTTTCTAAATGATTTGAAATTGTTTCTAGAAAACTTAATATTGCTTTCAGAAGATTTTAAATATATGTCCAGACGAATTACAATGCTTCCGGACGAGTTACAATGCTTCCAGAAAACTTACAATGCTTCCGGACGATTTACAATGCGTTCAGAAAACTAGCAATGCTTCATGAAGACTTGCAATGCTTCCAGATGACTTGACATTACATCTAAAAAACTTAAAATGTTTCCGGACAACTTACAATACTTTCAGAAGACTTGATGTTGCTGTTAGAAGACTTGAGATGCTTCCAGAAGATTTGATATTGCTTCTAGAAGACTTGATTTGCTATCAGAAAAATGGATAATGATTCCAGAAAACTTAATATTGTTTCCAGCAGACTTATAATACTTCCACATGATTTACAATGCTTCCAGACAACTTGCAATGCTTTCAGAAGATTTGATGTTGCTTCTAGAAGACTTGAGATGCTTCCAGCAAATTTGATATTGCATCTAGAAGACTTATGTGCCACCAGAAGATTGGATACAGTTTTTAGAAAACTTGATATTGTTTCCAGAAGACTAGAAATGTTTCCAGAAAACTGATACTGTTTCCTGAAAACTCAAAATGTTTTCAGACGACTTACAATGCTTCCAGAAGACTTGTAAATATACCAGATGCTACCATATATACTGCTTCTAGATGTTTTGATACTGTATTTAGAAAATTTTATAATAATAACAGTTTATATGTTAGTAAGCAGCTGCTCATACACTCGTTTAAATAAGTACAATTTCAAAACATTTAATTCAATGCAATTCCCATTAATGACTTAATAAATACTCCAGCATATATAAAAGACAATAAACAATAGCAGATGGTGATTACAATCCGATCACTGTATTTAGCAACTCCTCGGAACTTTTCGGAATAAATTTTTTTAAGCGACCTTTAAGCATCATTCTATTGGACTTTTCCGTTAGTTTGTTGAGTACCACTAGAGATAAGTACTCTGGCCCAAGCTGTATTTTGGATAAACGGCAGTAATTGTTATACATTTTTGTTCCTTGTATCATGAATATGTGTAGGCATCTCAAAATGTTCATTGTTATCTGATACATCTGATCTTCTAGACGACTTACAATACTTCCAGAAGACTTGATATTACATCTAGAAAACTTGATTTGCTACTAGAACTTGGATACTGCCTAATGCTAGATGGTTTGATAATGTTTCTAGAAGCCTTGATATTACTTCCAAAAGACGTAAAATGTTTTCAGAAAGCTGATACTGCTTCTAAAAAACTTAAAATGTTTCCAGACGACTTCCAAATGACTTGATATTACATCTAGAAGACTTGAAATACTTCCAGAAGACTTGGTATTGCATCTAGAAGATTTGATTTGCTATCAGAAAACTGTATACTGCCTCTATATGATTTGATACTGTTTTAAAAAAACTTGATATTGTTTCGAAAAGACTTAAAAGATTCTAGGCGACTTGTAAAGTTTTCAGATGATTTGATATTACTTCTAGAAGATTTAAATTGCTTTCAAAAGATTTGAAATGCTAACAGAAGACTTGATACTTTTTCTAGAACACTTGATATTGCTTCTAGAAGACTTGATACTGCCTCTAGAAGACTTGAAATACTTCCAGAAAGCTAATTTATTTGATACCGAGCGTATTTGCATTGCAAATCAACAGGTAGTAGAAAAATCGTTAATTAATATCCGACTTGTCATTTCTTTCATGAAATCCTGGGATAAACCCGGGACTGGACACCTATAGAACTGAAATATACAAGTACCTCAAAATTGAGATACTATTCCATTTTTTGTTAAGAACTGCAGTTCTTTAAGATTCTTATTAATGTCTTTAAGATTCTTTTAAGCATTTCATTGATGTTTCGATATGTAAAACCATCTCATAACAGTTATACCATTTGCTTTCCTTATATTAATTTTATTAATTAATATTTTAATATTAATTCAAATAAAGTGTCGACTTACAACAAAATAGTTATTTAGGGTGGTTTCAATTACATTTTTTTTTGTAAAAAAGCATTGATATATACTAACAGTGAGATGCACTGACATGTTGTCAAACCTCTGTTTTGGCTCGAATAGTTTGAATACATAGGCTTCATGAACCGCGGCATTTTAGCAATCTAGAGACTTTATACCTTCGTGTTTATCAGTGCCAGCTATCTTTTAAGTTTTTAATTAATAACTCATAACTTCAAAGAGCTTTTTTATTCACATCTCGTTATATGTATATACCGGGTGAGGCATTTAATATGAGATGATCTTATAAACTCATAAACTATCACTTTTATAGAAAAAAGTTTCAGATAAATCTTTCAGCATATGAAGGAGGAAAATATTTTGTAGGGTTGATTGCATTCCATATTATTCTTGCGATTGCAAAATTTGTTTTATATGGATACATACAGTGTGTTAATGAACAACGTACCGATATTTCAGGGGTCTGCTAGTACTCGGCAAAATAGGAGAAAAATGCTATAAACATATAGTTAAAATGCGTCATGTGGTCACTACAGGTGGTAAAGTTTCACTTGCTTTTCGAAGGTAATTGAAAGGGGCTTTGTAACTGAAGTGTGGGCAGTTAGCCCTGCTTTTTTTGATTTTTAAATTTTTCTTTGTTCTCCATTGTTTCAAAGCTTCTTGAAACAATGGAAAAATAAATTGAAAAAATAAAAATTGAGCCAGAAAACCAGAAAAAAACCGGGTTTAAAAATCAAAATTTTTTTGTTGTTCTAGTTATTTTTCTAGAAAATCTAAATTATGAGATTCCCTACTAAAAAGTTATAACTCAAAATAGGTTTGTGAAAGGATATTTGAATTAAAAATGATTTGTCGTAATTGATAATGATAAAAGTTTTTTATTAATTTTCGGTTTCTACCGGTTTCGTCATTTTATTACCATCTTCAGGAAACTACGTTATTAGAATTCATTCTGTTATTAAATACGTATTAATACTCATTTTCAGTTATGTTCTTATTGTTTTCTTTGTAGTTTCCGTAGTTTCCTGAAGATGGTAATAAAATGCCGAAATCGGTAGAAACCGAGAATTAACATATAACCTTTATCATCGTCAAGTGCGACAAATCAATTCTAATTCTAATATCCTTTCACATATACAGGGTGATGCGATTCTAAGGAAAAGATGTTATATGAATATGGGTCCGATTCGATTTTGCTTAAAGAGTTACAAGCCTTTGAAGATGTTACACAGTTTAATAGGCAAATGAAAATATAACATAAAAATAAGTTATATTTATTCAGCTTGAATGCACGCCTCACATCGACGAAGTAAAGATTCTGTCACACGACGTATGATATTTGGATCATTCCGTATGCTATTAGCTGCATCTTGAATTCTGTCCAGTAGTTGCTGACGGGTAGTAATTTTTACATGGTACACAAGCTGCTTCATGTGACCCCAGAAATAATAATTCAGCGGATTTAAATCTGGGGATCGTGGTGGCCAGACTATTGGACGTCCATTGCCAATTCATTTGTTTGCAAAATGTTCATGTAACCAAGCGATGACTATTCTTCCTCGATGTGGTGGTGCACCATCGTACTGATACCACATATTTTGAACGATGTGAAGTGGTACGTCATCGATAAAACCGAAAAGGTTATTTTCCAAGAAATTCCTGTACATATCTGCATTTAAACGCTCATTTATCACCCTGTATGGGTGATAATGGTAGCAAAGAATTGTTAAAAATGCCACCCCAAACGTTTACAATAAATCGTTACTGAAATTTTCCTGGTCTAATTGCATATGGATTTTGCAAGGACCACACATGTTCGTTATGATAATTATTTATGCCGTCCCTCTTGAAACACGCTTCATCAGACCACAGAACTTGGGAAATGAAGTTATTATTTTGAGCATGTTGCTGAATAATCCAGTGGCAAAATGCTAAGCGTTTCTCAGTATCTCCAAGATATAATGCTTGAACATTTTGGCGATGAAACGGATGTAACATTTCTCGGTTCAATACACGCCATACAAAACTTTGGGATATTTGTAACATGCTCGCTATACGCCGAGTACTAATTGAAGGATCGTCAAGTACTAAATCAATTACACGTTCTTCATTTTGTACATTCACTTCATGGGGACGAACGGAATGTTGTGAAGCGGAGTTACCCATACTAAACACTGTATGGACAGGTTAATGTCTATTTGGAAACCTACGAAGGTATCCTCTTGCTGCTTGCCGAGCGTTTCCGTTACAAAGCCCGTGTACAAAGATAATATCTGCATATTCTTCAGTCGTAAATACATGCATTTCCGTTTTCGATCAAAACTCGAACAATTATAAACTTTGAAATACACAGAATAGAGTAAATTGGAATGTTTGATATAAAGAACTCAGTTTTGTTATCATAGCCAACTTTATATTTGTGTTTCATAATTATTGTTGCGAATCTTTCCTATTAAACTGTGTAAAATTTTCAAAGACTTGTAACTCTAATCAAAATGAATCGGACCCATATTCATACAACATCTTTTCCTTAGAATCGCATCACCTTTCATCTGCCAAAATTTGGCATAGTGCTAATGAATCATCCTATGGTTTGGCTACCATATACTTTTTTTTATTTTCAATTCCATATCACGAATATATACTTACTATATCAAAAGCAATTTGGAATAGCTATTATTTTCAGTAGAAGAACTCATTGAAAATTAAAGTTTTTGGTGGTTTTCAGTCAGTAATTTTTGCATCGGCGGTTTTAAATTGCATAATAACAATTAGAAAAATATAGAATAAAACTTTACTGGTTCAAATTGTTTTAGATGCATTCTACGTTTAAATAGAAAAGTTTGGAGATAGGATAAAGTGGTCCATAATCAGATATAACCTAATTTATACAATTTTGTAGGCATAACGTGAGTATCACCAAAACGTTCCTCATTTTCGGTTTTTAATCAATAATCCATGATTACAGAAAAATTACAACCCATAGAATACCATAAAATATACAAAAATTATTCATATTAACCAAAAAAAACTACAATTCATAATCAGTTACATCAATTTTTGTGCATATTATAGTTTTGCTATTGTCATGCAATAATCCGTGACTAACATGTACAAAATTATCCGTAAAAATTGGAACCAATAAAGCACAATCCATACTCAATTACATACTAGCTTTTACTATTTTCTAGGCATAAAGTTAATATTACCAAAATGTTCATTTTTTTAGTTTTTAATTAATAATTCATAACTACAGCAAAACTATAATCTAAAGAATAGCATCATAATATATCGAGAAATTGTTCGTAAAGATCCAAGAAAGCATAATCAATAGTAATTCTGGGGAGAGTGAGATATTCTATATCAGGGTGAAAGTACTAGGTCAATATAGAAGAACCTCCAAAGGGTTTGACGTTTTTTCCTTATCTTGATGTTAATTTGCTTAGTTTTTCAGTTATAACTCAAGAACCATTGATGATTTCTCAGTTCATTCTTTAGAAAAATTGTAGCTAAGGCTTCAATGAATAATTTCTATCATCTATAATTTAATAATTTCTATCATCTAACATATCTATCATTTGCCAGTAGTGGACTCACACATAGGCGCAAGATACGTGGGTGATCTGGGTGTACACGAACTTGTTAATGGTTCCATTTTGATTGAAGTTAACATTTTCAATTAATTTTAATGTACTATTGAGGTTTTTCATCCCAATTCAATCCCAAGTATCTGCTGCGAATGTTTCTTTACACAGCACATATTTTGAATTGAGACATGACAGTGCATCTAGGAGACTTGATACTACTGCCTCTGGAAGACTTGACACTACTTCAAAAAGATTTGAAGCACTTTTAGAAAACTGCTTCCAGAAGACTGGTAATGGCTTCAAAAAAATTTAAACCGCTTTCAGAAGATTTATACTACTTTCAGAACACTTGCTATTGCTTCCACAGCTCTTAATACTGCTTCTAGAAGACTTGATACTAAGTTGATAATAATACTGCTTCTAGATAACTTGGTATTGCTTCCAAAAGTCTTGATACTGTTTCTAAGAGACTTGATACTGCTTCCAGAAGACTTGAAATGGTTTTAGAAGACTTAAACTGCTTCCACAAGAACTGATATTGCTTTAACAGGTCTTAATACTGCTTTTGGTGGAGACTTGATACTGCTTCTAGAAGATTTGAAATGCCTTCAGAAAATGTACTCTAGACTGGAAAACTTGATACTGGTTTTAAAAGACTTGAAATGCTTTCAGAAGAGTTAATATGCTTCAAGAAAGCTTGAACTGCTTCCAGGAAACTTGATACTATCCCGGGAAGCCTTGATACTGCTTCTAGAACACTTGATATTGTTTCCACAAGTCTTGGTGCAGCTTCTAGGAGACTTGATACTGCTTCCAGAAGACTTGAAATGGTTTCAGAAGACTTAAACTGTTTCTAGATGAACTAATTTTGCTTCCACAAGTCTTGATACTGCTTCCAAAAGACTTGATACTGCCCCTAAAAGACTTAATACTGCTTCTAGATAACTTGATATTGCTTCCACAAATCTTGATACTGCTTCTAAGAGATGATTATACTGTTGAGTATTCAAGTGATGCTTCAAATTCAAGTGATATGATGCAAGACCTATTTCGAGCAGTGAAGGTTCCGACACAGAAAATGAATTGAACTAGAAATAAGAAGAAAATATTGTCAACATAAAACAATTTACTGCAACTTCCGGTATGAATTATTTTGTTTCATAAAAATTGGGTGGAAATGCAACACCTTTGTGTATTTTTAAAGAAGTATTATGTTATGATTTTTTTGAAGTAATAATATAAGGTGAAGGAGAGGATTGGTATCCACTGATAAATGATTATAATGGTTATACATTACAATGTCTCAAAGAAAATATTAGAATCTTAAAAACTTACTTAAAACTTACTCTGGAAGACTTGATACTGCTTTTAATATACTTGAAATGCTTTCAGAAGACTTCATACTGCCCAATAAGACTCGATACTGCTTCTATAACAATTAATATTGCTAACAGATGACTTGAAAAGCATCCAAAAGACTTGATACTGCTTCGAAAAGACTCGATACTGTTTCTAGAAGACTAGAAACTTTAACACATTTCTTGTATTAATTCTCCGTCGACACAAATCTTAATTTTTATTTTAATTCCTTTAGAGATTTCTCGAATTTTGAATGCCGTCAGTTTGCTAGTCTACAATTCCGTTTGACATTATTTATTCTCTAGACCAGCAATTTTTTTGGTGACGGAACCTTTTTGGAAAGCAAAATACTTGAATTTTTTAACCCCGGGTTCAGCGGAGCACACTTTGAGTATAGCTGCTTTAGACATATATGCTAAGTTGAATTTTTCAATGATGCGTTTTTGCAATTATTCAATGTGATGAAATCAAAACCGTTTTCCAAACTAAGAACACTTTGGCTTACTGAGAATGTTAAACTTTTGAGAAGCTTGGGGATAGAGCTATATAATTTTACAGCATTAGCAGTGCGTAATGAAAAGAAAACGTACTTTGAGCAGTTGAGGCGAAATCTGGTTTTACTGCTTTGTGGTAAATGTTCAAAAGACTCAATATTATTACCGCTCATCTATCAGAGACTCATTCTATAAATCAGGCCTTTGGGAATGATGTTGTTTAACCTACTTATGATCCCTTAGACATAATATAATTCTACTAATAACCTGAATCGATTAAGTGGGGTGGATGAGGATTATTAACAGAAATTAAGAGTAAGTCTTCTGGTACGGGCGGTATCATTATAATTAGATTAAAACAGAAATTAAGAGTAAGAATTCTTATACGGACGATATCAGTATAAATAGATTAAAGTTGGTTGTTCTTCAGCTTCTGCGTTACATTACACATACTGTAAATGAATGCATTCGAGCAGACTACTTTCTTAATGCTTGGAAATCAATGTTAGTGTTCCCTTTACCTAAAATAAATTTGCTAACTGAGTACAAAGATTTGCATCCCATCAGTATACTTCCGACCATCAGCAAGGTGTTGGAGAAAATTGTAAATTTTCAGCTAAGGCAATACTTTAATGTAAATAACATCCTTTTCCTAATCGCCAATCTGGATTTGTGACAGGCCGCAGATGCTCTATTACTTTGTTGAGAATTACTGATGTTGAATCTTTGCTAAAAATATCAATAAATATACTGCACCTAGCCTTTATGATTTTAGTAAAGATATTGATACGGTGCATCACGGTATTTTATTGGCTATTTTAATCGTCTAGAAATCTATAAATTTTTGTAATATTCAAAAGTATGCGGACGATACGCAATTATATTTAAGTTTTGACCGAGAAGAGTTAGATGACGCTTTGGTTAAAATCAATAATTCTCGAAAGTTTATTTTGTTATGCTCGAATGCACTCCTTGAAATTGAATCCTGATAAAAGCTTTGTGATACCTTTTGAGGACGACAAAAATGTCGAATTGTTGAGCGAATCGCTGTATATTAGTATTGATGGATCGCGTATACCGCCATAGCGAGGAATTTTTTGTAATCTAAATTTGCTTTGATGTGAAGTTGAAAATTGTACTGTGTAAAAGTATGGTGTTGTCTTTGTTTAATTATTGCACGAATGTCTATGTGTTGCCTTGTTTGGATTCGGTGTGTGTGTGTGCAGGATTCGGGGGGTTCAGAACACTTGTATGAAGTATGCAAGGTCGCTGATATGTATCGAAACGGTTGGTTATCTCCTAAAGTAAGACAGCTATAGAATAATATACACAGGGTGTTTTATTAAAAAAATAGCAATTTTCTTTCGTTCTGATTTTTTGATTAACCTTGATACCTAATGTGTCTTAATTATAAAAATATTTTGTATTTTAAAATTTTACCTAGCCATATTTGGCATTCGAAAGTTTAATACGATATCAAAATATATACAAGTGTTCAAATAAAACCTTACGGAAGGTACAAGTATCGGGACACGAGAAAATGATTAGCTCGGTAGTGTGGCGCATCTAAGATGCAATGAAAACCATGCAGAATATTTTCCCCCTTAATATATAGAGAATTGTATCTAAAACTTTTTAGATGAAATCGATGATTATATAAGATCCTCTCAATTTATGTCCATCACCCTGTATATCTCCGTTTATCTTTTACATTTTTAATAAATAACTGGTAATTAACTTCATAATACTTTTTTTATTCAGATCTCGTTCGGCTGAAGAAGAAATGGAAGTACAAGATACAACAACAATACCAACAACATCCGGCGAAGATCAAAGTTTAGAAGACGTAATTGAGGATAACGAAAGTGGGGAATCTGAAACGGCGACGGAAGTGGAAGTATCTGAAAAAACATTAAAATTTAAAATATCAACGGAGTGTGCGGCGCCAACTAGCGGTGGTTGTTTGTTATCGACGGGTTCAGCAGGTAGGAAAAGTTACCCGGGTTCAAGAAAAGGTAGTCGTGAACGCGTTCAGCATTTAAACAGCGCAGAACTAGCTCGGGCTATGCATAATCAGCTTCAGCAGCAACGCAGTAAATTCCGAACTAGTTCTGGCGCGTTAAGTTTCGACCAACATTATTGTAACAATAGAAAACAAAATCAACAGCAACAAGAAGAATACGCTAAGGAGTTCCGAGACGAATTTGCTATAATATTACAAAAAAAGGGGTTGATTGATTTTGCAGGTGGTGAAGTAGCGGCTGCGACGAGAGATGAACCGGGCGAAGACTTTGAAGATGATTCTCAAGAATGCGTGGTGTCGAAAGAAACGTTAAATTTAAATAAGCGCAATTCGGAACATTCGGTGAAAGCGATGGAAGAAAAAAAAAGCATACTAAAAAATAACAATCAAGGAATCGACATCGAAAACGGTAACAAAACTAACGATTTTGATCAGAGTTTAATAGAAAGTATAGTTAGGCAAGCTAGTGTCAGCAAAAATGAATTAAATAGTATATCATCGGTGGACGATGAAGCACCCCCACCTTCAACCAAAAATAGCACCACAACTCGAAGTATTCTCCAACGTTTTAAAAATTTTGCTGACAAGCTCTCGTTATCTGTTGATCGGGAACCGACCAAATCAAAACAAAACGTTGTAAAAAATAATAATTCGAATCGTATGACGCTTCCTTTACGAGGCCAGAAGAAAAATCTTGAATCCCCGTGTTGTAAAAGTATGGAAAATGTCGATGATAACCGAAAATCTAGTACATTACCAAAAGCGAAAATGACGAGTATCAAAAAAAGTTGGAAATTCTTGTTGATGGGTAAAGAAAAGGTTGAAAAAGATACTTCGGGGGAAGCTTCGTGGTCAACGGAATTACCCGGTGATAAACCAGACAATCAAAATCTTCCTGGCACATCAACAAATTGTACCAACATAAGTGGAGAAAATAAAATTGTTGTAGAACAACCACAAATGACTTGCGCCGCTTCTGCTGATGTAATTTGACAAGAGGCAACCGCTGTCGTCGTCGAGATTGACCGCGAGTGTTTCGCTAGATACATTTTTTGTCGTTGTTGTACATATAATAAGCCCGTGGTTGCTACGGAGCACGTCTAAAAAATATTGACTCCTGGTGTTATGTTACTTCCGTTTGTGTTGTTAAAAAAATGTACGGAGGACGTGACGTGACTTTTTACACACAGTTCTTTTCTTCTATTTTTATTTTTGTTCTAGCGCATTATTTATTTATATATTTATTTTTACTTAGGAAATTTATATTGTATATACGATGAGTTTTTTGTTTTCTAATTTTCTTTCTTCAATTTATTTTCATTACATGATGTTTTTTCCATTGGTGTTTTATTTTATTTTTATCCTCTTTCTTTAAATCACCCATATTTTATTTCGTTTTCATTATACAGAGTATTGCTGTATGTTGTGGTATAATTTTAATCACAAATACTAGAGTAAAAATAATGATAATTTGTGTAAACATTTTATGGTTTCAACGTAGATATGGGTCTTCAAAGTTAAAAAATTTTTACACATTTTTTTTTAAATATTTTGAATATGGTTTATTTTTGAAAGATCAAATTTGGCGCTTTCCATTATAAAACCAATTTTATATTCTGATACAGAAACCTGTAACTGCGCTGTGCCGACCTAAACCTAAGTGCTAATAGAGCTACAGCCCTGAGGCGCCAACTCCTGGTGGGGCACCTGTTTTTGCAATAAAATGCATGGTGTTCTCATCATACATGTACACTGCGTACCCTCTGAAGTGTGGACATTTTTCTTTGACATTGAATTTTGTATGAAAAGAGGCGCACTCGTTTTGTTCATCTAACTCAACCCTAGGGCGCCGAATATCTTAGGACGGCTTTGGTTCAGATATACAGGGTTGGGTTGGAATATATATAGGGAAGATATATGACAATGTTTTTTATCATATATCTTACTTTAGAGGACTTAGTAAAACGACTATTATTATTAAATACCTTTATTCCATTGTTAAAGTTGTTTTGACGCCGTCCTATATATAGAACAATGGACATATGCTACACTATAAGAAATATTACTTAGCGCACTTTAACTTTACGTGGACACCGTCATTGCATTTATAACACCAAGTAGTGGTTTTCTGGTGACAATTTGTACAAATGATTTGCTTCTTCTGCAGGTCTACTAAGTACTGTAACCGGTCATAGCGTACATCCTGTAAATTATTCTTCTGGGATGAATGTTCTTTTTGGTATGCAAAGCCTATTTTTTGACAACAAGCAATGTGGTTGCAATACATCGCCTAAATAACAATTGATCCTCAAACTTTTTATGGATTTGCCACGTGTTTTAGATTGCCATATCCACACAATGACTGATTAGCAGAATGTACCATTTTCTTCCTCTCACAGCAACTCAATATAAACTGATGTTCTAATCAGATAGATTAACGCCTTCCATACATTTTTATTAGTTTGATTACATGTGGTTGATCGATCTGAATAAATTTCTTTTCTTTTCAGTGTCTCTTTACTGATTGTAGAGGATGTACTCCGCTTGCGTTTGAACCGTATGTTACGATTTGTTATCATTCCATTTGATAAATATAATATCTTTATCGCGTATTTTCATGAAATCATAACTGCCACGATCATTTTGCTTCATAACTTTTGAGTCTCTATCTAGAATACAGTTTTCTCTCATGGCTCCAGTTCCAAACATATCATTCTCTGTTAGATTTTCTAATAGAGCAATCGACATGAAGAAATTGTCAAAAAATAAATGAAATTTTGCCGTTTTCTATTTTGTCCTTAGAACATCTGCGTATTGAAGGACAACTGAACTACCAACTCACAAATCTTTATAAACAGCACTTATAACTGTGGCAGCTCCTTGATATCATTCGAACCATAGCTTAAATCCATAGCGAATGGGTTTGTCTTGGATATACTGTTTACATCCATGCCTATCCGTATGTAGGACCACTGCCTCATCTACGCTATGTTCTTCTTAGATAAAAGCGTGTTGAAAAAACTTCTTATTTAGGTGAGTAAACAGTTTATTTAGGTGAGTAATTGCTGTAGATACAAGTTCATTATGAAAATCTTCAGAGCGCGCCCGGTACATTCTTCTAGGTACTGACACTTAGCCACTAAGTATAAGTACACCGATGAAGCACTGTATTTCGTTTATTTCAATATGTCTTGTCCTATTCTTTTGAGAAGCATATCGATTAGTTTCTTCAGTGATTGTTCGAATAATTTCTTCGTCAAAAAATAAACAAAAGAGGTACATTGGAGAAATTTCAGACAAATCACCTTCAAGATCCTCCGTATTGAAAGTTTCACCACTCGTTGGCCGATCTTCTCGAATATAATCAAAAAATTTTTTTTTGTTTGATTATTTTTTTTAAAGACGTACTTTGTAAATGGGAGAATGGTATGTCATCCTCCTAACTCCACTCACTATCACTATCTAAATTATGTTTTGAAGTTAGTTCAACTTGACTTTGCATTGTCCCCATCCCCCGACTCTTATCAGTTAAATCGTTGCATGCGTTTTGGGTGGTAACACTGTAATTGTATCCACTTCAATATCATTATCTTCTAGCAATGACATAGCCTCGTGCAAGCAAAATCCTCTGGAAAATTAAAAAAGAATAATAGCTACGTATATTCCCAATATCCTATATATGTATAGGTCACCAATATTTGAACTTGGAAAACAACGAAGCTAAGTGTAAATTACATATAAAATCAAGTTTCTATATATTATACATCCTTTCTATCAACAATCAAGTAATAGTTGCGAATTTATTACTAAGTAATTATATAAAAAATAACTTACCTTGCAAATCTTATACCGCATTATGCCATCCTTGACAAATTGGTAATTTAAAAAATTTAAATTTCAAACAGTTTTACCACTCACAAAATATGCACCTTCTAGTGAACGTAGCTGCATATAGACTAACTAATATGAGTAATTCTAACTGCACCTCTCTACTTAAACTAACATGTTGAAACATGATTTATTGTCTACTACATATAGGACATTGGGCATATCTGGGTTAATCAATGCCTCTAAAATAAATGGTTTCTGAAATAGAGTACCTTACAAACTGACTTGGCAATCTTGTATATTTGATTTGAAGTAAAACTAGAACTAACACAAGCCCTAGAAGTGGAAAGATTCGGGTTTAGCCGTGCATCTGAAGACATTTTTTTTCTTAATGAAGGCCTCTACAATGATTTTTTTCTGAAATAGAGTAGTTTACAAACTGATTTGGAAACCCTGTTTATTTGAACTGAAGTTTAAAATAAACTAGTATACCCAAAACTTTCCACTTCTGGATCTAGTGTTAGTTCTAGTTTTATATCATAAGATCTAACTCTAGATCTAGATCTAGAAACATTCGGATTTAGCCATGCATCTCTCAAGAGGATTAAACCAGAATGATTTTAGTTTTAGGTCTAGTGTTAGTTCTAGTTTTCGTTTCAATTCAAACATACAGTGTTGGGTTGGCCTGAATTGGGTTTAGCCGTGTATCGTAAAAACATCGATAATAACTTTCAAATAACAATTTTAAGTTTTATTTCCTGCCTGTCACTGATTTTAGCGCTATAAAGAACAGTATCTATAACTAATTACGCTATTTGTTATCTATACCGGGTGATTCAGACCACCAGTACCAGGGATTTTTCTCAAGAACGCAATTTCCCAAGAAGTTACAATAATAAAATCGTTTATGAAAAGTTCAATGCACCAGTTTTTATGACGCTGGCAACGCCGGAAATTGGTGGTAATGACATCAACTTAAATATTTTACAAGATGTCATACGAGTCATGTTTTGTCGTAGAACTCTTCTTAGAGTGAATGTATCGTTTAAGTGCTATTGATGATTACAGAAATGATAACTTATAACATGTATTATAAAAAAGATACTGAAGTAATTAATTAAATAACAATCTAAACAAACAACAACAATGATTTTTAAACACCTACTTAAAATTTTAACAACAAAAAAAAACGTAAAGAAAATTTTACATTCAAAAACATTGCCACCAACAACCACACATTTTTCTTCTTGTTCGTCTTCTTACAGCATTAATTGCACGACGAATTTCGTTAGCGTTAATGGACTGGCATGCACACTGTCTGGCAAAAAATTAGCCTTCTTTCAAAATCTTGTTCACCAAGAGCCTGATGGACACTAAGATTGTATGGATACAAATAATTTTCCTTTAATATCCTCCATACTGGTTGATTGGCTTAATGTTAAGTCCATCGAAATCCGGTGTGTAGAAATGTGTGGATTCAAGTTAACCGCTTCAAGAACTTCAGCAGTACTTGTAAACAGCTAATTTCAAATAGCAATCTCTTACTACGATGATTTGCGTTTGAATTTGGTTCTCTGGCAGGAATCCTTGCATGCAAATCACCTTCGGCGAAGCGTCTGTGTATAGTGTTAGTACTAATTCAAATATTATGAATATCTGCTACTTATATCTGTAAGTTCCTCATTGTAACAAAACGTTCCCTTAAAAGCACAAAGTCTAATAAAACGATCTTGGCGTAGTGTTGTGATTCTTCTTTCTTCCTTGTTCAGGTGCTCTTGTATGATCATTTGTCTCATGAAATCGTTGAACGGCACGTAATATTGTTGTATGAGAAACTTCTACTCTCAAACCTATTTCACGATAACTTATTCTTTCATTGGCTAAAGTAACTGCCTCAACACACTCATCGCGGGTTAAATGTCTTTAAATACGGTTCATGTCAAGTTAACACTTAACAACCCAAAGCTGCAACTTGATGAATGCGTAAATAAAATTTACAAGTACTTCTCGTTTTATACTATTCGATATAGCCTGCTTGTTTTATTAGTAAAGACCACATTTCAACAAAATTAAGTCAAACTTAAAAAATGTGTATCTTCCTTGATAAAAGAGATATCGAAAATATAGAGATGGAAAATTTCTAATAAATTCCACAGGGTATTTCTTCACCATATTTCTTCATTAAAAATCAACCTATACCGTGAAGAAAGAATCATCAAAATCCATCCGTTAATTCAAAAGAAATATCTTTAAACTTAATGCATAATTTAGGTGGTGCGATAATTTTGGAGAGTAGTGTATCATTGATCAAGATTTTTTTTAATTAGTCTATCATTTTATCACATTGTGGTCCATAGGCTGAAGCAAAGGTGTGCAATTAGGGGGTAAGAATAGCGTTTGTATTAGACTATATTTTGAAGTTAAATTTGTGTTAAGCCCATGTGCAGATACGTTGTCTAAAATAATTTTTGCTCTTCAAAAAACCTCGTAATGTGTGTAATGGGCGTCAGCCATTCTGGGGAGTTAGATGTTCTAAGTCATAAGCATTATTCTAGAACTGATGGGAAGTTATCCATAAATCCCAACTACAAACGTAAAATATTCATAACCAATAGGATTTTGGTGACCAAATTTCACATCTACATCAAGAATATCTTACAATCCGCATTTGCTAAAAATTTTTTCAATGCCACCTACCAAAAGAATATTTTTTCATCCTAATAGGAACATTTAAATTAGACCGGAGGAATCGCTATCGTAATCATAGTTTCTCTTAATCCATAAGCAAATTTCCGCAAGTATTGCGCCGCGTGCAAACTTTTTCATTCTGTTCAGTGATTTTTGTTTATTAAATTGAGTTTGCTATTGACCTCGAGTACTTAAAATTAAATTACTTGTTATCATGATACAATAGATCCTCGCCCTCAATGTATTATTTGCTGCGTCATATGGAAACGAAGTATTCTCATTTAAAAAATAAGGCGATGAACTTTTTTCAGAAGAAATTATTTAGTATGAAGTCTATAAAGAATCTTAATTCACATTTTCGTTTTTAAGGAAAATGTTATCTTATTAGCATGAGGGCCTCTCATCTCAGTACATAACCCTCATGTCATTGGCGAGAATGTAGTATTGTCATCGATTAAAGATACTGTTGAAGTGATGGTTGGAAAAAGTTGTGAAGGAAATCGGACGTATACCATTTTTCGAGGAGTAAGTATTTAATGCTACAACTGGATAAGTCTGCCAATGTACAAGGCACTTGTCTACGTGTATTATATATGACAAAATGACGCGCATGAAGATATCCTCTTTTGCAAACCAATTAGGCTTGGATGCCTTTAAATGTATCTTATATACACACAAAATTGGCTTGGATTAAAAGAACTATATTGGCGTACACACTGACAGAACTCGAGCTATGTGTGGCAACGATAGCACTATGATCGCAAGGGTTGATCACTGCAACCTGCATAGAGAAGCACTAGTTGCAAAATCATTGCCTGATGATTTAAATCAGTATTAAATTATAAAGCCGTTTGTTTTAAAAGCTATGCGAAGAAATGAATAGTCTTCGTAAATTTCTTGCAGTCCAGCAAAAAAGTTTTGATAAATTTAGTTTAATGAACAAATTTATTCTTAAACCAATATAACTAAAGCAGCCTTTTGTGTGACAAAGATTCCCAAGTTTCAGACATTGGAGATTCGTTCGGATTGGCTGATAGCGATCACATGACGCCAGTACGTTCGCCATCAGCCAATCGGAAGGAATCTCCAATCTCAAAACATGAGAATCTCCGTCGCACAAAAGGCAGCTTAATGGATATTTTCTCAAAGTTAAACGAACTTAATTTGTATCTGCTAGGATCAGAGGGACACTGCAATTTTGAAGGTCATGATAAAATTTAAGCATTTATGAAATGGAAGAGATGCATCGAAAAAACAAATATGATTTGAGCTTTAAAACATTGCAAATATTTGCAACATATAGCCTAATGTCAAGGTAGTGTCTGCCATTTGCAATCATTTAATGGAGTTGAAAAATAACGGCGTGATGAGTTGGATTTGTAATCCGTTTAGATAACTTGCCAATTGAATTGTTAGCAAATTATTTTGAAATGTTTAAAAATGTCTTCGTTTTGAAGGTTTTCTGAGATAACTTGAAGAATTTTTGTGGCTAATAGCCATCATTTTTTACTCTAGTATTAGTGGCTAAAATTCCACAACTTACAGAAATTTCTGCATACTCTTTATTCGTTATTCAAAACAATAATTATTGTTCGCACATAAAATTGAGGTTAGAAAAAGAGTAGCATTTCAAATGTTGTAATCACATTTTTTCAAAAATCACATTTGAAATAGCATATAATTAACAAGATCTTATATTTAAGAAAAACGTCTTTAACAGACTAATTTTGCTGAATTAACAATAACGGTTTCTTAATTATTACAGTTTTTTGAAAACTGATTAATCTGAGACAATATTATTTAATTTTTTTCTTTATTATTAAAATAAATAATTCGTAAAACTAAAAATAATTTCAAAAAAAATAATAAAATAAAGGTGGTAATATGTAACTCTAATTATATGTGATTTCTAGCATAAATAAATCGAAAAATAAAAAATAATACCGGTTTAAAATTCGTATCTGTTGAATTATAACTCGGTAAATGTTTATAGTTGCTTAAAAAACAATAAGAAAAAAAAATAGTCGTGTTAAAAAATGAATAAAAAATCAACACAAAACGGAATTAATTAAAGTAATTAATGTATTTATTACTATATGGTTGTGTATTAAATAAATTAAGAAAAAGGAAGAAATTAAATATAAAAAAATGAAATCAATGGTGGTACTAATGAAAAATATACAAAAATTAGCTGGTTGTTTAATAAAAAAAAACTTCGGGCGCTGGTCGTTTGAAACTAATTTTTGTTGTTTTGAGCTTAATTTTTTCATAAGATTACCACCGAAAACAAAAAAAAACAGTCATATCACTTTGAGAGTAAATGCATGTGCCAAGAAATTTTAAAAAAATCTTTGTAAATATACAGGGGCAAAATTTAATATCAATTATAAGTAGTTGAAAAAGATTAATAAGAACAGTTATTGTATAGCTTCACTATTTTCTATAAACATTGTAATGGACAAAAAAAATGGACTGTATATCTTAATATCTATATCTTTTTTAACGCTATTTACCTTCTATATCTTAACAAACTCTATGGACCACTCAATTAATTTTCTTCGCGATCAACAATGACGAAGGAAGTCGAAATCCTATTTATTAACAATTAAAATACTCGTTGGAGATGCTGTAGATACACGTGTTAAAGAAGAAAATATACTAAATCTGAAAAAAGGATCGACGTTTTTTGTTTTTAAATTTATTGATTGTGAAAACGTTTTAACATAAAATTAAATCTTAATTTTCAATTAAAAGAAACAATGTGGAAAACAATAAATGTAAATGGCAGATGAAAAAGTTGTTTTATTTTTTTATAATTTATTAGATAAATGTAATTTAAAGAATTATTTCTTTAAAAAATATTTAATTAAAATCTAATACCTTTTTAAATAAGATTGGTTGCGGATCCCTCACAACTCATTCAACACCAAAAACCATGTGTTTGCTGTGGTTTAAAGTCTAAATAATCTATTCAATATATTTCTCCCTTGCTCCTAGTAATAATATCCCTATATGTAGCAAACTATATACCTACATTATGGACGAACATAAAGGTCTTCATACCTAAAGGCGACACTCGATTAAACGTCGACCTCTGCCTAATTTTCTGTCTCCTTAAAGGGATGGAACAGAATTGATTAATACCTTAGGAATGTAACGGTTGTCACCAATCCACTCCACCCAAGTCAACGTGGTGAAACCAGAAAACAAAATCAACAATTTTTTCCAAGCTTTGTCATGCTTTTGATACCACCTCCGAATCCATAGAAAATGTTCTAAACGTAAAAAATATACATTGATCAACAACCAAATGGTGCCTAGCAATGTTGAAAAACTGCTAGGTTTGGGAGGCAAGTCGTTGAATATAAAGGCGCTACCAGGATGGTGGTGGAGTGACTTGATGAACATCTTAACAAGAAAATGGAATCATGATTCAGGGATATGCTAATCCGAGGCTAATGTGATACAATCATAGCTCAACTAATGCAGAAAGCTGTACCTTACCATACTTGGTACAGAAGGAATGGGTTCGGCATCAATACTAACAAAATTGAATCAGTCTCTATCACTGTGAAAAATAAGCTGTAACTGAGAGCACTCCAAATTGAAAGCAAAATTGTAAACTTCAAAACAGAGGTTAACCTAGAAGTAATGCCAGATAGTAAATTAAGCTGGAACTCTCACATAGTCAAGGTGAGAAAAAGACCCTATTTCAACAGAATAAAATTTAAACCTGCGTACAAGGTCATATTTAGAAACAGTGATGATTGGACAAAGGCTGGGCCTCAACTAAACAAATGACTCCTCTCTTGGTCTACCAATGCAAGGACAGTTGGATCCGGAGTAGGCCACTTAGATCGTACACAACAATTTTTCAGAGGGAGAAGTTCTTGCTATAAACTATAAAAAGAAAAGTTGTTGGACCGCTTTGAACTTACATTTCCACAAACACTGCACTGGTCAGAGATGTTACTCTATAGTGGGTTCTAGGTCATATTGATATTGAGGGCAATAAGAAAGTGGATAAGCTGGTCAAAGAGGCAGTGAAAACATTCTTCATTGGATCTCAAGCTGGTTATGGACTACAAAAAGCCACACATAAGAGGTATTCAACAGTTGGGAGGACCTCCCAACTAATACAATAATAACTTCTTCGCAAAATAAAACCCCCGAGGTTTCTTGGCTTAGCAAACAGGATGTAAGAACGCTCTCAGACTCGATTTAGAACCATTAAATATTATTATTAACAAATGTTTTCAACAGCTCATTTTCCCTGATGAGCTCAAAATTGCGAGAATATCTCCTATATATAAGAAGGGTAATGTTAATAATCCTAACAATTTTCGGCCAATAGCTATCTTACCAATAATGTCAAAACTTTTTGAGCATCAGGAAGATGTTTTCAGTAAGCATCAATATAGCTACGTAAGAAAGTCCTGCACAACTAAAGCTTTATTTAACCTACATGAGCAAATCATTCATGGTTAAAAAAAAATCGGATCTTACAAAGATACTTGATTGTGTCATAATCATAATACTGTTAAAGAAAGTGGAATATTATGGCACGATAACATCTCGTGATGAAACCGGATCTTGAAAATATTTATTCGTTTTTGAGATATAAATCATTAAATTTAGTTTTGATAAATTTAGTTTAATGAACAAATTTATTCTTAAACCAATATAACCAAAGCTGCCTTTTGTGTGACGAAGATTAATGGATACACACAAAAGGCAGCTTAATGGATATTTTCTCAAAGTTAAACGAACTTAATTTGTATCTGCTAGGATCAGAGAGATACGACAATTTCGAAGGTCACGATAAAATTTGAGCATTTATGAAATGGAAGAGATGCATCGAAAAAACAAATATGATTTGAGCTTTGAAACATTGTAAATAGTAGCAACATATAGCCTAATGTCAAGGTAGTATCTGCCATTTCCAATCATTTAATGGAGTTGAAAAATAACGGCGTGATGAGTTGGATTTGTAATCCGTTTAGATAACTTGCCAATTGAATTGTTAGCAAATTATTTTGAAATGTTTAAAAATGTCTTCGTTTTGAAGGTTTTCTGAGATAACTTGAAGAATTTTTGTGGCTAATAGCCATCATTTTTTACTCTAGTATTAGTGGCTAAAATGCCACAACTTACAGAAATTTCTGCATACTCTTTATTCGTTATTCAAAACAATAATTATTGCTCGCACATAAAATTGAGGTTAGAAAAAGAGTAGCATTTCAAATGCTGTAATCACATTTTTTCAAAAATCACATTTGAAATAGCGTATAATTAACAAGATCTTATATTTAAGAAAAACGTCTTTAACAGACTAATTTTGCTGAATTAACAATAACGGTTTCTTAATTATTACAGTTTTTTGAAAACTGATTAATCTGAGACAATATTATTTAATTTTTTTCTTTATTATTAAAATAAATAATTCGTAAAACTAAAAATAATTAAAAAAAAATAATAAAATAAAGGTGGTAATATGTAACTCTAATTATATGTGATTTCTAGCATAAATAAATCGAAAAATAAAAAATAATACCGGTTTAAAATTCGTATCTGTTGAATTATAACTCGGTAAATGTTTATAGTTGCTTAAAAAAAATAAGAAAAAAAAATAGTCGTGTTAAAAAATGAATAAAAAATCAACACAAAACGGAATTAATTAAAGTAATTAATGTATTTATTACTATATGGTTGTGTATTAAATAAATTAAGAAAAAGGAAGAAATTAAACATAAAAAAATGAAATCGATAAAAAAAACTTCGGGCGCTGGTCGTTTGAAACTAATTTTTGTTGTTTTGAGCTTAATTTTTTCATAAGATTACCACCGAAAACAAAAAAAAAATCAGTCATATCATTTTGAGAGTAAATGTATGTGCCAAGAAATTAAAAAAAATCTTTGTAAATATACAGGGGCAAAATTTAATATCAATTATAAGTAGTTGAAAAAGATTAATAAGAACAGTTATTGTATAGCTTCACTATTTTCTATAAACATTGTAATGGACAAAAAAAATGGACTGTATATCTTAATATCTATATCTTTTTTAACGCTATTTACTTTCTATATCTTAACAAACTCTATGGACCACTCAATTAATTTTCTTCGCGATCAACAATGACGAAGGAAGTCGAAATCCTATTTATTAACAATTAAAATACTCGTTGGAGATGCTGTAGATACACGTGTTAAAGAAGAAAATATACTAAATCTGAAAAAAGGATCGACGTTTTTTGTTTTTAAATTTATTGATTGTGAAAACGTTTTAACATAAAATTAAATCTTAATTTTCAATTAAAAGAAACAATGTGGAAAACAATAAATGTAAATGGCAGATGAAAAAGTTGTTTTATTTTTTTATAATTTATTAGATAAATGTAATTTAAAGAATTATTTCTTTAAAAAATATTTAATTAAAATCTAATACCTTTTTAAATAAGATTGGTTGCGGATCCCTCACAACTCATTCAACACCAAAAACCATGTGCTTGCTGTGGTTTAAAGTCTAAATAATCTATTCAATATATTTCTCCCTTGCTCCTAGTAATAATATCCCTATATGTAGCAAACTATATACCTACATTATGGACGAACATAAAGGTCTTCATACCTAAAGGCGATACTCGATTAAACGTCGACCTCTACCTAATTTTCTGTCTCCGTAAAGGGATGGAACAGAATTGATCAATACCTTAGAAATGTAATGGTTGTCACCAATCCACTCCACCCAAGTCAACTTGGCAACCAGAAAGCAAAATCAACAATTTTTTCCATGCTTTGTCCTTCTTTTGATAACACCTCCGAATCCATAGAAAATGTTCTAAACGTAAAAATATACATTGATCAACAACCAAAAGGTGCCTAGCCATGTTGAAAAACTGCTAGGTTTGGGAGACAAGTCGTTGAATATAAAGGCGCTACTAAGATGATAGCGGAGTGATTTGATGAACATCTTAACAAGAAAATGGATTCATGATTCAGGGATATGCTAATCCGAGGTAAATGTGATACAATCATAGCTCAACTGATGCCGAAACCTGTACCTTACCAGAACTTCGTACAGAAGCAATGGGTTCGGCATCAATACTAATAAAATTGAATCAGTCTCTATCACTGTAAGAAAGAAGCTGTAACTGAGAGCACTCCTCATTGAAAGCAAAATTGTAAACTTCAAACCAGAGGATAACCTAGAAGTAATGCCAGATAGTAAATTATGCTGGGACTCTCACATAGTAAGGTGAGAAAAAAACCTTATTTCAACAGAATAAAATTTAGATCTGCGTATAACCTCATATTTAGAAACAGTGATGATTGGACAAAGGCTGGGCCTCAACTAAACAGATGAGTATCCGGAGTAGGCCACTTAGCTCGTATACAACAATTTTTCAGAGGGAGAAATTCTTGCTATAAACTATAAAAAGAAAAATTGTTGGACCGCTTTGAACTTACATTTCCACAAACAGTCTGGCCACCCTGAAAGCAATCCAATGTGTGACTCGGCATTGGTCAGAGATGTTACTCTATAGTGGGTTCCAGGTGATATTGATATTCAGGGCAATAAGAAAGTGGATAAGCTGGTCAAAAAGGCAGTGAAAACATTCTTCATTGGATCTCAAGCTGGTTATGGACTACAAAAAGCCACATATAAGAGGTATTCAAGAGTTGGGAGGCCTTCCCAACTAATACAATAATAACTTCTTCGTAAAATAAAACCCACGAGGTTTCTTGCCTCAGCAAAGAGGATGTAAGAACGCTCTCAGACTCGATTTGTCAAATTGTAACTTAATAATATTCACTTAGAAGACTATGGTGGAAGATTATGGTATGTCAACTAGAATTTTTCAGTTTATTGCTAATATCATTGTAGAACCATTAATTATTATTATTAACAAATGTGTTCAACAGTTCATTTTCCCTGATGAGCTCAAAATTGCGAGAATATCTCCTATATATAAGAAAGGTAATGTTAACAATCCTAACAATTTTCGGCTTACCAATAATGTCAAAACTTTTTGAGCATCTGCTAAACTCACATCTTCTTGACTATCTGTACAAGGAAAATGTTTTCAGTAAGAATCAATATAGCTACGTAAGAAAATCCTGCACAACTAAAGCTTTATTTAACCTACATGAGCAAATCATTCATGGTTTTAATGAGTTAAAATAAATTCGGATCTTACAAAGATACTTGATTGTGTCAATCATAATACTGTTGAAGAAACTGGAATATTATGGCACGATAACATCTCGTGATGAAACCGGATCTTGAAAATATTTATTCGTATTTGAGATATAAATCATTAAATTTAACGTCAACATTTATGGCTATCTCAAGTTAATTAAAAATCACCAAAAATCTAATCCTTGAGATATTTTAATAAAACAATGAAAATTTATAGAGGTAAGTGTCTATTTTGTCATGGTGAGAACCAAAATAGAAAATCTTTATTCATTTTTGAGATAAAGATTATTTAAGTTAACCTAATTTTTTATGATTTTTTGAAATTAATAATCTTGTTTTAAAAAACCACGAAAAATCAAATTCTTAAGATATCTGAATGCATTATTCATGATTTATAGGGGAAAGTGTCTACTTTCTCGTGACAAAATCGAATCTTGAAAATATTTATTCGTTTTTGAAATATAAATCATTAAATTTAACGTAAACATTTGGCTATCTCAAGTTAATTAAAAATCACCAAAAATCGAGTTCTTGAGATATTTTAATAAAACATTGAAAATTTATTATATTCTATTTTGTCATGGTGAGAACCAAATTAGAAAATCTTTATTCGTTTTTGAGATAAAGGTTTGTTTAAGTAAACCTCATTTTTTATGATTTTTTGAAGAATTGATGATTTTTTTTGAATAATCTTGTTTTAAAAAATCACGAAAAATCGAATTCTTAAGATATTTTAATGCATTATTCATGATTTGTAGAGGAAAGTATCTACTTTCTCGTGATGAAACCGGATCTTGAAAATATTTATTCGTTTTTGAGATATAAATCATTAAATTTAACGTGAACATTTATGGCTATCTCAAGTTAATTAAAAATCACCAAAAATCGAATGCTTGAGATATTTTAATGAAACAATGAAAATTTATAGAGGCAAGTGTCTATTTTGTCATGGTGAGAACCAAATTAGAAAATCTTTATTCGTTTTTGAGATAAAGATTATTTAAATAAACCAAATTTTTTATGATTTTTTGAAATTAATAGTCTTGTTTTAAAAAATCACGAAAAATCGAAATCTTAAGATATCTTAATGCATTATTCATGATTTGTAGAAGAAAGTATCTACTTTCTCGTGATGAAACCGGATCTTGAAAATATTTATTCGTTTTTGAGATATACATCATTAAGTTCAACGTGAACATTTCTGGTTGTCTCAAGTTAATTAAAAATCACCAAATATCGAATTCTTGAAATATTTTAATGAAACATTTATAAAACAAAACTTATAGAGGCAAGTGTCTATTTTGTCATGGTGAAAACCAAATTAGAAAATCTTTATTCGTCTTTGAGATAAAGATTATTTAAGTTAGACCGTTAGATTGTATATATTCCATTGAACCAGAACTGGAACTAACAGTAGACCTAGGACTAGAAATATTTGGGTTTAGCTGTGCGTCTGAAGAACATTTCTAGGTTTAGTGTTAGTTCTAGCTTTACTTGTGCTTCAATACAATCATGTTTAATGAACTAAAAGTATAACTCACTCTAGACTTAGAACTAGAAACGTTCGGGTTTAGCTCTCTTAAAAGACCTACGGCTAAATTCGAATGTTTCTAGTTCTAGGTGTAGTGTTAGCTCTAATGCTTGTGTTTGTTCCGGTTGTAGTTGTTATTCAATTTTAGATTATATATATTATTATTATAAAACATGTGCCCAGGTTTTCTAAGAATGTGGATGATCACCATCTATGTAGAGATAGCATAGAACGAAGTACCCCAGAAAGACATCGGCCACTTAATAGAGAGTATTTGTAAAAAAGTTAATACATACCATAGCTGCAGCTGGGGTTGCACCAGCTTATTCTTGAAAAACGTTAATTTGTTCTTCAATTGATCAATAATTGTTTTATTTTTCAACCAAACTTTTATCGTTTCTTAGTTGATATTAATGATAAAGAATTATTTTGCTAAAATTTCAAAATTATAGTCTAATTCTTATCTTAATGGATGGTGTATTTCACGTAAAAGTGAATATATTATTACATCTTTTATGTTACATCTTATGATAATATTAAAAGAATTATATCTTATTAAAAACCAATTTAATTGTTTTCCTTGGTGCCAACAAAAATCCTTTGGGGTTAAATTCCAATTCTTCATATTCACCCGTCAAATTGAAATCGAAATTAGAAACTAATTTCGCTAAAGCACAAGCAACCGACAATTTTCCAAATCTAGCTCCGATACAATTTCTTGGTCCATCACCAAACGCCATATACGCATTTAAAACCATGTTATCTTTATTCTCATTTGAAAATCGTTCGGGGTCAAATTTTAATGGATCCGCAAAAAATTCCGAATCTCTTTGAATTGATTGAACGGGAATGTAGATATAAGTTCCAGCATCTATTGTTAAATTATCCTCGGGGACTTTGTAATCAGTTCGACATACGCGATCGAAAAACGGTAAAACTGGATATTTTCTTGTTGTTTCTGTTATAACATTCGTTAAATATGCGTTTCCAACTACAGAGTTATAAGTTAATTTTCCGCCATTTTCAATTAAATCTTTCTTTATTGATTCACGAAGTTTTACTTGAATTGTTTTGTTATGAGCCAGTTCATACAAAGCGTACATTAACGTCGAACTAACCGTTTCAAATCCTGCCAAAAAGAATTGAGCAGCCTGAGCCTTAATCTCAATTGAATCTAAAAAAATAAAATAAATATCTTAAATTTATGTAATGTGTCAAATTTTAAGAAGATTTTTACCCGTGTGATAAGCATTTTTTTTTTCCATTTTAAATAATTGTGAAATGAAGTCATCACGCGTTTCTTCTATAAATCTTTTTTCTTTAATATTATTATACATTTTTTCGACGAACTCAGAAGACGAAGGATCCAACCACTTCATGTTAAATAGTTTGGTTAAAAATGGGCTAATAAAATAGCAAACGAATTGAAACCCGCGTGAAATGTTGTAAATGAAAATTTTTTTCGAAGCTTCTCGTGAAAGTGCGTTTTTATTCTTAAAACAATTCTCTTCTATTCCAAAACCACAAGCCGTAACGACATCCGTTGAATATTTCGGGCAATTTTCGCCCAAATCAATCGGTTTTCCTTCATTTTCAGCAACGAATTCAATGAAGTTATCACCGATTCGTGAAATTTTATCGAATAACGATTTCATTGTGCCAGTACTAAACCAGGTCGCCAATTTTGATCGTATAAATTTCCAAACGGGGCTCTTCTCAACGAAAATCGTTCTGGTTCCCAAAGGATCGCCGATTTTATTTGTTGCCATCGTTCTATTATCAAAATTATCGAAATCTGTCACCATAATCTTTTTAATTAATTTTAAATTTTTCACTAAAAGAACCGGTTTTCCCAATAAAATAAAGCCAACATATTTTTCTTTGGTAGTCCAATAAAGTTGATCGCACAAAGCGCCAATGTTATATTGAAGAAGAAATAATTTTAACACTCCAATTGTTGATGCATAAACATTATTTTTTATATTTTTGCGGTTCCAATAAAATTGTATTTGAGCGAAATGAAACAGTAAATAACACACCAAAACACTCAAAAGTAACAAGAACATCAACATTGTGATATTACTTTGTTGAAAGAAATTTATGTATAACTGGAAGTGATTTTTAGTAAATATAAATGAGGTTGCTGAAGATTATAAGAGTTCACAAATACAAAACAAAGGGAAAAAACATGACAATTACGATAACCTTTTAAATTTTTATCTCTTCTAAGGTGGCCATTCCAGTTGATGAGTATAATTTGTGTGTTAAATATGTATAAAAGATATCGATTACTTCATAGACTTGTTTTTATGCCGCTTTGACTTGCCAATTATTTTTTATCGTGAAAAATATATTAAAATATATTATTAAAAGTAAAAGTTATACAATCTTATTAACCCTCCGTCTGTCGGGTGTGGTCTACGAGTCCACGACAAAATGATTATGTGAAATATTTTTTAAATTATTTTCCTCAAAACTTCTACGGTCACAGTACCTTTCAAGTATCTGAATATCAACTATTTTCGCTATAAAAAACTGTTTTTCAAAATTCCAAATAGTCGCTACATAATATTTTGTCCTGACAGACCCTTCCCGATCAAATGTGTAACAATATTCGCAGATGTAATCTGTAAGAATCGTATTCCAGTTGGAACTCTATGCGTTCTTTTTGTGTTTGTTGGGGTATTACCGAGTTATAAAATTATACCTCGGAGTGATCGCAATATAGTTCGGTAATTTCCTTAATAATTACTATATATACGGTTACCGTATCGTTGACACGCCAGTTTACTATTGAACCCCATTTTGAGGCGTTGTGTTGTGTATTATTTATTTTACAAGTGTAGAGAATAGAAAAGTGTATAAAAAATTATTTATAACTAATATCAAATATTTAGTTAGCAATCTACAAATAGCATACTTACAAATAGGTAAGTAGTATCACACAATTTTCTGATATGATTTGATAAAATAATACATGATTTATTATTTGATAGCATTGTGATATGGATCCTTATGAAAAGGAGAGAGAAAGATTACAGAAACTGTATGAAGAAGTTAGCACGGGCAGTGAAATAGAAGAGTCTGACGATATCAGATCCAGATTTTGTAAGTATCAGTGATCATGATACAGAAACCGAGCATGAAAACGTAAATAAAGATGCAGATATTATGCATCAGGATGACGGCGAGGATGATGAAGATGAATAACCCGTGATTCGTGATAGATGCTCGTATTTTTTGGAAAAGATGGAACTAAATGGAAAAAGGCTGTCCCACCTAGAAATATTAAAACTCGCAACGAAAACATAGTGTCTCACCTGCCGGGGGTCATCGGTGAAGCACGTGACGCATTATCTCCCACTCAATGCTGGATGTACATGTTTGGAAACTGCATTGATATTGTAGTTGAAAACACTAATTTATTTATTGATAAAATTTCTGTTAAATACTAAGATAAGACTGAGTGTAAACCTATCGACTCTGTAGAAATCCAAGCGCTGATGGGTTTGCTTTATTTAGCTGGGCTCCATCATGGATCAAGGACACATCTAGCAGAGTATTGGTCATCAGACGGTATGGGATATGAGATATTTCCTGCTACAATGGCAAAACGGAGGTTCGTCTTCTTATTGAAATGCATTCGCTTAGACGATACCACAACTAGATGTCAAAGAAAAGAAATGGACAAACTAGCAGCAGTTCGTACTATTGTTGACAAGTTCAACGACAATTGTAAGAAAACTTATTCTGTGGGCGATTATGTAACATTAAATGAAATGCTGTTTGCCTTTAGGGGTAGGTGCAGTTTCCGAATGTACATTCCAAGTAAACCAAACAAATACGGATTGAAAGTCTTCGCCGTTGTTGATGCCAAAACATTTTTCACTTCACACCTTCACACATAGAAATTTACGCTGATGTTCAACCCAATGGTCCATATAAAACTGACAACTCTACCGCTGCAGTAACTGAAAGAATGTGTTCACATTTATTAGGATCAGGAAGAAATGTTACAATAGATCGTTGGTTCACAGGATATTCAATTGTAAAGAAACTGCTAAGAGAATACCGCCTTTCTGTGATTGGTACAATTAGAGCCAATAGAAGAGAACTACCTCTTGAAATAACACAAGTTAAAAACAGGAAAGTATATTCTTCGTTATTCGCATTTAGTAATGATATGATACAGTTTCATATATACCCAAAAAAGGAAAGAATGTGTTTATATTTTCAATAATGCACCGAGACGATCATATTGATGAAGCTACCGGTGATCGGAAAAAGCCCGAAATAATTACTTTCTATAATAGCACAAAAAGTGGAGTAGATGTTGTTGATCGAATGATCACATCATACAATGTTGCAAGAAACACAAAGTGTTGGCCAATGGTAATTTTCTATAACCTCCTCAATATAGCAGCAATTAACGCTTTTGTTATCTACAAAGGCAACAAACCAGATGGTGAATTTGCTAAAACTCGCAGACTGTTTCAAAAAAATCTTGGTATGGAGTTAGTGAAAAATAACATGCAAAGAAGAGCCGTTGATAAGCACTTGACCAAAAGTGTGCGTACTTCTGCCTTGAGGCTCTCAGGTATTGAAGAGGAGATTATTCCAGAGCCACAACCAGGGAAAAGAGGAAACTGTAAATATTGCAAAAGACGAAAAACTCGTTATTTTTGCAAAATCTGTAAATGTTGGTTGTGCATGGAGCACATCCCAGTTTATGCATAGAATATTATTCTTTAGTTAAGACATTTTTTTATAACACTTTATACATTTTTCAATAAATATTATTATAGATCGATTTTCATTTCCTTTATTTAGGCGTTGTTTCCAAATTTTGAAAAATATGTGATTAAATTGTAAGCATTTTCTTTAAAACAAATTAACATAAAACGTGAGTTTAGAATTGGCCCTGTATTAGGCTATTATATAGTACAAGCATCATATAAAACATATTTATGAGAAATTAGCACTGGAGGACACGTTGGCGTCCTTTAGAGTTTTTTCTATTTTGGACTCCACAGACCACACCCGAACGAAAGTGTTAAGAAAGCGCGCCCGACAGACGGAGGGTTAAAAATTGAAAATAAAAAAAAATCATTTAACTTAATTAACATTAATTTTTATAAATTCATTAAGAGAGGTATGGCTAAACCTAAATATTTTCCGTTCTAGGTCTAGTATTAGCTGTAACGTTAGTATTGGCTCTATTTTCAGTTATTATGTATTCAGTTTTAAATTGTTACAGACTTGTATCAAACTAAAACTAACAAGGAGACATCGCAGTTGACTCTTCACCAATTTTGATGAATTTTTTTATGGTGAATCTATGTTGAATATGTATCACTTTTACCAGAGCTTTTGATCCAATGCCCCTTCTAAGGGATGTAATTAATTTTTTAAGTTTCAATACGTTTAAAGTTCATTTTATATGCCCCAAAGAAAAATCGATTTTCAACAACTGCATATAGCGCGGTGGGTTATCCCCGAGCTTTGGCTCCGAAGTCTCTAGGATCGATATTCGAAATCGGCTTTTTTTTCAACTTATTATTTTTTTATAATCTATATTTATTTTTGTAAATCAATAATAACATTCAAATTTGTAGTTTATCTAAATAATACACAAAAATTATGTTTATTTATTGATCAAGAAATTAAAAATATTGTAATATATTAAATAACAAATAAATAAAAATATATTCTATCTTCTTATTTAATAAATTAACAAAACTGCACTGTAGATAATAAGTATTATCTATAATGATGTATGAAGGGCACAGGGAATAAATGAGCTAAGTCAAAATACAAAATAATAGAAAATCGTGTAAAAAGTTTCAGACTGTATAAGTTCGCCTGTAAAAGTAATTTTAATGTTTGAGCATCATTAAAGGAAATGTAGCTCTTGATACTACGGTAAAATATAACGGCAAATTTGATTGCGGTTGCATAACGTTGATAATACTCAAAATTACTCAGTAACACCCCCAAAAGCTGGAAATAAAACAGCTTAGTCCGAGCGTCAACTGATATATAATATTTTATTAAATGAGGAAACAAGAAAACATTTATTAAATCTGAAATTTGTCGTAAATATAGAGTAATATTTAGCGTAACATTTTCGTTTTTCGAGACTTAGGGCTGGTAATAACAAAATTTTCCCATGCACTTTTATATGAAGTGTGGTAATATAGTAGATGTGGATGCTCTTTTTCCACCTTTATTTCCTTAATAGGACGGCACAGAATGGGACATTATTTTTTGTAGATTGTATCGAAGTGCTTCGTCCACCCTCAAAAATAATTCTGTGTAACATCCAAATCGATAAATGGGTTTGGTTTGGATCTAGCATTTTGAAAAGCTGCAATCCATTTCCTGGGATGTTCTACTTTGGTTTTTTGATTTACCAAGCCGAAATTCTTGTCGCATTCCAAATATGAATGTCCCCGAATTGGCAATATAACTTTAATAATGTCTAGACGTTTTTCTATGTTAACCAGATGGTGCAGGAAACGAAAAATTCCTTCCTGTAAACAGATACTTCTTCAATACGATCATTTACTTTTGCACGAATTCTGTAGAAATATATAGCATCACGAAGTTTCGCGGATTCTTCAGGTTGACGTGGTCGTCGCGTTGCTACTGGTACGAGGGAAATTAAACCGCACAAATATAAATTCTGTTCATCTTCTGTTAGTAGCAAGTTAAATTGGCGTAGAATTTCTTTACGTACTTCTTCCTTCAAGGTTTCAAAACACTTTTTACGACATTTACAGACCGGACCCACACTCTGGCCATTCGTTGATTCTTTAGTTTCGTCTTGCATTATTTGCACAACACCACACAACACTTTACTGACAGAAACCAACAGAAACAAATTGCGACTCACACTAGGAATTCGAAGCTTCTTTTATATTATTGTTAGCGCTAGAAATCCAATTTTCACCAACTCCCCTGAGTTTGCAAAAACAGGTCTGCTAGTTGACGCTGCGATATAGCCGGTTTATTCCTTGTTTTAAGGACTTAGCCTGTATATTCCCTCTTCACCAAATTTAAGTTCTGTGTTTTCTCTTGACCTAACCGTCTTTTCCCCTTTTTATGAACATTGACGAAAAAGATTCACGGTTCGCTTTAATTTTACCAGACTGTGTTGTTAACACGATTTCAACAAATATTGCCTTAGAGTGTTTATTCTCTGTACCCTCTTTGGTATAAATTGATAAACTTGATGATATATAACACAAAAACAAGAAAAGCAAAGATGTTCTTTACATACAGCACATCTAATAAATGCACACGCAATCCCATTTGAATGATTGAATATAGCGCGACAAAAAGAATTGACGATCTAATATTAAAAATGGTTGTAAAAGATCTACAGCCATTTTCATTAGTAGAAGATGGGGATTCTCTGAATTAATGGCGTATTTAGAACCTAATTATAAAATGCTATCCAGGTATAGACTAACTCATAGTTTACTCTAACAATAAGTTCAATATGAAAATACCGTTCAAAAAATTAGGGGTTTAGTGGGTGAATCTGAGTATGTTGCCTTAACAACCGACGCTAGAACCTCGTCAAGTACACAATCTTATATGGCCATAACCATCCATTTCATTGATAGAGCCTGGAAAATTCAAAATTTTTTCTTAGAGTGTTTTCATTTCACAAATAATCACACTGCCGAGAATCTCCGAAATGAGATTGTACGAATGGGATATAAATGGGATATCCGAATGAATGGGATATAAATGAAAAAATTGTGAACATAATAACATATAACGCAGCAAATATAAAAGCAGCTGTACGTTTAGGAAATTGGGAACATATTTCTTGTACAGCTCATAACCTAAATCTCATCGTTATGGATAGCTTAATCGTAATTGAGAAGCTTAGAATGAAAGTAAAAGTTATTGTAAAATATTTTCATAAAAGCGCCGTAGCAGCTGAAAAGCTTTCTGCGATGCAAATATTACATAACAAACAGGAGATAAAATTAAATAGAATATAAGATATTAGAAAAGTTATAGTAGAAGTTGTAACAAGGTGGAATTGAACATTTTACATGTTTGAAAGAATTTTGGAGTTGAAAGACACGGTATTATACCGGGCTAACTAATCATGAATGGGACGTACTAGAAGAAGTCGTTAAATTACTGAAACCATTTGAAGAACTTACTAAAGAGTTTTCTACAGAACATTTCGTGTCTTCATCAAAAATAGTAGTATTGATAAATTCAATTAAAAAGAAAGTTTACAATGACAGCCAAAACGAAACATACAAAGATGGCAAAAATTCTTCAAAATTGTATTGAAAACGCATTAAAGACTTGCAAGTTTGCAAGTATTCCTGTCCAGCCCTAATGGACCCTAGATTTAAATCTAGAGTTTTATCTGATAAAAGTATAAAAAGTTAAATATATATAGTATAAAATAGTATAAAAAGCAGAATTACAAATTAGAAAGGACTTTCAGGATATACAGCAATCTAACACCACTAATGGTCAAATAAATCAGATAAAATAAATCAGATCTACTTTGGACACATTTTGATAATGAAGTATGATACTAATAGAAAAATCATGTACCTCAACAATTGAACTAAAGCAATATATAGAAGAACCGTTACTAAACAGGAAAGATAACTCTTTGGAATTTCGGAAATGTCCAGAAAATATATACCCATGCCTTTCTAAAGTAGCAAAGTATCAAACATTTTGATGTCTTTTTGTAAATTATTAATGTAGTTGTGTAAGTTGTTTTTTTAAGAAACACAATATAATTATAACATCCAAAAGCAACAACACACTAGGTAAAATTTTAATTAACAACAAATATAGAACCAATAAAATGAACGATAATGGAGTTTACAAATTAAAATGTGATACATTAAAGCCACTTACATTGGTGAAACAGGGAGATGTTTAAAAACTCGTATAAAAGAACATAGAACACAACAGAGATTAAACTTTGGAAGACATATAATATTTAACAAAGAACACCAATTTCATGAAACAAAAAACACAACATTACTTCACAAGAACAACAAAAGTAACCTTTTGGAAATACTTGAACTATATGAAATTAGAAAATTTAAACATAATCATCCACAAATTTTATGTTTGAATGACCAAATAAACTACACAGAAAAACCTTTATATATGTATTTGAAGAATCCATTTACTCCACCTAATAATAAAATTAAAAACCCCCAACATATACAATGAACTCAAACTGGAATAACATTTTCCCATATTTCCCTTCCCACATTCAAATTTCCTTTTTTACTTCCATTTTTACCTCCTTTACAATAGATATTTAAATTTTTGGTTGGAAAATATTCAATTTTAATTTTATTTTATTTTATTTTAATCCTATTTTAATTTTTCACATTGACACAACATTTCATAATCACAATATAAATAAAAATAAAACGCCAATATTAAACAACAAATTTTAAATAAGATCAACAATTTTTTAAAAATGACCGGTAAAAATGAAACCGGTAGAAACATTATATGAAATAACTATCGTCTTAATAAAAATTGCAAAAATAATTAAATAAATATTTTAATTATTAATGAATAATTCAAATTAGTTTCAGAAAACAACTGATGAAGATTAATTTCAAATGTATGAAACGAATAAAGAAAATAAAATAAAGTTAATTTCAATGGTGTATCGAGGTTAAAATAGAGCAAGTTTTGCGAGAAGTGAGCGGGCAGAGAAAAAATGAAGTGGTCCAGTCCTTTAGCGAACAAAGGACACGGTGTGAATGGCGAATAAAAATTGAAAATTTGGATAATAATATATGTAATAAATTGTAAGATCCAGCTCGAAGGACCAATTTGTGCGCTCCAAAGAACGAGCGCCTAAATAACGGGTGCTGGTTCAAAAAAGAAAGAAAAATGAAAATTCAAAATAATAAATTGTGATAAATGAAAATAAATAATTCTTTAATTAATAAAAACCAAAAATTAAATAAAAGGCAATAAAAGAATAAAATAAAATAAAACAATACCTTAAGATTAACGGCGGGGCAATGGGGAAAAAGAAGCGGATTTTTTATTCGATACGTCTTGTTCAACGGGCGATAAGCGAAGAGAGCTAGAAGAAAGTTTTGGCACGTGCGTGAACCACCTTAAGGCTGCGTTAAACGTCATGAAAATCAGGTACTTAAACATGGGTGCAGTAGTTCCAAGTTTTAGGGCACAAAAAAGGAATTAATGTAAGAATTTTACCATTGGGTTAAAATGGACATATAGGGCTTCGTAGTAAAAATCGCCAAAGACAGATATTTTTATTGTTATTAATGAAAAAAATCCATTTTGAGTGTATTTTTGGCCACATTGCATCGTTTATACCGAGTAAACTAATTCACAAATTACTTCGAAAATACAATCACTGTGAGCAGAACATTCCCCAGAAATAGTTTAAGATCAGAACGACATCTTTTATTACGTTAATTTCTAGAAAACTTGGAATTACGTACTTACATGTAAACTATATGGAATAATAAACAAACCGGAATTTAGGCAGCCGTACATAACACATTAGCAGTTCGGTTATATTTTAATAGATGTCGAGGTGTTTTAAAGTAATGTATTTTAACGATTACCATGAAATTTTAGTAGATTATCATTCTGTTAAGTTCCATCTAGATTAAATATTGATAATATATTGTTTTAAACTAAAAATTAAGGTAGCAAAATAAATTAGTCGAAGGGAATTTATGACAAGAAAAAAAATTACAATGCGTGGGAGATGGACATTTCGAATCGTTAAATCTCAAAGATTTTTTGATTAAAACTTAATCATATATTTTAATCGATCTAAAAAAATTGTATTTCAAGATCTAATTGAGATATCGCAATGAAATAAAAAACAATTTGAAGCAAACTTATTCATTATTTAGATCCCCAAAGATAGTTATTTCGAATCCTTAAATCTTAAAGTTACGATTTTTTGATTTAAATTTAATCATATATTTGATTAAAAAAATAATCGATTTTACAAAATAGTATCTCAAGATCTAATTGAGATATCGCTATGAAATAAAAAGCAATTTGAAGCAAATTTATTGATTATTTAGATCCCCAAAGATGGTTATTTCAAATCCTTAAATCTCAAAGTTACGATTATTTGATTAAAACTTAATCACATATGTATTTGATTTAAAAAAATAATCGATTTAAAAAAATCGTATCTCAAGATCTAATTGAGATATCACAATGAAATAAAAAGCAATTTGAAGCAAATTTATTCATTATTTAGATCCCCAAAGATGGTTATTTTGAATCCTTAAATTTCAAAGTTACGATTCTTTTATTAAAACTTAATCATATATTTGATTAAAAAAGAATAATCGAGTTAAAAAAATCGTATCTCAAGGTCTAATTGAGATATCGCAGTGAAATAAAAAGCAATTTGAAGCAAATTTATTCATTGTTTAGATCCATAAAGATGGTTATTATGAATCCTTAAATCTCAAAGTTACGATTATTTGATTAAAACTTAATCATATATGTATTTGATTAAAGAAAATAATCGATTTAAAAAAATCGTATCTCAAGATCTAATTGAGATATCACAATGAAATAAAAAGCAATTTGAAGCAAATTTATTCATTATTTAGATCCCCAAAGATGATTATTTTGAATCCTTAAATCTCAAAGTTACGATTTTTTTATTAAAGCTTAATCATATATTTGATTCAAAAAGAATAATCGAGTTAAAAAATCGTATCTCAAGGTCTAATTGAGATATCGCAGTGAAATACAAAGCAATTTGAAGCAAATTTATTCATTATTTAAATCCATAAAGATGGTTATTTTGAATCCTTAAATCTCAAAGTTACGATTTTTTTATTAAAACTTAATCATATATTTGATTAAAAAAGAATAATCGAGTTAAAAAAATCGCATCTCACGATCTAATTGAGATATCGCTATGAAATAAAAAGCAATTTGAAGCAAATTTATTCATTATTTAGATCCCCAAAGATGATTATTTCGAATTATTAAACCTCAAAGTTACGATTTTTCGATCAAGTTTTCGACCAATAGAATTGATCGTTTAAAGATAGATTAATATTTACAGATGAATATTAATGGTATACCTACAAAAACAATCTTTCATTTTATCATTAAAAAGAAGCTTCCTAATCAAATACGCCATAAACTAAATGGTAATAAACAATAAGCCACGTATACGAACTCCTCTATTCCAGTATGAGAATAAATAAAAAATTTTTCAAGAACATTTTTTTTATTGCAAAACTAAAAGTAAAAATAAGAACAATATCTATGTTTAGATGTATTGTGGTAAAAGCTAATATTATTATTAAGAAATGAATTGAAAAGGGTTTCGGCCAATCCGAGCGGAGTTGAAAAGATGGTGCCCACCTCTGACGGAATGTGGCGTCTTGCCGTCTTCGCACGATATATAGATAAAACGAGATTTTTAGATAAAATTATTTTATTACAAATTCAATAAGTATTTTTTGTGTATAATACATAAATAATGCATATAAATTTAAACAATAAAAATTTTGAAAAAACATCACGAAGAGTGGTTCAGACATGTATTGTCCATAATTTCTGCAAGATCGGTTATCATGACAGACCAAGCTCCATATCTTACTATGTTGGATCGTAATTTCAGAAATCCAACAAGAGCATGGTAAAAAAGGGATATCCTCGGGTGGCTTCAGGAAGAAATGCGTCGCTACCTGAAGATGACACTTCATTTTCATCGTTGACCAGATCACAGCTTTTACAACTATCACGTCCTTATCATTATCAGAGACGTTATTTGTTATACACTTTGATACAGAAATTAGGGGCGACGAGGTAAAGTTACTTTGGTTACCAGCACATTGTGAATTTCACGTAATTGAGTTAATATGTGCCCATGTTAAAAACAAGGTAACAAAGAACAACAATACCTATAAAATTGACAAAGCAATACCAATGATCCCGATGCTCCTTTCCCTTCTGGAGTCCTATTCAGGCAGTTACCGGTTTGGTGATTGTAGCAGATGCAAAGATGATACAGGATAAATTACGCAAAGGAAATTGATTTGAATTGTATTCCGTAATTTTTTTATTATGAATTACAATATCAATTTTTATTATAATAACAATTTATAATTTATTATTATTTTTGATAAATAATTAAATTTGTATGCACTATTTATGTCTTATATACAAACAAAACTTATTGAATTTGTAATAAAATAATTTTATCTATAATTTTAAACATCGTTTTATGTATATATCGTGCGTAGACGATAAGACGCTACATTTCGTCAGAGGTGGCACCATCTTTTCAACTCCACTCGCATTGGCCGGAACCCTCCTCTCCCGGCATGGCTTATTTCTGTTTCTCTTTAATTTATAATTCCATTAAATCGCTTATAAAAAATAAGGAGATTTGTTAAAAATTGCGTTGAAATCCACAAAGTTAAAATAGACGAACAAGTATCATCAAATAAGATTTAGGCAACAAAGTTGCGAATTATAATTATAATAGTCGCGCATCTCTCTTGATACAAGTACTAGTGGGGAAAGAATCGCTTAACCCTCCGTCTGTGGGGCGCACTTTATTAACACTTTCGAACGGGTGTGGTCTGTGGAATCCAAATTAGAAAAAACTCTAAAGGACGCCAACGTGTCCTCAAGTGCTAATTTCTCATAAATATGTTTTATATGATGCTTGTACTATATAATAGCCTAATACAGAGTCAATTAAAAACTCACGTTTTATGTTAATTTGATTTAAAGAAAATGCTTACAATTTAATCACATATTTTTCAAAATTTGGAAACAACGCCTAAATAAAGGAAAAGAAAATCGATCTATAATAATATTTATTTAAAAATGTGTTATAAAAATAATATATAAAATATAATATATAAATATATAAAAAGTGTTATAAAAAAATGTCTTAACTAAAGAATAATATTCTATGCACAAACTGGAGGGCTTCAAACTGTGGTCTCCATATTTCCCAACAATCGTTGCAGCACGCTGTTATGTGCTCCATGCACAACCAACATTTACAAATTTTGCAAAAATAACGAGATTTTCGTCTTTTGCAATATTTACAGTTTCCTCTTTTCCCTGGTTGTGGCTCTGGAATAATCTCCTCTTCAATACCTGAGAGCCTCAAGGCAGAAGTACGCACACCTTTGGTCAAGTGCTTATCAACGGCTCTTCTTTGCATGTTATTTTTCACCGACTCCATACCAAGATTTTTTTGAAACAGTCTGCGAGTTTTAGCAAATTCACCATCTGGTATGTTGCCTTTGTAGATAACAAAAGCGTTAATTGCTGCTATATTGAGGAGGTTATAGAAAATTACCATTGGCCAACGCTTTGTGTTTCTTACAACATTGTATGATGTGATCATTCGATCAACAACATCTACTCCACTTTTTGTGCTATTATAGAAAGTAATTATTTCGGGCTTTTTCCGATCACCGGTAGCTTCATCGATATGATCGTCTCGGTGCATTATTGAAACTACAAGCACATTCTTTCCTTTTTTGGGTATATATGAAATTATATCATATCATTACTAAATGCGAATAACGAAGAATATACTTTCCTGTTTTTAACTTGTGCTATTTCAAGAGGTAGTTCTCTTCTATTGGCTCTAATTGTATTAATCACAGTACTCTCTTAGCAGTTTCTTTACAATTGAATATCTTGTAAACCAACGATCTATTGTAACATTTCTTCCTGATCCTAATAAATGTGAACACATTCTTTCAGTTACTGCAGCGGTAGAGTTGTCAGTTTTATATGGACCATTGGGTTGAACATCAGCGTAAATGTTTGTGAAAAATGTTTTGGCATCAACAACGGCGAAGACTTTCAATCCGTATTTGTTTGGTTTACTTGGAATGTACATTCGGAAACTACACCTACCCCTAGAGGCAAACAGCATTTCATTTAATGTTACATACTCGCCCACAGAATAAGTTTTCTTGCAATTGTCGTTGAACTTGTCAACAATAGTACGAACTGCTGCTAGTTTGTCCATTTCTTTTCTTTGACATCTAGTTGTGGTATCGTCTAAGCGAATGCATTTCAATAAGAAGACGAACCTCCGTTTTGCCATTGTAGCAGGAAATATCTCATATCCCATACCGTCTGATGACCAATACTCTCCTTGATCCATGATGGAGCCCAGCTAAATAAAGCAAACTCAGTCTTATCTTGGTATTTAACAGAAATTTTATCAATAAATAAATTAGTGTTTTCAACTACAATATCAATGCAGTTTCCAAACATGTAGATCCAGCATTGAATGGGAGATAATGCGTCACGTGCTTCACCGATGACCCCCGCCAGGTGAGTCACTATGTTTTCGTTGCGAGTTCTAATATTTCTAGGTGGGACAGCCTTTTTCCATTTAGTTCCATCTTTACCAAAAAAATTCGAGCATCTATCACGAATCACGGGTTGTTCATCTTCATCATCCTCGCCATCATCCTGATTTATAATATCTGCATCTTCATTTACGTTTTCCTGCTCGGTTTCTGTATCATGATCACTCATACTTACAAAATCTGGATCTGATATCGAACTATCGTGAGACTCTTCTATTTCACTGCCCGTGCTAACTTCTTCATACAGTTTCTGTAATCTTTCTCTCTCCTTTTCATAAGGATCCATATCACAATGCTATCAAATAATAAATCATTTATTATTTTATCAAATCATATCAGAAAATTGTGTGATACTACTTACCTATTTGTAAGTATGCTATTTGTAGATTGCTAACTAGATATTTGATATTAGTTATAAATAATTTTTTATGTACTTTTCTATTCTTTATATTTGTAAAATAAATAACACATAACACAACGCCTCAAAATGGGGTTCAATAGTAAACTGGCGTGTCAACGATACGGTAACCGTATATATAGTAATTATTAAAGAAACTACCGAACTATATTGCGATCACTCCTAGGTATAGTTTTATAACTCGGTAATACCCCTACAAACACAAAAAGAACGCATAGAGTTCCAACTGGAATACGATTCTTACAGATTACATCTGCGAATATTGTGACACATTTGATCGGGAAGAGTCTGTCAGGACAAAATATTATATAGTGACTATTTGGAATTTTGAAAAACAATTTTTTATAGCGAAAACAGTTGATATTCAGATACTTGAAAGGTACTGTGACCGTAGAAGTTTTGAGCAAAATAATTTAAAAAATATTTCACAGAATTATTTTGTCGTGGACTCGTAGACCACACCCGACAGACGGAGGGTTAAAGATACGAATTTTATTTATTTCTTCAAATCTGGCGTGGCGCGACATCTATTAACGACAAGATCTCGAGATTTAGAAGTAATCTCAAGAACGTTCAGCGTTTAACGCGGCCTTAACAATTTGGGCAAATGCTCACGCACGTGCGCAGTATCTTCGAACGGAGCGGTTATTCAAATTTAAATATTTATAGGGAAATTAAAGTTGAACGAACAACTATCGTTACTAAAAAATAACGAATGAGTATATGACCAGCAATCGGTAACTGCAGTTACTGAAAAGAATCGAATGAGTATATGGTCGGTAATCGGTAACTGTGGTTACTTGCAAGTAACGAATGAGTAGATTTCTTATATCACTACATATGAGTCTTTAATGGCACATAGGACAAATATTGGTACAAAGTAAGTACTAAATAATCCAACAGGTATCAATCGAACCTCTATGTGCAAATGTAACAGTTTTGCATCACAGTGTATGGATCGGTTTAGAAGTAATATAACCTAAACATTGTTCCTAGTTTTTATTATTAAGTTCTAATTTCATCACCTCTTTATAAATTTATCCAACAGTCAAAAAGGAACTCATAACATAACCACTATCCTCTGGAAAATTTGGATGGAGTTTGGAAAAGTAGGCTTCAAAGAAACTCTTAACCTATAAAGAAATCAAGTTTATTTTCATTAAATTTAATTAAAATGATAAATAAGACTTAAAACTTTACGCTTCTTCAACTTGACCTTCATCCTTGTTCTTATTAGGATCATCAGGTTTCATTGCAGGGAAGAATAAAACTTCCTTTATATTGTTGTTATCAGTTAAAAACATTGTTAACCGATCAACTCCAAGCCCCCAACCAGCCGTTGGTGGTAACCCATACTCAAGAGCTGTACAAAAAGTTTCATCAACCAATTGAGCTTCATCGTCACCCGCCGCTTTATCTTTAGCTTGTTGCTCGAAACGTTCACGTTGCACCATCGGATCATTTAATTCGGTGTAAGCATTACAAACTTCTTTTTTCATAACAAATAATTCGAATCTTTCCGTTAATCCTGGTTTGGAACGATGATATTTAGCTAAAGGAGACATGATTTGGGGATGTTCAATTATAAAACAGGGACTAATGCATTTTTCTTCAATAAATTCCCCAACTAATTTATCTAAAAGTCGAGCTGTAGTTCTCGGCGCTGGGCACTCAACGTTATTTTTAACACAAAGATCGTCTAAAAATTTCTTAGTTTCTTCGCTCGACATTTTCTCCGTCGGCGGGAATTTAACGTTTAATTCTTTTTCGAGTGTTGGAATCATCGAGACTTGCTTAAACGGCGGTGTAAAATCAATTTCGTGAGCGATACCTTCTGGTCCATCGGGATGATACGTGATTTTATAAGAACCAAAAATTTTTTTAACCATTCCCGATAACATATTTTCGGTGATTCGCATTAAATCATTATAATCGGCGTACGCCATATAAAATTCGCAAGTTGTAAATTCCGGGTTGTGCGTTAAATCAATACCTTCGTTACGAAATTGTCTCCCAATTTCATAAACTCGATCGATTCCTCCAACAACCAACATTTTATGATACAACTCAGGCGCTATTCTCATAAATAATTCCATGTTTAAATCGTTATGGTACGTCATAAACGGTTTTGCGGTTGCACCGCCCGCTATCATATTCATCATAGGCGTTTCAACCTCTAAGAAACCTAATTCGTCCAAAAAACTTCGAATGTACGAAATAATTTTAGCCCGAACGATAAATATATTACGAACGCGATCATTTAGGATTAAATCTAAATATCTTTGTCGAAATCGTGTCTCTTTATCTTTTAAACCGTAATGGAGATGGGGTAACATGTGTAAACATGGAGACAATAACTTAATTTCTTTGGGTCGGATTGAAAGTTCGCCTTTTTTAGTTCTTGTTGGTACTCCTTGAACCCCCATAATATCACCTCGTCGTATTTTATCTGTATCAATCTTAAAAGAATCAATACTGTTGTAGTTATTTGCGGTGGCCATAACTTGAATTTTAGCCCCTTCTCCTCGTAAATCATAAAAGATTAATTTCGCGCCAGACTCCCGAATCGAATGAACTCTTCCCGCTATCGAAACAATTTCATCTTCCAAAACTTGTTCATTCTTTAAATAGGAGTATTTATCAATAAATTCTTGAAGTGAGATTGAAACATGGTATTTATGGGGGTAGGGGTGTTCGTTGGGACTTAAGCTTTTTAAATGGGTTACTGCTTGAGTTCTTAATTTAAAATATTCGTTTGGACTGATCTCTTCTTCAGACTCTTTTTTTTGTTTTGTTTGAACTGGCGGTTGCTTTTCGGCCTTTTCCGCTTTCTCTTTCGCTTTTTGCTCTGCTTTTAACCTCCGTTTTAATTCGCTAAAATCATCAAATAAAATCGGGATTAATATAAATCACGTTCATTTAACTTACCTTCGTTGAATTGAAGAAAAATGCTTCAATAAATTTATGGGACGAGAAATTGTCGATTTTATCACTTGCATCATCTTTCCTTTTTTTGAGGTTATGACGCCGGTTAAGCAATTTCTTTCAATTAAGCTTGTAATTTGAACTTACTTTTTGGATAAAGTTTCAGATTGTTGATCTGCCATCGTTGATTACAGCCGGTTTTATGAACGATTTAAAATTGAGGATGAAAGCAACGAACACGTGTAAAAAAACGAAAGGTTTAGTTGTCAAAATTTAGCTGTCAGATGTCAAATCGTATCCCTAGCACTTTATACGAGACAGCTGATCCACAGTGAACATAGTCACTAATGTTAGGGAACCATCACGTTAGATGGCGCTGATGATAGTTAAAATCGTAATCGTTATAAGACAGTTTCTCGGTATAAGTTAATTTTATGATTTGTTAATCAGGTTTTTGTGTTTTTTGGAGTCTGTTCTTATTAATGACGTTATTTCCGGCTATTTTATGTATGGTGAGTGTATTAGATAGTTTTTTTTATAAATGTACTTTGAAAATTATTTATATGAATTTCCATTTGAAGGACAATGAGCGTCTTCAACTTTTAAAATAAGTAAATGTTTTACACTGTATTTATACCGCTATTTGATTGGTATGTACTTCTTTTGGTCTTAATTTTAATAATTCTACTTAATTAAACTTAAAAAATCATTTAATTTGATACCAAACTCGATTAGGGTATCTTTCATTATGAGATTGACGTTTGGCATTGACAGATGTCAAATACGCCATTTTGAATTTTAATAATACAATTTCGTTAAGCTTGGGAAATCGTTTAATTTAATACCAATCATTATAATCATTTAATTTCATACAAAACTCGACTATTTTTGCTGGTATAATAAAAAGTTAGGTGACATTGATAGATGTCAAATCCGCCATCTTGAATTTTAACAATTATACTTAATTTGACTTAAAAAATCATTTAATTTGATATCAAACTCGATTAGGGTATCTTTTATTATGAAATTGACGTTTAAGTTTAGTTATTATCCGTAAAACACCTTTGTTCAATCCTACCTTTGAAATTGCCAATTTCTAGCGTAGATACGAGTGTTGAAAGTTGTTATTTTCACTCACTCTGCTAACTTTCATAGCAACGGGTGAGTGAAAATATTTTTCACTCATTCTAATTTTCTTCATACACTATTAGCGAAATTTAAACATTTAAAGGTACAAATCTTTGTTTAAACGTAACGGATGTGAACTAAGAAACGGTAGAGAGCACACAAGGAAAATTAGATGAAGTATTTCACTTGTATAAATTATTAATTTAAATAGTTTATTAATTTTAAGCGTAATGATTACAATTAACAATTTGACACAATTGGTTGTTTATCAATCAATTAAGAGGATGACAACGTCAAAAAGTGTCGTCGTCGACCTATCGACATGACATTAGCCAGGAATTAACGAAATTTAAGACCGAATTTTCTCTAAATAGTAGGATTGAACAAAACGCTATACAGCACACGTGAGAAACCAATATTTTCCACTCACTTGTATGTCTTTCCAATCTTTTCAATCTGACATATGCGTGAGTGAAAAACCTTAGTTTCCTCACTTGGACTGTAATATACTATTGTTCAATCCTACCTTTGAAATTGCCAGTTTCTAGTGTAGATACGAGTGTTGAAAGTTGTTATTTTCACTCATTCTGCTAACATTCATAGCAACGGGTGAGTGAAAATATTTTTCACTCACTCTAATTTTCTTCATCCACTATTAACGAAATTTAAACCTTTAAAGGTACAACTCTTTGTTTAAACGTAACGGATGTGAACTAAAAAACGGTAGAGAGCACACAAGGAAAATTAGATGAAGTATTTCACTTGTATAAATTATTAATTTAAATAGTTTATTAATTTTAAGCGTAATGATTACAATTAACAATTTGACACAATTGGTTGTTTATCAATCAATTAAGAGGATGACAACGTCAAAAAGTGTCGTCGTCGAACTATCGACATGACATTAGCCAGGAATTAATGAATTTTAAGACCGGATTTTCTCTAAATAGTAGGATTGAACAATTATAATATAATATATTATAATATAAATTATTAATCTTAATTAATTTGCGTAATGATGACAATTAACAATATGACACAATTGGTTGTTTATCAATCAATTAAGAGTATGACAATGTCAAAAAGTCTCACAATTTGACACAACTAGTTGTTTATCAATCAATTACAAGGATATCAATGTCAAAAAGTGTCGTCTCCGACATATCGACATGACATTACCCAGGAATTAATGAATTTTAAGACCGGATTTTCTCTAAATAGTAGGATTGAACAAATCTGACAAACGCGTGAGTGAAAAACCTTACTTTCCTCACTTGCACTGTAATATACTATTAGTTAATGTTATACACTTAGCAGCAGAAGTCTGCGTACAAAAAACTTCTAACACTTTAACTGAAAAAATAAGGGTCATGATCTAATGTGATAAACTTCAATTTTTTTTTATTTTGTGTATTAACTACATATAATTCTATTAACAAAATATGCATCAATAAAACAGAAATATTAGTTACAAAAAAAATTTAAATTAAAAATTCTCCAAATAATGCGTATGCAAAAATCTGCGTACAAATAAAGACGCCTTCTCCAAAATATACTTATTTACTTAAATACGTAGTTGGCGATGTACGCTTTCCGATTTAAATAAAAGATAATCGGTGTCAATTATATTAGCAGAGGCTTAGAAGCTAAAAGTTAGAATGGACACGAAAGGAAAGGAAATTGAATTGGGAGAGAGAAAAATTATTGTAAAGTTATGGAAAGAGGGAAAATCTTTTCGAAAAATAGGAGAAACTGTCGGCAGGTCACACTCTTCCATTCAAAGAGTAATTAATAATTATAAAGACACTGAAGATTACCTCTCACGTCCGCGATCTGGTAGACCACCCCTTTTAACAAACCGAGAGAAGCGAAAAATTGTACAGCAGGTTAGAAAAGAACCTAGGCTGACGGCAAAAAAAAATAGTAGAAAATGTACAAGAAGAATTTCATAAAACTATCAGCAAAGATACGGTGAGAAGGACGTTAAAAAAGCTAACTATCACAGTCGCGTTGCATGAAGAAAGCCATTTGTGTCAGAGGTCAATCGTCAGAAGCGGATCGCCTTTGCAAAAAAACTCTTAGACAAGCCCATTGAATTCTGGGAGAAAGTTCTCTTTACAGATGTGAGCAAATTTTGCATTTTCGGCATTAAGGGTAAACAACTTGTATGGAGAAATCCTAATACTGCCCTTAATCCCAAAAATTTGAAAGCGACTGTAAAACACGGAGGTGGTGGAGTTATGGTTTGGGGGTGTATGTGCACCAAAGGGGTGGGAAGGTTGGTTTTCATAACATCGACAATGGACCATAAAATGTATATAGACATTTTAAAAGAAAATTTGAAGCCTAGCATCGAAAACTTGGGCTTGGGGCCCGAATACTTTTTTCAACAAGATAATGACCCCAAACATTGCGCCCACAACACTAAGCTTTGGCTACTATACAATACCCCAAAGCAACTTAAAACACCTGCACAATCGCCGGACTTGAATCCCATCGAACACCTCTGGGATTTACTGGAACGCAGGATTCGGCAACACAACATAACGTCGAAGGAAACGTTAAAAAATGTTATGATTGAGGAATGGGCCAAAATCAGTTCGGACGAAACGAAGAAATTAGTGCACTCCATGCCTAAACTTTTAAGGGAGGTCATTAAACGTAAAGGTTATCCGACCTCATATTAATATAGAAACAATGATCTCATTTATGAATTTTTTATAAATACTGTCCTGACTTGTACGCAGATTTTTGCATACCCGTTATTTGTAGAATTTTTAGTTATGATTTTTTTCTGTAACTACTGTTTCTGTTTTGTTGAAGCATATTTTGTTAATAGAATTATATGTAGTTAATATACAAAATAAAAAAAAATCAAGTTTATCACATTAGATTATGACTCTTATTTTTTCAATTAAAGTATTACAAGTTTTTTGTACGCAGACTTCTGCTGCTGAGTGTATCTTATAAAAAATTTGAAATATGACATTTAACTTTGAAAAAAAACAAATGATATCTATGATTTATCTGTCAGACCATAAATAACCTATAGATGCAACCTCTTCGAGAATCTACGGAGTACCTTGTGCGCGTCTCGATAGGGTGTCTGGTTTTCTTTTTTTTCGAGTTTTTTCGTCGATTATAGCCCCGTGATAAGTTTTAAACTGTATTTTGTAATTGAGTGTATCCTATAAATCACAAACTTTAAATATGCGACGTAAAATATAAGTAGACTAGAGTAATAAGAGCAAAAGAAACAGTAGCGTGGTCAACCGAGATCCAAAATGGATTCGGAGAGCGAAGATGGCGGTCCACCTCCAAAACCAACCTCCCCAGACGAATAATCATTAAAAACAAACCCTTCTGACAAAAAACTTAAATTTTTATGTACAGATAAAGACTACCCACCGTTCGTGGTTAATATTGAGTCCATTGACAAAAATATAGGTCAGCTTAGGGACTTAAAAATAGGAAAAATTTTATATTATGGTAAGATCGAGGGAATTAAAAAAAATCGAGAATAAGGGACGTAACAGATTGGAAGTTGAGTTTAATAATCGAAAATTAGCTAACAATTTCGTAGATTCTGACTTTTGCGCTAAAAACAAATGGAAGGCATATATTGCAAATCATCGGCTCACATCTAAAGCAGTAATTCGACAAATCGACCCTACTCTCACGACAGAAGAACTTACCGACCATCTTCAAACAGAGGATGACGAACCTGTACTTGATGTACGGAGAATAAAAAGGCGAATTGAAGATGAAGAAGGACCGAAACATATCAATACCGCATCGATCATCGTCACATTTAGAAGAATTGTAATCCCATCATCTGTTAGACTCTTCTTTAGTGTTCGACATCCCGATCCATACATTCCTTCAGTTACGCAATGCCACAATTGTTTGAGATACGGCCATACAAGGAAACAATGTAGATCAATTAATAGATGCCCAGCTTGCGCTGTAGATCATGAGCTCGAAAACTGCAAGAATAAAAACAATCCAATTTGTACGTTTTGCGGTGGTAACCACCTGGCTAATGAAAGAGGTACACCAACGAGACAACGAATATGCCCAGAATACAAACGACAAGAAAAGATTAAGGAAATTATGACAAGATTTAATTGCTCTGCATATGATGCAGCCAAAAAGGCAGGACCGACCGGCGGCTCCACCACGACCTACAATACTTATATATATTATATATGCGCATATGGTGATCAATCAAGCAGCATACCCAGACTTAAATAATGTTAGACGCAAACAATCGTCGGTGTCACCACCAGTACAGCGCCAAATGACAGAAAATATAAACTCACAAAGGAACGCAGAGACCAGAATACAAGCGATAGATAACAAAAGCACATACAGAAAAACAGTGGTATCTCCTAGAAGGCCAAGCAATTTAGAAGGAAAGAAACGAAAATCAGATATATCAACTGATCTGTTATACACCTTTAGCTGCGACAAAAAGCTGCCTTATGACAATAGTAAGGAAAATATGCCACACAAAGAAGAGATGGATATCATGGACTCAACGGCGTCTTCCTCCCCCAATCAGGAAACTGAACGGGAAATGGATCGCGAGGAATCACAAGCAGAACATGAAACGAAACCAAAAGAAGACAAACTTCCATGTAAACCAAAGAAAAGCAACCGAACACCAATTAATACAAAAGTATACCCTCAGACAGTATCTGAACACTCATATGCCAGTAACAACAGATATTATATCATACAACATGAATAATTTAGTACTAAAAGTGATGACCTGGAATGCTAGAAGCTTTATTAAAAACAAAGTAAGTTTATACGCACAACTGAAAGACAATCTTCAGGATGTAATTATAATAAATGAGACTTGGATGACAGATAGGATGTATGTAACTACCCCAAATTACTACCATATTCATAAAACAAGGGATGATGGTTATGGAGGGCTTTCTGTGCTAATCAGAAAACCCCTTGCTTATGAAAGTATTAATGTAACCAAACCAATGTTGAATACGCATTTTATTAAAATAAAAATACACAACTGTACAATAATTGCCGGGTACATATCACCGTCCGTAAATTTTACCACTGATCATTGGAGACAGGTTCTATTCGGGACCAATCAACCATGCATTATAACGGGAGATTTTAATTCACATCATAACGACTAATTCACATCTAACTGTTATACTGGGTGGGATTCGGAGAAGTAATCTTAGCGACAGGAAGTCAGCGTAACATCGAAAATAAAAGATACAATGTGATAAAAACGAAAAACATTAATTGGGAAAAATATTTTAAGAATTTGAGTTCGAACTTCGTGTCAGAAAACGTATCAAACGACCAAGTGGTAGAAGATATCTGCAAGGCTGCCTCTCAGGTCTCAAAAAAACAGTCAACAAAAAAATATACTCCAAATCCAACGCCGTGGTGGGGCATACATTAGAACATACATAAGAGAGAGAACCCCCATCAACTATATTATTGCAAAGAGACACATCGCAATATCTAAACAGGTATTATTAAGGAAGAAAAGACAAAACTTTAAAGAATTCTGTGCCTCCTTAAACCGACTCTCACCTTTAAAATTTATATGGAACAAAGTAAGAACATATAATAGAGCCGTCTTTCAATAAGATAAAGGGATCCCAACGAACTATAATTGGATGAAAGAATTTATGAAACGAATAACGCCACCACATGTACCCTCCAATGATGAACTTGAACCGCAGATACGTGAAAATACTGTCTCGGATTTGGCAGGTTGTACTGGTTTGATCATTCTCAATGAATTGGAATGAGCTGTGGAACTAAGAAAGGATACCGCAGCTGGGAATGATGGAATTTCTTACTCTATGCTCAGAACCTTACCTCAACAATATAAAGTGGCATTAGTAACATTATTCAACAACATATGGCGTGGTGGAGAAATCCCAATGGAATGGAAAAAGATAATAATTTGTCCTATTCTAAAACCCAACAAAAACCCATACTCTGCAGATAGCTACAGACCTATATCTTTGCTTTCCTGTATCAGAAAAACATTTGAAAGAATACTAGCCGATAGGTTAGAATGGTGGTACTAAAGAAAAAACCGTTTTGATGACCTCCAGTTCGGGTTCAGAAAGGGAAAGGGTGTTCATCACGCTGTTATTTCGCTAGTGACAGATATCCGAACCGCATTTGCCCAGAAGAAATCAACCTTAGCAGTTTTTATTGACCTACAAGCAGCATACGATAAGGTTCATATACCAATACTCATAAAGATCATGAATGACTTTGCAGCATTTTCTCACTGTTGGTTCACAAACTGTTTTCCGAAAAAATTATAATACTGAAGAACGATTCAACACATGTAGGTGAGAGAGTAAGTTATAGAAGTCTCCCACAGGGCAGTTCCCTCAGCCCCATGCTTTTTAACATATACCTAGCAGCCTTGAATCGAGAACTAAGTAAAGTCAATGTTAGAGCGATAAGCTATGCGGATGACCTGGTGCTATATTGTAATCACTCCAATACGGAAGTTGCAGGAGATTACTTGAACCAGGCAATGGAGATACTGGAGAAATTCCTGGATGTGAGACATTTAGAAATTTCAATACCAAAAACTAAATCAGTATTGTTTACAAGGAAAAAAAGAGCGATACAACCGCAGCTAAAGTACAACAATAAGCCGATTTAATACGCCGAAAACATAAAATACCTAGGCTTTAATAGTCATACGTTAGAATACAGTGTCAGGCAATGGTCACCAATAGTGAAAGCTATAACATATGACTGCAAGGGGTATGGGACTATCGGCGGCGCAAGCAGGGCAATAAAAAAAATGGAAAACTACACATCTATACAGATGGCTCGTTGATAGGGGACCCAAGCAGAAGCGTCGCGTGTGGGTTATATTCCCCCACCCTAGGGGTAGAAAAATCATTACATCTACCTAAGCATTTATCCATATATAGCGCGGAAGCTTTTGCCATTATAAAAGCTATAGAAATTGCCATAGACCGGGCAATCCCCAAAACAGTTATCCTTTCCGATTCACAAAGCGCCCTAGAAGGAGTTCAATTTTAGAAAGAGTGCCCACCCATATATAGCTAATATACTCAGTCTGCAGCACAGAGCTTATGTAATGAATATGGAAATTATCCTTGTATGGGTCCCAGGTCACTCCGGACTAGAGGGGAATGAAAAGGCAGATCAATTGGCAAGAAGAGAACACCAAGAACACACACAGTTAATAAAAATCCCTGTCGAAGATATATTCATCCAAATGAAAAATAAAATACACAAAGTTTGGCAACAAGAATGGATAGAGTCGTGTCAACATAAAGGTATTAACTACGCTAGGTGTCAACCAATAATACCGAAGAAACTTTGGTTTAAAAAGGTCCCATTTGTTTCAAGACAATTCTACACAGTCCTTGCCAGACTTCGTTTGGACCACGCTTTAACGCCACTATACTTATATAAGGTACGCCTGAAAGATAACCCGTATTGTGAATGTGGAGAACAAGGTGACGTAAATCACATCTTTTCTAATTGTACCAGATTTGACGAACCAAGAAGAACATTGATCAATAAATTGTTGAGACAAAAATGTAGTCTTCCTGTAAATGTGGCGTCACTGTTAAATTCGGGTTCTTTAGAAGTATATTTCTTGCTGTACGAATTTATTAAATCAGCAAAAATACAACTGTGATAAGAATGTGATATTTAAATAGTAAACTATAGATTGTAGGCTTAACAGATTGCTCTTTATATACAGGGTGTCTCACGTAACTGGTTCATTAGAACTTTCTTAGGTTCCACTACTCATAGAGGCTTGAAATTTTAGCAACATGGGTTGTTCATTCCGATCTATTAATCTAAAATATTTTCAAGATGGCCACCACTTCCGGTCTACCGGAAGTAGACCTCAACTTCGTTATTTTAAATGGAATGCTATACTTTTTATTACACCATTCAATTATACGTAAGAAAATATGTTGACTTTGATAACAGTTATTGGTACCCACCGTTTCTTGTTTTCGAGTTGTTTTGATTTTAAGTGTTTTTTTGTCAAATATCACCATGCTCTTTACAAGCCCATATCTCAGCCAACGTTAATTCAAAAATGTTTTGCATTGCTACAATAACTCTGCATATGCTGTTAAGTAGATTGTCATTTGTTTTATCAGTATATCTTATACAGGCTGGTCAAAAATTGAGTTACCGTTTCTCTGTGTTCAATTGCGTGAAAGTCGAAAATTTTAAATGGAACGCCCCATATTTTTATACTCTATCAGAAAAGGAATTTAATTCTCTACAAATTATCTATAAACATTCCTATACCTATTTATTATAGTTTTCTTGCTATTGAGGAATTTATCAAAATCATACGTAAAATGTTAGAAACCGTTTGTGTTTTTGTTAGAAGGCCATGACATTTTGATAGTTTTTTGTTTAATTTATTTAAATCATTATTAGTATAATTACTACAATGAACTGCGATTGAATAAACATTAGATTGCTAGCTGTTATTTACCAAAAATAACCAAAAGGAAACCGAATAAATGAAACAATGAAAAACAACAATTTTATGACAAAATTGAAATCAATAACATAAAGAAATCAAAAACTTAAAATAATAAAAATAAATTAAGGGAATTTAATTCGGTACAAACTGTCTAGAAACTTTCCTGTGCCTATTTGTTCTAGTTGCCCTCATATTTGGAGGTTAATGGAAGCATGCAATGCTGGAATGCTTCTGGTTTTTATGTTAGAAAGCCATGGAGTTTTGCCAGCTTTTCATCCTTATTTATGTTATTGTTGTCATTAGTTAGTTGTGTCATCACTTACAACTGTTAATGTCTTTGACATAGTGAATTATTCCAACGCCAACATTTTAAATTTGTTTTATATTCGTGGCGGATGTAATTAAGTTTTGGATAGGATCTGTTTCTTAGTTTTGGAAAGATCAAAATAACAAGAAACCATAAATTTCTATCACCACCAGATTAAGATAATGGAATAAATGTTTTGACATATTTATTGCTTTACCAAATTTTTCGATAAGAGGTGCTTCGATCGATTTAGATGAATAATATTTTCCATGAAAGCACTGTTAATAAATAAAATGAACTCTCTAGGAATCTCGCCTATCATTACGTCCAATATTACGTCATGTTATTGTTTTTCATTGTTTCATTTATGCGTCCTTCTGCTCGTTATTTTTGCTAAATAAAAGGTAACAAACTAAGGTTTATTCAATTACTGTTCATTGTAGTAATAATATTAATAATAATTTAAATAAATTAAACAAAAAACTATCAAAATGACATGGCCTTCTAACAAAAACACACGGTTTCTAGCATTTTATGTATGATTTTGATTAATTCCTCAATAGCAAGAAAACTATAATAAATATGTATAGGAATGCTTATAGATAATTTGTAGAGAATTAAATTCCCGTTTTGATAGGCTAAAAGGATATGGGGCGTTCCATTTAAAATTTTCGACTTTCTCGCAATTGAAAACAGCGAAACGGTAATTCAATTTTTGACCATGCTGTATAAGGTACACTGATATAACAAGTCACAATGTATTTGACAACATATGACGAGTTATTGGACCAATGCAAAATGTTTTTAAATTAACGTTGGCTGAGATATGTGCTTTTAAAGAGCATGGTAATATTTGCCAAAAGACACTACAAATTAAAATAACTCGAAAACAAAGAACGCTAGGTACCAACAACTGTTATCAAAGTCAACATATTGTTTTACGTATAATTGAATGGTGTAATAAAAACTATAGCATTCCATTTAAAATAACGAAGTTGAAGTCTGCTTCCGATAGACCGGAAGTGGTGGACATCTTGAAAATATTTTAGATTAATAGATTGAAATGAACAACCCATGTTACCAAAATTTCAAGCTTCTATGAATAGTGGAACCTGAAAAAGTTCTAATGAACCAGTTACGTGAGACACCCTGTATAAAAAAACTAGTCAATTAAGATAATGTGATTGAGAGAAAATGTGATTCTGTGATTCCTAGGTCTCAATCATTAACAGAATTCTTGTATCCTTTTCCAGAACTAAGTATCCGAGGGTCCTCCTAACTGTAAGTCGAGTCACTGGACCCCTGGCTCGCAGAAGAGTCTGTCCTTTTTGTTTGTTGTCAACTGTTAAATGTAAATGTTAATAAAATAAAAAAAATCCACGCGGTTAAAGGAAATAGGGATTTGAAGGAAAACATACACAAACAAATGTACAAACCTATAGATGTGGCAAAAGCGTTAAACATTTTTTACTCAGCACTAGCGCCCTCGAACGGAGTGGTTCCTAACTATTATCAAATACCGTAACATTCAATTGGCACACTTTCAATTTTCATTGCACATTTAAATATTTTTTATTGATTAAAACTTTTATTTAAATATTGACTGTTTTACATAAAAGTACAACTTTGAAAAATGAAAAAACTTTAAACTTACAATGAAACAATAACTCAACCTCAGATAAAAAGGAAGCAGATTTTTATTTATGATGTAGCATACGTTGTGGATGCATGATAGATGAAAAAAAAATAGATTAAAATGTTTTCTCATGTATTATAATTGAAAAATCTGGTGCAAGAAAGCGACAAATTTAATTGTTGTTACAAAAAATCTGATGAAATTTGACTCAAATTGAAGGTTGATTCTTCCTCTTTGAAATGATGTATAACTCGTTGTTTCAATTTGAAATCTATTCCATCTAAAAAATGTTAGAAGATGACCAAGTTTTTACGCTTTAATGGAATCAAGACAATAATGATGAAATTTGAAAGATCGTAAACGTCTTATTTAGTAATATAATAAATAGATTAACAAGTTTTTGGGCATTAACAATGTGGATTTCCTTGGTCCTGATTGGGAGGGTTTTCTGTTGATTCAAATCGTAATGAGCCCAAAAGAATCTTTTAATATGATACCCAACAACCCATATTTTCGAAAAAAAAATAATAAATAAAAAAAATTAATAAAAATCCGCTATTTTGATTTTTTATTAGCATTTTTTTTGTGAAATTATCAAAATCGTAATAAGCACAAAAAATCCTTTATTTTGATACCCCACAACCCATATTTGTGAAAAAAAGTCAATAAAAATCCCCTCATTTGATTTTTTTATTAATCAGCGTTCCTCTTTAACAAAATTCAAAATTTACCTGTTTTGTTCTTGTTTTTTGAAAAACAAAAAATCATTCTATTTTTAACCTTGTCATTATCCTCTACATTGACTGATGTGTCAAGAAAATTTTCTTTTTAATTTTATAAAAATAAGTTTTTAAAATTTTGTATCTAATTTTTGAAGTCAACCTTCTTACTTCCATTGTAAGTCGACTTTAATTTTAAGATTTTTTGCAACGTTGCCAATCTATTTTAATAATGTAGTGTTTCCCTGATGAAGCAGTAAAATAATTGCGAAAGCTCGGATAGCGAAAAAGGAAGTTGTTTTCTTATCCATTGGTTGCTTTTCCCAAGATTTTTTGTAAGATCTTTGTATAGATTACAACCGGTACTCCATTTGGTTTTTTTTTTTCATTAATATTTTTTTGTGAAAATGTCAAAATCGTAATAAGCACAAAAAAATCCTTTAATTTGATACCCACAACCCATATTTATCAAAAAAAAATCAATAAAAATCCGTCAAAAGAACGGATTGTTTTATTAATATTTTTTTGTAAATTTTGATTCCAATCTAATCACTATATCCGGATAAAAATTAATTTTGACATTTTAACGAAAATTGTAGTATTTTTGACAGCTGCCAAATTCGTTAAATAAATTTAAAAAGTATTCGATTTTTCCCTTAATTATACTAATTGGTTTTAAATAAATGATTTTTAAAATTAATTTTATTATGACATTTTAACTAATTTTAATCACAAATGACATCGCTGAACTTAATTCTAATATTTTGTATACATTTAAAAATTCTTTAAAAATCGGTTTTTTGAAAAATTGTTACGAAATTACTTTCAATTACTAATTGAAGCATCTACCTTCCGAAAATGAAGTCAATTTTAAAATTTCAAACTTAGTTCTTAAGATATAAGATGTTAAACTTAATTTGGATTTTTCCAATATTTTGTTTGACCAATGTTTGTCCAATATTTAAATTTAAATATTTAAATTCTTGAAAAATCGATTTTTTGGAAAATTATTATGAAATTACTTTCAATTATTAATTGGAGAATATATTTTCGAAAGATGAAGTCAATTTAGAGATATCTCACTCAGAACTTAACATATAAGCTGTTGAATTTAATTGGGATTTTTTCCAATATTTTGTATAAATTCCTGAAAAATCGATTTTTTGAAAAATTGTTATGAAATTACTTTCAATTACTAAATAGAGCATCTATTTTCTAAAAGTGAAGTCAATTTGAAAATATCTCACTTAGTTCTTGAGATATAAACTGCTGAACTTAATTGGGACTTTTCCAATATTTTGTATAAATTTAAATATTCTTGAAAAAACGATTTTTTAGGAAAATTGTTATGAAATTACTTTCAATTACTAATTGGAGAATCTAATTTCTAAAAGTGAAGTCAATTTGAAAATATCTCACTTAGTTCTTGAGATATAAACTGCTGAACTTAATTGGGATTCTTCCGATATTTTATATAAATTTAAAAATTCCTGAAAAATCGATTTTTTGAAAAATTGATATGAAATTACTTTCAATTACTAATTGAAGCATCTACTTTCTAAATGTGAAGTCAATTTGAAAATATCTCTCTTAGTTCTTGAGATATAAGCTGCTCAGCTTAATTGGGATTCTTCCGATATTTTGTGTAAATTTAAAAATTCATGAAAAATCGATTTCTTGAAAAATTGTTATAAAATTACTTTCAATTACTAATTGGAGAATTTAATTTCTAAAAGTGAAGTCAATTTGAAAATATGTCACTTAGTTCTTGAGATATTAACTGCTGAACTTAATTGGGATTCTTCTGATATTTTGCATAAATTTAAAAATTCCTGAAAAATCGATTTTTTGAAAAATTGTTATAAAATTACTTTCAATTACTAATTGGAGAATCTAATTTCTAAAAGTGAAGTCAATTTGAAAATATCTCACTTAGTTCTTGAGATATAAACTGCTGAACTTAATTGGTTTTTTTCCAATATTTTGTATAAATTTAAATATTCTTGAAAAAACGATTTTTTAGGAAAATTGTTATGAAATTACTTTCAATTACTAATTGGAGAATCTAATTTCTAAAAGTGAAGTCAATTTGAAAATATCTCACTTAGTTCTTGAGATATAAACTGCTGAACTTAATTGGGATTCTTCCGATATTTTATATAAATTTAAAAATTCCTGAAAAATCGATTTTTTGAAAAATTGATATGAAATTACTTTCAATTACTAATTGAAGCATCTACTTTCTAAATGTGAAGTCAATTTGAAAATATCTCCCTTAGTTCTTGAGATATAAGCTGCTCAGCTTAATTGGGATTCTTCCGATATTTTGTATAAATTTAAAAATTCCTGAAAAATCGATTTTTTGAAAAATTGTTATAAAATTACTTTCAATTACTAATTGGAGAATCTAATTTCTAAAAGTGAAGTCAATTTGAAAATATGTCACTTAGTTCTTGAGATATTAACTGCTGAACTTAATTGGGATTCTTCCGATATTTTGTATAAATTTAAAAATTCCTGAAAAATCGATTTTTTGAAAAATTGATATGAAATTACTTTCAATTACTAATTGAAGCATCTACTTTCTAAATGTGAAGTCAATTTGAAAATATCTCCCTTAGTTCTTGAGATATAAGCTGCTCAGCTTAATTGGGATTCTTCCGATATTTTGTATAAATTTAAAAATTCCTGAAAAATCGATTTTTTGAAAAATTGTTATAAAATTACTTTCAATTACTAATTGGAGAATCTAATTTCTAAAAGTGAAGTCAATTTGAAAATATGTTACTTAGTTCTTGAGATATTAACTGCTGAACTTAATTGGGATTCTTCCGATATTTTGTATAAATTTAAAAATTCCTGAAAAATCGATTTTTTGAAAAATTGTTATAAAATTACTTTCAATTACTAATTGGAGAATCTAATTTCTAAAAGTGAAGTCAATTTGAAAATATCTCACTTAGCTCTTGAGATATAAACTGCTGAACTTAATTGGGATTCTTCCGATATTTTATAAATTTAAAAATTCCTGAAAACTCGATTTTACTATCAATTACTAAGCAGAAGATGGTAATAAACGAGCCTTAGAAGTTGAATCAATTTAATTTATCTTCTATTATGTACTGCTCTCTTAATGATGATTTTGAAAGATACGTGTTTTGATTTTTATTATTTAATTAAACAAAATACGTAAGTTTGAAACCAGTAAAATATTAGAAATGAATCAAAAATATGTGGATAATTTAAAAAACTCAATTGTGTAGTATTAGACAATTTTCTTTTAAAAACTCTTAAATGATGGCACTTTTGCAGATTTTTTAACAATTCCCCAGTTGTATATCTAGGTTGCATCTGGTTATGAATTAACTGTTTATAGTTCATTATCAACAATATTTATGCAAAAAGTATCTTTCTATCTATTTTAGGTTTTGAATTGTGATTAATTTTTGTACTGAAAATCCGAAATTATGATATTTTGAAGATATTTGCTGTATTTTTGCAAATTCTTTATTTGCAGGTTGTAACTGGTTATGTGATTATTACCATTATGACCATTATGAACAATTTTCACGAATGAGGTCTTTAATCATCCGTTTTGATTATTGAACGATGAAAAAGTTTTGCAATAAAAATCATCGATTATGATGTTTTAGAGATTTTGACGTTAAACTGTAATAACCAAATTCTAATGCGTTCTGGATTTTTAGTGTGTATTTCGAAAATTTTCTCTTTATTCCAGCAATTTTGTCAAATTTAGGTTGTAACTGATTACGGATTATGCTTCTCTGGTTCACTAACTATTAAAGAACAAAAAAAAACCTATTAAACAATATTGGTTTAATAGGGCTTTCTGTAACTTGTTTTTTGAGATATGGTCGATTTTTAGGAAATGATATGAATGAAAAAAAGGAATCTTCAAAACTGCCAAAATAATAAATAATCTTTAAAATAATAAAACCAAAATTAAAAATATTCTAAATTCTTGTCCATTGAAAGCAAATTTTTCACCAAAGGGTTAAAAGAAAAATCCAAAAAGCCAAAATAAAGACGGGGCAAATCTTTAAGCAAATAGAAAGATGATTCGGGTTTTGACTTTTTATAACGGTAGTTCTTCTTTTTCTTTTAATAGAAATTTTATTATCATTTATTTTATCATGCCATTTTACTTTATACAATTTTTTTTCTAAAAATTATATGGAAAATTTCAAAATTTAAACAAAATTCTCTTTTGAATACTAAAATAACACCTACTTTTTTCTTCGTATTTATTCTTCGTATTAAGGATTTTAAATATTTTTATAGGTTACTCTAGCTTCTAACACCTGTTACCTTGTTTATATATATACATAGTTATCCAAAGAATTTAGTTAGTGGTCGCGATGCCTAGATTTAAATTTTACTATTTGCGCCTTTTAAGCTTTACTACGAAAGTGTAAAATAAGTTGCATATATTTCAATATCTCTTGTACAAAAATAATTAATGTGTCCTTCAAGAATTGTACCGAATTGTTGGAGACTTTCCGTCGGTAAAATATCGATTTGTAGATGGCAAATTTTTTTACGTAGGTGCATGACCAGATTTTATATGAAAAAACCAACTGCGTTAAATCTTTTTAAGAAATTTGTTTCAAAGAGTTCATTAAAAATTCTGGGCAAGGCATTCAAGTGGAAACGTATTTTACTAAATATTCAATTTTTAGAGAAAAGACTGTTAATTATAATAAATCATAATAATAATACTCCAAGAAATAGCGAACTGCATAGCCAAAAGAAGAAAGATGCAGAGATTCAGACGAACGAATATCATTGTGGCGGAGGATGTGAAAACAAGGAAGAAGTATAGACTTGCAAAAAAGGAATTGACAAAAATAATAAAGAATAATAAAGGAGAACAAGTGGAAAAGTTTGTGTGATGAATTAAAATTTCAATTTCAAACAAACTTAACAATACTCTTCGAACATTGTTTTGACGTCACTCAAGAGACCAACCTGACCCTCAGAGATTTCTGGAAACATCACTTTCAGACTGTATCAAAGTATTGTTCAATTTACTTGGGGCGGCCGACGTTTTCGAAGTCGATCGAGACTATTTTTTCGTTAAAATTGTTAATAATGTAGAAGATGTAATCCCAACTAGCTATTTAGCACAAAATATTGTTGGTATATTATTAACTAGTTGGGTTGGGTTGGATTGATCCATCAATCTTAATCTTATATCCATTAATCTCGTTCATTTCGATCATTTTATCGCACAAGTGATCTCAAGAAGAAAAAGTATCTATGTACTGTTCATTGTATTTGGGTCTGAGGTTCGAATCTTTTTTTAGGTCGCAGAATGCAGTTTAAGTGTACCTTTGCTGATGAAAACGTAGGTTATGCCTTTGCTTTTGGTACCCATGTTGATAGATTGCAAGCAGTTTGTTATAGTTTGATAGCCTATTATCTTTTTATTGACAATGTTGGTTTTGATAAATTATAGATATTGGTCTATAATTATTGTGTATGCCCTCATCACGTTTTTTGTATGTAAGTGTTATCTTAAGATGTTTGCTAAAAGTTGGTTTAACCTCTTTTATAACTTTTGTGGACAGTTCGTGTATATCTGTCGTAGTTTTTTGCTTCTTTCTTCACCTGGACTTTATCGTCGAACTTGCCGAATTTACTAAACTGCTTTCATCAATACAGCTGGTCGAAGAGTTTTTCGATGTTGCCCCGGTTTGAGAGAAAAAAGAATAAGTTTTCGACATTTACTGCTGGATCTTTTGCTGGTGTTTCCTAGATTTTCCAGTTTCTCGTTCAGACAAGTTTCCTGGCCGACAAAATTTTGTTATCAGAATGATTTATATAGTTTATTTTATATAGTCTAATTTATTTTTTAATTACACTATGTTTTTAGCTTTCCATTTTAGATTTGTCCCTCTTACATATTTTTTAACGTTCTTCTCATATTTGTTGTATTTGTTGATGTCTTGAAATAAGGTTTTAATTGCCTCACTGTTTTCTAAGTGTAAAGACTATGCTTGTTTCATTAAAAGTCGTAGTAGAAGCAATAAAGTTTGTAAGTAAATTTGTAATTTACATTAAATTCACCCTTAACAGGTGTATTAATATATGTATGTATAATAAAGTTGGAAATATTTGGTTTTTATTTATTTAAGTGATTCGAATTAATATTTCTTAATGTTTATATTTTATTTAAAGAATTGTCAACGATGAAATAATGACAAACGAATTTGTAGACGCAAAGATGTTTATCCAAACTCAAATAGTTGCAAAAAACTTTAACTCCTGAACTAGATTCGTGTATTGACCGACTCACTGAAATGAACCCTCGGCGCCTATCACGTCTGCACTAAGGCGACAATAAGACGAATATTATATTGTCTAATTACAATATTACTTTAAAGAATATATATTTGTAATTGGTCTTTCTAAAACAATTTCATATTATTTATGAAAAGTCTTTTTGGGTGAAAACCTTCAATATGAAACCATATTAATTTTATAATTTGAGTATGCAGCTTATACTACAAGTTCATTCATAAACAAAGTTTCTCTCGTTTGCCGTTAGAGGCAGCACGAGCTAAAACAATCCACCTCGACCGGTTGAGTAACTACACTCAGCAGCAGAAGTCTGCGTACAAAAAACTTGTAATACTTTAATTGAAAAAATAAGAGTCATAATCTAATGTGATAAACTTGATTTTTTTTTTATTTTGTATATTAACTACATATAATTCTATTAACAAAATATGCTTCAACAAAACAGAAACAGTAGTTACAGAAAAAAATCAAAACTAAAAATTCTACAAATAACGGGTATGCAAAAATCTGCGTACAAGTCAGGACAGTATTTATAAAAAAATTCATAAATGAGATCATTGTTTCTATATTAATATGAGGTCGGATAACCTTTACGTTTAATGACCTCCCTTAAACGTTTAGGCATGGAGTGCACTAATTTCTTCGTTTCGTCCGAACTGATTTTGGCCCATTCCTCAATCATAACATTCTTTAACGTTTCCTTCGACGTTATGTTGTGTTGCCGAATCCTGCGTTCCAGTAAATCCCAGAGGTGTTCGATGGGATTCAAGTCCGGCGAGTGTGGAGGTGTTTTAAGTTGCTTTGGGGTATTGTATAGTAGCCAAAGCTTAGTGTTGTTGGCGCAATGTTTGGGGTCATTATCTTGTTGAAAAAAGTATTCGGGCCCCAAGCCCAAGTTTTCGATGCTAGGCTTCAAATTTTCTTTTAAAATGTCTATATACATTTTATGGTCCATTGTCGATGTTATGAAAACCAACCTTCCCACCCCTTTGGTGCACATACACCCCCAAACCATAACTCCACCACCTCCGTGTTTTACAGTCGCTTTCAAATTTTCGGGATTAAGGGCAGTATTAGGTTTTCTCCATACAAGTTGTTTACCCTTAATGCCGAAAATGTAAAATTTGCTCTCATCTGTAAAGAGAACTTTCTCCCAGAATTCAATGGGCTTGTCTAAGAGTTTTTTTGCAAAGGCGATCCGCTTCTGACGATTGACCTCTGACACAAATGGCTTTTTTCGTGCAACGCGACTGTGATAGTTAGCTTTTTTTAACGTCCTTCTCACCGTATCTTTGCTGATAGTTTTATGAAATTCTTCTTGTACATCTTGACTTCAGTGTCTTTATAATTATTAATTACTCTTTGAATGGAAGAGTGTGACCTGCCGACAGTTTCTCCTATTTTTCGAAAAGATTTTCCCTCTTTCCATAACTTTACAATAATTTTTCTCTCTCCCAATTCAATTTCCTTTCCTTTCGTGTCCATTCTAACTTTTAGCTTCTAAGCCTCTGCTAATATAATTGACACCGATTATCTTTTATTTAAATCGGAAAGCGTACATCGCCAACTACGTATTTAACCCTTAATTAGGCGCGTCAAAAAAATAACATAATTGGTCGCGCGGTGTATTTTAAGCACCACCAATAATGTAGTGAAATTATCAAGTGTTTCAATGAAATACTTTTATGTTTTTGGTTTTTATTTATTTAAGATATAATAAAATATCGTTTATAGGAAATAAACTATCAAAATAACAGAGACTTTATTGTGACTAAAACAGAAATGGACGTTTACAAAAAAAATTAAAAGAAAATAAATATAACTCTAAATAATAAATATAAATTAATACTTTGATTCCTAAAAAATATTCCAGAATATGAAATACTCTATCAATTTTCATCTTCTTGGAGAGTGTCCTCTGAGCATTGTTTACAACGTAAGCATTTTTTGCTGTGCTCCTTACACACAAATAAATGGCAAAGATCACACCGTATAGTTGTTACTCTATTCTTCCTTCTGCCGCAAATATGGCATCTGCTTCTAATTTTTGGTGGTGGTTCGTCTTCTCTTTCCCTCTCTTCTTCCTCCTCGACGTGTTTCTTCAATATTAGTTTTATATCTAAAGGTAAACTTTTATTACGGAGACGATCACGGAAATAAGGCTTCATAAGGCTAATAGCAAGTGTTTTTAGAAACAGTCTTCTTGTGACTGCTTTATTGGAAATGTTATTATACAATATTTGAGCGTTTATTCCGGAAATATTTAGCAAGTGAAAAAATGTACACAAAGGCCACCTCTTTGTTCTTCTTGATACTGAGTAGTTTGAACAAAGTTGATCAACGGTATCTACACCGCCTTTCGTCATGTTATAGTCGTGAATTACTTCTGGCTTCTTTGTGTCCTCATTTAGGGAGCTGTCATTATGCACGGTTGAAATTAAAACAACAGATTTATTTTTCTGGGGTACATAGGAAGTAATTGTGATTTCTTGCTGGAAACCAAATAAAGAGGACCCAACTTCTCTCTTTTTATTAGGCAAAAACTCAGGAGGGATTTCTCTCTTATTTTTTCGCAACGTCCCTAGGTATGTGATTTTATTAGCAAGTAATGACTTTGCTAACTGATAACTGCTATACCAATTATCGCATGTTAGATTCCTATTCTTTCCTATTACATGATCCACTAATCTTGAAACAATATCTGCAGGTGTGTTATTGATAAAATAAGGCCCATCTGGCTGATTTTGATACCGTATTTTGCCGGTTTGCTTGGTATATATTGTATAAAATTGCAACGCCCTCGAAATGGAACTAACATTTCATCGATTGTCATGTACTCGCTTATGCAATAAGTCTTTTTACAGTTTTCGTTTAGAGTATCCAATATCGATCTAATTGGTGCTAGCTTATCCAGTTTACGTCTTTGTTCCCTTGTCGTTATGTCATCAAATCTCAGAACTCGTAATATAAAAAGAAATCTCTTATAGTTCATGCAGGCTCGAAATATCTCAATACCTGTACCATCAGTTGCCCATAACTCCAAAAAAGTTGTATGATTGGTTCGTTTCATGCCAGATAAGAAAAGTAACCCAATAAATGCTAACATTTCATTTTTAGATATATATTTGCAGTCCCTTTCCCTTTGAAATTTCTGTTTTATACTATCTATATATTTATTTGAGTACTTAATAATTTCATGTATCATTTCTATTGAAAATATTTTCAAAAAACTGTCTATCTCGTTTTCTATATCGCGAGTATCCAATTTTGGCCCTGGCAATATTTTGACTAAATTACGTACCTTTGTTCTTACTGCCTTACGAACTAAACTTACTTTAGACCATTTCGTCGTCTTATCTTTGCCAAAATAAAATTTATCACTGAAAATTTCAGTATCTAAATTTTCTTCTTCACTATCATCGGTTGAAATTTCAGAATTGCTGCCATGCTCACTAAACGACACTTCTTCATACCTAGCGTACCTCTGCGTACCTAGCGGCGCAGAGGGAGAAACGCCATATAACTATTTTTATTGGACATTTTTTGTAAATGGTGTACAAAATACACCAGCGCGCCTAATTGAGGGTTAAGTAAATAAGTATATTTTGGAGAAGGCGTCTTTATTTGTACGCAGATTTTTGCATACGCATTATTTGGAGAATTTTTAATTTTAATTTTTTTTCTAACTAATATTTCTGTTTTATTGATGCATATTTTGTTAATAGAATTATATGTAGTTAATACACAAAATAAAAAAAAATGAAGTTTATCACATTAGATCATGACCCTTATTTTTTCAGTTAAAGTGTTAGAAGTTTTTTGTACGCAGACTTTTGCTGCTAAGTGTATGTATACCTATAAACAAGGCCTGTTAAGCCCTAATAAAAATAGAATTAAACCCTTGTTTATAGATACCTAAAATCGAGATATAGCTCAATGTGCGTCATGTTTCTCCTCAGCGTCTGTAACTTGTGACGTCACAACTAGGGCATGTCGGGGGGTTTACTTCTCATACGTTGAAATTTTCCGTCTGGCCAACCTGGTACAATACGCTTTAGGGACCTTGGTTTAACGCTTTTGGCACATCTGTTGGTTATCTATGTGTCAAATTTAATTTTCGATGAGATGATGGTTTGGACTAATAGATGGCGTTAATTTAAATAAAAAAATTTATAATATATATTTTTATTAAAATAATTTTTTTTGTTGATTGAAATGTTTATCAGTTAAAAAAGATAGACTTAACAATAACATTATTTATTGTTCTTTTACATACAAAAAAAAAGAAATATTTTCATAAATTGGCTCTTAGAAACTAAAAAGAAACTAAATTTACTCAACATATGAGATTTACAATTTTTTTCCATGCAAAGTACATCATTAATAAAAAAGAATTAACCCCACATGACACTTCCAGAAGCCATTTAAAAACATTCGGCTATTATATAAATCTCACATCACCTTTTAAGTCCAAAAAAAGCACTCAAATTACATATTCTCTTCCCCACCTTTCAGTTTTAATTTCAATTTGAAGGAGTTGGCACATTTAACAACAAATTTTGACCAGATGGTAAATAAGATACTTGTCTTGATCTAGACAATTGGTACGCAATGTCTTCAGCAGCTTCAATGCGTCGTAACTCAACTAAACCTTCGCCCGCATCACCAAATGCTTTTGCTAATAAGATGGCTGCTTGTGCATCACCCTCTGCTGAAATAACGGTAGCTTTCTTTGTTTGTTCAGCCTTCTCGACTAAAAATCTAGCTTTTTCTGCTTCTTGTTGCGCGACTTGTTTTAATTCAACAGCTTGAGTGAATTCTTTACCAAAAGTTAAATGCGTAATTGAAATATCATCTAAAATAACACCGAATTGTCCAGCTCTTTCAGTTAAATCGTTGCTGACTCTTTGTGAGACAAGGTCACGCTGTGTAATTAATTCCCCGGCATCAAATTGGGCGACTACAGCTTTTAAAACTTCTGTAGTGATTGAAGGAAGAACACGTTCCTCATAATCCTGACCTAAGATTGTGTATATTTTTGGTAATTGATCGGGAATTGGTCTGAATAAAATACGGAGGGTGATGTTTACATTTTGCAAATCTATTTAAAAATAAAATAATAATTAAGGATTAATGTATTAATTTACCTTAAATTTTACCTTTGCTTCCTGTGACAACCGGGACATTCCTAGGTCTAGATCGTACATCAAAAATAATTGGTCTTTGAACCCATGGGATGAAAAAGTGAGTACCTTCCCCGGAAACATTCTTTTTTACGCCGGTGAATCGATCGAAAATAACCGCCCTATGACCACCATCAACTACAAAATGAATCAAATTGTTTATAATTAACCTAAACAAAAACTTGAAATATTACCATTATACAAGGCTGAGTTGACTACGCCTCCCACTAAGGCCACACCAAGACCGATTTGACCAATTCTGTTAAAAAATTGTGCCGCTGACATCTCTGAAATGACTAAAATGAATCAAAAAAGGTTTTATTGCGCAATTTTAGGTTATGTTTCTGAGGTTTTTATTGGTGTTAATACGTATCGGTTATTACCGGATTGATTATACTTACTTTTTTAGCTCCGATTTATGTTATTAATAATAAATGGTGTTCTCGTTTAATGCAATTAAAGGAAAACCGGCAAAAACCACGAGTTTTTACGTAAAATGGCTTCCACGGAGCTGTCAAATTTCCAACTTCACTTCGCAAGTAGTACCAATAGTTATTAATACTTTTTATACAATTATTGTAAATAAAAGCTGTTGTTTTAATAATTATCATTTAAAATAAGGTTTAAGATGAGTTTGAAATATATATAATGTTTTAAAATATAACTTATAATTATAATAACCCTTGTTTATAGATATACAAGTTATTCAACCGGTCTAGTTGGATTGCTCTAAAGTCCCTAGATTACTTATAAAATTATTTATAAATTATTTTTATATTATAAAATTTCTTTATAGATTACTTATTATTAATTTAGGAACTTTAAGTTGCTCTAGCTCGAGCTGCCTCTAATGGCAAACGAGAGAAACTATATTTATGAATGAACTGTAAATTTAACTTATGATATAAGCAAAGATTAAAGAGTAAACTTTTACTCTTTAATGTTTGGTATAAACCTTGTTTATAGATATAAATACATACACCCAACTCTTTTTTTACACGCTAGATAAGTTCTTTAGAAAATCGAGTAAAAAAAGTTATAATAAAATGTATATGACATACACTTAGCAGCAGAAGTCTGCGTACAAAAAACTTCTAACACTTTAACTGAAAAAATAAGGGTCATGATTAACGTGACCATTTATTTTTTAACTCAAAACGGGACATTGGTTTATTTAGATTAATTAACAAGTAGTAAATAAAAAGCACTATTTTAAAGTTATTTATTCAGAAAAAGTCAGTTAGGTTAAAAGCTACGAATTAAAAAATATATATACCCCAAACGTTTACTTATATTTATCAGAAGAACAAATTTGCTTTAATACAGCTGGTGATGATTTTAAGTAAGAATGAAACTCTTGGCACGTTTTCTTTATATTCACCTTAATTGTCAACATCGCCTTTAGAACTGAAATTTGTAACTGGGTCTTCTCAGAGGGCCACAATTTGTTCATCATAGAAAATACTCTTTCTACTGGAGCATTTGTAGCAGGCAAACATAAAACATATTCAATTAAAAGAGAAAAATGTTTATGCTGAAGATTGTTAGCTTGAAAGTGTTTGAATACTTCCACCCAACGAGTTTCCGTGGAAACATTTAGGTTATTCCATTCGGTTACTTTGTGCGATGTAATGTAGTTACAAATTAACGAAAATTCGTCAAAAACTTCTGCATCTTTATTACAGTCAATATATTCCTTTTGAATTAACACATCCAGAGATTTTTGAACGTCTGTCCATAAGGGGACCTTTTTTAAATCTGCCCAATAAAATATCTCCATTTCTTTGGTAAGAAAGCAAGTCCACTGCTCCAGATATTCACGGCTTGTTTGATAAAATTCTGTAACCACCCTATTCACAAACTCTTCATCTATGTCAGAAACATTATCTTTCGATTTCACTATTAATTGACGGACCATAAATGGAAGAAACTGATTGGTCTGCTTCTGAGACAAATTGTCTTTTAGTTGATTGATTTCTTTTGCAGCTTCAATTGCCGATACAGTCTGACCTTCCAGTTTCAATACAGCTTGATGAAAACTTGCTGACTGAGCGTGTAAAAAATAAAGCCACAATTCGGATGTGGGATCTTCAAAAAAGTTTTTTAGTAACAAGGGACATTTTTCAATACTCAAAAAGTAGTTTTTTAGTGGCTGATACATTTTTAAAACTCTTTCCAAGGCAGGCATAAGAGCAAGCCATCTAGTTTTGCTGTAGCCGAGCATTTGTTGATACTCCGTTTCAGTTTCGGCGCAAAACTCCTTTAGAGCTTCAACTCGAATCGTGTAAATATAAAAAAACGAATATATCTTCACAATAATGCTTTCGTAATCTAAGGGTAGCCTGTCTGCAGCAGATTTTATTGCATTGTGAATTACATGGGCTCCACATCCAATACCTATTAATGGCTTTTTCAGTGATGACTGTAATTTCGTTAACACATTGTTAGTTCCACGCCTAGCCGCACCTCCGAAATTGACGTTGGCATTGTCTCCGCAAAATGCCACGACTTTTGCTGTTAAATTATTATATGTCAACACTTGGTTTAAATAATCGACAATGATGTCAGAAGTCTCGCCTGGTTGGTCTTGGAGATCTAAAATTTTTACTTGCACACCTACGTAAGGTTGAAAAAAGCGCACTAGAATAGGGTATATTTTCTTGTTACCGTGGTTTGAAGCGTCGTTTAATATTGTAATACAATTGGACTTATCAAGATCATCTTTTAATTCTTTCATTACTGTAGGCGCCAAAACATTTACTACAATAGCTTCTGATTTCGTACGCGCGCATGTAAATTTGGGTTCAAAACATGATTGAATTAATTTTGACGCACAATCATTAGAGCGAAAACTGTGGTTTTCTTGTATCGTGTGATAAGCCCAGACGCCTTCTGCCGCGGCGATATCCATATCCTTTAAAGTTGGTGCGGCCGATTTCTTGAAAAAGGTTAACATCGAAGAACTCGAAGCAGCGGCACGATCGGCATTTTTATGTTTTTCAGACTTTAAATGCTGTTCAATATCACTCCCACCACCATGGGAAACACTAAATTCTGTACGACACTTTTCACATCTGACATCTGAGGAAGTATTTATTTGCTTGATAAACGGATATTTTGCTTGTAAGTTAATATTGAACGTACACTTGCGTTTTGGCATTTTAAGTTATGATTCCAAAACAAAAGAAGTTTAAGTTATTTGCTTGGTAAACGAGCATCAAACAACAACAAAAAATATATCGAAAACTGGGCGCACGAAAAATCTATGAAACAATTAGTCCAAATTAATCAACAAAGCGCGAGCGATGACGTCTTCGCTTCTCTCGGCTATCATCCCGTCAACTGACGACGCCGTCTCGCTCTCGCATACCGATCGCGTCCGCCCAACTCGGCTATAGTCTGTACCACGAGAAACGATAGTGACTCATCGCCTAAAAGTAGAGGCAACAGACAAACTCGTAAGCAACCATTTCACTCTAACAAACGTCAACGTACGGCCCTAATACCAAGTCACTATCGTTTCTCGTGGTACAGACTATACTAAAATTTTCACGCGGTTTTAGAAAACGGGACAATTTTGCGTCCCAGGGATCATTTCGGGGACACCGGGACTCGTAACTCTAAAAAGGGACAGTCCCGTTCAAAACGGGACGTATGGTCACGTTAGTCATGATCTAATGTGATAAACTTCAATTTTTTTTTATTTTGTGTATTAACTACATATAATTATATTAACAAAATATGCATCAATAAAACAGAAATATTAGTTACAAAAAAAATTAAAATTAAAAATTCTCCAAATAATGCGTATGCAAAAATCTGCGTACAAATAAAGACGCCTTCTCCAAAATATACTTATTTACTTAAATACGTAGTTGGCGATGTACGCTTTCCGATTTAAATAAAAGATAATCGGTGTCAATTATATTAGCAGAGGCTTAGAAGCTAAAAGTTAGAATGGACATGAAAGGAAAGGAAATTGAATTGGGAGAGAGAAAAATTATTGTAAAGTTATGGAAAAAGGGAAAATCTTTTCGAAAAATAGAAGAAACTGTCGGCAGGTCACACTCTTCCATTCAAAGAGTAATTAATAATTATAAAGACACTGAAGATTACCTCTCACGTCCGCGATCTGGTAGACCACCCCTTTTAACAAACCGAGAGAAGCGAAAAATTGTACAGCAGGTTAGAAAAGAACCTAGGCTGACGGCAAAAAAAATAGTAGAAAATGTACAAGAAGAATTTCATAAAACTATCAGCAAAGATACGGTGAGAAGGACGTTAAAAAAAGCTAACTATCACAGTCGCGTTTCACGAAGAAAGTCATTTGTGTCAGAGGTCAATCGTCAGAAGCGGATCGCCTTTGCAAAAAAACTCTTAGGGCCCCCGTATACGAGCCACAGAATTGCCGTCGCGTTCCAACGAACTGAAGCCCACCATAAGAAATACTATATCATCCGTACACAGGCGTTTACAAAAGTCGAAACGGGCATCTGCAGTCAACTTGCGGCCGATCTCCGCCGGGTGGTTCACAATCGCGGGCGCTTCTCCTACCGTATACGAACCATAAACTTGCAGTCGTACCCAACCGCAACGCGACCGATTTCATTTTAATATCGCACTACATCTACTGAAAATAATGAAAAGAAGATCATCCACCGAAAAGTCACGGGCAAAAACTAAAAAGAAAATCAGTCGAGTCTTCAGAAGATCAACTAATACAAACGTTGTCAAAGTGCATTGAAAACAAATATAATAGTGGCAATGATGATGACGATGATAAGCATTTTCTTTTATCGCTTCACAAAGACTTTCAGAACATACCAAACGAATTAAAATTGGATGCTAAAGGTTAAATCATCAACGTGTTGAAAAAATTTAAGGCAATGGCAGCAACAATTTCTACCGAGGAAAATATAAGAAACAACCTACTTCAAAACCCTTACAACCGGCACACGAGCCAGCCGTTCTGTTACAACACCAGTGAATTACAAATTCACCCAATAAGCCATGACATTAATTTATCCATACCTACCACACCCGGACAATTTCAGCGCTGTAGTAGTAATAATCAAACAATTCCCTCTACCAATATTGCTACTCCGTTAATATCTCCGCAGGGTTCAACATTGTCTATAGACTCTGTTCATACAAACTCATCTTTTGAAGATGTCTTTCAATTATAGATACATAGTCGAAACAGAAAATAAATAAAATCTGTACCTACCTACTTTGTTTGATTATATCTGTAAAATAATGAATTCCAGGCATACTTACCTATTGATCACATAATTTAATTTATCTATTTACTAACCTCAAAGCTATAGCAAGCCTTTCTTCAGCTGAAATATTGGTCCTCATATTGGTGTCAGACCGTTTAATTTTAGGTTTTAAAATTCTGACTAATTCATCAAATGATCTAATAGACATTCTAAAGTAATTAGAAATTTTTTTTCGTCTTGCCGGAGTTTATCAAATAAATTATCAAAACTTCCTTCCTGTCGTCGTGAAAGTAGAAGTGGATGGATCCAAAGCGATCGTACCTACCTACGTCTTCTTCTTGTTCTCCTTAAAATAAGAAGTAACAGTGTTGCTTCTTCAAAATCCATAATATCGAGACTGGCGACTACAATCTTATGAAACCATAAATAAAATAACGGACAAAACAACGTTTCTGTTTTGTTTCTGATGTGGTTAGGTTGCAGTCGCCTCGACTGCCAGTGTGGTTCATATAACTGCGAATCAACCACAAAAATGCAGTTGTGTCAGCCGCGAGTTGCAGTCGACGTGACCATAATTTTGTGGTTAACTCAGCTGCAAAATTGTGGCTCGTGTATGGGCGCCCTTAGCTAAGCCCATTGAATTCTGGGAGAAAGTTCTCTTTACAGATGAGAGCAAATTTTGCATTTTCGGCATTAAGGGTAAACAACTTGTATGGAGAAAACCTAATACTGCCCTTAATCCCGAAAATTTGAAAGCGACTGTAAAACACGGAGGTGGTGGAGTTATGGTTTGGGGGTGTATGTGCACCAAAGGAGTGGGAAGGTTGGTTTTCATAACATCGACAATGGACCATAAAATGTATATAGACATTTTAAAAGAAAATTTGAAGCCTAGCATCGAAAACTTGGGCTTGGGGCCCGAATACTTTTTTCAACAAGATAATGACCCCAAACATTGCGCCCACAACACTAAGCTTTGGCTACTATACAGTACCCCAAAGCAACATAAAACACCTCCACAATCGCCGGACTTGAATCCCATCGAACACCTCTGGGATTTACTGGAACGCAGGATTCGGCAACACAACATAACGTCGAAGGAAACGTTAAAAAATGTTATGATTGAGGAATGGGCCAAAATCAGTTCGGACGAACGAAGAAATTAGTGCACTCCATGCCTAAACGTTTAAGGGAGGTCATTAAACGTAAAGGTTATCCGACCTCATATTAATATAGAAACAATGATCTCATTTATGAATTTTTTATAAATACTGTCCTGACTTGTACGCAGATTTTTGCATACCCGTTATTTGTAGAATTTTTAGTTTTGATTTTTTTCTGTAACTACTGTTTCTGTTTTGTTGAAGCATATTTTGTTAATAGAATTATATGTAGTTAATATACAAAATAAAAAAAAATCAAGTTTATCACATTAGATTATGACTCTTATTTTTTCAATTAAAGTATTACAAGTTTTTTGTACGCAGACTTCTGCTGCTGAGTGTATTTATAAAAAAAACTATTTATTACTTTCAAAATATAGTGCACAGTCAAAACTCCAACATAACAATAAAAATGTAAACTAAAATTAGAAATAAAAATCAATTTCGCAAGTCTTCATCGCTACTTGATAACAAACGTGCACGTTTATTACGGACTTGACCAAAAGCGCTATCATCAGCATCATCAGTAGATATGTCGGATATGTCTAGCACAACTGTCGGATTTAATTCAAATGAAGAATTTCGTTCGTTATTAATGCTCTGTGTTGTATTTTTGTAGTTGTGAAGTCGGTTATTAGCTGCTGTTTTTTGGTTTCTCAATAAGCTTATATAATTCTTTATATCCAGCTACACATAATTTAAGACTACGTTGAAATTTCAATGCACGTTCTAGGTCAGGATCATGAGTAAGAAAATGTTGTTCCATACTTGTAGAAAATTTCAAACCATCGCGAATTAAATCAGCCGTTAATAACTGAACTTCATCTTCTACCTTGTCATTATTGATTTCTTTACTTTCACAAATTGACTAAATTGTATTTGATAGAGCTATTATTTCAGAACACACAGCTGATTTTTTTACTACTAAACTTCCACTTTTGACGCATGCTGGCAATATTTTTTTCCAACAAGCATTTAAGGTTGATTGGCGCAATTGTTTAATGGCAACAGAAGTAAGTGTAATGCAATCCATAATCGTAAACTTTCTCCATGCTTCCAAAACAGTCAAATTTGTTTCTTCCACTGAATCTAAAATATATTTAAACGATTGCTTTATGTAATACATTTTAAATGTTGCTATAATGCCCTGATTGAGTGGCTCATGATTTTGGTGATCCAAAACTGGGTGGCTGACCGCATTATCAACGAGTAAAAGTATTTTAAATTCCAAATCTTTTTCTTCCATATATTTCTGGACTTCAGGAATAAAGCAGTTGTTGAACCAATTTGTAAACAGATCAGCCGTCATCCATGCCTCTTTATTCGCCATCAAATGGACTGGAAGTTGTTTAATATTCTTACCTTTTAATGCTCATGGCATAAGAGATTTCTTGATTAATAAAAGCTTTAACATTTTATCACCAGATGCGTTACTACGTAACGAGAACGTCACTCGATCTTTAGCCGCTGTAAAACTACCAGCTGATTTGTAAGATTTTGCTATATAAGTCCTTTCAGGCATTTTCTTCCAAAACAATCCCGTTTCGTCGACATTAAATATTTGTTTTGGAGTATAACCTCCCTCTTCAACGATTTTTGCTAGTTTACCCGGAAAGATTTTTGCAACGTTTTCGTCTGCTGATGCTACTTCTCTCTTTATTTTTACATTGTGAAATGCGTGTCTTTTTATAAAACCTGTCAGCCATCCCTCACTTGCATTAAATGCCAGTTTCTTATTTGTCTGAAGACTTGTTGATGATTCCAATTCCTGAAGTCGGTTATATATTCATTTAGTCGTTTTAGTCGGTTATTAAGTGCTTTTTCTTTTATATGTTTCCCACCAATAATTTCCGTTTTGTCTAAGATAGGATTTTGACTATAAGATGTTTTGGAGCTTACTTTCGATTCAGAAATTACGGATTGTCGAATGGAATTTTCATTTTTTCTAATTGTTCTTATAGTCGCTTTATTTAAACCAACAGCTTTGCCAACAGATGTGGGACCTTCGCCTTTCTTTAGACAGTCTAAGATTTTTATTTTAGTTTCTAAGGAAATTGCTTGTCTCTTCGGAAGTTGTTGTTTAGGCATTTTATTAAACAATAGGGGTACTATAAAAAGAATCCAAAATAATATTGCTTATAGAATTTTTCTAAAGAATTATCATCATTACAAATAATACACTGGCAATTTCACCCTCGAAAACGAAATTATTTATTACATCTCACAAACTGACCACTCTTAACACAAAATAAATACTGAATAACGAAATCATGTGTTCAAGTTGAAGAACAACGAGATAAAGAAAAAAAGTGATCATAAAATTCTGGTATTCCTCGTAGTAGACCAAGTTATAAATATGCGTTACTGTATACAAAAGTTTCTGTAAGACGCTATCAAAATTAGAATTGTAATAAAGACAGATTTTTTTGGGGTTCGTGCTATAACAAAAAATTCGTGTAAAAAAATTTATTGGTGAACCGTTTTATTTCAAAATCGTGTTAAAAAAGACCGTGTAAAAAAAGAGTTGGGTGTGGATAGTTATTCAACCTGTCGAGTTGGGTTGCTTCAGCTTATGTCTTTAAGGTTTAAAGTTTTAAAAACTTTATTTATGAATGAAGTTGTAGTATAAGCTACATACTCAAATTAGAAAATTAATACGATTGAATTGATTTAGAAGGACCAATTACAAATATATATTTTTTTAAAGTAATATTGTATTTAGACAATATTCATCTTATTCCAGCCTTACTTCAAACGTGGTAGTAGTAATTTTTATGAGAGTTTTAATTGTCATGTAAAAATCGAAATTTGTTTACTAAAACTGATATTAAAAATGTAGTCTAAACTTTTTTTAAAATTTGTTTTCAAATTATTTTCTATAAAAGACAGGTAAAATGTAGTCCAAAATTTTTTTAAAATTTTTTTCAAACTATTTTCCATAAAAGACGACAGAGAAAATAAATTTTATTTTGGCAACAAAAAAAAGTACAAATAAGTTAAAAAGTAGGAATGTATAAGTAAAATATATGAGTAAAAATGAAGTCTGTCAAAAATAGGGCTATCGACCGGAGTCTTTCTGTCCAATCAAGTTCTGGTTAGCTAGTGGCAGCTTTAGTCTTCTCTATTCATCAATAGTTTTTGAAGGAGTGGTGGACGATCAGATGGGTGGTTTACTCTAGGGATAATGAGCATATGTTGAAGGAGTTTTGTAGGGAAATTTAAGGTAGTTTTATGAGATAGGGATTGTAGGCGTAAGTTAGGACGTTTGGGAGGGATATTAGTGAGGTTATAAATCAGATCGTTGCTGGAGTTGAAAAGAGGATTTCGGGGATTCTATATTCTTGTTATGGACCTCAGTGCCGATCTTTCTGCGACTTTTAAGTGGTATCTTGAAGTTTTAGGCGCATCGTTTAGAAGTATAGATCCATATTCTATAACTGACCTGCATATGGATTTGTAAATGTGTGATGCACATTTTGTGGAAATTCCGCGACCTCTAGATGACAGGGATATGAAATGCGTTGCACGGGTTTTCACTTTCATCTTTACTTTGATGGCGTGGGCAGAAAAGCTGAAAGGCTGAGAGGGGGGTTGATTGCACTGTGATTGTAGGAGAAGCAGCGTGAAAGGTAAGAAAGAGATAAAGAATTGAGATTTTGAAGAATTGATTTGAATGCGCCATTTTCGGTACCAGCTTTCTGTTTCATCGATAAGCACTTGTAGCTTTCGGACCGAAGAAGCAACGTTCCTGTCTGCGTAGAGTAGAGTATATTTATTCACATCAAAGACGTCTGGATTGTTGTCGTAGATATCGTGGCAGAAGACGTGATATAAAGAAGGGGAGATGGGAGATCCCTGCGGAAGGCCTTGTTGGATGGTAAAATGCGGGAGTGATGGTTTTTCAGTTTCACAAAGCAAGAGCGATCTGAAAGGAATTGCCTTATCAAGTTTAGGAGGTAATATGGAACATTTAACTTATCCAGTTTGAACAGTAGGCCCTTGTGCCAGACTGAGTCGAAAGCCTTTTGGACATCCACAAACACAGTCGCGTTTACATTTTTTGTAGCGTGCCACTTGAAAATTGGAAATCAAAACCATAACCGGCTAAGATGTTGATTTGCCGAGTTGAAATCCAAATTGGTAGGGTGGAATGTTCTTAGAGACGACAGCCAGGAGCTTTCAATTTTTTTCAAATTATTTTCCATAAAATACGAGTGAAATATAGACCAAAATTTTTTTTCTTTTTTTTTCAAATTATTCTCCATAAAATACTGTTGAAATATAGTCCAAAATTTCTTTTTAAAATTTTTTAAATATTTTTCAAAAAAGAAAATCAATTATAGAAGAAATCATGAAATATTTCAAAAAAAAAACTTAGAAGGTTTGTTAGAATTAGATGAAGAGATATGCGGGGTAAAGACAGTGTCCAGTGAGGACGTAATCAAGAAAGAGATGGAGAAACTATTTTCACGACAAGAGGGTAAAAAAGGGAGTAATCCTGAACAGGACGACCCTCTGGAATGTATTTTATGACACACAAGCCTTCCAGTGATAAAATATCTAGCAGTGTACCTGGACTAAGACCCCATGTGAGGGAAATAAGCGACAAACCAACGAGGATGACCAACATACTGCGAAGAGTAATACCAAATTTGGAAGGCACAAGATCAACCAAGAGAAGGCTATAGAAGGGATGTACTGAACTTTAAACATTATAGGAACATGCTTAACCGCATTAACAGAATATTGGCAATAGGAGTGACGTCGACTTATTGCACTGCGTCCATTATAAGTATAAGCCCCCAGTGGACTTGGTGATTGGGGAGAAAATAAACAATCATGCTAATGGAAAATAATACAAGTTAGCGGCGAGAAATATGACCTGGACGACGTCGCTCATATAAGATATTAAATCATAGTGTCAGCGAAAGTGGGGGGAGACTAACTACCATCTGTGTTGAGAATTCTTATTTACTTTATTTCTTGGTGAATATTGACAAACTAGCGAATATTGGTTTTGTGAGAAGATTGCCTATCTTCGGCGCAGCATATAGTATTTGTGTAAGATTCTAAAAAGAAAGAGAGCAGAACGTGCGATTAGTCTTAGAACGAAGTTGGGACCATTTTAAATGTTGATAATGTAATAGAGCCGATGCTGGACAGCGAAAAGAAATGAAATGACGTATTAAAAATGATTGTGGAGATACTTACCATAAAATAGGAATATGAGAAACCATTTCGTGAAAGCGATGGAGGTCGAAGGAGATTGCATACACGATGAAGTAGAATGGAAGCCATTAGAGGGGATAGAGGTCACCAGAGGGGAGGAACGACCTAGTCTCAACCGGCTATAAATAAAAGGCTTAATTATACAAAAAGTTAGAACTTGATTTTGTTTCTGTTTTACGGTACCGAATTGATTGGCAGTCTAAGAGGGAAGGAACAGCACTAAAAGTGCTGAATGTCGGTACAATTCCGATGAAATGCCATTTACACAGAGGAAAGGGGTTTATAGTGGGTTGGGGATTCAATTATGAACCCAAATTTTTGGTTGAACTCCAACTTCATATCAATCCTTAACATTATTCAAAAATCATGAACCAATACAACTTTTTAAAAAAGTTTTCAGGAAATACAATAATTTAATAGTGGGAACTTAAGTCATTTCAAACGTCTAAATCTGGGCGTCTAAATTGGGTATTTGTGTATCGGGTATCTCGTTCGGATTGGCTGATGATGATCACATGATGCCAGAACCTTTGCTATCAGCCAATCAAAACGAAATACCCGATACACAAATACCCAATTCTCCCTCGCACTAAAGGCAGTTTTAGACGTCGCTGACGAACTGTAACTAAAAGTAAACGTCAAAATAACGAGGGACTGAAAACACTTACCATCTATGGATGATCTCGCATGATCTTCTGCTGCACCTTTCTACTTCGCTAGGGTTGTATTGCACAACAGCCCAAGCAGAAATAATTGCTATAAACACAGCAGCCAATGCGATTTTAGACTCTACAAAAATCGGCCGAAACGTTGTGATCTGCACTAATAGCAGACAGGCTATACCTGCGATGGATAGGCGCCGAGCCTCATCATCGCTGGTGAGATCCTGTTGGCAATCACTTGAGGAGGCAAACGTAAACAATAAAGTCACGTTGATGTGGCATAAAGGACATACTGGAATTAGGGGACATGATCACGCGGACAGGTTGACGAAACGGGCGGCCAACAAGTCACCGATTTCCCCTGATCCGATTGTACCACTAACCACCAATACAGTACCAAAGTTGATAAATTCCATCTCCCATCAGCATTTTTGTGATAGATAGGATGAGACGCCAGCAAGTGCTTTTGCTAAGAAAACTCTGCTCTATCCTAATCGGAAGGGATCCACCGAATTTCTTGGAAAATCAAAACGTGATTTGTGGCTTCTCACATACTTTTTCACCAAACACTGCAGGTTACGTAAGCACATTTTCTGTTTGAAGATAGCAAATACATTTCTCTGTAGAGGGTGTGAAGTGGAAGACGAGACGGTAAGTCACATTGTTTGTGACTGTCCCAAACTCGCGTACCTAGGGGAATCCATTTTCGGAATATCATGGCGCCAAATCTCCGATATAAGGAACATGTCCCTCTGTTCTATGTTAACGTTCATAAAAACAATGGGCTGGGGCCTGGGAACAAAAGTGCATAGGGCCCGCTGGGAACAAAAGTGCAATCTGTAATATTGTTAAGAATAAATTTGCTAAAACTTTTGTTCTAAAAGTTTTTCATAACATACTCCGATTCCCATCAAGATCTTGTGAAGTAAGGAAATTCATCAGATTCTCAAATTTTTGTATTTCTTTCAATATCTATGCACTTAAAAACAAAAGTACAATAGAGCAATAGTATTAAAAATATAATTTGCTACAACTTTGCCAAAGCCGAGTATTCAGTAACTGGGCCGGATACCGAATAATTTCCAGATATCCATTCCATCTCAACGTATATTTTGTATACGTTTAGTATATTTTGACAATTAAAAACTGCTTAACTTACTTGGCCAATTATTACTCAAGATTCATAATTAAGCAACACAAATTTCCAATAGGTTTATTTTAATAAACTATTTGACTTATTCTGACAGATTTAAAGTTAAATATGAGTTAAATGTTTTGTTTAAACATGTCAAATGCTATTAATAACTTTCAGATGACACTTGACTTTCAAAATAATATAAACATCAAGATTTAAAGATTCAACACAAAGATTTAATAAACGATTTCAATTCTTAAACCTGACAATAAGATTTAAAAAAATAGCAAATTTGAAAATTTTATCTGAAGCGTCACTTAAGTTTCCATGGTAAAGTTATATCAATATACCGTCATTTTATATTTTCCTTTCATTTGATCTTCAACTAATTTCTTACTTTTTAATACTAAAAAAAGTAAAAAAAAAAAACCAAAATGGCTGGTTTGCCAAAATTGCCTGGATATAGTTTTACAGATCCAACAGTAAGTAAAATATTAAAATAAATACTTTATCTATTTTGAATATATTTTTAATAAAATTTAGATTATGCGCTTTCACCTGCCTCATTCCTTTGATATCCTCAATGGTTACAAAATGCCGAGACTTACAGGACCCGGAATAGGCGGGCAACCACTTGATGTTGATTCTGTTGGTTATTTCGATAAAATCGACCCAGTTCGATACGATCCATCGTTAACTTATGGAAGAACACGATCGGTACCGGCTCCTCAATTTATTCCACATTTTGCTCAATACGATAAAAAATGTTTAACATTTCCGGCTTTTTTTAAACAATCGGTAGTTGAGTCACCAGACGAATATTACCGCGTTAGACAAGTCAATCTTATTTATTTTTTAGAAGATGATACAATGACAGTGATGGAACCACGAGTTAATGTAATTATTTAAAAATATAATAAGATTGTATAAAGTAAAATTTGAAAGTTTTGTTTTAGAACAGCGGATTAAATCAAGGCAAATTAGTTCGTCGAGGAAAACTCCTAAAATCGGAGGATGGTACTTGTTGGCATTGGAAAGATTTGGATGTTGGGAAGGATATTGCAATTTACGGTGTTGTTTATCATACTGTTGATTGTGATGTATTTACTCGCGAATACATGAAAAGCCAAGGTTTGATTATGGGTGAACCGGAAGAAATGCCACCGGATCCTTACATACAAAATAGAATTTTATCGAATGAACGGCGCATGGCAAAAACTCCTTCCGGTGATGATCCTGTGAGGCGATTTTTAGAGTACGATGGAAAAGTGTTAAAGTAGGTATAATTAATTTTAAATTACAATTGTATTACATATATTTTTTTTATTTTCTAGGTTTAATGCTCTTTGGGATGATAGGGACTCTGAATATGGCGATATCAGACGATTAGAGATAAGATATTTCCTTGCTGATGACACAGTTGCCGTTAAGGAAATAAATGAAAGAAATTCAGGAAGAGACCCAGTTCCACAGTTGTTAAAAAAAATGAAGTTACCAAAGGTATATTATTACCATAATTAGAACTTAACTTAAATCAAATTAATTAATTAGGTTTGGACTGACCAACCAGTAACTTACCCATCATGTTATTTAGAACGATCCGATGCGGAAGTAAACGAATTTTACCAACCAAAAGATTTCTATGTAGGTGCCACAATTTTCGTGTTAGGACGAAGAGTGTTTCTTTACGATTGCGACAATTTCACACGAAATTATTATCGTAAGGCGTTATGTTACGAACAAAAACCAGCGATACCAATAGAAAAAAAAGAAAAACCGCCAGTGCAACGGCCGATGCCGCCACACGATGGCTTAGGATCATTAGAAGATTCATTGCAAAACACTTTAACGGTTTTGCCAAAACCGCCTCGTAAAGACGTGTTGCGTCAAGTATTGAATGCAAATAAGCGCCTCCGATATGAAATGATGTTCGATGTTGTACATCCAGAAGATGCAATTAGAAGATTCATCCTAAACTATTCATTATCCGATGGAACATGTACCATTTTAGAACCTCCAATCAGAAATTCTGGCATCAAAGGAGGCAAATACTTAAGTCCTAATTTATTACAAAAACCTGGCTCTGATCCGCTTGATCCAAGCTTTTATACGCCAGCCGATTTCTATATTGGCGCTATTATAGAAATTTTCAAGCAAAGGTTTGTTATAATTGGAGCGGATTTATTCGTTTATCGGTACATGCAAGCAAACCCCGAGAAATTTCCTTGTGAAGTTATCGAAAACATGAGAAATCACATGTACAAAGAAGGTTTGCTCAAAGACGACATCGACGATCAAGTTGAAGATAACAAAGAATCCGAAAAGAAGAAGATGAGAGATGCAATCGGTAAAGAAATCAAAGACGACCCAACATTCATGGAAACCTGCATGAATGAGATGGGAGCTGGATCAGCGGATCCGGTTTACGAAGCGAAATTAAGACAAAAACAAGTAGATGAATATGAAAAATCGTTGCTACATACGTATCAAGTCCCGCCGCATGGAATCCAACAAACTGTTAGAACCTGTGCTTTACCAGTTACCATTGGTGATGTTAAAAGTACGGATTGTTCTACTTTGGTGGGTAACTTCCAAATGGCGCCGAAACATGTTGACACACCCGAAGAAATTAGTCAGAAGTTTTATGCGGACGTTTACAGAAGGCAACAAGAAGTTTGTAGTAACACAAAAGAAATACCATGTCAACCAGCGCCGCATATCGGCGATGAGGAGGTTTCAGATCGTCCGAAGGACGAAAAACCTACACCAATTATGGTTAATCCGGTCGAATTAACTGAAGACGCTTGTAAAGTAAAAATGGTTAGATTCGCGAAAGAAATCGATCGATGCGAGCGTGATAAATACGACTTGTGCGAATTAAACGTTGAGAAAACAACGTGCGATTGCACAGATTACGCTAAATGTTGAGGAAATAATGAACAAGACTTTTTTGTGGCAAAATTTTTTTAAGTGATAGAATTTACGGTTTGTTATCTTTTTATTAATTCTTTTCAACAATAAAAGGATTATTATATTTTGGTGCTTATTAATAGTAATTAAAAATAATTTATTTTGTACTTGTTTTCCTTGGTCGTCCTCTTTTAGCTTTCTGTACTTGCGCTGGGGCCTAATAAATTTCAAGTGTTAAATCGAAAATCACTAGATTTTTTTTAACTTACCGTTTCAGGTTCTTCTGGAATTTGTGCTAATGCTCCTTTTCGAAGTGATTTGGTTGATGTTTCTAGAACTAAAATTAAAAAAAAATCGTTTTGTTGTGAAGTTATTTTTGGTTTTTACACTTTCGTCAGACTAAAGTCCCTAGATTACTAGAGTACCGCAGTTCTTAATGTATGTATTCAGACTATTCGAGCCAAAATGGCGGTTTGACAACATGTCAGCTTTAGTCACTGCTTTAAAAAAAATGCGTTTGTAACGATGCCGTTTCAGGCTGCTTTTAGTGCAAGGGAGAATTGGGTATTCGTATATCGGGTATTTCGTTCGGATTGGCCGATGACGACCACGCGACGCTAGGACCTTCGCCATCAGCAAATCAGCACGAAATACTCGATACACAAATACCTAATTCTGAAAACAGCCTGGGCCAGAGTATTTATCTCGAGTTGTACTCAATAAGCTGCCGAATAGAAGGTAGCATTTCTAAGGTAGCATAAAAAATTGTTATGTAAAAAGACGTTTTATTCCATGCAAGCGTTCCTAAATGCAGGAATCGAAGAATAATCACATATACTGTTGTTTTTGTTTATGCTGGTGTGTTTATTATGTCATTAACAAACAGGAACTGCATTGAATTAATTGTTTTGAAATTGTACTTGGTTTAGAAGAGTGTATGAGCAACTGCTTACTAACACAATAAACTATTATTATTATTAAGTTTTCTCAAAAACAGTATCAAATCATCTAGAAGCAGTACCCAGTCTTCCAGTAGCAAATCAAATCTAGATTTAATGTTAAGTTCTGTGGAAGCATCTCAAGTTTTCTAACAGCAACATCATGTCTTCTGGAAGCATTGTAGGTAGTCTGGAAGTATTTATTTTGCAAGTCTTTCAAATGCAATGTGAAGTTATCTGGAAGCATTGCAACACTTCTAGAAGCATTGTGACTCGTTTGGAAACATTTTCAGACTTCTAGAAGCAGTATCAGTTTTTTGGAAACATTTCAAGTCTTCTGGAAGCATGATCAAATTTTTTAGAGACAGTATCTAGTCATCTAGAGGTAGTATCCAGCCTTCTGGTAGCAAATGAAATCTACTAGATACATTGTCAAGTCATCTGGAAGTACCTCAAGTCTTCTGCAAGCATTGTAAGTCGTCTGGAAGTATTTCGATTCTTCTAGGTGCAATGTCAAATTATCCGGAAGCATTGCAAGTCTTCTAGAAGTATTGTAAGTCGTCTGGATACATTTTAAGTCCTCTAGAAGCAGTATCAGTCTAATGGAAACATTTCAAATCTTCTGGAATCCAAATCAAATTTTCTAGAAACAGTAAAATCATTTAAAGGAGTATCCAGTCTCTTGGTAGCATGTCAAATCTTCTAGATGCTATATCAAGTCTTCTAGAGCATCTCAAGTCTTTTTTTCTCAAATCTTCTGGAAGCATTGTAAGTCGTCTGGAGGTATTTTAAGTCTTCTAGATGCACTGTCAAGTCATTTGGAAGCATTGCAAATCTTCTAGAAGCATTGTAAGTCATCTGGAGTCAGTATTAAATAACCTAGAGGCAATGTCCAGTCTCCTGGTAGTAAATCAAGTTTTCTAGATGCAATATCAAATCTTCTGGATGCACCTCAAATTTTTTAACAGTAACATCAAATCTTCTGGAATTGTAAGTCGTCAGCAAGCATTTCAAGTCTTCTAGGTGCAATGTCAAGTCATCTGGAAGCATTGCAAATCTTCTTGAAGTATTATAAGTCGTCTGGAGGCATTGTAAGTCGTCTTACTTTTAAGCCTTCTAGAAGCAGTATCAAGCCTTCTGAAAACATTTCAAATCTTCTGGAATCCATATCAAGTTTTCTAGCAACAGTAACAAATCATTTAGAGAAGGTATCCAGTCTCCTGGTAGCATATCAAGTCTTCTAGATACTATATCAAGTCTTCTAGAAGCATCTCAAGTCTTCTAACAGTAACATCAAGTCTCCTGGTAGCAAGCCAAGGCGTTGTAGATGCAATATCAAGTTTTCTGGAAGCACCTCAAGTTTTCTAACAGTAACCTCAAGTCTTCTGGAAGAATTGTAGGTCGTCTGCAAACATGTCAAGTCTTGTAAGTGCAATGTCAAGTCACCTGGAAGCATTTCAAGTCTTCTGGAAGCATTGTAAGTCGCCTGAAAACATTTTTAGTCTTCTAGAAGCAGTATCAGTTTTCTGAAAGCATTTCTTCTGGAAGCAAATAAAGTCTTCTAAATGCAATATCAAGTCTCTTAAATGCAATATCAAGTCTTCTGGAAGCAATATCAAGTCATCTGGAAGTAATGCAAGCCTTCTGGTACCATTGTAAGTCGTCTGTAAACATTTTAAGTCTTTTAGAAGCAGTATCAGTCTTCTGGAAACACTTCAAATCTTCTGGAAGCAATATCAACTTTTCTAGTCTAACAGATTCAAGTCATCTACAGGCTGTAGCCTATCTTCTAGTAGCAAATCAACTCTTATAGATGCAATATTAAGTCTTCTGGCCTATTTAGAAGAATAATTAAGTGGATTCGGATATCGAATTTGAACCATCTGTACATATGTATACAACAGAATTTTTTTGATCGTCGTAAGTACGAGTCATCCTAAGCCGAGACGTCGTAAGCCGAAGTCTACTTTGACTTGTAATTGAAATTTAGGGAATCTAGGGAATTTGCTTATTTGTTCTTTTATGTTGTTTCACTAAATAACGCTTTATTGGAATTTTAAATTTGTTGCGTGGTTTTTCGAGCCTAAATGGCGGCAAGCCGCGGTACTTTGAAATCTAAGGACTTTACATCAGACGGTTAGGGGCTCTGTGTTGTTGAGTGTAGTAAATTTAAGGTGTTATGTATATGAAGGTGAAGACTGATAATTCGAATACTGAAGAACAAATTTCCGATAGTGAGCAGAGAAACGCTCTGTAGAAGATTTATGGACATAAGATGCTTATTTACGTTAGAAAATGGTAATTTATCTAAATAGAAGAAACGATTTAACTTAATTGCCCCGAAAAAATCTATAGTAAATGTAAAAACGTGCACCTCACATTTGCAGAAAAATTTCTTTTGACAGTAAAATACACTAAGACCTCCATACCACAAAGTTGAAGATTCCAAAGAAAACATTCGTCATATAGACTGCGTTATAAAGAAACTATACGTAAATAATAAAATTTAAGCACATAATGAAGTAAAAAAATCATCTAGGAAACCTGAAGATAATTTCCAGTATTTTCTCTTAACCACTTTAGTCATAAATGTTTTTCCTGCAAGTTTTTACAATGAGTAGTTTCCGTGAAATAACACTTTGGTCATTCTGTACATGTTTTTAAAAATTCTTTTAAGTATTTCATTAATTCTTTTTCATTAATTTTTAGATATGTAAAATCATTTCATAACAGTTATACCATTTGCTTTCTTTAAAGAAATTAATAATTAAAATAAACTATCGCCTTACGGCGTCTTTGGAACGTAATTTTCGGAAATCATTTATATTCTTTTTTATGGAAACACATTTACAAGGGATAGATTCAAAAATTGAAAATTTTCAGAAGTCAGTTATATTCGTTTTTATGGAAACAAACAATAAAAGTTTAAAAACACGCTTACAGAAAGCCAGCTCTTTTCTTGAATACATAAATGATAAATTTTCCGATTTTTTTTTATACCAAACCAGGGTATCAGTGTCGACGAATCTGTTGTAAAATTTAAGGGGAAAATTAGTTTCAGCTGAAGTATGTATTCTATATATATATAGAGCACTACGAATTACTATATATATATACAGGCTGTCTCACGTAACTGGTTCATTAGAACCAGTTAGTGGAACCTTTTTTAGGTTCCACTACTCGTAGAGGATTGAAACTTTGGGAACACGGGTTGTTCATTCCGATCTATTAATCTAAAATATTTTCAATATTGCCATTACTTCCGATCTACCGGAAGTAGACCTCAACTTCGTTATTTTAAATAGAATGCTATACTTTTTATTACACCATTCAATTATACGTAAGAAAATATATTGACTTTGATAGCAGTTGTTGGTACCTAGCGTTTTTTGTTTTCGAGTTATTTTGGTTTTAAATATTTTTTGGCAAATGTCATCATGCTCTTTAAAAACATATCTCAGCCAACGTTAATTCAAAAACGTTTTGCATTGGTACGATAACTCTTCATATGCTGTCAAATAGATTATCATTTGTTATACCAGTGTACCATATCAGGTTGGTCAAAAATTGAGTTACCGTTTCTCTGTTTTCAATTGCGTGAAAGTCGAAAATTTTAAATGGAACGCCCCATATTTTCATACCCTCTCAGAAAGGGAATTTAATTCTCTACAAATTATCTATAAACGTTCCTATACCTATTTATTATAGTTTTCCTGTTATTGAGGAATGTATCAAAATCAAACGTAAAATGCTAGAAACCGTTTGTGTTTTTGTTAGAAGGCCATGACATTTTGAACAAATTCAGTACTTTGTCGTAGTCTCCTGTTGACAGACTGACAGTCTGTCACAACCAGAACACATACACTTAGCAGCAGAAGTCTGCGTACAAAAAACTTCTAACACTTTAACTGAAAAAATAAGGGTCATGATCTAATGTGATAAACTTCATTATTTTTTATTTTGTGTATTAACTACATGTAATTCTATTAACAAAATATGCTTCAATAAAACAGAAATATTAGTTACAAAAAAAATTAAAATTAAAAATTCTCCAAATAATGCGTATGCAAAAATCTGCGTACAAATAAAGACGCCTTCTCCAAAATATACTTATTTACTTAAATACGTAGTTGGCGATGTACGCTTTCCGATTTAAATAAAAGATAATCGGTGTCAATTATATTAGCAGAGGCTTAGAAGCTAAAAGTTAGAATGGACACGAAAGAAAAGGAAATTGAATTGGGAGAGAGAAAAATTATTGTAAAGTTATGGAAAAAGGGAAAATCTTTTCGAAAAATAGGAGAAACTGTCGGCAGGTCACACTCTTCCATTCAAAGAGTAATTAATAATTATAAAGACACTGAAGATTACCTCTCACATCCGCGATCTGGTAGACCACCCCTTTTAACAAACCGAGAGAAGCGAAAAATTGTACAACAGGTTAGAAAAGAACCTAGGCTGACGGCAAAAAAAATAGTAGAAAATGTACAAGAAGAATTTCATAAAACTATCAGCAAAGATACGGTGAGAAGGACGTTAAAAAAAGCTAACTATCACAGTCGCGTTGCACGAAAAAAGCCATTTGTGTCAGAGGTCAATCGTCAGAAGCGGATCGCCTTTGCAAAAAAACTCTTAGACAAGCGCATTGAATTCTGGGAGAAAGTTCTCTTTACAGATGAGAGCAAATTTTGCATTTTCGGTATTAAGGGTAAACAACTTGTATGGAGAAAACCTAATACTGCCCTTAATCCCGAAAATTTGAAAGCGACTGTAAAACACGGAGGTGGTGGAGTTATGGTTTGGGGGTGTATGTGCACCAAAGGGGTGGGAAGGTTGGTTTTCATAACATCGACAATGGACCATAAAATGTATATAGACATTTTAAAAGAAAATTTGAAGCCTAGCATCGAAAACTTGGGCTTGGGGCCCGAATACTTTTTTCAACAAGATAATGACCCCAAACATTGCGCCCACAACACTAAGCTTTGGCTACTATACAATACCCCAAAGCAACTTAAAACACCTCCACAATCGCCGGACTTGAATCCCATCGAACACCTCTGAGATTTACTGGAACGCAGGATTCGGCAACACAACATAACGTCGAAGGAAACGTTAAAAAATGTTATGATTGAGGAATGGGCCAAAATCAGTTCGGACGAAACGAAGAAATTAGTGCACTCCATGCCTAAACGTTTAAGGGAGGTCATTAAACGTAAAGGTTATCCGACCTCATATTAATATAGAAACAATGATCTCATTTATGAATTTTTTATAAATACTGTCCTGACTTGTACGCAGATTTTTGCATACCCGTTATTTGTAGAATTTTTAGTTTTGATTTTTTTCTGTAACTACTATTTCTGTTTTGTTGAAGCATATTTTGTTAATAGAATTATATGTAGTTAATATACAAAATAAAAAAAAAATCAAGTTTATCACATTAGATTATGACTCTTATTTTTTCAATTAAAGTATTACAAGTTTTTTGTATGCAGACTTCTGCTGCTGAGTGTACTTCTCCATCCGTGTTATCCGTGTTATTACCATATATATATATATACAGAGTGAGTCAATAGTGCGGGTTGTCGCGGAGGATTGTGGCTTTACCATTGAAAATTTAAAAACATTTTTTATGTCATCATACATTACTGTCAAAGCTACATCGATTAACACTATTTTCAGCTATACAGGGTGTTTCACTATTATCTTTTCACATATGCTGCTTAGTTGTCTTAAATGCTATAAGTGCATATCTTATTTTCAAATTTTAAATGCAATGTTGCCAAGTTATTAATCATTTTATGAAAATTTTGGATGAATCATGTGGTCACTTAAAATTCGTTATCAGCATTATTACTAAATATTGAAGGATATAATTTGGCATATCGATAAACAAAGTTTGTGTCTTTCGAGCGCCGCTAATAGTATTGGATAATATTATATAGGTGGCTACTAGAACCGGTAAATTTATGGAATGTTTGAGGGATCATAACTTTGTTATTTTAAATGGAAGCATATTGTATATCTAACATGTGTATTTTTTAAGATAACTACACTATTTCAAAAATATCGGCTTAAACTTGATTTTTTCACTCGGAAATTATCAAAATCATACGTAAAATGCTAAAAACCGTTTGTGTTTTTGTTACAAGGTCATGACATTTTGACAGTTTTTTGTTTAATTTATTTAAATTATTATTAGTATTATTTCTACAATGAACTACGATTGAATAAGCTTCACTTGAATAAGCTAAACTATAATAAATAGGTGTAGCAATGTTTATAGATAATTTGTAGAGAATTAAATTCCCTTTCTGATAGGGTATGAAAATATGGGACGTTTCATTTAAAATTTTCGACTTTCACGCAATTGAACACGCAAGCGAAACGGTAACTCAATTTTTGACCAACCTGTATAAGGTACACTGGTATAACAAATGATAATCTATTTGACAGCATATGAAGAGTTATCGTACCAATGCAAAACGTTTTTGAATTAACGTTGGCTGAGATATATGCTTTTAAAGAGCATAGTGATATTTTCCAAATGACACTTAAAATCAAAATAACTCGAAAACAAAAAAGGTTAGGTTATTGGTACCTAGCGTTCTTATATATAACTGTTATCAAAGTCAACATATTTTCTTACGTGTAATTGAATGGTATAATAAAAACTATAGCATTCCATTTAAAATAACGAAGTTGAGGTCTACTTCCGGTAGACCGGAAGTGGTGGCCATCTTGAAAATATTTTAGACTAATAGATCGGAATAAACAACCCATGTTACCAAAATTTCAAGCCTCTACGAATAGTGGAACCTAAAAAAGTTCTAATGAACCAGTTACGTGAGACATCCTGTATATATATGCCATTCCCCTTATTATGGAAGCTTATCTTCGGAAAAATTAAGTAATCCAGAACTAAGTTTGACTGCTAGGATATCGTTAACGTTGTACAAAATGTTGTTACACAAAGTTCCTCCTGGACAAGGATTTCACAAGTTTACTGACAGATACTATACAAGTATTGAGTTAGCATGAGAATTACTAAAAGTAAAATGCTATTTGACAGGTACAATAAAAACAAATAAAGAAGGTTTACCAGTACAAATAAAGAAACCTAAATTTACTACAACTATAAAGACCATGTTTTGCCACAAAAATAACATTTTACTAGCTGCCTGGAAAGACAAACGTGGTGTAACATTATTTAGTACTAAGAACAAAGCAGGGGTGCAAAATGTCAATAGAATAATACGCGGTGAACACGTTGAATAAATTCTCAAACCCAATGTGGTTTTAGACTATACTAAATACATGGGAGGCGTTGGTCGAGCAGACCAAGAAGCGGCATTCTTTTCGTATTTTGCCGAAAAGCCTTAAATGGTAGCGAAAGTTGTTCTTTTGGGGGTTGGAAATTTGTGCAATTAATTCTTACATTTTATATAAAGAAATATGCAGAGAAAAAAAAGAAACCCTTAAATCATCTACAATTTATTAAGTAGTTAGTTATACAACTAAGAGATAATTTTAGATTGAGTAGGAAACTCCAGGGACAACATAACACGCCTGAAATGGAAAAGCGACTTGATAGAAAACTTCATATTTTACGTTCTGGAAACAAAAAAGATTGCCGGGTATGTTCCAATAAGAAACAAGTTGGTGGACGTAAACGAACTATGACATATTGCTCAAATGCCTGATAATCCTTCACTACACCTAGGGGATTGTTTTAAAAATTTTCATACCAAGAAAAATTATAAAAATTACTTAATACGCTTATCAATAAAGTATTTCAGTCAATATCTTTAGCTTTATTCTTTAAAAGCATTCTTTCAGCTATTTTTGTATCTCTCTTTCTTGTTACGAACGTAATGTAATAATTTGAACGAAATACGTCGATCTGCTGGTATGTAGTATAAGAATTTTTATTGAGCGTTAAGAGTTAATACGGTGTTATGTTTTTCCGATATTTTTTTACAAAACATTAAATTTTGTCATTAAAAACCAAGCAATGTTTTGTAAAAAAACATCGATAAAACTTCGAACAACAACAGAAAAACTACCCCATAGAAAAAATCGAGACTGGTTTCGTTGGAGACTAAATTTAATTCTTTATAAAGTGGAGAAATTTCAAATTTTTCCTCCCACTCGTATAACAATTAGCACAGGGTTAATGAAAAATGTACCCGATTTCGGCCGGTCTTCAAAGAACCTCCACTTTGCGATTTTTTTACTCGGAAACGGTTCGTCGAAAAAATTCTAAATTTCGACCACGCATTGTCGAAAATATGCTAAACATGACAGTATAGTTATTTTTTGATTTTTGCTACTCGATTTGAGGAGTCAAGAGAAGGTTCCGTCGGGACTGTTCGTTATCATGATTCCTCCCTGCAATATAATACCGAAGACGCTCGAGGAAGCCTTCCCTCGACTCCTCACACCCGCGGATATAATTTCGCGCAGATTGATTTAACTCCAATTAAAAAATCGTATTGAACATTTGATGTACAATGCAAATTAGGTTTTTATTCAGTTTCATTAGACGGTTAGAAAGATGTTTGCGACAATCCCATAAGATAAAGCGTTATCGAGACATCACTACTTCACATAATGTAATTTTATTTGAAAATTGGTAGCAAAAATCTAAAAATAAATATACTGTCATGTTTAGCACATTTTGTGCAATGTGTGGTCGAAATATAGAATTTCTTCGACGAACCGTTTCCGAGTAAAAAAATCGCAAAAAGGAGCTTCTTCGTAGATCGGCCTAAATCGGGTACTTTTTTTCATTACACCTGTGATAATTACTATACGAGTGGGAGGAAAAATTTAAAATTTCTCAATATTATAAAGAATTAAATTTCGCGTCCAACGAAACCGGTTTAGATTTTTTCTATGGAGTAGGTTTTCTGTTATTCGCGTTCAAAGTGAGGGGTAAAATCTTTTGAATTCGATAATAATTACGCATTTCAAACAAACGTTGAAAGTTGCTTATTTATATAACAATATATTATATCTAATCTATGCACAATTTTTTGTAAAAAAAAACCAATGATATATGCTGACATGCTGTTAAACCGCCATTTTGGCTTGAATAGTTTGAATACATAGGCTTCATGAACCTAGGGACTTAAGTATAAATTAACTGTTAATATAAACATGATTTCTCATTTGGCAAAGGAACTAACAATAAGACTCACAGTCTGGTGCGTGTAAAAAAGCATAACTACTGAAAGATTAATTTTCCTTACCAGTTTTATCGGGAGTTTTCGATCTTGACCTCGATGACCTTCTCAAACTAGTACTTGGTATTGCAAGATTTTCTTAAAAAGACAATATAATTAATGAATTAAAATAAATCATTTAAGTTAAATAAGAAAAGATTACCTGGAACTGTAGGTAACACAGATGTAGATGACATAGAATTAGATCGAGTATTTCTTTTCACAGGCATTTTCACCTCAACTTCTATATCACAATCAGATTTCGATCTTTTATTGCGCCTTTGTGGTGCTTTCAACACCTCTTCTTCTTCTTTACTTTCTTTTTTTAATTCCTTTTCTGGCCCTTTTTTCAATTTCTTTGTTGACGTTTCTTTTTTATCTACATTTTCATTATTATCCTCTATTTTCGATATACTACTCCTCCTTGTTCTCGCAGAAACGCTTTGTTGAGCTACATCAGAATCAGTATCCTTTTGTGGTAATCCCAATCCAGCTAATCTCCTCGATTTACGGACTGGAGTGTCTGGATCAACACTAACACTCCGCGATAATCTACGTGATGGTGTTTTTGGCTGTTCCAATTCTTCTTCCTCTTTTGGGATTTCCCGATCAATACTCACACCGCGTAGTGCTCTCATTTCTGGTGTCCAAGATTTTGTTACATCATGGAGAATGATTCGAGGATTTTTCTTTGATATATCAATGGAATCTTGATTTTTCTTTGGAGGAATTTCGGTGTTTGGTTCTTTTTCGCTGGTTAATGTATCTTCCATGTTTTCTATTTTTGAATCTGTTGAGGATTTCTTGTTTATTTTAACTGCTTCTTCTCGTCTTTCTTCTTCTATTTGTTCCGGTTCTTCATTAGGATTTATTTCTTCAGCAATTTCTTCTTGTTGTTTATCTTGAATACTTTTTTCCACATCATCTTGGGTTTGTATCAAGTCTTGTTTTATTTCAACGTCTTCATTGCTCACCTCTGCACTCTCAATTTCATTTTCCACTTGTACATCACCAGCAGATTCTTCTTTAATTTCATCAACTTTGCAATTATCATCTAACTCATCATTAGTGTTTTGCGTCAATTCTAACGTTTCTTCGTTTTCTTTGGTTACTAGAATCGTGAGGAATGGTTCCTAAAACAAATAAAAATAATTTTTGTTCAACTTTATCAGCAAAAAAAACTTGCTTGTTCAGATTGAACTTCTTCCATCGCCCAATCATGGATTATCCCGTCTTCTTCAACCACATCAATATCTTCTTGAATCATAGTTACTTGTGTTCCTTGGTTAACCATTTCTTTATCGACTTCTTCAACTTCCGTTTCGACTTGTTGCACATTTTCAACTATTTCTTCTTGAGCTTCATCTCGGCTTGATTCATAATCCCATTTAAAACTTGTATTTGACTCAAAGGAATCTTCTGAAGACGATCCAATTGTTGATTTATCTGATGGAGGATTTGAATAAACTGGATTCTGAGCTGTTTCGTTTGAGGCAATCATGGCGTTATTATGATCGTCATTATCTTCTGTTGACGATGGCTCGGTGAAACTTTCATCGGTAGAGCTGTCGGAAATTTCGATCACATTCGTTGAAGCTATAAAAGCCTTATTAACTGTTTTATCACTGTCGTTCGTTGCCAATGTTATGTTTTGATCAATTACAACATTAGGAGAGTGTTTTGTTTGATCTATTTCTGATAATTGTTTTTCTACAGTTAAAGTATCGACGGGAACTGACTCAATAAATCCCGTATTGATCGTTTGATCTTTCTTATTTGAAACGGGTGTTAACTCTGGGTCGATTTCAACTTGATGAGATGAGCTTGCAATATTAGTGGGAACTTCGCTTGTTGATTTGTCGATTATTGTTGCATCAGAAAGTTCAATTATTTCTGAAAATTCAAATAAAGTGAGATAAATAAAAAATATTTGTAATTTTATTCGATATATTCCAGATTCAAATATTTGTTAGTAATTTTGTTGGTTTCATTTTTTAAATTATGTTGGCAATATTAATTGCGTTACTATGGAAACTTTAAAAAAATCAAAACTTGATGTTTTAAAAGAAATTCAAATAATAAATTCAATTTCTTCATCAAAAAGTTGATCTAAATTAGATTGCTAAAACTCATTGATTTATTACAAAGTAAACAAGCAACAAATTAGGTTATCTTAAACTGCTCAAATTGATTAAACGTTTATAAAGATTGAAGTTGTTTTGTTGATGCAATAGACATGATCAAAAAGTAGAAATATAAATAAAATATTGCAAACAGTTAATGTAAGCAATATTAAACCACGTTTCTTATTTTATAAGGTTGTAGTTATACTTTCTGTTTAAAATTTAACTTTTCATTGTTATTAGAATAATTTGTAAGAACAGATAATTAATAAAACAGATAAGAAACCGAAGATTCAATTCTTCACAATTAATTTGTTTATACATTTGATTTAACTCTGTATAATGGGTATCAATATTATTGATATAAAAATACTTCTCAAAATTGCAAATAACGAAGAAAAAACGAAGAAACGTTAGAATTGACGCAAAACATTAATGATGAGTTAAATGATAATTGCAAAGTTGGTGAAATTAAAGAAGAATCTGCTGGTGATGTACAAGTAGAAAATGAAATTGAGAGTGCAGAGGTGAGCAATGAAGACGTTGAAATAAAACAAGACTTGATACAAACCCAAGATGATGTGGAAAAAAGTATTCAATATAAACAATAACAAAAAATTACTGAAGAAATAAATCTTAATGTAGAACCGGAACAAATAGAAGAAGAAAGACAAGAAGAAGCAGTTAAAATAAATAAGAAATCCCCAACAGATTCAAAAATGGAAAACGTAGAAGATACATTAACCAGCGAAAAAGAACCAAACCCCGAAATTTCTCAAAAAAAAAATCAAGATTCCATTGATATATTAAAGAAAAATCCTCGACTCATTCTCCATTATGTAACAAAATCTTGGACACCAGAAATGAGAGCATTACGCGGTGTTAGTATTGATCGGGAAATCCCAAAAGAAGAAGAAGAATTGAAACAGCCAAAAACACCATCTCGTAGATTATCGCGGAGTGTTGGTGTTAATCCAGACACTCCAGTCCGTAAATCGAGGAGATTAGCTGGATTGGGATTAATTTTTTTACACAAATTTTTTGTTATAGCATGAATCCCAAAAAAAATTCGTGTTAAAAAATTTATTGGTGAACCGTGTTATTTCAAAATCGTGTTAAAAAAGACCGTGCAAAAAAAGTTGGGTGTAATAGTGTATAATTGGCGTTATAGATATTTTTCATATTGGATTTATTTTTTTATTTTTAGGTGTACTATTACTTTTAATATTTTTTTGTGATGCATGTGTTATTTGTACTTTTTGAGTTTTATACTATTAGCGTTATTATTTAATTATTACTATAATGGACGAGTTTATTGAACACATATATGAATACCAGCATCAACACATACCAAGGTAAATAATTGTAATACATATCAGTTTAATCACTTCAATTAGAGCATTAAATAAATACATAATCTTATCATGTTAGGGTCATATTAAGATATCATCAAAATCCCTTGGAAGATTTTTCGACAATCGATTGTATCTTAAGTATAGGTTTTCAAGATACGAAATACAAACCTTAATTATGTTGCTAATTTATAGACAAAATAAGGCCCAATCAAAACGGGGTTTAACGATTCTTCCCATAATGAAAGTTTGTGTAGCTTTATGTTTTAGGCTTAAGCTTCGAGTTATTTTTTCACATTATTTTGTGGTGTCTTATATTTGAATACTTATTTGTAATTGTGAGAAGCATTTTTATATCAATAATATTGATACCCGTTATAGTAAACCCCCTATATAGCGAACATTGATTTAACGAAATGGCCGTTATTGCAAATCAAAATGATGCAAGAAATATCTTCAATACATTTTATATGCCATTTTTTTCATTATAACGAAAATTCATGGTAACGAACTACGAACAATTATTTCATCTCATAAGTATGATTTTAATACAAACTATTATCGTTATTGCGAACACGAATTTTTTTGTTCTCTTGATAATGTAAGACTAGTTGAGGTATTCCCCGAAGATCTAAGGTGTGAACTTGTTTATCCGTAGGTTTATCGACTCGTAATGCATTCATTATTCAAATGCAAGTGTGTGGTCTTCGAGAGTGTACAAAGTGTTAAGGTTTAGAAAAAAAATGTTCGTTCAGTGTTAACTGAAAAAAAATGAGTTTGAAAAGGACATCAATTCCTTTAAAAAGGAAATTAGAAATATTGGAGGATGTTGAAAAAAATGCTATTACAAAAACTAAAATTGCGGAAAAATTTAACATATCAAAATCAACGCTATCAACAATTATAAAAAATAAAAATCGTATTGATAGTGCCGTAGCGTCTGGTAAACATACGTCTCGTAAAAAGTCAAGGAGACCTGCATTTCCAAGAGTAGAAAAAAATTAATAAAATGGTTTACCGAAATGAGAACAAAAAATGTTTCCTTAACAGGGCCATTCATACAAGATGAGGCAAAATCAATCGCTGCTGAATTGAACATAATAGGATGTGATTTTTCATCTGGGTGGTTGCACAGATTGAAGAGTACGCACGGTATTTCAGACCAGGCCCTATCTGGAGAAGGAAATAAAGTTGATGTGCTTACTATAGATGAGTGGAGACAGGTGTTCAAATTTATAAGAAACGCCTATCTTGATAAAGATGTTTTTAACATTGATGAAACTGATGTTTTTTATAATCTTATGCCAAACCTTACTTTGGATTTTAAAGGTAAAAAGTGTTATGGTGGCAGTAAAAGCAAAGAAAGAGTAACAGCAGTTTTATGTTGCAATGCAGATGGAAGTGAAAAATTAAATCCATGGACAGTAGGAAAGTCAAAAAATCCCAGATGTTTAAATAAAATAATAGATCGCTCCCATTTACCGTGCCATTATAGTAATCAAAAAAATGCGTGGGTAACCTCTGTGACATTTCGAGAGTGGCTTATTCGTTTCCAGCGAAACATGGCAGCACAAAATAGAAAAGTATTGCTAATGATGGACAATTGTGCTGCACATAATGTTAAGGATATCAATTTGGACAATGCGAAGGTGATTTATTTTCCACGTAACACAACGAGTGCACCCCAATCTCTTGATCAAGGCATAACTGCGTGCATGAAAAAGCGATATCGTGCTCGTTTTGTAAGAACAGCAATTTTAGCAATAGAAGCGAACGAAGAAAATTCGAAATGGAATATTCTACAAGCGATACGAGCGTTGTCGGATTCTTGGAATTCAGTAACACCAAACATTATAAAAAAATTGTTTTAACAAAGCGTGGACAACTGACTCTCAAGAAGAAAATGAGGAAAATCAGTTAACGATGGTAAACATTCATCGATAATTAGTTCTTCTTAGTAGCTTTTTACTTTACATGCTTTTATTGTCTGCATTGTAGGCTGAATTTACTGATGTGGAATGGGAAAATTATCAACACATCTTGTCAGTACCTAAACAAGTTAGTTTTGATGAATACTGCAAAATTGCCAGTGAGGTAGTGACTTCAGAAGCAATGAAATCGGTTTACCATTAGTGAATGCAGACCAAGAATGGAAAGAAAATGAAGAAAGCGATGAAGGTGATGAGGAAGAAGTGGTAAATGTAACACCCCCTATAAGAGCTGAAGTTTTAGCGGCTCTCTATACTATACAAAGGTAACCCACATCTGATTTGTTATCGAATTCATTATTTATATCACAATTTAAATCTTTGCTGATAGAGAAGAGAACATTTCCGAAGGTTTCGCGAATTCTTTGAATAAAATATACCGAAGCATGTTTAAGACGAACAAAACCCGTTTTAAAGCAAAGCGCCATAAATGATTACTATAAAAAAAGGAATGTTAATTATAATATAAACAAAATACAAATAATGTTATTACATAGTCAATGTCAATATGTTTCTAAACACCCCAGGATCCTATTGATTATTGAGGCGTTGAGTGCAAAAGTGGACTAACCCCAGCGTATAATATATGTGGGTTGGGCCACTTTTGCTCTCAATGCCTCTATTATTCATAATTTATAACGAACTAATTCGTTACAGCGAAATTGTGAACATCTCATTATAGCGAACGCCTTGCATTCCCCCCTGCGTGTTCGCTATATCAAGGCTATATCGCTATATCGAAGGTTTACTGTGTAAACCCTCGATATAGCGATATATATATATATATATATATATAGAATTATATCAAATGTACAAATAGATTAGCTACTGCTTTAGGATTGATAGGTGAGGCGATCAGATTTCAGAAGTGAACTAACTAAATTATTACTTGCAATATTTCGAAACTTTATTACTTCTTCCACAGACAAATAATTATAGTTAAATTAAGTTGTGAAGGTTGAAAAACAATATAAACCAGTTCATGATTTAACATTGAAAGCAAAAACAATTACGAATTAATAAACAAAAATTACTTTAAGTTACTCTTAGACAAGCTGGATGAAGAGTCTTGAACCTTTGAAGCTCAAGCCTATGAAACTGGCAGTCCCATTTCTTAACATTACTGCATTTACGTATAAAGACACGTCAATGGCAAAAAAAATAAACATTGATGTTCCTAAAACGAAGTCGAAATTACGTTATTTGTGTAAACAATGCGAAGTTGTTTGAACCTTCACAACTTAATTTAACTATAATTATTTGCCTGTGGAAGAAGCAATAAGGTTTCGAAATATTGCAAGTAATAATTTAGTTCAGTTCTAAAATCTGATCGCCTCACCCATCAATCCTAAAGCAGTAGCCAACTGTTTTGTAATTATAAAACTCCGCGTAGCGTGTAAATAGATTAGTTGTGAAGAATTAAATCTTCGATTTCTTATCTGTTTTATTAATTATCTGTTCTTATATATTATTTTAATAACAATAAAATGTTAAATTTTAAACAAAAAGTATAATGAAAATTAAAATGACGAGAGACGAGAGGGTGGTGTTCGCCTCGACCGCGCCAGAACAGATCGGAGATTACAATTGTACCCGGGTACCAAGGTCCGTAAAGCACATTGTATCAGGTTGGCCAGAGACTGAAGAACGTCACAATTTAATTTATAATAAATTTATAACATTATTTAAATTTATAATTTATCTTATATGTATGTAGTGCTTTCTTAATGCTGATTGTGAAAGTTAGGTGTTTTGATTTTTCTTATTAAATTAAATTAAACAGTTAATTAAACAAAATACATAAATTTAAACTTAAAACCAGTAAAATATTAGAAATGAATCAAAAAGATGTGAATAATTTAAAAAACACAATTGTGTAATATTAGACAATTTTCTTTTAAAAACATTTGATTTTCAGAACCGTTATTAAGTTCTTAATAAAAGATTTCGATTAATTTTTATAGCAAAACTCTTAAATGATAGCACTTTTGCAAATTTTTTAATAATTCCCCAGTTGTATATATATAGGTTGTATCTGGTTATGGATTAAGCATTTATAGTTTACTATCATTAATATTTATGCAAAAAGTATCTTTCTGTCTGAAAATCCGAAACATTTTCAGGTTGTAACTGATTATGAATATTGCTTTCCACGCCATTATGAACAATTTTCACGAATGAGGTCTTTGATCATCCATTTTGATTTTTGCATTATGAAAAGGTTTTGCAATATAAACTGTAATAACCAAATTCTAATGCATTATAGATTTTTAGTGTGTATTTCGAAAATATTCTCGAACGAAAAGAAAAACCTATTAAACAATATTCGTTTAATAGGATTTTCTGCAACTCTTGTTTTTTAAGATATGGTCGATTTTTGGAAAATGATATAAATGAAAAGCCAAAATAAAGACGGGGAAGAGACTTTCTAAAGTGACTCTTCATAACAGTAGTTCTTCCTTTTACTGGAAATTATATTACATTATTTTATCATGCCACTTTACTTCATACTAATTTTTTCCTAAAGATTATATGAAAAGTTTCAAAATTCATTTTCATTCTTTTGAAAATCAAAATAAAACCTAATTTTTCCTTCATATATCTTTTTTGAATATTTTTTATGATATTCTAGCTTCTAACACCTGTTAAGCCCACAAAAACAAATTTGTTCACCTAATATCGAGATATAGCTCAATGTGCGCCACATTACTCCTCAGCGTCTGTAACTTGTGACGTCACGACTAGGTCATATCGGAAGGTTTACTTTTCATACGTTGAAAACCTCCGTCTGGCCAACCTGGTACAATACGCTTTATGGACCTTGCCCAGGTACATGATGTATCTTCGTCTCTGAATATGGGCCTTAATCTTTTTAAAATAGTAACATCATAGCAGAGTTTTAACAACCACACATTTTACAAATCATAATTTAATTCTAATCTTTCTATTTCAAAAAGTAGTGTAGCAGTTTATTTATTACATTTTTTTTCTGATTTGTTGTTTATCTTGTAACCTTTAAAAACCTTGAGTACAACACACAAACTTGGTACTCGTATATTAAATAAATTTGTTACATTGAACCTAAATGTAAATAACATTTTAAAAAATAATTAAGATTGAAGATACTTCTTAAGAAAAAGTCAGCCATTTTTCCAGTCAATCCTTCAGAACACACCAATTCTTTATAATTCTTTACATACCTTGTACGTTTTGAGTTATTTCCTCTTCAACTTCCATTTCAACATCTTGTTCTACGTTAACATCTACAATTTCATCTGCAACAGAAATTTCTTCTTGAATTGGTTCTGCGATTTCGACGTCTTTGTTTTGTGTTTCCACTACATCGATTTTATCTTCAAGTTCATTAATTTTCGTAGTTTCTGGACTTAATTCTTTTTGTTCTTGTAGAAGAGATTTTTCGGCGGTAGTATCACAAGAAAATATTTCGTCTTGTTTGGTAGAGTCACAGAAAGAAAATCTAGAAGGTACCATAGTGACTCTTACATTTTCCAACCATTCGTAAACACTGTCATCTTTATTTTCAGATGCACTCATTGATGGATCAATGTTCTTTTCGGTTTCATCATTATTATCTGGTTCCTCTAATTTTTGGGACATGATTGATTCTTCAATTTCAATTTTTTTTGAGTTTTCTTGGTCGATACATTTAGAGTCATCTTGTTCTTGCGTAACTACCGATTTATCGACGGTATCTAAGGAAGGGCTATTATATTCAGTGCTATCAAAGGAAGAACATGGAGATATAGTGGTCGTCGCTTTGACTTTTTCTATCCATGCTATTATACTATCTGGAGTTGATGGTACATCAGCCATTTCAATTTGTTCTGATTTATCTTCATTCTCTTGTTCAATTGAGACGTCTTTTTGAACTATTGGTTGATCTTGCGTCATAGATTGCTTAGTACTATTTAATGAAATTATTTCTTTACTATCAAAAGACGAAGATATACTTTGTAAACTACTCCTTTTTGATGAGCTAACTGATCGTCTTTTTTGCACGCGTCCTCTTAGGGTGTAAATATTTTCAGATGAATTTTTGGTAACGGTTAATTCTGTAATTGATGTTTCTTCTAATTTATCTAAATGTTATATCAAAACGATAAAAAAGTTAAAAAGAATTGTTTTTAAAATATTTGTAATTTATAGTAAAAATCTTTTAAAATGGGAAAAAACGGATTAAAATATTTTATTTTTCAATGATATTTCCTTATGGAGGTGTTGAATTTTTTTATGGTTAATTAATAATGCGACACTTGACCTCCAATACTAATTTATTTTATTATAAATCGACATTTCGAGCCGTAGGCTCATTTTCAAGTCGCTACAAAATAACAATTCTAGTCAATATGGAGAATAACAATTGAAGGCCTTGCTGCAAAAAGAATGTATCTGTAATTTTTGCCCAGTTTGAGTTATCTATGTAGCTGTAATATGCTTCATCATTTGAAACAAGAACGGCGTATCTAACAACATTACACAGAAGATGGCAACCAAATATACATATACATCCTTGAGTGCTTGGTGCAACATAGAGGTATCTACAGTGACAAACCACTGCCTGACCATTGAATGCAAGTTGTTACTGTTAGAACATAATCTAAAGCATTCCACAACATGCATTGGTAGGTAAAGTGCTTATTCTGATAAAATGAGTAATTCTGAAAGCAATTTGGAGCCATTTAGTGGTGATTCAAGCGATAACCATGAACCTGGGGAAGATGATAGTAGTGACGACGATATTTCTGTTGTTTCGAAAAAGAGAAAAGCAAAAAAATGAGAAAGGTTGGCAAAGAAATCTCAGAAAGAACTTGAAAGCAGAAGGTAAAGCTCACACCAATTATAAGAATAAGCCCATGCCCCCAGAACAACTGGAAGAGATTGTCAGTGTAAATATAAATGTTTTGAGAAAATCCAAGTCGAAAACGTTAGATATTGATCGAAAATTTCAACAAAATGGGTGATAAAATGCAACAGGGCAACAGGGCATTTATTTCTGCGAACTGATAAAAGCGGCTGCAATAAATCCTAAAAGAAGCGCCGGAACTCGCAAAAGCTGTAGCTACAAATACCAGGTAAAAATCTTTTGTATGAATTATAATAAACTCAATCTTCTTTTACGGAAATATTACTCATATTAATAATGATTCTCATTTTTTTAGATTCGTACTGGAACATTTCAATATAGAGTGTGTAAAAAAGATTTCTGTGCTCTACATGAAATTTCACAGAAAAGGGTAGAACGTCTTGCAACTCATTTATTTAAAAAAGTAGCTGTAACTGCCCCATTAGATAAAAGAGGCAAGCATAATAACAGGCCTAATGCTGTGCCAGACGACATCTTGAAGTAAATAGATGAGCATGTCAAAGTTTTCCACGTAGAACCTCTCACTACAGCAGAGCAAGTAATATTAAAAAATATTATATATCGGCGGAACTTAATATTAAGAAAATGCACGAATTATATCTGAAAAAATGGGAAACCAGAAGTATTTAAGTACTGGTTTACAGACGAAAAGAATGACCACAACCCCAAAGTCAGCTGTGATTTTTATTTTCGTTTTATCAAAGCTAATTTTAATATAAGTTTTGCATATCCCTGGTCTGATACCTGTAAGACTTGCGATAAGATAGGCAATCAGTTAAAAAACAAAGCGTTGCTTTCAGATGAGGAAATAAAAGCACTGGAAACCGAAGTGAAACTGCATCAGGCAAAAGCCAAGGTTTTGCCAAGGTTTGATGAACTTAAAAAGAAATCTGAATTGGCAAAAAATGAACCCATGTGTGAGTTTGTGTTTTGATCACCAGCAAAACGCTCCCCTGCCAAAAGTACCATCTAGTGATGCTTTTAATCTTAGACAACTTTGGATGTATAACTTTTGTATCCATTCATCAAAAACTGGAATGGCACAGTTTTATACATATGATGAAATTACGGCCCGTAAAACTCCAAATGAAACAATTAGCTTTTTGAACCATTATTTCGATAAAATTCTTAGAAAAGACGAGATTTTATACATATTTTCCGATAATTGCGGAGCACAAAACAAAAATAATGCTTTGGTTCACTATTTATATACTTTGGTGAAAACTGGTCGATTTGAGAAAATCGTGCATAGACATCCCGAACCTGGCCACGGTTTTCTTCCATGTGACAGATGTTTCGGAGTTGTGGAAAAACATGTTAGAAAAATTGAGCGCGTTTATTTACCAGTCGAATACATGAAACATTATAAAAATAGTAGCCCTAAACATTTTCAGGTTGTTCCTGTAACACAGAATATGATTTTCAACTTCTGCGATTTTTTGAGTGATTATTTAAAAAAAACAATAAAAAACAAGGAGAAAGAAAATTTTACCATATCTAAGTACAAAGTAATTGAATACTCTAAGGAACATGTGGACGAAATCAGATATTGTAAACAAATGAACTTTACTCTGTTTTCTTCGTTTGTTATCCAAAGAAATCTTAAAGAAGCACCAGTCTTAACTAACGTACCTATCCTGTACGATATGCCACTTCCGGTAAAGAAAAAAAAGTATGATAATGTCATGATTCTGGCAAATGAATATGTTCCTCTGGCTGATATTAAGTATTACCGCAAACTGACCTCTGATCAACAACTAAACGTTGAAAAAACGGATTTTACCGATGGTGCCGAAAATATATCGGAATAACATGTTTCAATTTATTATGAATGATGTCTTTCTTGTACCATGTAATACATTTTGTATCTTTTGTATGTGTTTGTTTATAAAAAATATATTTTGTTAAATCATGGCATAGTTTATTTCATTGTTGAAGCCAAAAAGGATGTATCTGCAGACAAATGATTTTTTCTTACAAAAACTATCAGTGATATTGTTATTTAATCTCTTCTAATATACTCCAAATACCTAACACATCCGTCGTCTATTCTTCTGTGATTCTATCTTAATGTTCTACAAAGTTATTCAGTTTTTATTGCTTTCTGGAAACTTTTAAAAATGATAGATACATCCTTTTTGCAGCAGAGCCTTCAATTACTAATAAAACTAACAAAACATTAAACAATGTCAATATATAATTTAAAATTGAACATAACAATTAACAAACGTACCAAAATTAAGCCAGATTAAAAACGAATTTTTTATATTTGTTTCAGTATTTCTTCTTATTGTTTACTCCATATATTAATCAATTATGTTGTCAATCATTTTATGCTTCAATGCGTGTCTTTTAAAGTCTGACATTTTGTAGTTTTGTAATGTAGCCGAACGTGTTTTTCATAATGTGGACTTCTTTAAAATTAAAGATCGCTTAATATTTTTGAATAAACGGTGGCAATTTTCCCCGAATCTGTCTTGAAATTAAGGGGGTCTAGTTTCTCGGTTCGAAAAAATCGATTTTCTTTTATAAAGCTAATCTACAACATGTGTAGAAAATTGAACTAAAATTAGAACTAACACTAGCACTAACACTAGAACTATCACTAGGACTAACACTAGGACTAACACTAGATCTAAAACTAGAAGCTTACGGGATTTGCCATGTTGCAACCTTCTTCAGAAACTGGTTCGAAGTCAAGCGACGTCAAACATTTTTTATTAAAAATTATTTTCTAATTCATTTTCTGCTATTGCAGAAAATGAAATAGAGGCAGTTGTGAAAATATTTTCTCGTTCCGTAGACAAGCAAGTTCGATTCAACGGTATTTTGAAGGCAAAACCATATGGAGAAGATGTTGTTGTTGTAAAAAAAGAGTGTGTTGGACACGTTGAAAAGAGGATGGGGACTCGGCTCCGAAATGCAAAAAAATCTAATAAAAGCATTGGTAGGAAAGGTGCAGGAAAACTTACTGATAAATTGATTGGTGAGATGACAACTTGTTATGGGTTAGCTATTCGGAGACATCCAGATTCTATCCAGGAAATGAGGAAGAAAATTTGGGCAACATTCTTTCACAAGATTTCCACAGACAGTAATCCACAGCATCAAAATTGTCTTGCATGCGAATCTAGTTGGTGCAAATGGTGCAGAGCTGAGTTTCTCGGAGAGGTTGAGCAATTCAAATACAATAAACCGCCTCTTTCTGAAGCAGTTCAAAAAGTTATAAAGCCAATTTATGAGGATCTATCCAAAGAAGAATTGTTAAGCAGATGTCTGGGAGCGGAAACTCATAATAATAGTTTAGAGTCGTATTCATGTTATATTTATTAAATTTAGAAGCAATTTATATCACTAAAAACATAAATAAAACAATTAACTTCAAGACAGATTCGGAGAAAATTGGCACCGTTTATACAAAAATATTAAGCGATCTTAAATTTTAAAAAATTCCACATTATAAAAAACAGGTTCGGCCACATTGCATAAGTACAAAATGTCAGACTTTAAAAGACACGCGTTGAAACTTAAAATGATTGACAATATAATTGATTAATTTATGGAGTAAACAATAAGAAGAAATATTGAAACAAATATAAAAAATCCGTTTTTAATCTGGCTTAATTTTGGTACGTTTGTTAATTGTTATGATCATTTTTAAATTATATACTTGACATTGTTTAATGTTTTGTTAGTTTTATTAGTAATTATTATTCTCCAAATTGACTAGAATTGTTATTTTCTAGCGTCTCGCTCATAGAAATGAGCCTACGAGTCGAAACGTCGATTTATAATAAAATAATTTAGTATTGGAGGTCAGGTGTCGCATTATTAATTAACCATAAAAAATATTTTATTTTTGTTTAGGTTAATAAAATGTTTTCCAATTTTAAAGGATTCTTTTTCAGAATGATTTATTTTACCTTTTTCAACACTTTGATTGCTTGGCCCTGATCCATCCCCTTCGCCCAAAATGCTTGATAAACTCGTTTTTGATTTTGGGGAGTTCAAAGAATACCTTACGGATCTTTTCACGGTTGGGGACAAAGTTGAAAGTGCGTTATTTTCCAAAACCATCCTACTCAAAGATTTACGTGATTTTGGTTTTACACTTCGTGGGGTCTTAACGACTGGAGATGTAGAATTTAACACACTTTCATCTTTCGTAGCTTTCCTAAGTTCTTTAGGAGAGTTCTCTGAAGAATTAATAACTTGTTTATGTGGTATCGGCTTTTGAATGGTTTCTTTAGATATGGTATCATCAATTTTTTCGGGTGATTTATCTTTAACAAAATTTTAAAAAAATAAGCATTGACATAAAAAAATTGTTAATTATTACCGGATTCAAAAGGTTTTACCCCTCACTTTACTCCATAGAAAAAATTGGGACTAATTTTGTTTGACGCGTAATTTAATTCTTTATAATGTGTGGTAATTTCAATTTTTTATCACACACGTGTAGTAATTATCGCAGGTATAATGAAAAAATGTACCCGATTTCGGTCGATCTGAGAAGGAGCTTTTGACTTTACGATTTTTTTTCTCAAAAACTGATTGGAGATAAGTCAATACAATACATTATTATACATAACAAAATACACAAAAAAGAAAAGAAAAAAGCTAAATACATCTCTATACCTATGGTAGGTCCGTGACCCCACAGAGATACTCTTGTAAACTATAAAAAACATTCTCGATCAATTTTTGAATGCACGAGGTGATGCTTCTTATTGAGACAGGTAACATATTGTATAGTTTTACAAAACCGTATTGCCCACTTTTCTCGAAAAATGTTGTATTGTGTCGCAGCAACGGCAAATCAACACGTTTCGTCTCATACTGGCTAACGTAGCTCAGAAATCTTTCACGATTTCCGTTGACAAACACCACAGCTTTGAGAATATAGACAAGGGAAGGTAAGAATACTATTATTTTTAAAAACTTCCTTGCAGGACTCACCACATTGTAACTAGAAAATTAATCTGATTATTCGTTTTTGAGTCACAAATATACGCCGCCACTGAGAACTTCTGCCCCACAAAAGAATATTGTATAAAATGTGTGAGTAGCAAAGCGCGTAATATGCGATATAATCCTGTCCAACGAATATTTGAGTTTGACCAACGCAAAATACGACGAATTTAATCTTTTATATACGTTATTTATATGTGGTCCAAAACTCATTTCGGTATCTCGAGCCCAAAAAGTTGGCTCTGGAAAAGCGGTCGCAGACTGTTTTCTGTACATTCAAGAATATTCTGTTTCGGGTGCACCAATCCACAAAACGCGTTACAATGCTACCAACCAACCTATCAAGCTCACTTCAAACACGAGCAGCAATAGCGATAGAGGTGTCATCTGCATACATCACCATCATTTACAAAAATTAAAAACAGTAAGGGACCCAGTATGGAACCTTGAGGTACACCAAGATTTACAGGTGAGTCCTACGAGGCTATCCCCGACAGAACCACTCTCAAACAAGCGTTACTCTAGCCACCTTCGGTAAGTCAGGAAAAACTCAATTGAGCAGTGGATTTTGAAAACGATGAAAGTGCCAAAAATTTTTGTTCTCACTTTTTGCCATGAGATTATTTTAAGTGCTATCATGCTATGGATATATATAATATCCGAGTAGCACTTTAAGTGCTATTCGGTCCTAGAGACCGTAAAAACCGCCTCAAAGCGCCATATCAATATTCTGAGATCCAACAAAAGATGACGTTAGGTGTAAGTTCAGAAAGTGTTTTCTGTGAAATGGATGTACAGTTCTCTCTGTTACACAGTTCCGAATGGTTCTGGGAAGCACGTCCAGGTATGCTTAAAAACATTTAAAGGTATCTTTGATCTCACAGCTCGAAGGGTGCAAACACTGTCTACGAAAAAAAAAGCTGGATGTGTCACGTACGTCGACAAAAGAAGTAAAAATCCTGCCTCTCAGCTTCACAGGAAGAAGTTCACATTTGATCACAAAACTGCTGTGATTCCGCACATTTCTGGTTTCCCGTCAGAAGAAAGTCACTACGGCCGGTCCAAAAGCAGCAAGCAGTATCTAAGCCCAGATTTAAACATTCACCGGTTGTACCTTCATTTCAAAACCTTAAACACCAATAGCCCTGTTACATACAAATATTATAAAAATGTATTAAACCTGAGTTTCCAAATTTAGCCTTTGCAAGACCTCGTACCGATACCTGTCAAGTATGTGATCGACTCAATGCTGGTATTAAGGGCTCTTCTGTACCATCAGAGCAGAACAGGAAAAAAGTAGAGCTTCAGGTTCATCAAAAAAGAGCTGAAATCGCACTAGATACTATGAGAAAAAATGTGAGTCACAAATACAAGCCAGCGGCGTATGCACAATAATAATGGATTTACAACAGGTGTTATTCACACCTACCCTGACACACAGCACTATGTTTTACTCGAGTCAGCTTTCTAATTACAATCTCTGCATTCATGTTGGGGACAACGACGATTGCTATATGTGCTTATTCAAAGTTTTGACTTCGCAGGTTACAGAAAAAAATAAGATACAGATATGGTGCGACAACTGTGCCGGACAAAACCAAAATAAAATGGTATTGACAATGATTGAAATACTTTTGGTAAAGAACAAAATATTTAAAGAAATATCAGTGCAATTTCTGATGAGGGGTCATAGATTAATGGCATGTGACCGAGATTTTGGTCTAATAGAAAAAAAAGCGAGTTACAAAATGTATGGTTCCTGAAGACTTGGCCACCATGTTTAAAGCCACAAATAGGTTCATTAATACAAACCAACTTAAAATAAGCACAGCCTCCAGCATGGTAATAAAAGAGGATCGCCCTATTGTTATTCTCATCAACGCTACGTTTAATGATGCTGTTGAAGCTAAAAAGAGGTTCAAGACTTGCTTTGCTACCTTCGCTTGAAGATATACCTCGCCTGTGCAGCTCCAACAAAATTAGTGAAGCGAAGAAAAATGACTTACTGGCCATGTGTGAGTTCCTAAATGATGGCAACAAGAATTTTTATATACAGTTACTATCCAACGTGCAATAATGTAATATTTTATGTTTTATAATCTAAGTGCCAAATTTGTACACCCTTATGATACTTACAGCATTTTCTTAGGTGTAACGTATGGCACTTTCATGGTTGCCAAAATGCATTGATTTATTATTATTTTTTTATATGTAGTAAGTACAAGAAATAAAGGATTATTTCAGTATGTAATTTATTTTACTTTATAATATTTTTATTTACTTAAAAAATATCATCTACAGAAGAAAAAAACTGATCTGTTAATTTTTTTGCTTTTTTGAGCCATACCCTTTCATCGCTTTCAAAATCCACTCCTCAATTGACCGATTCAAAATTTTGGCCAAAGGCACGCATAAGCTATCACTCACATCACTCATAAATTTGACGCATTCAACCTCAAACCTCTGTATCCTAGAAGAGCCTACACAGTCACCCAGCGTACAAGATTGTGACAAAGATGACCCTTAAGTAGCCACCAATTTGTCCTGAACTACAGACGAAAAGTACTCCCCACAATTGTTGCACTCTAACACATCATCTATCAACCTGTCATCAACAGACAATATCACAGAACTACTCTGCGGAAGACGCCCCAACTGCTCGTTGATCCAACACCACAGCATCCTATCTTTTATGTGGTCCACTTTTTACGGGAGGCTCCCTTTTAACAGTCGGACAATATAAGTTATAATAATACTGAAATGCCTAAAAAAAACTGGCGTACAAGGAATTCACAGCAAGGAGAGAATCCCAATCGAACAAAATTAGTTTATAATTTAAAAAATTTGCAAACTGAGCAAATTTGCATACTTCCATCAAAAACATCAAAAAAAAACATAAAGACGGCGGTAAATTTGTTACAATATAGTCAAGTGTTGACCTACTTAATGCTCCATTTAAGTTACAACAAATTCTAGTATATTCCGTCGTATCTCCGCGCAGCTCATAAGAATAAAAGAAATCTCCGAGAATTTTAGATTCCATAGTAACTGATAGTAACTTTGTTTATATCAACATCCCCGCAAATGTGTCCCTAATTTAAATAGGATCCAAAAACTGAAATTATTTGACATATTTCAGATAAAACCGCTGTTACGAACCCTGTATATCGCATTTATAATTAATTGTATTATTTTCTTATACCGATAAGTTTATAAACATTCCCTTCTAATATTTTCCCACAACAATAAGTTGTTTTGTGTTCCGTCTTCACATTATTTATAAGTTCGTCGTCCGTCGTCCGTGGAATCGTCGTTGTAATATCGTCAAATCAACGTTAATAAATAAAAACCAATAAAACATCATCGAGTGTTTTCTTTACGGACATCAGTTCAAGAACCCTTAACTTGTGCTAGATAAGGGCACAACAGTGTGTTGAAATCGGCGGTGTCGTTTATGAAATAACCATAACCTATTTAATGGCGATTTTCCGTGAAACTACAGTAAAGACCGGTTCTATAATATATGCTCTATAACAAGCAAGCTTCCAAGTCCCGTGAAAAATCCTATCCTTACAATGTAAAAAATCTCGATTGCAACGTGTGCTCGGTTATAACGAAAGCTCGGTTGTAGTTTTGCGTGTTTTGTACCGTCTATAACGAGCGAATGACAAATCGCTCGAAAAATGGCAACGTCGTGACACACCATTTAGGCACCATGTATGTGAACTTGTATTTATACGTCGTTACAAAATGGAAAAACAACGTCGAAAACCTCTTACATTAAAAGATAAAATAAATATAATAGAAAAACTCGAACAGGGATGCAAAAATGTACATATATGTCGCGAGTATAAATTAAGTAGTTTAACGGTGTCGACAATATGGACAAATAGAAATAAATGTTTAGAGAGAGAATATACAAATATGAAAATGAAAAGAATTTGTAATCCTGAACGGGATGATGTTGATAAAGGTCTCATGCAATGGTTTTCTTCAAAAAAACAAACAGCCGCGATTTCTACAATGATTTTACAAAACAAAGGAAATGAACTCAACAAAATCGGTGAATCCATTTCCGATTAATCGTCTTTCGTTTTGATTGGGACCGTGGTTTAAAACATGAAAAAAAAATTATCTAACATCTTAGAATGTATTGAACTTTCCGCCAAATTCAACTTCCGTCTTACAACCGATGGACCAAGACATAATTAAATTAATGAAAACGTTTTACCAACAAAAGTTATTGTTCAAGTTAGTAGAATCTGAATGAAAAATTAAAAATCGATATTTTAGATGCCATAATAATGCTAAACAGCGCATGGATAAATGTTAAAAAAGAAACTAAAAATTTATGTTACATATTACGACAACCTTGGTTATAACGAGGTACCGTCTATACCGAGCAATTTTTTCGGTCCCTTCACGGCTCGCTATAACAGGTCTTCACTGTATATGAAATATTGATAAAATAAAATATAATCCTCGCTAAGAACACATCAAGTTACTACTATTTCAAATTTGAATTTTTTTCGTTAAAGTTTTTGAGAAAAAAAATCGCAAAGTCGAGCTTGTTCGCAGACCGACCGAAATCGAAATACATTTTGTCATTATATCTGCTATAATTATTACACGAGTGGGCGAAAAAAATGAATCTACTATACATTTAAACAATTAAATTAAGCGTCAAATAAAGCTGTTCCCAATTGTTTCTATGAATCTTTATCTTTTGAATCCGATAATAGTTACCTTTATCCCAATCTTTTGGATCCGATAATAATTACCTTTATAACTATTGCGTCCTTTTATTTGGTTTTTAATTGGACTTAACTCCAAATCGATAGTTTTTTCTTCCGGAGCTTGTAAATTGTCTTCCAACGATGATTCAGGGGAATAAAAAACATCATCAGAAGATGGATCTTTAGTCTCCTTACTTTCATTGTTATCAATTTTTTCATCAACTTTATTTTCGTAAGATTTGGAATCAGAAAACCGATCTTCTTTTGGAATTGCGGAAATGTTCATAAAATCAGAAATCTGTTCTAATTGTTGAATTGAACGGGAATCGTTAGCGCTGCTTTCAAAATGAACTGTTAATCGCGAAGTAGGTTTTCTTGGTGTTAACCCTAAACTCTTTTTAAGGAAAGGAGATAAATTAATTAAAATCTAATTAATTAAGCTTTACTTACTGAAGTAGAGGCAACAACCTTGGAAGAACTAGGAGATTGACTTTCTTGGACAGTAGATGAATGAATTAAATCACGCACTTTTAATATACTTTGTGGGGTACAAATCGCAAAATTTTCGCTTCCTTCTAAGGATTGCCCAGATAACCTTTTTACTTTTCTTTTTATTAATGGGGTATTTAATTTCGTAGCAGTTACACTCGATAAATTACTATCATTAAAGGAATTTTTTAATGATACAGAATTTATGGACTGTCTTGGTTGGAGTTTTTGCTTTTTACAAGAAGGTTCCATATTTTCCTCATCAACATTTTCATCAATTTTTATGATTTTTGGACAAATTATTGATCTTTTCCTACAAACATCCTTTTATAATAATACATTTTAAAAAAATATTTTTTTTACTTAGTTGAGGAGGTTAAAGACAATGGAGTTCTTACAAATGGACAATTTTCACTACCATGTGTCTCGTCATCTATTGGTTTCTTCCAAGTCTCTCTAGCCTTTACCATACTCATTTGAATCATATTTGGTTTGTATTTAGCTTGTTGATCGGTACAATGAATTGCCACAGATAATGGTTGTGGTCGTGAAATAACTGTAACATATAAGATGTATTATTTTAATTCAATCTAAATTTTACTTGTTTAAATACAATAAAATCTCGAAATAATGGACAACATATTTGTAAGTCATGCTATTAATATTATACAGGGTGACATAAAAGTCTGGAACATAGCAAATAACTTCACTATTTTTACTTTTAACAAAAAATCTTTCTAATAAAAGTTTTTGAGTATATTATAATGCATATTTCGTATAAGGTTAATTGTAGTTTGGTTGCTATGATAATAAATTTTTTTATTTGAAGTGAGACGAATTTTTTTTCGTATCTTTTTGATAGAGCATATTTTTGTCTATGTGTTGAGCATATTATATTATAAGGTTACATAATGAAAAAATCTAATAAATATTTTTTTTTAATTATTAACTTGGACATTTTAATCAAAGTAGGCGCTGAAACAACGTTAATAACTACATTAATACAGCAAAAAGAAACGAAGTAACCGTTAACATGGCGTAAACAGTCAAACTAAACGTCAAAAACTATGAATAAGTGCTGAAACACGAGAAATTCCAATTGATATGCTTTTACATTGTGTACAGGGTGGGCAAATTTTGGTGTTATTATAGGGTATCTCTGAAACTATAAGAGATTCAAAAAAATAGGTGCCATATCCCAGTCTCTTTTTTCGAGAAATATTCAATCCCGCAAAGACAAAATCCCTATCTTCTTTTGTTTTTAAGTTATAGCCAAAAAGTCATATTTTCTCCATTTCAAAAAAAAACTCCTATTTCGTTTATTTTTGAAATTAAAGAAACGCGGTTAATACATTCTTAAGACACTTTTTTGAGTAGAATCTAATGTCGTTGAAAAATTTTAAATAAAGTTGATAATTTTTGAGACATAACACAAAGTTGTGTTTTTTTAAATACAACCAATAGTTGATTATGGTGTTAGTAAAAAGAGCACATTTTTAGCTTTCTAATGATGTATCGCATGTATGGTGTTATTGCGGAAAATAAGGGTTATTTTTCAATTTTGAGATATTAAAGGACAATGATGAATTTTTTTTAAAGTAGGCGTGAAAAACGTCATATGCCACTTAATTACCATGGTTATGAGAGTTTACTTGTCATTTCATTCATGATTGTTCGCGATTTCGACATAAGATGAGACAAGAGGTGTAATTTATGTATCCAAAATAACAGGGGACAATTTGTAAATTTGGTGTGATTTAATTAATAAATTTAATAGTTAATGTTTGGTTTAAGTTTGAGAAGCTCCACAATAAAATTAGCCTTATCTGTTAGGTCAAATTTAACAGTAATAAAAAAACTGAATTAACACTAAGTAAAACAGTAAAATTAACAAATTATTTTTTAGAACTTAGGTGAAATATCTTCCCTATTCTTAACACTTATGTCTTACTAAGCCATTTTAATCAATAAAAAGACATTAAAAGTTTAAAGGCTCTAATATATTCTTTATTTAATTTGATCCTTTTATTTAAAGATAATGTGGAACTTACTTATTAATAGGAAATCTCCTGTTGAGAAAAAACATGAATGAAATTACAAGTAACGTCTCGTTACCATAGTATAGTCGTCCACATCAAGTTTGGTTTTTATTACCCTGTCACTTTCCTACTGTAGTTGTAAAACCAACAAAGGCGAGGGTGCAACAGGTAATTTCCCATTGAAGAATTTTGGGATTCCTCACTCAGGGCCGCATTAAGGAACACCCTTTTCCTTTTCTTCCAAATTTTAAGCAAATAGTGTGATTTTATATTCATTATTAAATTAAGTACCTACTAAGAAATGTTTTGCTGTTTCTATAACATTTCGTTATTCTATTATTTAGATATTCCTGAAAATATTTTTTTTTTCTAAGAAACACCTAGAAATAGCTTATGGAAACTACTTATAAGAGAGGACAGGCGAAATTCTTGATGAGTATTTTGTTAAAAGCCACGTGAAAGGTATCGTAAGAAAAGAAAATGTTTCGTCCCTGGGAAAACGAGTCACCATATTCGCCAAAACAATATTATTCCGAAGATAGTAAAAGAATTATTGTTAACGTTTTCGTTAAATTGCAAGAAAAAGATTGTTCTGCTGCCTGTAAAGTTACCAGTGAAATGACAGGGGTACCTGTAACAACAGTACGTAGATTCATTGCGCAGTTGGAGAATAGAGAATCTACAAGTGATCAAACCACCAAAGCTTGTCATCTTTTCCAAAAAATTCCGGATACTTACACAACGGAAATAAAAACAGTTATTTGCGATATGTATTCAAAAAATATCGTGCCTACTGTCGCCTCTTTAAAGATAAGATTACAAGAACTTCATGTAGAAATACCTTATTCTGAAGAGCACTTTCGACGATATCTTCGAACAATTGGATTTCACTACAAATCCCTCGACGGAAGAGCTCATATTACCGAAACTCCCCGGCTAAAAAAATGGAGGTGGGAATTTATTGATCAAATTAGAAAATATCGGGAAGAGAAGTGGAATATTGTTTATTTAGACGAAACTTGGTATGATACCCATGATGTGAAAAAAAGGGCCTTTCCAATGGGAATGATAAATGTGCATTGAAGATACCGTGTTCAAGAGGAAAACGAATTATTATTCTTCATGCAGGGGGAGAAAATGGTTGGGTTCAAAATGGATTACTTTTATCTGCAAAAAATATAAAGGACTGGTCTGCAGATTATCATCAAGATATGGATGGTGCGTTGTTTGAGACATGGTTTAAAAATCAGTTATTACCAAATTTAAAGCAGCGGTCGGGAATCGTTCTTGACAACGCAAGGTATCACTCACGAATTTTACATCCCAAACCTGCAAAGAGGCATAAGAAACAATATATTTTAACATACATGGAAGATATACTGATAATATTGCCATGCCGGACGGTAAGATCACAAAAAACAAACTGTTATCGAAAGTCAATGAAGTTGAGATACCAACCGATTACATAATCGATGGTATGGCAAAAGAAGCGGGACATATAGTTCTACGATTACCACCGTACCATTTCGTTTTGAACCCCATAGAATTAATCTGGAGCAATTTAAAGCGAAATATCAGGAAAAATAATTCAGCTCCAACCTAAAGCGCCAAAGTGGTAGATTTAATTCGGCAAAAGGTTGACAACATACCGACAGAATTATGGGGAAATTGCGTAAAACACATAATCGACGTAGAAAATTCTTATGTATCGCCAAATAATTATGTAACGGTTTATTTATAGATATCGGAAATGATAGTTCCGATGAAAGCAACTTTGAAAATTCTGATAGTTGTGATAGCGACGACGGAGATTTAAATTTTTTAATATAATCTTTGGTATTTTATTTAAGTTCGACCCTGTCCTTGTCACACTGTCATAAATCTTTAAAGGTACTCGAGCGGGTAAAACTCACCCCGGGTTTTATTTATGACTGTCATAAAAACCAAACTCGCTGTGGACGACTATAACTAAGTGGCATATGATGTTTTCCACGCCTACTATTATAAAAATTTTCATCTTATTCCTTTAATATCTTAAAATTGAAAAATAACGCTTATTTTCCGCAAATAATGTATGGTATGTATACATGCGATACACCAAAATTTGCCCACCCTGTACATAATTTTAGAAATCGCCTTGACTGTTGTTTAGAAGTAAAGGATGGCCAATTTGAACATTTGTAGTTTTAGTTTTGTTTATTTTTTTTAATTCTTTTTGATTTTTTTGTTAACATATTAGTTAATATTGTCTAATATTGTTTTTTTATAAGTAATTCGCCATGATTATTGGAACAAAAACGGCGCACAGTGGTTCGAACGACATCAAAACCCGATCGAAAGTATTATTTTGCTGTTAGTAATTAAATATCATCATGAAACTTGGCATACCATTAAAAGGTCAATGTTGTGTCAAAATTTGAATTAAATTTGTCAACCGTAAGTAGTATTACTGATGTAATATTTTACTTAAATACATATTCATTTTCTTTTTATATAAATTAGGGCTTACTAATACTACTATAAAATGTTTTACAAAACATTAGACATATAGTATTTCACATTTTAGCGTGAATTTACGTGACCGGAAATTCTAAAACACACGTATCTGAAAAAAAGGTATACAGGGTCCTTCAGCTCAGCTCCCGTCTTCTATAGCTCAGTTAATAACTGAGCTATAGAGCTATTAGGAGTTATTAAGAGTTTGATATTTTGCCGGCTTGTACTGTATATTATACCGGGTTTCAGGAAACTATTTTTGATTATACAGCCTGTGCCAAAAATGCGTGACCCCATAATGATATATATTTTCTCACATTTTTTATGCCTTTTATGGGTGCCTACGCATTTCTACAATTTTATTGAAATCGGCTGAATGACAGCAGCACAAAATAAATACGAAAAATAATCGTATTTGTTCTTATCTGGTTTCAAAAATTAATTAACATTACAAACAGTATCTCATGCATAAAGTTTCATGACAAACATATTAAGTAAGATCTAGTGGGTTGTTAACCAAGTTCTATTGATTTAAAATTATACAGGTGGTCAAAATCTAGTATCAAAACTTTCAAATTTCAGCATATTATCTTTCTTATTTTAAATCGGACTCCCTACATACTTTTATGTCAATCAAAATTTGTATATCAAAAATATTTTCTAATTACGATTCTTAACATTTAAAGTTATTTGCAGAAAATTCGTGTTTCATCAATAATTTTGTAAATACTTCGCAAATCGATATAAGGCAAAAAAAGTTTATCTTCTGAGTGTACTAGCATTATATCACTTTCGCTTGTACTGGAAATGATGCAAAAATTTGTTGTATCATTTTCAATTTTAGGGAAAAAATGTTGATATGTTGAATCGAGTTTTTTTTTAATATGCTGTATCATTTTCGCTTCAAGTAAAATTAATGTCAATAGTAAACTCGATACAAGTACAGAATGGTACAGAAAGTAATTCGATAAAATAATTATGAAAATAATTTTACAAGGTCACTACCGCTGATCACTCTTAATTTAAAGTGATGCTGGAGAGATAATTCGTACAATACGTTTGAGGCCTACTCATAATAGAATTTTTACTATGTGGTGTACGTATAACACAATTTATTTTAATTTGAAGAGTCTTCATTTTCTTGGTGTTCTTCCTATTCATTGTCCTTCTCATCATTATTGTATTCTTCTTCACCATCATTCATTTCTTTATCATCATCTTCTATATTATCAAACTTTGGCATGTTGATTAATTTTTTTTATTTTTTTTAACTTTCTTGATGGAAGTTACTGATTAACTGAGTAGAACTGACAAGGAGACATCGCAGTTGACTCTTCACCAATTTGGACGACATTTTTTGTGGTGAATCTATTAAATGGGTATCAGTTTTACCAGAGCTTTTGATCCAATGGCCCTTCTAAGAGACGATATTTATTTTTAAAGTTTAAGGGTATTTAAAATTAAAGAAAAATCGATTTTCAAGAACCGGTACAGTTCGGTGAATAATCACCAAGCTTACGACCTGAATTCCTAGGATCGATCCTCAAATTCGCACTTTCTTTTCCAACTTATTTTGCTATTATATTGAATGTTTTTATAATTTATACATACATATTTTTTTGTAAATCAATAATAAATTCAAAGTTATAGTTTATGTTTGCAATTAACATTATCTTCAAGTTATTAATAAATTAAACAACTTAAAATATTATAATACAAAAATGTTTCACTAATTTTTTTTGGTAAAGCTAACAGTACGCATAGACATGTATATGTACATAAATTGGATGTTTCTTATATACATCACATGCGGTAAATCTGCACGTGTACAATCATTTATTTCCTTCGAAATGAAAATCCTGTGTTTACTAAATTAAAAGATAAAATAATACTATAACTTTGCATTTGATTATTGATTAACAAAAATGTATATAAACTATAAAAACATACAATTGAAATAGCAAAATAAGTTGGAAAAAAAAGATGGAATTTGAGGATCAATCCTAGGAATTCAAATCATAAGCTTCGTGATTATTCACCGAACTGTACCGGTTCTTGAAAATCGATTTTTCTTTGCGATATATGAAATTAATTTTAAATACCCTTAAACTTTAAAAATAAATATCGTGTCTTAGAAGGGCCATTGGATCAAAAGCTCTGGTAAAATTGACACATATTCAATACAGATTCACCACAAAAAGTTTCATCCAAATTGGTGAAGAGTCAACTGCGATGTCTCCTTATGAGTAATAGCCTCTTAAATAAATTTTCATTGGTTTGACCACATTTTCTCTTTACATTTTCTTGTGTAGCATTCTCTAAACCTGCGGACTTGTTGGTTTTCGCCTCTTCAGATAATTCGCTAATTGGTAATAATGACTCTTTGACAACTTTCATATAGTACCACTCATAAATGTTAATAAATATTTCCGCAGTACTAAAGCGATATTTTTCAAATTCTGTTTTTTTTTAGATCACATCCACTATTTATAACCCGTTTATTAATTGTTCCAGGATATGATAGTGGATTATAATTAAACGACAATCAATTCATAGATCCTAACATTTCGATTCTATATTGAACCTTCCTCAGACGACAAATTTTACCGAAAGATGTACAAAATTCGATGTTAAATTAATTAAAAGTATGAAATTATTCTAATCAAAATTCAAAAATTTTGAAAAATAATTTTTTTAAACTTAGATTGTTATGAAGCTACGTCCAAATTAAAAGATGTAAAATAGAGCACTTTATTACACCACATATTAATAATGGGCAAAATTGTATGAAGAATTATGTTAAAAAACTACTAACAGTTCGTGAAGCGAACAGCACAGGCCTCAATAACATCGAAATAAATCACAATTAATCGGTTAAATTTAAATTTTTAAATCTATTTTTACAAAATTTAAAAATTAAAGAATAAATGTTACTCAGTGAATCAATATCCGTTCTGTGATTAACTGTGTTAGGTGTGATTGTAATGTGGTACATTTCCAGAAAAAGTCTATTGTAATAATTTTTACTAGTATCTAAAATCTTAACATAATCAAAATCAAAAACATGACCTTTATCAAGGCTTTGTTGAGCCAAAGCACAAGATCTTTTATCACAACGAACGTCACTTTTGTGTTGACTAATTTTCTTTATTAACCATTGACAAGATTGTCCCACATAGCAATCATCACATCCTCTACATGAAATACAATAAACTATACCTGATTTAAACATTAAAGGTGTTTTATCTTTAAGGTTAGTAAACATTTTTTATGATTTTAACGGACAATATTCCACAATCCTAACATCCATCAAACTAGAGCAACTTTTAAACATTTTAGTTAATTTTTCAGTAAAATTTGGAATATAAATTAATTTTTTATACGTAAAGTCATTCGAGTTGCCAGACTGAGTTTTTTTTTAATATAATTCTTCATACAATTGTAGCCATTTTTAATATGTGGTGTAACAACGTGCTCTATTTTACATCTTTTAATTTGGACGTAATACATACGTATTTAAATTTGTTGATTAGTTTCATAACAATCATAAGCTTAAAATTTTTTTTTTTTTAATTTTGAATTTTGATTAGAAAAATGTCATACTTTTAATTAATGTAACATGGAATTTTGTACACCTTTCAATAAAATTTGTCCTTTAAGGAAGGTTCAATATAGAATCGAAATATTGATGAATTGATTGTCGTTTAATTATAATCCACTATCCTATCCTGGAACAATTAATTAACGTGTTACTAACGGGATAGAACAAATATCTCCTGCTCTATTTATAACCTGTAGAATTACTCCAAATCGCCGGATTAATTCTGCATCAATTCGTTATCAAATTCGATTAAGTAATGTCATCCACCTATAGTATACCGTAGAGAAAACCATGAGAAGACGTAAGATCCATAATTGTGTGTTAAGTAATCTTTGACTGCAGTTTTTTTATTTTGGCGCACTTTGGCGCAAATATTAGCTACAATTGTTCTTAGTTGTTCTTTCACAAGATATTTAACTTAAGAGATTAAATGGTCAAAAAATATAAGTATTTATTGACGTTAATAGAAATGATTGTAATTTTTTTCAGCAAACTCTTTTTGAAATTTTAAAAATGTAGTAACCTTTCTTTACTTTATAAGAAACCATCGACAAAAAAATGTTTTTTTAACAAACGTTGTGTCATTTTGTAGAAAATTTCATCATACAAAACAAACAAATTTCAATAGCAAGTTATTTCATGAAGTAGCTATTATAAAACACCTAATGGTGGGTTCATGCAACGTGTTTTAGTCTTAGTCGTAGTCATAGTCATAAGAGTGAAAAGTTAATGTAGTGTGTTATAGTAATACTGTACATGCAACACCTTATGATTAAAACGGTTTTTGTCTTAGTCACAAGAGTTGCCCAACTTTTAACTTCTTAAAGCTAAAACCTTCGGTCGCAATTTAACGCATGCGCGCACTTTTCTCTTTCGTGCCTTTAATGGCAGAGTTTCGTTTTATTTTATAAACAAAGGTTGAGTTGATTAACTTTTTGATTTTATTATATTACAATTATAACAATAATTTCAATCATTGGTTATTATATTTTTAAGAAAGTGTTTAAAACAAACTGTTTGAAGCATTTTTAAAACTGTATGATATGTTTTAAACAGTTCAAAAGGTGATTTAAAACATGAGGTGTTTTTTAAAAGAATACTTTTGTTTCAAAATTAGCAGGAAAATAGAACATTTCCTTTATGTATGTTTATCGCCAAACCTACATTATAACTAAAACTTAATATATGATTAAAAACTTAAGCAAAACTTAAAAAAAAATCGTTACCCGTTTCCGTTAAATGCATTATTTACTCAATTTAACTGTTGAAATATGCAAACTTTTTACTGCTTTATCAATTCCTAATCTATTGCTTAAAGTATGGTATAAAGTCCTAGGAAGAAAAGTCGCTTAATATTGACAGATGATGCAAGTACATCGGATGTAGCTATTAAAATAATTTTAATATAATAGCATCCAAAGAGATAAAAAAAGATCAATCTGCCAGTGCAGATTTTGCATTTTGTCTAATAGTATTTAATATTTTCGAAGGAAACTCAAACAGTTTATCAACTATATCGTGTTTATTGCAAAGAGAATGTTTTCTGCCAGAAGTTTTAAAAACAATATCAAGTCTTTTGGAAGCAGTATCAAGTCTTTTGGAAGCATTTTAATTTTTCTAAAACCAGTGTCAAGTCTTTCAGAGGCTATATACGCTTTTCTAGAAGAAGTGCCTTCTAGAAGCATTTTAAGTCTTCCAAAAGCAATATAAAGTGTTCTGGAAGAACTTCAAGAATCAGTATTAAATCTTTTAAAGCATTACAAGTATTCTGAACGTTTCACGTCTTTTGGAAGCAATATCAGGTTCTTTAGAAACAGTATTAAATCTGCTATGAGCATATCAAATTTTCTGGAAGCAGTTTAAGTCTTTTGTGACTATTGCAAGTCATTACATGTCTTCTGGCAGCTAATTGATAAAGTTTCTTCCAACAGCATCGTAGGAAATATATAAAAAGAAAAAGCTTTGGTATGGCTTAAAACGATGTATTTAAATTATTCAATCAAATCTTCAGTGCGACACGTGTTTCGCCAGTAACGGCATCGACAGGCACGACTACGTTTATAAAAGAGAGAAGAATTATGTTAAAATATAAAATTGTTAAATGATTGATAAATATTACCGTCAATGGACACGTTGTTGTGTTGAGTACATGAACAGCGAAAAGGACATTTTAGAAAAATACATTGGAAAAGCTTGATCTTATAAATTTGAGCCTGAAAACTATATTTAAATAGGTCAAGTGTAATAGTAATGAAAAAGAAAATTGAAATTATCTTATTTTTAAAAAACCACCCACGCTAATTTTTATGAAATATTTGAAAATTTAAAAAATTAAGTCAAAAAGTAAATGAATTTGAGTCAAAAGTTACGCCAAAACAATATTTGTTACAATTTTGAATTTTAAAAAACTGATGTTTGAAGATAATAAAAATTAAACTAAACTTGAGTCACCCTTATTCAATGACATGTTTAAGCGGACTGAGTGTGCGTTAACGATTTATATTAGGTTATGTTAAATTTATAAGAAGGCGGGAGATTCGAATTTGAAATTTAAATTATTAAAATTATTATAACATCTTTAAGAAGAACCTGTGTTCGTTAATATCTGAAAGATCATTTAGTAGGTGTTCTACACTTTCGTTTTTATATTTAATAATGAAAAATTCCTCATACAGATCCAGTTTTTTAGATTTATTAATGTTTTTTAGTAGTGATATGTTGTTAGTTCCGATGTTATGTTTGTGAAGTTGTAAGTGTTTAAAAACATTAGAAAGTTGTTTATTTTTGTGTTCTTTAAATCTGGATAAGAGGCATCTTCCCGTCTGCCCCACGTATCTGCAATCACAATCTCCACACTTAATCAGGTATACACCACTTTTTTGTAAATCATTAAATTTATGTTTATTATTGATAATCAATTGGCTGGTCTTAACACCAGACAAGAAGGCCGGAGTGATGTTGTACTTTGTTTTTTAAAAATAAGGTAATTTCAATTTTCTTTTTCATTACTATTACACTTGACCTATTTAAATATAGTTTTCAGGCTCAAATTTATAAGATCAAGCTTTTCCAATGTATTTTTCTAAAATGTCCTTTTCGCTGTTCATGTACTCAACACAACAACGTGTCCATTGACGGTAATATTTATCAATCATTTAACAATTTTATATTTTAACATAATTCTTCTCTCTTTTATAAACGTAGTCGTGCCTGTCGATGCCGTTACTGGCGAAACACGTGTCGCACTGAAGATTTGATTGAATAATTTAAATACATCGTTTTAAGCCATACCAAAGCTTTTTCTTTTTATATATTCTGGCAGCTACATCAAATCTTCTAAAAGCATTTCATATCGTCTGAGAGCAAGATTAAGCCTTCTCAAATGCAGTATCAAGTCTTCTAGAATCATTTCAAGTTGTCCAGAGGCAGTAGTAAGTCGTTTGGAGGTAATATCAAGTCTTCTGAAAGTAGTACTAAGTCTTCGAACACCAGTATGAAAATTTCTGGAAGCATTTCTAGTCTTCCAAAGGCAATATCAAGTTTTGTGGAAGCATTTCAAGTCTTCTGAAGCATTACAAGTATTCTGGACACATTTCAAATCTTTTGGAAGCAGTATCAGGTCCTCTAGAAGCAGTATTAAGTTTTCTATGGACAGAATCAAGTCTTTAGAAAGCATTGTCACACAGCCTATGCTTCTAGATAATTCATTTCTACATATTCAATTGCACTATCTAATTGTTCCCGATTAATATTTGCTCCCCAAAATCGACGTTTTAGTATATTGATCAAGTAATGACCGTTCGTTAACGTCATTTCTAAACGGTTTAAAACGTTTAAAACAATTTAAAAAAAGCATGTATTTTATTTAAAATGAAAAGGAAACATGTTTTTCCAACTTTGATTTTAATGGAATCACACAAAGATCATAAAAATAAATTAATCTTTATGTTTTGTATTTGTGCGATTAATAAAGCTGTATTCAAGTTAGGGATTACAATTCAGAAGCAAATACACAATTTCGGGATTACATTATATGAAACCGGGATCCCGGTATTGATTTCGAGATTGATTTATCTGTTTTCAAGTGTTTCTTTAAAAGACTTCGGTTTCTCCTGGTCAACTTTCTTCTCCAGAAAGACGGCGAAATATCGCATTCTTCTTCATGGTCGACTTTGTCATTTTTACCTTCATTTCCTCTAAATCTTTCTATTATATTTTTATCTCTTTCAGCTATACGTTTCTTGCACCCTTATTATTGTTAGTTTTATTGAGGAAAGGGTTGTCGTTATCGGAATTTCAAAAAGGCTGAACGAAGACGAACACAGTCTTACACTGTTAAATCATCGAAATCAAACAATCTTCAAAGGTCTTTTCTAAAGGAGCATAACTTCTTTTTAATTTCTTGCAGCATGCATTCTAAAGCAATATCTGCTTTATTAAGATTCATATATCGATGACAAATACCTTCAACAGTCACTTTGACCCGATCTAAAAGTCAAACCAACTTCTCATAATTTGAAACTCTCTGTCATTAATGTATATAATACAGTACTTTAGACTGTCATATTGCTTTAACTGATTAAAAGGCTATTTCATCTTATTTTGCAGTCAAGTTGAAGTTTCAGTTCTTTTCCATGTTCTTCTTGTACATATTTTTGAAGATCTTTGTTTTTTGTTAGAGATTTTCGGTACTTTTTGACCAACATTGATCAACGACAAATCCCAGATTCATAAAAATTGGTTACTATGGGAACAATTCCGGGATCCAGGGATTCCGAACAATTTTCTTTTTGTTCATATTAAATAATGTTAGAAACAAAATGTTTCTAACACATTTGAAATCTGTTTCACTCCAGATTTCTTTTTGTATTACACGACTGTATATATGTTCAAATTTTGCTTTAATGTGCTATGCTTAAATATTGCACGAACTTCCTTACAACTAAAGCTAACGCAAACGGTTAAGACTAAGACTACGACTAAAACACGTTGCATGAACCTACCATTAGTCTTCATAATTATAATTTAGAGTCTCTAAATAGTTAAAATGTATGTAACGTTAAAAAACACAAACAATTTTTTTTTAATTATTTTCGATCGGGTTTTGAGCGCTTTTGGACCACTGTGCGGCGTTTTGATGGATAATTCAGTAATTAATATCCATTTTATCACCTACTTCGATCCTTCCAGTGCATTAATCGAGACATTAACGCTATTTCAGCGCCTACTTTGATTAAAATAACTGAATTGATAATTTAAAAAAATCAATTTATCAGACTTTTTCATTATATAACCTTATGATATAATATGCTCAACACATAGAGAAAAATATGCTGTATCAAAAATATAAGAAAAACAATTTTGTACCACTTCAAATAAAAAAAATGTTACCATGGTAATCAAATTATAAACAATACAAACTATCAAACTTTTCTGAAATATGCGTTATAATAAACATAAAAACTTTTTTTTACTAACTTTAGATATTTTGATAAAAGTAAAAGTAGCGAAGTTATTTGCTATATTCCAGACTTTTGTGTCACCCTGTATATTTAATATATCAGTATATTTAAAAATACGAATAAGTTCTACATATTAATCAAATCAAGTAGTCTAGTTTTGTTATTCAACCCTGTCTTAAGAAACTTAAAGCCAACGCAAAACTCGGTTTGTTTACTAATCCAATTATCCCGATTATCGCCGAACATTTCGAAAATCGGGATAATTCCATTAGTCTGATCTGCGCACGTTCACGATTACGTCAAGAATGAAGTCTTGCGTTGTCTTTCAATTATATCAAACACACCCTTCTTCACATTAATTCGTTATATCGATATTTTACTTAAATTACCTTTATTTTGAAACACCTCCTTTTGATTCTGACACACTTTATATAAATCAGTCGAAATTTTCGGAAAAAATCCGGCCAACCTTTTAGCAAAAGATTCTTTATAAGAAATCATTTTTTGTCCTTGTAAACCAGACGGAACAGCTGATTGTCCTTCCCTATTTGTTGTTTTCATAATATCCGTGTATCTAAATCGTTTCACATAATACATGACTTCAAGTTCCTCTTGTTGAGGATAAGAAACATCTTTTAAATATTTCATAATAACCCGCTCTTCCGTTTCCGTCAAAGCGTATTGAAGAATTTTCTTCAGCTGCTTAATAGAATTACATTCCCTATAAAGATGCGTTAAAATCGTTTCTTGATCTTTTCTATTAACGTGTTCTCTTTGAAATTCAATCGCTTCGTGTATCATATCGTTTTTAATAAACAAACTGATTAATTTAACGATATCGTCGACTTCTTTTAATGGTGGTTTTCGAATTTGATAATAAGTTAAAGCCAAATTGTATTGTTTTTGTATTAAAAGTGCGCTAATGATCGTGCGATGGTGCCACAATTTTATATCGCTATTAGAAATTGCGGGATCTAACAATAAATCTAAAGCAGACGTAAAATCTTTATGATCTAAATGCCAAAATGCTTGCGATAGAGCTGTAACGCTAGGATTTACGCGGAAAATCGTTGGAAATTTAATTAGTTGCGTTATAATAAACGTGTTTCGAGAATTATCTCTATCCAAAGCCATTGATAAATCGAGGAATGCGTAAATTAAGATTGTATGTTTTAATGAAAAGTTTACATTATCAATTAAATAAGTTCTTAATAACGACTGCATTGATGGTGGTGGGTAACACCCATCGCCCTCATCTTCTTTCCAACATTCTTGTAATTGCATATCAGAAAATTCAGTTTTTAATAAGATATCAATGAAGAGCAAGCTTTCTTTTGAAGAGAATTGTTCGTAATGGGCATTTTGTATTTCTAATCTTCTTGTTTTGTAATAAGAAATAAAAGTTTCGATTGGATATAAAAAAGTTTCCTCAGATTCGGGTAATAAACCAGAATTAACCATCCATTGTATAACCTCAAAATGAGTAACAGCCATTTGTAAACTAGAGTATTGCTGATGTATGATGTCTTTATGTAAAATGAACTCCTCTAATTGATTCAAAATGAATTCATAAATTGTTACCAAGTTTTTTAATTGGTTAATACAAACGTTCATTATTCGTTGATTATTCGCATCTATAATAGTTTCTGAATAATCAAATAATGGTACAGTTAAAGAATCTGCATTTGCTTTTAAATCGCCGGCTCTATTCCATGCCCAATCCAAGAAGTATTCTAAAGAATACCCTGATGATTTGAATCGGCCGTTTGACCATATTTTTGCACATTTACATAACCAACCAATCATCTGATGTTCAAGAGCTAAGCTTAATAAGAATTTTCCTGGGGCGTTAATTGAAGAATACGAAGAATCAAAAAAAATCGGAGTTAACCCAAATTTTTGCGCTGTTTTACATATTTCTTGTGGTTTCAAAAAAATTAATGAATCAGATTCTTCAATGCTTCTTAATAACGTTCTTTGTTGGCCACGGTGGCAAATGAAATGAGTCACTTTTTCTTCGCAACAAGTAATTTCGTAACTTAAAGCGGATGTGTAATAATGTTCCTCAGGCTTTTGAACTCCCAAAAACTGTTTAACGGTCCCCTCATCTATTGTAATATCCAAAAGAAAATCACTATTTCCTATTAAATCAGTTACGCACACCACGGATAAATAATTAGCTGAATCACTGTCTGTGTATGCAGGCATTTGAGCCTTATACCATTGATTTAAATCGAACAATCCAATGTATGATTGTACGCCGTCGGTTCCAAACATGTTCCAAGCCATATAACAAATTGATAATGAGTCTTCAGGATTATCTAGAGAAGGCAATTTTGAAACGTTTGATTTGTACGTTGTTAGACGCAAAATGTTGGTTTCAGGAGAAGTTCTGCTTGATGAGTTGATACCGAGTTCCATTTGATATCGCACCATACAAGTCTCGAAATCCTTAAAAAAAATAATTGATATATGTGCCCATAATTATGGAAGTGGTCTAATAATAAGTCAAAAATTTTAAAAAATGAGTTTTTCAGTTATTTGATATTACATTGCTTTAGACTAAATTTATGAAATGTAATTTTTACGATATCGTCAAAAATGAACCACTAAATGGTGGTTGTAATTTCAATATTAAATGTAATTCAGTAATTAGTGTTAATTATGACAGTGGTCTAAATCAAAAATTTAAGAAATTATAAAGGTTATAAAGATAGCTATAGAAAATGTCGCATTGTCCTCCTTGATGCGTATCAGAAATACATAATATTCGATAAATGACAAGCAAATAATAACAGAAATGACTTTTCATTCCGGTTTATCTAAAGATATCATTCAGTTAGGCTCTTCGAATCTAAGTACACTAGTTTACAAGAAAAATCTCAAAGACTGTAATATTTTTTTTATAATGTAGAATGTTATGCTGATTCTGAATCTGTCTAAAATTTTTCGCCAACGCGTCCAGTTTTCGAGATATACCCAAAAATGTGGAAAATCGTAAATTAAAAAACAGTAACGGTTCATGTTCAGTATATTTGTTATTTTGCACAGGGTACTTCTGTAACTACATGGACATGAAAATGGACATCCAAACGAACATTTTAAGGTAGTGACAACATAAATCGGATTTTCCGTTATTTTGCTACAGCCTAAAACAACTCAACAAAATCAAATTTTTCGACATTTTTTCCATTTTCTTTTCATTTAATTGCGCCGTAACAAAAAATAATTATATATGAACAAAAAAGTTAGCTACTCTATCCTGTAGAACATTTAATTCTCTAAATTTTGAAGCATTGGACACGATGGTCGAATGTATATTACCAGAGATAGTCGTTAATTTACGACAATCGTGCAAAATTCTCCTAGAAGTACCCTATATAAAATAACTATATAGTGAATATGATGAAATATAGTGAACATGAACCGTTACTGTCTTTTAATTTACGATTTTCCACATTTTTGTGTATATCTCGAAAACTGGACGTGATGGCGAATAACTGAAGACAGATTTAGAATCAGCACAACATTTTACGATATAACAAAAATATCTCAGACTTTGAGGAAAAAATTGTTTAAAATTTGTAGTCCAGTCTTATTGGCGGCAAACAATTTATATATATTACTAGTATGTCGACAGATAGCGGTTCTGGTAAGATAATGACAACATAGATAATTATGTGAATTTATTATTATTCGAATGTAATATGACAGATATTATACGACCACATAATACATCCAAGAAATGGAAAAGAATAAAACAATTCTCATCTTCAGATCAAGGTCCGTAAAGCGTATTGTACCAGGTTGGCCAGAGACTGAACGAGTTTTGAAGGGTAAGGAAGGGGGTGACGTCACGAGTTACGTAGCAGTGGGAGTTAGGTCCATTACTATCATCTTTTAGTTAAATTTATCTTATAGATAAATCCATCCACTAGCTAATCAGAATGCGTAAAATAGCCGTAACCATGCTAATAATTCCTTAGATATCTTAATCAGAAGATGGTAGTAACGAGCCTTACTATCTCAAGTTATCTCACAGATAAAAAATCCCTGAGATATCGAAAGACTCTAATGATAAGGCCTAATATTTTGACATTTTAACTAATTTTAACCACAAATAACATCGCTAAACTTAATTGAGATTTTTCTAATATTTTATATAAATTTAAAAATTCTTTAAAAATCTTGGTTCTTTGGAAAATTGTTACGAAATTACTTTCAATTACTAATTGAAGCATCTAGCTCCCGAAAATGAAGTCAATTTTAAAATTTCTCACTTAGTTCTTAATATATATGTTGAAATTAATTTGGATTTTTCCAATATTTTGTATAAATTTAAAAATTCTTGAAAAATCGATTTTTTGGAAAATTATTATGAACTTACTTTCAATTATTAATTGGAGAATCTATTTTCGAAAGATGAAGTCAATTTAGAGATCACTGAGAACTTGAGATATAAGCTGTTGAATTTAATTGGGATTTTCCAGTATTTTGTATAAATTTAAATTCCTGAAAAATCGATGTTTTGAAAAATTGTTATGAAAATTCCATTCCATTGAATGGAAAATCTAATTTCTAAAAGTGAAGTCAATTTGAAAATATCTCACTTAGTTCTTGAGATATTAGCTGCTGAACTTAATTGGGATTTTTCCAATATTTTGACTAAATTTAAAAATTCTTGAAAAATTCTTTTTTGGAAAATTGTTACGAAATTGATTTCAATTACTAATTGAAGCATCTACTTTCTAAAAGTGAAGTCAATTTGAAAACATCTCACTTAGTTCTTAAGATATAATCTTCTGAACTTAATTGGAATTTTTCCAATGTTTTGTATGAATTTAAATATTTTTGAAAAAAACGATTTTTTAGGAAAATTGTTATGAAATTACTTTCAATTACTAATTAGAGCATCTACTTTCTAAAAGTGAAGTCAATTTGAAAATATCTCACTTAGTTCTTGAGATATAATCTTCTGAACTTAATTGGGATTTTTCCAATATTTTGTATAAATTTAAATATTTTTGAAAAAACGATTTTTTAGGAAAATTGTTATGATATTACTTTCAATTACTAACTACAGCATCTACTTTTTAAAAGTGAAGTCAATTTGAAAATATCTCACTCAGTTCTTGAGATATAAACTGCTGAACTTAATTGGGATTCTTCCGATATTTTGTATAAACTTAAAAAATCCTTAAAAAACGAATTTTTGAAAAATTGTTATAAAATTACTTTCAATAGCTAAGCAGAAGATGGTAGTAAACGAGCCTTAGAAGTTGAATCAATTTAATTTATCTTCTGTTATGTACTGCTTTCTTAATGTTGATTGTGAAAGTTACATGTTTGACTCTTATTATTTAATTAAACAAAATACGTAAGTTTGAAAATAAAATATTAGAAATGAATCAAAAATATGTGGATAATTTTAAAAACACAATTGTGTAATATTAGACAATTTTCTTTTAAAAACTCTTTAATGATGGCACTTTTGCAGATTTTTTTACAATTCCCCAGTTGTATATCTAGGTTGCATCTGGTTATGAATTAAGTGTTTATAGTTCATTATCAACAACATTTATGCAAAAAGTATCTTTCTATCTATTTTAGGTTTTGAATTGTGATTAATTTTTGTACTGAAAATCCGAAATTATGATATTTTGAAGATATTTGCTGTATTTTTGCAAATTCTTTATTTTCAGGTTGTAACTGGTTATGAATTATGTTTTTTCACACCATTATGATTTTTGAATTATGAAAAAGTTTTGCATAAATGTCATCAATTATGATATTTTAGAGATTTTGACGTTAAACTGTAATAACCAAATTCTAATGCGTTCTAGATTTTTAGTGTGTATTTCGAAAATTTTCTCTTTATTCACGCAATCTTGTCATATCTAGGTTGTAACTGATTGCGGATTATGCTTTTCTGGTTCACTAACTATTAAAGAAAGAAAAAAAAACCTATTAAACAATACTCGTTTTATAGGGCTTTCTGCAACTTGTTTTTTGAGATATGGTCGATTTTTGGGAAACGATATGAATGAAAAAGAGGAATCTTCAAAATAAATCTTCAAAACTGCCAAAATATTAAATAATCTTTAAAATAATAAAACCAAAATTAAAAATCTTCTAAATTCTTGTCCATTCAAAGCAAATTCTTGACCAAAGGGTTAAAAGAAAAACCCAAAAAGCCAAAATAAAGTCGGGACATTCTTTAAGCAAATAGAAAGATAATTCGGGTTTTGACTTTTTATCACGGTAGTTCACCTAAAATCGAGACATAGCTCAATGTGCGTCACGTTACTCCTCAGGGTCTGTTTGTGACGTCACGACTAGGGCATGTCGGGGGGGGGCTCCGTCTGACCAACCTGGTACAATACGCTTTACGGACCTTGCTTCAGATGAATCATACCAAGACTTCACTGTAAATTTAAAATCCCCTGAAATGTCGCAAGTTAAAATAGTAGAAATGGTACAAACAGAAAAAAATAAGAAAAGAAAACGGGCAAGCAATAAAGGTAGCTACACATAAAATATCAGAAAAATTAAGAAAAATCATGGCGAAGAATACATGACAAAAAAATCAAAGCTGCCAAAATTTTTGAAAATAAGAACTGCTTTTGCTCAAAAAAATGTTTAGATCTTATAGAACATAATGAAAGAAAATCTAATTTTGATAATTTCTGGATTCATCAACGGTTAATAAAACAAGAAAAAGTTAGCGGAGGTTTTGAAAGACCTATAAGAAAATGCAACTACAAGTATTTTCTGTCAAGAAATAATAATTCAGAAGTAGTGTCGGTTTGCAGCAACTTTTTTTTGGACTCCTATAAAATTTCTGTAGGGTGGTCAGAAATTTTTCAGTCGTGCTCTGAATGCTGAAACACCTGGAACTAATCGTCGTGAGAAGTTTTCCAGCATATGAGAGTCACTACACCAGAGATCGTCACACTCCCGGGCGAAAATATTTAAGTCCTGATTTAGATATTCGTAAAATGTATAGCCTGTATGTAGAGAAATGTGAGGCAAATAATCGATCATTTGTTAAGGAATGGAAAATATTTAATACTGAATTTAACTTAAATTTCCATGCTCCTCAAAAAGACACATGCCAAAAATGCGATTTACTGAAGGGAAAAATCGGAGCATGCAATAATGAGGAAGAGAAATTACATCTTATTGTTAGAATAACTCATGATGTACATTTACAAAATGCCGAACGAGCTAGGAACTGCCCCGCAGAGGACCAGAAAAATGCAAAAGAAAATTTCAGGGAATATTATGAATTCTCATTTGATTTACAAAACGCACTTCCTTATCCCAAATTATCTGTATCATCAGCCTATTATAAGCGAAATATGTACGTCTACAACTTAGGTTTTCATAATTTCCATGATGACAATGTCAAGATGTACGTATGGGATGAAACTATAGCTTCAAGAGGTGCACATGAAGTAGGATCATGCATTTTAGCGCTTGTGGAGGATATGCTATATAACTACTCAAAAACACGTAATAGCTTACAGTGATGCTTGTTCAGGACAAAATCGTAATATTAAAGTAGCTTTAACATGGATGAAAATTGCTCAGTCATCAAATAATAATATTGAAACGGTGGATCACAAATTTTTAATATCTGGTCATTCCTTTCTACCGAATGACCGTGATTTTGGGTTGATAGAAATGAAAAAAAAACAAACTACTTGTATAACCCTGAAAATTATTATGAATTGATAGAAAAATGTAGAAAAAAGAATACATTTTCGATAAAACGAATGTCGCAGTCGGATTTTATTTCAACGAAATCTTTGGAAGAATCAATAACAAGAAGACTAAAAAATACCGCTGGCGAATGTCTCTTGGCTACAAATTCAGTGGATGAGATTCTTAAAAAACGAACCTTATAAAATGTTTTATAAAACATCTCTAGTTGTAGAGGCAGACCAAAAATATAGGAAAATATTAAATTACTTCCGTTATACACCACCATTAGACTAGTAACGGATGAAAAACATAAAGATATTATATCTACCATATATCACTTCAGTTTTTCAGGAACATTTTAAGAATCTTAGAAAGTCGAAATAATAAAAATGGATTGCTTTTTAAAAATAATAAATGTTGATCAATCAATTTACGTTATAAGTTGTCGTTTGAAATAAAATTCATAGTTCTTTATTTCTTGAAGTCATTTATAGGACATTCAGTTAATTTTGAAAATGGTCTAAGTCAATTCGAACTTTAAAAACAACATTTTCGTATGAAATTCACACAAAATTTCATATTCACAATAAATTTCCATTAATTAAGACTAATAAAACTATAAATTAAAATGTCGCATAATGTGAAAATATTTTTTAATTTCTTACAATTAGACCACTTTCATAATTATGGGCATATATGAAAATAGCTATTTTTCGAAAACTTTTATTAAAAATTCAGTTTTGCATAGTACTCATTGACTGTAAAAACGATACTTTTTTGTTCACAGGACGTAAAAAACTGAAATGATAATAGAATTAATTGTTAGTTATGTTGTGCTTGCAATTTATTCATAACAATAAATTAACTACTAATAGTAACAAATTCTTTAATTTTTGCAGCTGGACGTAAAAGTTTTACTTTCTGTAAACAAAAAAGTAGCGTTTTGACACTAGCTGAGTACTACGTAAAAGTGAATTTTGTATAGCAGTTTTAAATGAAAAAGGAATAATAGCTTAGTTCATGAGACATTTAATTAGAGATATTGTTAATATCTCAATTGACTCCGATAGGTTTGAATCTTATCAGAATTGTTTTTCTAAGTTAATTCAAATTAATATGTTATAATGAAAAGTCTAATAACGATACTATACCTGATATAAGACACCATAACCATCATGAAACTCTTTAATTTGATAATTAAGTGAGTATAGAACCGCTAGTGGATAAGTGGTCAATATTTCTTTACAATGACTATATATAGCCCAAATATAACAAACTGGTTTTGGATCATCTGAGGGTTCCTAAAAAAAATTAAATATTTAATATATAGTGCGCTCACGATGAAAAGAATAAATTCGAGAACAATTAATTGTTCTTAGGCAAAACTGCTTGATGTATTGAATTTATATTATATGTCAAATAAAACATCTTTTATATTTTCGTGGATTTGCATAGAGAGTTTAACAAGCTATTTGACAAACCTCCATCATCATACGATGAAACTCGAGAAGAATATGATGATATTTTTAATGATGAATTGTATTGAACATATAAGTAGCATTTCACAGTCCTGACTGATAATTTTTTGAAAATTTCTTATAATTGTGAACACTTTCTTGTTTAATTATTATTTTTTAGAAATTTTAATAATATATGATAGTTTTTATATAATCAATCATCACAATGTAGACTAATGAAGCTTAAATTGAAGCTTATGATTGACATACATATCATAACTTTTATATTTTCGTGGATTTGCATAGAGAGTTTAACAAGCTATTTGACAAACCTCCATCATCATACGATGAAACTCGAGAAGAATATGATGATATTTTTAATGATGAATTGTATTGAACATATAAGTAGCATTTCACAGTCCTGACTGATAATTTTTTGAAAATTTCTTATAATTGTGAACACTTTCTTGTTTAATTATTATTTTTTAGAAATTTTAATAATATATGATAGTTTTTATATAATCAATCATCACAATGTAGACTAATGAAGCTTAAATTGAAGCTTATGATTGACATACATATCATAACGAGATTCTTAAAAATATAACTGATATGATTTTTTGAAAATTTCCCATCATTTTTGACAGTTTCTTCGTTAATTAATCATTGTTTGAAATATTAATACTCTTATCTAATAGTTTCAATATCATATCATAATGTAGACTATTTAAACTATAATTTAACATAAATATCATATTAAAATTCCTTAAAATACAATCGATATGATTTTATGAAAATTTCCCATCATTTTTGACAGTTTTTCTTTAATTATTCACAATTATTCATTCTTGGAAATTTTAACGACATTATCTAATAGTATCTATATCACATCATAATCTAGACTAATTAAAATACAATTTAACATGCATATCATATCAGTATTCTTAAAAATACAATCGATATGATTTTTTGAAAATTTCCCATCATTTTTGACAGTTTCTTCTTTAATTATTCATTCTTTAAAATTTTAATGACATTATCTAATAGTATCTATATCACATCATAATCTAGACTAATTAAATTACAATCTAACATACATATTATATCAGTACTCTTAAAAATACAATATATGATTTTTTAAAAGATATGATTTTTTTAAATTTTGCTATCATTTTAAACAGTTTATTATTTACTATTTTTTCTTGGAACTTTAATAATATTATCTAGTAGTTATCGAAACTATTTAGTAGTATAGTATATCTCTTATCTAGTAGCTATCGCATCATAGACTCTTTAAACAATCAGTTAATATATTTATCACATCATAATTCTTAAAAACACAGCCAATATAATTATCTGAAAATTTTGAAAATATTCTTAGCTCGTTGCGAGTGACGTCTTTTTGCTTTAAGGTTTACCAAAAGCTTGTTTAATCTATTCCATAACAATGTACAGAATCTTTTATTTGCCATAAAAAAAAATCATTTCTATCTAAACCGGAAGTGATATTTTGTTGTACTACACATAAATAAATCACAAATCAAATATAAGTTTGAACAGTTCGAGCTTTTTACCAAAGGACAATCGCTAAAAGTATATCGAATTTATTCTATTCATTATGAACGCTCTATATACAGGTGTTCGGTATCTTCCAAATCAGAACATTATGTGGTTAAACGCTACATTATTCTGAAGCGATTTTCCTAACTAAAATTTTCGAAATATTTATAATAACCGCACTGGAACTGTCCAATGACAATTCGTGGAAATGACTTTAAGCCATAAATGAAACCCAGACATTCAATTTAACCTATATGCACTTCTAAACTCATTTCTTATATATTTATAATAGATAACATTACATAATTATTGAAATAATGAAAAAATAATTGATTTTGATTCTAATATATATAAATATTTCAAAAAATTTATATGAAAAAGGCGCATCAGAACAATGTATCCTTGAAGCATAAAGGGACAAAGATTTGGACCAATTTTAAGGGTCATCAAGGACCTACATATGCCCTAAACCTTTGAAGGGCAAAAATAATAACAGATCTCTTTCGTCAGTGTGACGAGATTGATCACTTCCCTTTGATATGAAAGATATCTAATATCCTGTATAAAACAACTTATTAAGACTAACCTGTATTGCAAAATGGGAGACAGGAATATGTTTATCATAAGTAGGTGATGTGTAAACACATTTCATTGTTAATAATTCCCATAATTGCCATGCTCCAAAACTATAACCAACAATTAAAGAAGCTAATTGTGGACAATAACATAAAGAGGTTATTGCTATATCCGGCCCACGTTTATGATTATTGATAAAATTTAAGGAACCTAAAAATGTTGAAAAATTATAATTCTTTGATTTTAAAACATTAAAAAATCTTACTGTTTAAATTAATAGCTAAGTGAACGCCATTTCTTAATTTTTGTTTGTGATATTCTAATTGAGGAAGATCTTTACATGTTAATTCCTCTATTCGACAAGTATCCACTTCATCTCGATCTTGTTCTAAAGGAAAAAAAATTTAACATACTAAAAAACTTTTTTGTAAAACTAACCTTCTTCAATAGAATGTCGACATAAATCAATTAACAAAATGCCTCCTCCAACACAGCCAACCCCTATAACACCATCAAATGATCTCAAAGGACCTTGAAGGGGTAACAAATCTTTTCCACCATCAATAACATGTATACTAGATATCTAAAAAAAAGTTTATTTCAAATCTTGTAGTTATAATAACACGTTGAAGACCGCAAAATCAAAAATCATCTTCGCTGCCTTTGGAAGCCACATTTCAGATCGCAACACTTGAAAGAGCCGATCAATTATTTTAAATAATAATAATGAGGGATAGATATAGGTTAATGTTCTCAACGTTATAAATATCCCAAAAATAAACAAACAAACAAATTTCAATGTTATTAAATTATTAATATTGATATGTTAGTTCATTTTAAATATTTATTTTACTTTGCTATATTAAAACGGTTGAAACCTCTTAGATATAGAGTAGGATATCAAGTAGCAATTTCTCACTGTTTAGGAGCTAGTTATTCCAGTTGCATATATCGAATAGTGAAGGTCAATTTGCTAAAAAGTTAACCAGTCCGCAACCAATTAGAAGTTGCTGCTTGAACAAAGCTAATGTCATTTTGTGGTTAGAAATAAACATACAACTGCAACGAAAACAGTCAGCAGTTAATAAAAAACATTAGTGGATAAGTGTTTAGTGCGTAGAAAAGTAGCACTTGTTACCATGCTACCTGTAAAACGAAAATATGAAGAAGAGGGTAGGATATTTAAATAGTTTTTGTGGAAAAAAATGGAAAGCCAGTATGTCTTTTATGCCAAGTAACACTGGCCTATTTCAAAGCCAGTAATCTTAGACGGCATTATGAAACAGAGCACGGTTCGTTCAACCAACAATTTCCACCTGATAGCGAGTTAAGACGTACCAAAATTTTATCCTTAAAGGCACAATTAAATAACCAAACTAAGGTTATGTCAATGTTTATGAAAGATGATGTGACAACAGAGGCTGGCTTTATCATTGCCTTTAATACTGTTCAGGCAAAACGTCCTTATACCGAAGGAGAGTTTATTAAGAAAAATATTTTTGAAGTCATTTCTGCTTTAATCCCCGAAAATAAAAAATTGCTTAAATTATTAATTTATTATGAACAAGTGCCTGCATCTAGGCATACTATGGAAAGGCGAATTTCTCTTATTTCCGAGGACGTCATAACAAACTTACAAAAAGATTTGATAAACTGCTCAGCATATTGTCTGGCCTTAGACGAATCTACGGACATTGAGCATAAACCACAACTAGCCGTATTTGTTCGTTATGTAACAAATAGTGTGGACGTGAAAGAAGAACTATTGGACCTTATTGCTCTAAAGGACACGACTCGTGGACTAGATATAAAAAATGCTCTTGACGGTGTTCTTCGGAAACATTCTGTGCTGATCAAAAAGTTAGTTAGCGTAGCAACTGACAGCGCTCCAACTATGAGAGGTCCTATTAATGGGCTTTTAGCACTTATGAATGCCGATGCTATGTATCCTAATTTTATTTCTGTGCATTGTATCATTCATAAAGAGCATCTAGCAGCAAAATATTTTAAATATGACCATATTATGGTGATAGTATTAAAAATTGTGAACTACATTCGTTCAAGCGCTAAAACACATCGACTATTTAATGATGTATCGTGGTTTTCTTTAGTAAGATGGCTCTCAGTAAGCAATGTACTGACAATATTTTTCGATTTGCTTGAAGCAATTAAAAACTTTCTTATTGAAAAAGGGAAGTCTTTCCCAGAACTTGAAGATCCCAAGTGGTTAATAGATATGGCGTTTTTCACAGATATAGTAAAACACAATCACTAAATTTATCGCTACAAGGACATAATAAACTTATTTGTGATTTAGCACAGTGTTTTCAGCTTTCACAATAAACTTAAACTTTTTGAGAAAAACTTGGACTCTAAAACCTTCATACATTTTCCATGTCTCACTAAAATGTTGACAACTTTACCGAGATATGAAATTCAAACTACTAGTTATACATGCCAGTTGCAGAGATTAGCAGAAGTTATTAGTAACAGATTCAACGATTTGAGTGCGCTGAAGCCATCATTTGTATTTTTAGAAAACCCTTTTTGAGTTAATATTTTAAAAAATAATTGTTCTGTCTCACCCCCAATTGCTATGGATATTGCGGCTGTACAGTTGGAGCTATTGGAGCTTACAGAAGATGAAGGACTAAAACAAATAAAACAAAATAGCGGAGGTTTTTGCCTCCTGCTGTAACTTCTCTCATTCAGCCCATGGATCAGGGTGTGCTGGAAAATTTAAGTAACAGGCGTTTGCTATTGGAGCATATTTTGGAAGAAGTAGATGACGGTGCCAATCTCACTGAGACATTCAGTGAGATTGAAAGAAGATAAACTTGAAAAATGTTGTATATTGGATAGCTTCAGCTTGGAATCAAGTAGAATCAAGTAAATATATCAAGTAAAAGGTAGAACCCTGGAAAAATCTTGGTCAAAACTGATTCAACACGAGGAGGGACAGAGTCCGACCATGAAGAAAGTGTTCACGAAAATACCAGGATGTGAAAATGTACGGAAACAGAAGTTAATGAATGGTTAAACAGTGATAATGTAGAAGATGAAATAACTGACCAAGGATTCTTGTAATAAAACGTTGGAGAGACATTGCGGCAAAAAACAGAAGTAGTGCTAAACGAGTGCAGTTAAATTTTTAAATTACCTCATTTTTAAACAGTAAAGTGTAGCATGGGATATACAGGGTGTCTCACGTAACTGGTTAATTAGAACTTCTTTAGGTTCCACTACTCGTAGAGGCTTGAAATTTTGGGAACACCGGTGTTCATTCCGATCTATTAAACTAAAATATCTTCAAGATGGCCACCACTTCCGGTCTACCGGAAGTAGACTTCAACTTCCTTATTTAAAATGGAATACTATAGTTTTTATTACACCATTAAATTATACGTAAAAAAAAGGTTGACTTTGATATAACTCGAAAACAAAAAACGGTACGTACCAACAATTTTTATCAAAGTCAACATATTCTTTTACGTATAATTGAATGGTGTAATTTGAATGGTGTAATAAAAACTATAACATTCCATTTAAAATAACGAAGTTGAGGTCTACTTCCGATAGACCGGAAGTGGTGGCCATCTTGAATTTTAGATTAATAGATCGGAATGAACAACCCATGTTGCCAAAATTTTAAGCCTCTACGAATAGTGGAACCTAAAAAAGTTCTAATGAACCAGTTACGTGAGACAGCCTGTATATATATGTACAGGGTGGGCAAATTTTGGGGTTATTATAGGCTATCTCAGAAACTATAAGAGATACGAAAAAAGTAGGTGCCATGTCCCGATCTCTTTTTTCGAGAAATATTCAATCCCGCAAAGACAAAATCTCATCTTCTTTTGTTTTTAAGTTATAGCCAAAAAGTCATATTTTCGCCATTTCAAAAAATGCTTCTATTTCGTTTATTTTTGAAATTGAAGAAACGAGGTTAATACATTCTTAAGACATTTTTTTGAGTAGAATATAATGCCGTTTAAAAATTTTAAATTAAGTTGATAATTTTTGAGATATAACACAAAGTTGTGTTTTTTTAAATACAACCAATAGTTGATTTTTCAATCTTAAGATATTAAAGGATAATGATGAAAAAATTTTTTTATAGTAGGCGTGAAAAACATATGCCACTTAGTTACCATGGTAACGAGAGTTTACTTGTTATTTCATTCATGATTGTTCGTGATTTCGATATACACTTAGCAGCAGAAGTCTGCGTACAAAAAACTTCTAACACTTTAACTGAAAAAATAAGGGTCATGATCTAATGTGATAAACTTCATTTTTTTTTATTTTGTGTATTAACTACATATAATTCTATTAACAAAATATACATCAATAAAACAGAAATATTAGTTAGAAAAAAAATTAAAATTAAAAATTCTGCAAATAATGCGTATGCAAAAATCTGCGTACAAATAAAGACGCCTTCTCCAAAATATACTTATTTACTTAAATACGTAGTTGGCGATGTACGCTTTCCGATTTAAATAAAAGATAATCGGTGTCAATTATATTAGCAGAGGCTTAGAAGCTAAAAGTTAGAATGGACGCGAAAGGAAAGGAAATTGAATTGGGAGAGAGAAAAATTATTTTAAAGTTATGGAAAGAGGGAAAATCTTTTCGAAAAATAGGAGAAACTGTCGGCAGGTCACACTCTTCCATTCAAAGAGTAATTAATAATTATAAAGACAGTGAAGATTACCTCTCACGTCCGCGATCTGGTAGACCACCCCTTTTAACAAACCGAGAGAAGCGAAAAATTGTACAGCAGGTTAGAAAAGAACCTAGGCTGACGGCAAAAAAAATAGTAGAAAATGTACAAGAAGAATTTCATAAAACTATCAGCAAAGATACGGTGAGAAGGACGTTAAAAAAAGCTAACTATCACAGTCGCGTTGCACGAAAAAAGCCATTTGTGTCAGAGGTCAATCGTCAGAAGCGGATCGCCTTTGGAAAAAAACTCTTAGACAAGCCCATTGAATTCTGGGAGAAAGTTCTCTTTACAGATGAGAGCAAATTTTGCATTTTCGGCATTAAGGGTAAACAACTTGTATGGAGAAAACCTAATACTACCCTTAATCCCGAAAATTTGAAAGCGACTGTAAAACACGGAGGTGGTGGAGTTATGGTTTGGGGGTGTATGTGCACCAAAGGGGTGGGAAGGTTGGTTTTCATAACATCGACAATGGACCATAAAATGTATATAGACATTTTAAAAGAAAATTTGAAGCCTAGCATCGAAAACTTGGGCTTGGGGCCCGAATACTTTTTTCAACAAGATAATGACCCCAAACATTGCGCCCACAACACTAAGCTTTGGCTACTATACGATACCCCAAAGCAACTTAAAACACCTCCACAATCGCCGGACTTGAATCCCATCGAACACCTCTGGGATTTACTGGAACGCAGGATTCGGCAACACAACATAACGTCGAAGGAAACGTTAAGAAATGTTATGATTGAGGAATGGGCCAAAATCAGTTCGGACGAAACGAAGAAATTAGTGCACTCCATGCCTAAACGTTTAAGGGAGGTCATTAAACGTAAAGGTTATCCGACCTCATATTAATATAGAAACAATGATCTCATTTATGAATTTTTTATAAATACTATCCTGACTTGACGCAGATTTTTGCATACCCGTTATTTGTAGAATTTTTAGTTTTGATTTTTTTCTGTAACTACAGTTTCTGTTTTGTTGAAGCATATTTTGTTAATAGAATTATATGTAGTTAATATACAAAATAAAAAAAAAATCAAGTTTATCACATTAGATTATGACTCTTATTTTTTCAATTAAAGTATTACAAGTTTTTTGTACGCAGACTTCTGCTGCTGAGTGTATTACGTTTTATAATAAAACAAAGTTTAGTGTCGATGTCGCGGACCAAATGGCACACAAATATAGTGTAAAAGCAGGGTGTTTTCGATGGCCTTTTCAAGTTTTTTATAATATTTTAGATTTAGCAGCGATAAACGCGTGGATATTGTACAAAGAGTGTACCGGATCAGACAGTTCCGACGTTTCAGATCAGTCACCTTCAACATCAGGAGTGCAGAAAAGTTGCCAAGTAGGCTATTGTAATAAAAATAGAAGCAGTAATTACTGCATGTATTGTAAAAAGATCGTATGCGGAAAATGCACAAAGAAATTCAATACGTATGTAAAAAATGTCCTCGATAAATATGATTATGTAGCGGTTATATTATTGTTATCATTTTCATAATAACTTCAATAGAAGATGTTAAATTATAATATTTTATTTTTATGTGAAGCTTTATATTGTTAAACTCAGATTTAATTTGAATAAATTGATTTTTTTAAAGTAAATATATATTTTCATCCACCCATCAATTTGACGGATGCTCGTAGAGATAGGTATATAAGAAACGCCCGTAAACCGAGTGTTAAAGTCGATCTAATGATATACATATCCTAAACTCCTATTTTCCAAAAAAATTTGGATTAACCAAAATTTCGATTTTCCGGAATCACTTTGGTCCACATTATTTTGGATAACCAGGATTGTACTGCATATGTTACAGTTAAAGCATTCATTACGTGAATGTATACACTATCTAGACAATGCATACATTAACTAATTTACCTAGTTAATGTGTATATAAAATACAAAATGTAAACTTTTACTAGTTAATGTATACAATTACTAACGATACTCAGTTAAAGTTTAATATATCTTTAAAATGTATCATATAACAAAAGTTGTAGAAGTTGTTTTAAATAAAAAACGAAGCGAAAATTCGACTATGACGTGACCGTATGAAGAAGGAAATTCAACAAAGGTATAAAAATATTACAACTCAAGAAATACAACTATTTTTAAATTTATGCGAATTATGATTGAAAAAGCGAAAAAAAGAAAAGAAAGTGTTGGTGGTTAAGCTGATGATATTTTCACACTTTAACTCTAGATACCAAGAAGACTTTCAATCACAACCTGACGGAGAACTTAAATTTATATTGGTCTATCAAGATCATCTGACGAAATTTGTGATACTCGGAGCACTTAAAAGTAAGCAGGGATTGGAAGTAGCAGATCAACTACTTAGTATATTCTTATTATTTGCTACCCAATCCATACTGCAGTTTGATAATGGACGAGAATTTGTAAACAATATAATAAAAGATTTAAAACAACTATGGCCTGAATTAAAAGTGACCAAAATTTACAATGAACAGGTAAACCGCGACATAGTCAATCGCAAGGCAGTGTAGAACGCGTCAACCGAGATGTAGAAAATATATTGAACGCTTGGAAGTTACAAGAAAGATAAGTAAAGATAAAAACCTTTCAATCAAATCTTTCTTTTTTTCTACAATATAATAGGGCACTTCATGCAGGAATCAAAAGAAGTCCATATGAAACAATGTTTGGAGAGCCAGCAAATGTTGGACTTACTTCTTCTTCACTACCACGACATGTTATTAAAGAAATTAATACTGAGGACGTCTTGGACATATTAATAATGACATATCACTTTTCATAGCAATGTTGCTATTTTGTAGGAATCTATCCCAGAAAGTTTTTTGGAAATCTTAGAAGAAGCTTTGCAAGAAGAAATTTTGCTAGTAGAGGAAATAGCAACAACGTGTGTTGATAAAGAAGAAAATAACGATATATTGAAAGAGAAGAAGTGCAGAAAATGTGAGGTTTTGTTATTGTCGGAAGATAATTCAATTTGTAATGTTTGCGTGCGTCTACATGAAATTAATAATAATAGAAATGAGGCCAAAGAAAATTTAAAACTTTAAGTTACACGTATGAAAACAATATCTGATGCTTCTCATATAGTAGCAGAAAACGAAATGACTGTCCAGATTAAAGTACCAGATGTAGACAGGGGAAGAGGAGATTCTTGTTCAATCTTAGGATGTATAATGAAAAACACCGATGATGGTTATTTTCAAATAGGAACAAGGAATGCCATTTTGAAAGGTCTTTACACTAGATCCCAATTTAGTGTATACCCAGACAAGGTAGTAGACATCGATGATATTCCACCACAACAATTACCTCTTAGAACAGTGGTCACAGAGCAATCGGTAGGAAGTGGACAGGGATTTGTGAAATGCAATTGCAAAACAAAATGTAATGGTAATAGATGCACATGTGTAAAGAAAAAAAATTTGTGCAATTCGCAGTGCCACCAAAATTTACCATGCTGTAACAAATAAAAGTTGTATTTGCATTAATAGATGAACGGATTTGTTCTTTATATTGATTGTTTTTGTATTTTTATTTTAAGAAATAAATATTTGTATTAAAAAAAAACGTATTTAAATTTTTATTACATATCTTGGTACAGAGCCTCCAGTTATTTTTCGGTTTTTTGATACTACGTCAAAAATGTATTTATTACTATACTTACTTACCACTTGCAATTCCGTCTGTTAAAAAAATTATACCGTCCTTTGGAACAATTTTTACAGATATTTGTTAGCAAATGTATACACTACGTAGTATATGTACACATTCACTAGTAAATGTATACACTCTATGATTCGTAAATACTTTCACTAAAACATTACGTAAATGTATACATTGACTAGTTAATATATACATTAACTGAAATGCACACTTTACCTGTAACATATATATAATAACAATTTTTATCAATACAAATAACACAGGATTATGCACATCTATCTAATGCTTATGCACAAATATAACTGCATATATAAACATTCTCGACAAGTTTTTACTGGCCAATGTTATAAAAATTGGACAATGTGCAAAACAAAAAATGAGTCACTGATGGACATGCAGTCCATGAGACTAAATATACATGTTGGGACCAGGTGGTCCACAGATCGACTGTTTAATTAAAGTAAATCTAGAGGTTAAATAATGTCTACTTCAAATTATAGTGCACCCAAAAAATATTTAAAACATAATATATGTAATTAACAATAAAAAAAATGTGATTTTGTAATGTGGTTTTCAACGTGTTAAATCAATCTTTTTACCTTTTCTCTTAAATGCAATGCACGTATAACTTTAGAAGTTAACACATCAAAGACACATATAGTTCCTCCTGTCGATAAATATTCTAAACCAACAACAAGCACAGGAGTTTCTCGAGATAATATGGGGATTTCAGCAACACAAACAACTTTTGTTGTAGAATCTTTTACTACGTATCCAAAACACCAACCAGCTACCGTTTTACCGCGGCGGACATCAACAACTTGAAACCTAGAACCATTAACGTACCAGGCGTACTTGTTATCCGATAGGATGCCCCCAAATGTAGTATCTAAACATCAAATAACTTAAAAAATTATGAACGAAAAATGGATTTAATTGTACCTGGGGGTACATTATCTTGTTTTTCCGTTTCCGTTAAGTATGACTGTGCAAACGTTCCTAAAGGAACCGATTTTCTTAAGAAGCAATTTTCCGACATCTCGCAATTTTTAGGTTAGGTTCTTAAGCGTTGGAAATCATCGATGCCGATAAGTTGTTCAAAAGTTTTTTCGTACGAAACAGATTAGATTGTATTGAGATTGCTTTTGCTTATTAAATATGTTAAATTAATTTTCACAAAAACACATTTAAACTGTATCCGGCAATTTCGGTTATAAAAAACACAACGAACACAACACTCACACTTTAGACGGATTTGACAGTTAATAAATTGATCGCAAAAGAGAGAGAGGGAAGATGACGTTTGTTGTCAATAGAAAGAGAGAAACGGTTAAGAATTGACACTGTCCATCTAAAATATGTTTTTTATGTAATAAAAATGTTTACGTAAAACTAAAGTAAAAAAAATGTTTTAAATAAATTTTATATTTTGAATAATATAAAGTGAAAAATAGAAAATATTCAAACAAATATAACTTATTAAACTACTCATTAAACTCTTTCTCGCATTTGTCAAAATGTGATGTCATCAAAATTCAAATTTATTATTTAAAAATCATTTATTAAAAAAATTATAAAAACTATTTCTATTTCTTAGGTGTATCCTCTAACATAAAACATTGATCCATGACTTTTTTGGACAATTGATTCCTCATCTTATTTACCATGGCATAATTAGGCGTTTTTAATAAGTCCACATCTGATTTTAATTTAATATAACGATTTACAGCGTTGTAACTTGAATTTTCTTTTTCGGTAACATCAAATGTATTCTTCAAAACGGCTACTCTCAAATTTAAGTTCGTTTTCTTGTTATAATCTTTAAGGGCTGATGACGACGATTCCGTCTTTAACGTTTCATAAAGTTCCTTTAACCGATTCAACCCTTCAATTTGTCGCTTAATTATTATCTCAGTTTCTTTAATGTGTGCGTCAAGTATCTGTAATGAATTAAGCTTCTCTACTTTCGGCGTTTGCATTAGTGCCTCCAATTCAACAAAGTTTGCTGTAGTATTTAAAACAGAATCTGCTAAAGGAGTTGGCGATGTTTCTTCTTGTGTTCTGGGTGTTGAAGTAAATAATTGTCTCCTTGAATGACTTTCTAAATTGTAAACAATTAAAATTAGTTGTATGTTTAATAATAAAATAAGAATTTTGCTAACCAAATTGAAGAGGAGATGATTCTACTTTTATTGAAGGCATTACAACTTTTTTGTTATTTGTTATCAATTTTGTTGCGTTTTTATTTGATGCTGCAGACGGATTTTTATTTTTGCTACTCCATTTTGCCGTAACAGTACTGTAATTAGACACCTTAGGAGTTTTAAAAACAAAAGGCTTTGATTTTGATGGTATTGTTACAGTGGTGTTCTTCTTTGGTTTGATTGTTTTACATTTAAATAATTTTGAAGAGTTATGTTCCATTATTTGCCCAGCAGATTTGGAATCTACACAAAAGGTTATATGGGTAATTAGCAACATTAATAATAGAGGTTACAGTTATTTTACTTACGATTATTTTGGTTTATATTTTTCTTCTGCATTTCTTCTTCTGCTAAAAGTTGTTTGTAATTTTTTGGCAATTCACCTGTTACATTATCAATTAAATGAAGCCATGGCATGGAAAACTGCTTTACTAATGCTTCATGTCTAGCTTTCTTCTCCGAATCTAAATTTATAAATTAAAACAGAAACTGTTAGAAAAAATGTGATAGATGGTAGCAAAAAGAGAAGGAATTAATTATGATTATATAAATTAATACAGTAAAATTTCCTCTTGAATTGTATTTAAGGCTCCTTAACCATTTGGTGAGAAAACGTTTGAAGACAGAGAAACGAGTTCAGAAAAGGGTAGCATGTGTTGATAAGACATTCCCACTATTTTCCTATTGGCTATGTATATATATGGCTATCTACATAAAATTCTTACAAGAAAAATAACACTCTTAAAACTGTAGCGCATCGATTTCGATATAATTCGAAAAAGTACATTTCTCCCTATATTTCGAAAACGAAAAATATTATGTAAATTTATTAAATTGAAACTGCCATTCTTTTTTAATAAGCTTTCCTTTGATGTATCATACATATACTACACTTAAAGCTTTGATTATATATAGTATAGATAGCAAACGTCAATAGTAAAAAGTGGCAGCGGTTTCGAGACCCAAATGGGACCATATAATATTAGCTGATGGGACCACATCTCAGCTCAGAACATTTTGACGGTCTGGTAGGTTACTGCTAGTTAATAGAACAGATTTATTGTTAATTTATTAGTGAAAATTTGATTAACAAAATTTATTTAAAATTATACAATTAATTTAAAATAATTTTAAGCAGATACATGCTTAAAATCGCTTACCTTCTCTTTAAAGATCGATATCTTGCAACGGCTTAATGAAAAAATCTGCAGAAAACTTTGTTATAATAAGTGATCATTTCTGCTATATTAACCTGAATTTGAAAATTTTTGGCTCCCCAGTTATTTTTTTATAGCGAGTTAAACATAAAAGAAACAACCGATTTTTGAGATTTCCGTACATGCCGTCACTTTATGAATTTTTTTTAATCAAAAACTATAAGACAAAAAAAATTCAACAAGTGATAGTCTAACATGTTCTGCAAACAAGGCATATTTCAATGTATATTCGCGGTTTAAAAAGATGCTGTTAATTCGAATATGGGTAGACGGTTTTCAATGAACTTTTCACTGAATTATGGAGAATAATTCTGTATGTTGAATAACGGTAATAGTTTTTCAAAATTAAATGTTTCTAATTTTTTTAGCGTGAATAAAGTGTAAAACTGAGTTACACAGGTTATGCGACGCCGTGCAGAGTAGCGGGCGTGCGAATGTCGCCCGCTACTCGAACATCTCGAGAAACCAGAATGGTGGAGGTGACTTCAGAGCCAAAGATACATATAAATTGTATTTGTATGTTTAACATTTAGAACAATGTAAACAATATTTATCAACAAATTAATTTTATACCATGGATAATAAACTTGGTATGCATCTTCAACACTGCGCCAGACATTCAGTCACCTCAGTAATCCCGGTTTCTCGGATTCTGTGAGGACGATTGTCGTTCGCCCGTTACTCCGCACCGGCGCCCCTTAGCCTGCCTAATTCTGGTTTCTTTCAAACCCTGTACTCGCTGGAAAAATCGGGAAAATTTTATTTTGAAAAACTATTACTGCAGTTCGACATACCGATTTATTGCGCACAATTCTGTGCAAAAAACGTTGAAATCCGTCAAACCATTTTCAAAATAACAGTATCTCCTTAAACCGCGGAAATTCGCGAAACTGTACAAAATATGAAAAAAAAATAAAATATTCCTTGTGTGCAAAACATATTAAAATCTATATTATATCTACATATAAAAATCATAAAGTGACGGTTTTATGTTTAACTCGCTATAAAAGAAAAACTGAGGAGCCAAAAATTTTCAAACTCAGTGATTATAAGATCACTGAGTGCAGTAAACTTTGTTATAATCATCTCAGTGATTTTACTGCACATTGTTTCATCAATCGGTTGTAAAGATATCGATCTCTAAACAGACGGCAAGCAATTTTCTGCGTGTATCTGCTGTAGCATATGTGCTATATGCTATACATGCGCGCCTAACGGAAGGTTAAATAAGATTCTTTAAATTTGAAAGGTCAACCTTTTACCAATATATATATCTGTGTTTTGGTTGATTCGAGGTATCATCCGTTCATCTTCTTGGTTGTTCCCTGTGGACAGGGGCAGACGTTTCGCCAAGATCTCACTTGGCATCTTCAGTGCTTTGTCGTAGTCTCCTGTTGACAGACTGAGGTACTGCGGTGCTCTGGCTCCTTTTTATAGTAGGTCGTCTTGGTCGTAGATGATAGCGATCGGTCGGGGGTGGGGTGGTGGGGGTGTTTATGTCCGACGTGACGTGAGTCGTAGGTGGTGGGGGGAGGTCATTGACCTGTCGTACGGCGATTAACGGTCCTGGGGTCTTGGGGAACAGCCCGCAGCATACTGTATACAGAAAACCTACCCACACGAATCGATACTTAAATGCATCTTCTCATCATCATCCTTCACAGATCCAATCAGTCGCCAACTCACTAATCTCAAGATCCATTCGACTTACAGATAACGATAACAGACCAGAAGAAATGACGAAAGTCACCTTGGCCTTTGCTCAAAACGGCTACTCCAAATACATGGTGAAGAAAGCCATCGATCGACAATTCAAGCCGAAGGACCCACATCTACAAGAAGAAACCAGAATACCCAACGTCGTACTACCCTACATCAAAGGAACAACTGATCGCATAGGAAGACTTCTACGGAAACACGACATCAGTACCACCTAGATCCGGCAAGACTATAGGAACTTCTCTCAGGAATCCAAAAGACCAAATAAAATTGGAAAATCTAGGAGTTTATTCCATCCCCTGCGGCTCATGCGACAAGAACTACGTGGGACAGACCAACAGAAGAATAGCTGCCAGAGTAAAAGAACACAAGCTGAGCATCCGAAACAAACAGCTCAATTCTGCTCTCTTCCGCCACCATCTGGACACAGGCCATACCATCAATTTCGAGGGTTGCAAGTAGGTAGCCAACGTTCCGCATTGGAGAACCAGATTGATTCGGGAATCCATTGAAATAGCGAAGAACGGCACCCTCAACAAGAGGGATGATGCCCTACACTTGTCAGCAGCGTGGAGGACGGTCCTAGAGCACTCCAGGCCCAGGGCTGCTTTCCTGAGGCAAGGACCATCCAATTCGGAACGGCAGGACGCCGAGCTGCCTATCATACCTAAAGCGTCCAGTGGGAACAGCCCAGGTCCAGCAATCACCGGACAGCGGGTCAGTGGCCTCTTCTCGCCCATGGATGACGTCACCAAAGCCATATCCGGTGGAAAATCCCCAGGACCGTTAATCGCCGTACGACAGGTCAATGACCTCCCCCACCACCCACGACTCACGTCATGTCGGACATAAACACCCCCTATATAATGTAGATATTATTGTCGGACAAATTTCAAACTGAACTGTAGCAACTATTTTCGGACAGAAAAAGTAGATGCTGGTCTCACCGGAGGTTTATTTAAGACATTGAACGCATCAGCATCGTTATGTTCTCTAGAAGGCCAGTCTTTGCCTGTGATGTTCTCTCGCTCAGCTTCCCTCAAACAAAGAAAACAGCAATATTTTGTAACATCGCCGCGTAAGTCTGTAATCACCGCAATTACTTGAAACTCATAGAAATGTAAGCCGGTACATAAAAAGTAGAAGTTTTCTTTCCATTCAAATGCGTTATACTGAATTAGTGTCAAAATAATAATATTGATTTCAATGAATTTAATGTTTATACTTAGTGCCTAGAACAGTTAAAATACCTCGTAGTAATGTTTCAGCAATACAGTGAAAATGGCAAAAAATGAAGTTTTGCACGATTGTCGTAAATTAACAATATCTCCGGTAAAATATATTCGATCATGATGTCCAATGCTTCAAAATTTAGAGAATTAAATGTTCTATAGGATAGAGTAGCTAACTTTTTTGTTCATATATAATTATTTTTTGTTACGGCGCAATTAAATGAAAAGAAAATTTAAAAAATGTCGAAAAATTTGATTTTGTTGCGTTGTTTTAGGCTGTAGCAAAATAACGGAAAGTCCGATTTATGCCGTCAATATCTTAAAATGTTCGTGTGGATGTCTATATAGTTACAAAAGTACACTATGCAAAATAACAAATATACTGAACATGAACCGTTACTGTGTTTTTTAATTCACGATTTTCCACATTTTTGGGTATATCTCGAAAACTGGACGTGATGGAGAAAAACTGAAGACAGATTCAGAATCAGCATATAATATTCTACATTATAAAAAATAATATTACAGTCCTTGAGATTTTTCTTGTAAACTAGTGTAATCGGTTATAAAGAACTCCGGTTATAACGAACCGATTTTCAGGTCCTTTGAGGGTTCGTTATATCCGGAGTACACTGTAAATATTTAAATTGAAATGATTTTGGCTCTGTAATCCGTAGTAGTTACAAAGTACAGAAAAATTTATTTTTCTTTTCTGTCATTTCCTTCTTACTTGTTAATATCGTATCAACACATAAAAATTCCTTCATCATTTAAAGCTGAGAATTCTCAGATAATAATGGAAAAATAGAATTAAAATATTTAAGGGACAAATTAATTATTAAAGCTACTTGATAAAGGTATGTTTGTTATAATTGGTTATGTTAAAATGTATGTATTTTGTTCAATTGGTGTAACATCTTCCAAAATAGAGTTTTGTCGATGATGAACTATTTATAGCAGTTCAAAACGTCATGTATTGATCATTAAATATAATTCAAGAGGAAATCTTACTGTATTACTTTTTATAATCATAAAAAACAATAACTCCTCTTTTAAGATTAAGGCCTGTATTCAGAGACGAATATATATCATGTATCCGCGTACAATTGTAACCTCCGATCTGTTCAGGCGCGCTCGGGAGTCGAAAAGACGTTGGCCGTCTCAAACCCGAACGTGCCCGAACAGGTCAGAGGTTACAATTGTACCCGGGTACATGATGTTGGATGGACCTATGTTAGGGGTTGAATGACGATGTTTGGGGAAAGGCTTATAAAATAATAACTAAAAAACTACGACTTAAGAGCAGGACACACATTGATGATGAAGACATAGAAGAACAGATAGCTAAGTTGTTTCCGACACGCGAAGAGGTACTGTGGGAGTCCGATGAAGAGTTAACGGAATCTACCCCATTTTCGGAGGCGGAAATAATATCGGCAGCTAACAAACTAAGTAAAAATAAGACTCCGGGACCGGATGGAATCACGACAGAGATGTTAAAAGTTTTGGTATCGAACCATAAATGTCAATTTCTAGATACATATAATAACTGCGTAAAAGAGGGACGTTTCCTCAGTATATGGAAGATTGCGCGATTGTGTCTTATGGAGAAGCCAAAGAAATCTGGGGTACAGGTGACATATCGTCCGCTGTGTCTACTTGATACCATGGGGAAACTACTGGAAAGTTTACTAAGGAACCGGTTGCAGACGGAAGCGCAAGCGCTAAAACAATTATATGAGAACAAATTTGGCTATCGAAAGGGAAGATCGACCGTGCAAGCAATAGAAAGGGTTCAAAAAATAGTAGACAAAATCAAGGAGAAAACTAGGAGGCACAGAGAAGTATGTGTACTCGTTCTGCTCGATATCGAAAACGCTTTCAATTCGGCCCCTTCGACGAAGATATCTTTGATAGAAGGAAAAGTCAGTGGATACCTTATACGGATGATTAAAAGTTACTTATCAGAAAGGTACATAATAGCACCAAATGGGAGAAAGTACAAAGTAACAAGTGGCGTTCCGCAGGGGTCGCTGCTGCGTCCGCTTCTATGGAACCTTTTCTACAATAAAATCTTAGACACCAAGTTAGAAGACGGAGTCGAACTTATAGCGTACGCCGATGATTTGGCGTTAGTAGTTAGGGCCAGAGATGCGCTATATTTAGAAGAAAAAGCGAAACATGCGGTACGGCGGGTAAACACAACGTTCCATGATATGGGTTTGAAAATAGCTGCCCACAAGACGTAGATGGTGCTGCTGCAGGGGCGGCGAAAACTGAGGACCCTATACCTAATTGTTTGTGGGGAGGTGATCCAAACATCGGAGGCTGTCAAATATTTGGGGGTTTTCTTGAACAGGGACATGAGTACGACAACAGATGTAACCAAAACAGTAAATAAAGCAACAACAATGGCAAACATTATACTCCGACTAATGCCAAGATTGGGAGGACCAAAAGCCAGAAGCAGAAGGCTAATATCTACCGCAGTAACTTCTGTGGTACTGCACGCTGCACCGACGTGGCAAAGATGCCTAAGGGACAAAAAATATAGAAACCTGCTGACCTCGTTGAATAGAAAATTAGCGATTGGGATAATATCGGCATATCGCACAGCGGCTGCAGAATCAGTACAGGTGATTGCGGGAATCCCTCCGATAGACCTACTTGTACAGGAAAGGTGCGAAATCTATAGGAAAGGCAGGAAGGAAAAAGTAGGTAAACGACAAAAATTACTGGAAGTATGGCAGGAGAGATGGAAAAAAATGAATACACTCAGCAGCAGAAGTCTGCGTACAAAAAACTTGTAATACTTTAATTGAAAAAATAAGAGTCATAATCTAATGTGATAAACTAGATTTTTTTTTATTTTGTATATTAACTACATATAATTCTATTAACAAAATATGCTTCAACAAAACAGAAACAGTAGTTACAGAAAAAAATCAAAACTAAAAATTCTACAAATAACGGGTATGCAAAAATCTGCGTACAAGTCAGGACAGTATTTATAAAAAATTCATAAATGAGATCATTGTTTCTATATTAATATGAGGTCGGATAACCTTTACGTGTTTAATGACCTCCCTTAAACGTTTAGGAATGGAGTGCACTAATTTCTTCGTTTCGTCCGAACTGATTTTGGCCCATTCCTCAATCATAACATTTTTTAACGTTTCCTTCGACGTTATGTTGTGTTGCCGAATCCTGCGTTCCAGTAAATCCCAGAGGTGTTCGATGGGATTCAAGTCCGGCGATTGTGGAGGTGTTTTAAGTTGCTTTGGGGTATTGTATAGTAGCCAAAGCTTAGTGTTGTGGGCGCAATGTTTGGGGTCATTATCTTGTTGAAAAAAGTATTCGGGCCCCAAGCCCAAGTTTTCGATGCTAGGCTTCAAATTTTCTTTTAAAATGTCTATATACATTTTATGGTCCATTGTCGATGTTATGAAAACCAACCTTCCCACCCCTTTGGTGCACATACACCCCCAAACCATAACTCCACCACCTCCGTGTTTTTCGCTTTCAAATTTTCGGGATTAAGGGCAGTATTAGGTTTTCTCCATGCAAGTTGTTTACCCTTAATGCCGAAAATGCAAAATTTGCTCTCATCTGTAAAGAGAACTTTCTCTCAGAATTCAATGGGCTTGTCTAAAAGTTTTTTTGCAAAGGCGATCCGCTTCTGGCGATTGACCTCTGACACAAATGGCTTTTTTCGTGCAACGCGACTGTGATAGTTAGCTTTTTTTAACGTCCTTCTCACCGTATCTTTGCTGATAGTTTTATGAAATTCTTCTTGTACATTTTCTACTATTTTTTTTTGCCGTCAGCCTAGGTTCTTCTCTAACCTGCTGTACAATTTTTCGCTTCTCTCGGTTTGTTAAAAGGGGTGGTCTACCAGATCGCGGACGTGAGAGGTAATTTTCAGTGTCTATATAATTATTAATTACTCTTTGAATGGAAGAGTGTGACCTGCCGACAGTTTCTCCTATTTTTCGAAAAGATTTTCCCTCTTTCCATAACTTTACAATAATTTTTCTCTCTCTCAATTCAATTTCCTTTCCTTTCGTGTCCATTCTAACTTTTAGCTTCTAAGCCTCTGCTAATATAATTGACACCGATTATCTTTTATTTAAATCGGAAAGCGTACATCGCCAACTACGTATTTAAGTAAATAAGTATATTTTGGAGAAGGCGTCTTTATTTGTACGCAGATTTTTGCATACGCATTATTTGGAGAATTTTTAATTTTAATTTTTTTTGTAACTAATATTTCTGTTTTATTGATGCATATTTTGTTAATAGAATTATATGTAGTTAATACACAAAATAAAAAAAAAATGAAATTTATCACATTAGATCATGACCCTTATTTTTTCAGTTAAAGTGTTAGAAGTTTTTTGTACGCAGACTTCTGCTGCTAAGTGTATATATATATTAACGAATGGGTAAACAGAGTGTGGGGGGAGGTAGATTACTGCCTCTCGCAGGCGCTAATGGGCCACAATGTTTACAAGACATACCTCCACCGCATAAAAAAATCGCAGGATGAGATTTGCTGGTTCTGGGAAAAAATCGACTCAGTGATTTTTTTCTGTAAAGAATTTAGCGAACAAAGACAGGATTGCGAGCTTAAGATTGGTGCTAGAGTAGACAAAGATAATATGATTGAGCAAATGCTGGAATCGGAGGATAACTGGAGGGCTGTGCAAGATATGATAACGAAAATTATCAGAGCTAAAGAGGTCTACGAAAGGAACCTGTAGGCTCAGGGCAGGGAGTAACTAGCGAGTTCTGGTGAATGAGGGATACTGGCGGGACGATTAGGATGGTTAAGAAGAGGACATAGAGGGGGGTTTTCCCCCCTTGACCAGGTATGCTAAGTACAAAATGCTCTAGACAAAAAAAGTAATGCCTATAATTTTATTTTGTTCCCTCAATAAATAAACAAATACCAACCGGGGAGAGAAAGACTTCCGAGTTCGATAAGCACAGAGACAAAGGTAAGTGACTTGATGGCAGAGGAAGAGATATCCTCTTCCCCCCTCTTCCAGGTACGCAATTTTATAAAAAATCTATTATTGAAAAAAAAATTAATGTGGGTGTTTGTGCTGAGTTTCTTCTGAGTTCTGGGAGAAGAGAGGAAAGAAGGAGATGAGAAGGAGGAAAGAAAGAGGAACAAAGAGGAGGATGCAGTCCGCTGCGCACTCCGAAGTAATGCTTTATTGGTGGTTTCCGGAGAAGACGAGGAAAGGGGTGTTTAATTAATTTATTAGGTTAATTTATTAGCCCCAACCCCACACCATCTGGCCGCCCATCATCCCAGGCCAGATGTCTGTTTAGCAGATTTTCCCCGACCTCATAAAAAAAAGAAAGGTACATGATGTATCGTCGTCTCTGAATACGGGCCTAAATGTATATAATTTTAAAAAAGGAATTACGATATGGTTGATTTATTTTATCACACCTTATCGCAAATTTTTCAACACTCACCAGTTTCTCGTTCTTTACACCTAGATCTGGTTTTTTCTTTTCGTTCATTCTCTAATATTTCTTCATAATCACTAGGTAACTCCCCATTCCAATCTAACAAATGAATCCATGGCATTTCGTATTGCTTTAAATCCTCCTTATTTTTAATTGCGTTCTTTGAGTCTACATTTACATATCAAAAGTAACAATACCATGAAAGTTTAAATTATAATTATTTCATAATACATCACTCACCGGTTACTTGAGGTGCACCATCCTGAGTTGTTTCATTATTTGGTAACTCTTTGTTTGATTCTATAAAACGAGCATTAGAATATTATGGTTATTTATTACTTTTTACTTACCTGAGTTTAGTTTATCCATAATATGTTTATAAAAATATCTCTTCTCACAAATGTTTGACAATTACTAACAAACCGTTAAACCGTCAAATAAGTTGGGTTAAAATTCAAATTTCATGCCAATCCTCTAAAATAAAAATAACCAGATTTGGCACCATTTTATTGGGTCCTGTAATTTATTTAGCGGGAAATTCGAAATTCTTATCTGTATATAAATTCATATCTATAAAATACATGTATTCATTTAAAAAAAAAGTCTTAAAAACCTAAAGATATAGCTAGAGCTTTTAAAATGCTATGACCTTTATCATTTAAATTAGAACATTAATTAATATAATTTAAATAAATTTTAAGTGAATAAGTTAACTCTAGGTCAGGAATTTCTGATCTCTTTGATTGTCCTCACCACTTTCACATCACCATATATGCATTCCAAACTATATATGATTGAAATTACAAGATCTCACTTCTCTACAATTATTAATTCATCTTGTATAAGGATCTATAAGGAACAAAAAATGTTTTTAAAAATAAAAATATTATAATCATAATTTTATTTCAGTCCCAAAGGCTTTTGTAAATATAATTCATATTGTTTATTGTATATAAATATTAATAACAATACAAGATAAAAATACGTAATAAGAAAAAAATCGATTTTTTTGAATTCCCACATATATCTTAATTTATTATAATTTATGATTCGTTATAATTAATAAGATTCTTAACCATCTCATTAATAGCTCCAGGAATTAGAAAAAGATCTATTTTTTGTAGCGGCATATAAATATTGAAAATTGATATAACTCTTAAAATTATTTAATATATTGATCAAATAACTAATCATAACGGTATTCCTAAATTGTTCCTCTGTTATAAATTTATTAATAAATTTTTATTAACATTTTTAAGCGTTATCCACCTAATATTAAGATTATAAAAAAATAATATGATATGCACATAATTTTATTATTGGAATTCAGCCTTACGATTGCAAACGTTCAAAAATACCAAGTAGTTTCTCCATTCTAATTATTATTTTGTTATCTCTCTTATCTGATTAGTTGGTGTATGTCCTATATCACAGACTATCGATTTCTTACAGTATTATTAATACTTTTTTGTTTGCAGGAAGAATACAATTATTACGTAAAAAGAACAAGTATACCTAACAAATTGGCAAATATTGCTATATTATTTAAAAAACCTGACCTAAATTACACAACAAACTACTAAAACCTAATAAAAACCGGCACAATTGGAAATGAATAATTTTTTTCTTATTTTATGTGTTTCGAGCTTGTTTTCGAAGCAACGTGAGACTTTGAGGATCTGAAAGAGAGTAAGTTTCAGCTTGAAATACTGGAGGATACTCCAAATCCGGATAATCAACATGTTGACTTATTTGACTGTGTAAATTTTCTTCGGTTTTATGCGAATGTTGATAAACGGGAGTTGAATATGACTGAAAAATAATTGTTCATAATAATAATTTACGAAACGATTTTATTTTTTAAATGAAATTTACCGGTACTTGCGACTGATATGTGTTATCGCTATTTCCAGAATTATTTTTCGGCAAAATTAATCTTCCCAATTTTGGAGATGTCACTTTTTCTCGGTTTGATTTATAAAATAAATTCATAAAACCTCCCCCACCTTTATGATTCTTTTCATCCAAATTTAATTCAAACGCTAATTTAGGATTCATTTTCGATTTATCTTCACTCAAAGGAACCGTCATCGGAGTGTATTGTATTGCGGATTTTAATTTAGAATTAGCGACATCTTTATTATACTCGTCCTCATTGTCTTCGACTTTCGCAAGCGATCTGCACGAATCTGAATATTGTTTTGCATTATTTGACATAGCTTGATCGTATGTGGGGTGAATTTTGTGCGTTCTCGGTAAGGAACGATTATTTTTTAAATCTTGGTGTTTACTTTTTGGGTAAGTCGACATGGTAAAATCGGAATCGTCGATTTTCGAGGATTTCTTTCCGAAACAAAACGACGTTGAATCGCTTTTTTTATCTGAAAAGCTGTTTTTCTTTTTTAATTCGATCTTTTCTTTCGGTCGTATTGGGACTTCGCCGTAAACAACGTCCGGTTTTATTAAATCTATGTTAATAGCTTCGTTTAAGTGGGGCTGATTAATTTTTTGTTCTTCTTGTTGTTTTTTCATTAATTCTTCTAATGTCATGCAGCCTGCGAAATTATCCCTCGTGTGATGCGACCCAAGAAACGAGGCGTTAAATTCGTTTAGATTGTATAAGCTGGGGTTACTCGCGTGGCTAAAATTCTTCGTTTTATTCTTATTCATGGTTAATAAAGAAGTTTTTGGAAGCTCGATAACTAAATTTGGGACGCTTACGTTTTGTGGGGACGAAAAATTCGTCGCAAAATTAGGAATATGAGAAGTGAAATTTCCTGTTGATACACTTTCCATAGGGGTCGTTAATATTTTGCGGTATGAGCGAAATTGAGCTGTAGGAATTGGAACCGATGATTTTGAACTTGTCGATTTATTAAAAAACCATTTACGATCTAAGCTATGAGACGTGTCATTATTTTTTTTCGAAGTAAACTTTTTTAATGAACCGAACTTTTTAATCCCATCACCAGGAGATTTCTCGGTCGGGGATTTTGGCTTTTCCGTATCCGAATCGTCCGTTTCCGAATACAGAACGGATTCGTCGGGTTTCGCCAAATCGGATCTTAAAATCGCCTCGGATATCATCTCCATCCAGCCGCTCATCGATTCTTGAGTCTCGGCAGAAAAATAAAAGATTGTTCCCGTGTAATAAACTTTGAAAGCGTAAGATTTTGATTTTACTTCTGAAGCTAGGGAAACGGTAAATCCCGTGAGGTAGATTAAAACGTTCGCTTTGGTTGCTTCTTTCGATGTAAATCCATATAAACGATTGCCGATTAATATGAACCAAAGTTTATCCCAATATGCCGCTTGGCCATCTTTTGGACGAAATCGTTGAAATAAATATCCTTCCATATCTCCTGGTGTTACATCAGCAACTGATACTTTTCTTTTTCCTTTATAAAAAAACAAAAATAAATTTATTATTACAAAATTCATGATATCTCGGAAATTTAGATGATAACTTATTTGATAGTTTGAATGCTAATCATTGTAAAAGTCTCTTAAATATTGCAAATAACACTAGTTTACAAGAAAAAGCAACATCTCAAAGACTGTGATATTTTTTTATAATGTAGAATGTTGTGTTGGTTCTGAAGTTATAATAATAATAATAATAAACTTTATTTCCATAAATACTAAAAAGTACAGAAAACGTCAAAATAAAAGATTACACAATTGGTAATTTGACAGCAAAGAATTCGTTCACTGTGTACATGGTGTTTTCTAAAAGGTAACGCTTTAAACAATTTTTGAAGGCAATAGATGGTTTCGTTTTTAAATTATTAGGTAGGTGATTATATACTTTGATACAAAAATTAATTGTACTTTTCTGCACTTTTGTAAATTGTGTTTTAGATGGTAGCAAATAACACTTTTCTATAGCTCTTGTTCCATAACAATGCTGTTCTTCATATTTTGAAAAAAAATTATAGTTATTCTTTACAAACATTGCAGTGTTAGAATTTTCTGATTTTTGAAAACCTGTTTACATGATTCTCTTATTTAAAGACCGTAAACTACCCTCGCACACTTTTTCTGAGCAATGAAAGCACGCTCCATTTCAACCGAGTGTCCCCAGAAGATTACGCCATATCTTAGTCGCGACTCCACACATGCATAATATGCACTTACAGCTGCACTGATCGATACAACCGCACAATTGTTCTCAATGCAAAACATAGTCGATTTAACTTAAGAGCCAGATCATTGATGTGATGTTTCCACGACAGACTGGAGTCAATCTTCACCCCCAGAAACATAACTGCTTCTTTGGGAGTAATTTGCATATCAGAGTATTGTACATTTATTGGTTTGGTAGTCTTCACATTCCCAAATACTATAAAGTTAGTTTTTTCAATATTTAGCAGTAAATTGTTACTAGCAAACCAGTTGTGGAGAAGTTTAAGGTTATTTACGGCCTGTACTGACAATAGTTCTTCAATTTTTGCTGTCGTAACTGCGGTGGAGTCATCAACAAACAATACTAAGAGATCATCTATTACTACAGGCAAATCATTAACATACAGGATAAACAGAAAGAGTCCCAGTACAGATAGTTTTTCGCCATCACATTCAGTTTTCAAGATTATGTAGCTATATGGAAATCCAATAATTAGATCTCAAGAGCCTAACTGAATGATATCGTTAAATAAACTGGAATGAAATGTCGTTTCTGTTATTATATGATTGTCATTTATCAAATATTATGTATTTTTGATACGCATCAAAGAGAGCAATGCGACATTTTCTATAGCTATCTTTATAACCTTTATACTACTATTATTATCTTTTTACTTTGTTAGACTACTGTCATAATTAACACTAAATGAATTACATTTAATGTTGAAATTACAACCATCATCTAATGGTTTTTGACATTTTTTCATCTAATCATTTTTGACGATATCGTAAAAATTACATTTCATAAATTTAGTCCAAAGCAATGCAAATAATAAGCAATATCAAATAAATGAAACACTCATTTTTTAAAATTTTTGACTTAGACCACTTTCATAATTATGGGCACATTTGTCACATAAAAATATACTTGCATAACAAATTTCCGTTTTTGACATATCCCTAACAAAGTAAGTACCCAGAAAAGGGGTACCATCTTTAAAGGGCTCTAGCACCCTTAGAAAGCATTTTCGGACTGGCCTTTATATAAACTTTTCCACAATAAATAAAAATAAACCGTTGGAGGAGATTAGTATATTGTATATTCTAGAATATTTCCTTTTTACAAACATTTCATTAAAACTGACGCTTAGAATCATAGATGAAAATTGGGATAAAATTCTAAATTTTACTGACATAAAAGATAAAAATTATTTTTAGAATTTTCAATAAACCTTAAGAAGGAAAAACTTTGAAGCTGTCTACATTACTAACAACATCGAATAATCAATAAATTTTAAATCTGATTCAGGGAATTAAAGAAGTTTTTATGCTGTCATAATTAATAAATTAGATATTTGATTGAAATCGTTGTAGAGGAAATATATATTTAAATTGAAATGATTATGGCTTTGTAATCCGTACGTCATAAAGTACAGAAAAACTGGTTTTTCTTTTCTGTTATTCCTTTCTTAATATCGTTTGAACATACAAAAATTCTGTCGTCATTTAAAGTTGGGATAATTCTCAAATAATAATGAAAAAATACAATTAAATGATTTAAGTGACAAATTAATTACACTAGTTTACAAATTTTAATCAAATTTTTCCTCAAAGTCTGCGATATTGTCTTTCATAACTTCTTCATAACTGTCTTCAGTTTTTCTCCACCACGTCCAGTTTTCAAGATATACCCAAAAATGTGGAAAATCGTAAATTAAAAAACAAAGTAACGGTTCATGTTCAGTATATTTGTTATATGCCATAGTGTACTTCTGTAACTATATGGATATGAAAGTGGAGATCTCGACGAACATTTTGAGGTATTGCTGGCATAAATCGGACTCTCCGTTATTTTGCTAATTCAACAAAATTAAATTTTTTGATATTTTTCCCATTTATTTGCCCTTAATCACACCGTAACGAAAAATAATTATATATAAACAAGCTATTCTATCCTGTAGAACATTTAATTCTCTAAATTTCGAAGTATTTGATAACATGATCGTATGTATTTTACCAGAGATATCGTCAATTTATGACAAAATTGTATTTTTTTGCCATTTTGACTGTATTGTTGAAACATTACTACGAACAATTTTTTTTTAATAAAGATGTATTTTAACTGTTCTAGGTACCAAGTATAAACATTAAATTCATTGAAATCAATATTATTTTGACTCTAATTCAGTATGACGCATTTGAATGGAGAGTTTCTGTAGATTTAAAAGTAATTGCCGCAGTAAAAAAATTTACTAATTTCTACTTTTTAAATATTGAACGAAGTGGGCATTGAAAGAGGGCTTTTCTTCGTGCATTGCCAAATAAAACTTTAGCTTTAAAGTCGGAAAAATGTACAAAGAACGATTAAGCGTTTTGTTCTGTGTAAATAGTGTAAGTGAAAATGAGGAGTTGCTAGTTATTGGAAAGTCGGCACATCCCCGGGCATTAAAAAATATTGCTCCCAAGTATTTACCGGCTATCTGGAAATCAAACAGAAAAGCATGGATGACACGAGACATTATGACGAAGTAGTTAAGTAATTTCGATAAAAAACATGGGTATGAAAAAAAGAAAAATCATTTTATTTCTTGATAATGCCACTTCACATCCACATGACTTAAACATGACTTCAACATCTGTCTGCCAGCCGTTAGATCAGGGTATCATACGCAATTTTAAACTTTATTATCGCAATTTAATAGTGAGTCACCTATTATCAAAAATAGATTTCGCAGAAAGAGAGCTTGCACTTTATAAAATCTGCGTGGCAGAAGGTCACTCCAAAGACAATTAGAAATTGTTTTAAAAAAGCTGGATTTCTGATGGATCAAGGAAGTTCAACTGACAGTTACTACGATGTTGAAGATAATTTGCCACTTGCGAGACTAGCTGATTTGTTTAAATGTAGCAAAAGACTGGAAATAGATCATGTAAAAACAGCAGAAGAATATTTAACTGTTGATCAAAACGTCGATATAGAAGATAATGACTTGGAATTTTCGGTAGTCACAAAAAATGTTGAAAATGAAACAGAAGAGGAAGAGAATCAAGAGGTAGAGTAGGTATAGGAGAACGAGGAACGTAATTCAGTCACATCTTATAAAGAAGCATTGAATGTAATTTCCAAACTAAAATCATATGTGAAAAATGATTTTACTGCATTTCAACATGTGAAAAATTTAGAAACACATATTGAACGTTCTCTATTATTACAAAGAGAAACTTCATTGCAGCAAAGCAGTATGCTAGATTTTATTCAAACGAAAAATAAATAGTTTTAGTTTTAAGTTTACCTTTTTTTATATATGAACGTTCGTTTTTAATAAAAAATTAAAATATAAAAAAAGTTTGTTTTATTAACTTATGCTGAACTGTCAAAAAAATAAATCGGTATTGAAATATACTTAGTACATTTGAAAATTTTATATCATGTACATTTTCAAAATAATATAATTACCCAAAATCCTAATTTTGAAAGTGACCTAAGTCCACTTTTTATTGACGATGTTAAAAAGTGCGGCCCAAAAAGAAAGCAGTGATGAAAGTAATTAATTTAAATTACGTTTTGATATTAAATTAAAAAAATTATATTTAATTTCAAGAAATTATTAAACCCATGGGAAAGCATAAAATAACAAGATTTTTTGATTCTGAAAGTGAAGAGGAATTAAACTCATACAACAGATTTAAAAAAAGAAGGAGAATTTTAGCAGTTCATTCTTCAACAGAGGAAGAGGGAGTAATTGAGAATGAGAATTTACAAAACAGCACCGACAAAGAAGGATTCAGAGAACACAGAAGTGTAAGTACGAAGGCTTTCACGACCGGTGTTAATTGAACTAAAATTAGAACTAACACTAGAACTATCACTAGAACTATCACTAGGACTAACACTAGATCTAAAACTAGAAACTTTCGGGTTTCGCCGTGCGTTTTTTGAAAAAATGTTTGAAAAAATGTTGGTTAGAACCAGTTTCTGAAGAAGGTTGCAACATGGCATCCGAAACGTCAAACATTTTTTCAAAAAACGCACGGCGAAACCCGAAAGTTTCTAGTTTTAGATCTAGTGTTAGTCCTAGTGATAGTTCTAGTGATAGTTCTAGTGTTAGTGCTAGTGTTAGTTCTAATTTTAGTTCAACACAAAAGTGGTACTTATATTCAGAAAATTCGTAAAATTAAACGGAATCCAGGGAAAAGATACGATACAGAATCGGGAAAAATTATTCTTGCCAATATTTTTCAAAATGAAGATTGCCAATGCAATGTTTCAATAAATTTTTCAAGCAATCTTTTCGGTATTGGCAATCTCAATGCCGAAAAAACTGCTTGAAAAATTTAAATGAAACAGAAAGAAATATTTTCGAAATGTTTTGGATCTTAGGAGACTTTAATAAGCAAAATATATTGCTATACGAAGCGACCGGACGTAGTGTTGTAAAAAGAAGACGTCAGAGAAACGAAAAAGGTTCATGTAGAAATGAGAGTTTTACGTATTGGTTAAATTCTAAAACAGACAAAGTTGCTGTTTATAAAAAAAAAATCTTTTTAGATACTTTTCAAATAAGCGAAGGACGATTGAAACGTGTATTAATCTAAAATCGTAGGAAATATGATTGTTCAAAACCATATTAACAGTTTCCCGAAATTTGAATCCCATTATACTAGGAACCATAATCCCGATAGAAAATATCTATATATATAAAAAATATATAGAAAAAAATGTTTAATTTTTATAAGCTTTACTGTGAAAAAAATAATTTAAAAGCAGTTAATGAATGGACTTATAGAAAAGGATTCAAAATAAATTTTAATCTACATTTCCACCAACCACGCGAAGACACATGTCAAAGATGTGATCTACTAAACAGTAAAGTCAACGCATCAGAAAACCATGAAGAACAGAAAAAACTTATGGAACAACATGATATTCATTTGAAGCTAGCAGAATTGGCTAAAAATGCGTTAAAACAAGATCAAGAGCGAGTATCAAGTAATTCATCTCATTATTTTGGCTTTTCATTTGATTTGCAGAAAGCCTGACCATTCCCAAAGTTAACTACTTCAGTAGCTTATTATAAATGTAACAAGTATATTTTAAATTTAGGCATACACAATTTCCACAACGATATACGTGTAAAAATCCTGAAAGATGAAAAACACATTGCATATAGTGATATGTGTGGAGGACAAAACAGAAACATCAAAATATCTTTAATGTGGTTAAAAATTCTATCGACGGGAAATAATGTGGAAATCATAGACCACAAATTTTTAATATCACGGCATTCATTTTTACCTAATGACAGAAATATTGACGTTATAGAAATGTCGTTAAAAAGAAGTCAGTTATTGTATGTGCCAGAAGATTATTATAATGTACAGTGAGTGTCAGCTTATTTGATGCAGGCAACAAAATTATGTTTCAAATCACTTAGCTTCTGAACCAAATGAGATATCGAAAAACCTGATATGGTATTTTAGAGGGCGAACATTTTCTATAAAATAAATATTTCAAATGGTTCATATTTTATTCGTAATTTTTATAAAATAAAAAGAAATAAAGAAAATAGTATTTTTACAATGAGCAGCTTATTTGATGCAGCCAACATCAGACGGTAGAATATGAAATTTGACAATTACTACACCAACACACATTGAGTAATTAGTTGTCAGTGTGTATGTCAAATTACATAGTGAAGACAGATTAATTTTTTAAACATGGGTCGACGTACAAGCGTAGAGCAACGGGAATTAGTAATTCACCAATTTAAACATGAAAAAAGCCAACGTTTAATAGCTCAAATGGTTAACATCATACCATCATCTACAGTCCAACATATAATAGAACGATTCTTGAAGGACAATCGAGTGAAAGATAAAGGCAGAAATGCGCCAAATAAAATTTTTACACCAAGTGACGAAAGATGGATCATCCGAAAAATTTGTGAAAACCCCAAGTTATCGGCTCAAAAATTAGCTGATGAGGTACACAATTTTCTTGGTAAGAATTGTAGTGCATCAACAATTCGCCGTATGTTGCGATCACGTGATTTTCATGGTCGAGTACCACTCAAGAAGCTCTTTATCAGCCAACGCAATAAAATCAGCCGGCTAGCCTTCGCCAAAAATCATGTTTCGAAGGATTCAAAATTTTTGAACACCGTAATTTTTGCTGATGAATCCAAATTTAATATATTTGGTTCTGATGGAAGGTCGTTTGTATGGCGGAAGCCCAATAAACAGCTCGATTTAAAAAATTTATGCGCGAGTGTAAAACACGGTGGAGGAAGTGTTATGGTTTGGGCCTGCATGGCAGCATCAGGCGTTGGAAACCTTGTTTTTATAAACGGGAACATGGATAAAACCATGTATTTAAGCTTATTAAAAGAGAATTTGCTACAAAGTGCTGAAAAACTGGGTCTGCGTAGCAACTTCAGATTTTACCAAGATAACGACCCTAAACATAAGTCGGGAATTGTACAGATCTGGCTAATATGGAATTGCCCTCACCTCATGTCATCACCGGCGCAATCTCCGGACTTAAACGTTATTGAGAATTTATGGGCATTGCTAGAAACCAATATTAGAAAACATCACATTTCTAGCAAAGTAACTTTGAAAACAGCATTAGTTGAAGAATGGGCTAAAATTTCGCCAGAAGTAACAAAAAAAACTCGTCAATTCTATGGAAAAAAGGCTAAAGCCAGTAATCTCACAAAAAGGGTACCATACAAAGTACTGAAGGTACTGCAAAAATCAAAATATTCGTTTCGTTTTTCAATTTTATAATGTTGCATCAAATAAACTGCTCATTGTAAAAATACTGTTTTCTTTATTTCTTTTTATATCATAAAACTTACGAATAAAATATGAACCATTTGAAATGTTTATTTTATAGAAAATGTTCGCCCTCTAAAATACTGTATCAGGTTTTTCGATATCTCATTTGGTTCAGAAGCTAAGTGATTTAAAACATAATTTTGTAGCCTGCATCAAATAAGCTGACACTCACTGTAATTAAAAAATGTAGAAAAGGTAATACATACTTTCATACTAAATGAAATGAAACAAGAGGATTTTATATCAACAAAACTCTTGGAAGAAGCACACAAACAAAAGATCCAAATATACCAACGGAGAAAAAATAAACTGGCTTCAAATATGCTGGATGCGATTTTTAAGAAATAAACTGTATAGAATTTTATACAAAATAATCATGGATGAGAACGCAGAATTCAAAATTCTTGATTTATTGCCACGTCGGGCTAAACTTAAAAAAATTGGGAATATTGTATTGCCATCGTTATATAAAACTATAAGAAGCATCACATCATTAAAATACCGACACATGATGGACTTATTGCGGTATATACCTCCGGAACACCATAACTACTTTAAATCACTCCCGCATACTGAGAATGTTAACGAATAACTTGTTACTAAATTTATTTCTAATATTTAAAAATATAATTTAAATGTTTTTTTTTCTATTTTTTAAGTTATATGTAACGAACTTAAGCTCTTTCACTTTTTGTAACAAAACAAATTTTTATTTTGAAAGTGACCTAAGTCCTTTTAAAATAAACAAGGTCATATTATACACTTAATAATAGCGACTTTTTAATAGGATGTATAAAATTAAATCCCTTAAATGCGAGTTAACATTGCAAGTCAACCATATATCTTACGTATATTTTTAATTTAATAAAAACGCAAAACCTTCAAAGTATTTCAAATTAAAGATACATGGACTTAAGTCTGTCTTATGTATGTACTTTAATTTGAGTAGTCTTTTCTCATAAGCGGACATCTCTGATAAGCTTTCACTGTACTTAGTGCCTGGAATAGTTAAAATACATCTTTATTTAAAAAAAATTGTTCGTAATAATATGCCACGAATACAGTGAAAATGGCAAAAAATGAAATTTTACACGATTGTCGTAAATTAACGATATCTCTGGTAATATACATTCGACCATGATGTTCAATGCTTCGAAATTTAGGGAATTAAATGTTCTACAGGATAGAATAGCTAACTTTTTTATTCATATATAATATTTTTCGTTATGGTGCGATTAAGTGCAAAAAATGGGAAAAACGTAAAAAAATTTGATTTTGTTAAGTTATTTTAAGCTGTAACAAAATAACGGAGAGTCCGACTTATGCCATCAATACCGCAAAATGTTCGTCCAGATCTCCACTTTCATGTCTATATAGCTACAGAAGTACACTATGGAAAATAACAAATACATAATAAACATGAACCGTTACTGTGTTTTTTAATTTACGATTTTCCACATTTTTGGGTATATCTCGAAAACTGGACGTGATGGAGAAAAACTGAAGACAGGTTCAGAATCAGCACAATATTCTACGTTATAAAAAAATATCGCAGACTTTGAGGAAAAATTTGAATAAAATTTGTAAACTAGTGTAATTGTAACTATAAAAAAACAAGGTAATCTAATCGATTTATACTGCGCAATAAAAATACCTTTCAAAATAATGATAAATCACTGTAACTTTCGACACCAATGTCCTTGGTGAAGCTTAAAGTCTATAAAATCGATTCAACTTAAATTTTTGTGGTTTCAAACAAATAAAATTTGTTATTATTAATGTGTATTCTAATTTAAATTAAGTAATAAATTCACCGCCTCATCCAATTTTTTTTTGAATGATCACAAGCTTGAAGGTTTGCTAGCCGTAATTCCCTTCTTGTTCAACTCGATTCCGAACGACTTTCACCATGAAAACACATTTTTAATATGTCCTTGTCGTCTTTTGAACATTTTCTGCGAGTCATTTACCATTAATTGACCCTAACTTAATCATTGCTCGGATTTCTTTTATTTTTGTTTTATTAATCTTTGAAACTCACTTTTTTATTCATAGTACAACTATTGTTATCAATTTTTTGGGATCATGGGCTTCAAATATTTATGTGATTTTGTATGTTGAAATAAATTAATTATACGTAAAGTAAAACTTCTATATAACGGATTAATATTGATAGGGCATACAAATTAAAGCATACAAATTTGAAAAACTATCTACAATGTTGTGTTTAATATACATGGCTTTATATTTATAGAATGAGTGAATCTAAGAGGACTCATCATCATATAAATAACTTGAAAAATCCTTTGTAAAGATAGAAACTCTCTTATAACAACAGATTTATCATCAAATTGTCGGGGTTGCTGCGCGCACGGCGCAAAATCTTCTAAAATTAACGATTTCTAGTTTTAAGAAGATTTAAACTCATTCTTTACATATCTTGACGTGACTCACGCGTGGGTCACGTCAATTAAAAAGTACAGTATAGATAACAACGTACCAGTCTTCCATATCAAGATCAGTTTTTATAACTGTTTGCTATGCTACGGAATTTTACTTGTTAGCACAACTCTCAGGAAACAAACAAATTGTTAAGCCCCAACGACCACCCTGTGAAAAGAAGTCAAGGTTTCCAACAAAGAAAAGGCTACTAGTGCTGTCAAATACAATTAAATCGTAATTATTACATAATAGTAAGATAATTTCAACCTCTCCAGTCTTTCACCAATTTTCCTTCCAATAAGAAGTACCACCAGAGGATTCCCGACACAGCCGATGGATTTCGTATTCTTATTAAATACTGCCAAACAGGAGTCGGATAACAGGTCGGAAGATGATATTAATATAAAGATTTCCAACCGCTTTTTATTATAAAATAATAAGAAATACCTGGAGTAGACGGTTGTGAAGTTAGCCATAGATTTCCTTAGATTCTTTTTATGATTTCTAATGTTTGAGGTTTATTAATCCTCTTTTGCATTGCAAATACCAATTTTGAACAAAATGTTAATATTATTGATATCCATTCTTGGGTTGATTTAAGAAGCTTTGTTACTAGAAAATAACAACAAAATAAGAACAATAATAAATAAGACACGAAACCTTAACCTGCTCCATTATTTAAATTTATTCTCTATTACTCCATTATTAAATTTAAACTTTGAACTAATCAACAGGTTTTTGAAGACACAATAGTTTACACAGCCAACAAGTTGACAAACTTCCAATTGATAAGTAGGACTTTGAAGGTATAAAAACTCAAACTGCCAACATATTGGCATTCTTTACAATAATATACAATGTTTGGAACAGTAATAGCTCATGCTGCCAATGATTTGGCAGTCTTTAAGATAATGCCAACTAGTGGCAGCATTAGCTACATTATCTTGAAGATAATGTACAATATTTAGAACAATAACAGATCATGCTGCTAACAAGCTGACAATTATTTTTTGCTTATTTGATACTTTATTTGAAATTTGCACATCTCTACTTATTCGTTATGTCTAAAGCCTGTTATAACGAAATCCGTTATATTAAGGTTTTACTATACTTAAATAAATTAGTATTTATTAAACAAATATAATTAAACTTACTTGCAGTTAATGTATTCTTCTTTTTAGCAGATTTTCCTTTGCTTGTATAAATCATTGCTCGAACTATCGAATTTGTTGGTGATACTTTTGACATGGAAGAACTTTTAACAACAGGACTCGTTATTTTACCATCGTCAGCTTCCAATTTATTTCTTTTAATCGAACTTGCTTTGCTTTCTATAATTTTTCTCGAACAACTTTCCGGAGTATTTTCAATGATATCTGGTTTAACAATTTCTTCTTGCACCACTTTAGAAAGAATTGGTTCGTTTTCAGCGATACGTTTTTCATCTGATCTTGGTGGAGGTAACGGAGGGATATCTTTGTTTCTCTTTTTTGGTGTTTCAATTGGTGGTTTGGGCGAATCAATCGGATATTTCGGTTTGTAATTATCAGGATAATACGTTCTTGGCGGTGGTTTTGGTGGGACATCAACCACGTTATCTTTACCAGGTGTCATAATCATATAAGAATTTTTTGTTTCAACAACAGGAATGCCTAATTCATATTTGATACCTTCAGAAGAGTCAGGTATGTTTCTTTCTTGTTTATTCGCCAAATTGTACTCCCAAACTTTCGTCTCAACATCTTTAGTTTCTTTTTCCGTCACAGAAACAAATCTATTTTGAATTTTTGCTCTTACCGCGTTATTAATTACGGCGGGGTTACTTTCTAACAAAATTATTTTCTCATCGAATTTTTTAATAATGTTGTGGACATGTACGTTTTTTAATTCGGCACACATCTTATCCTTTTCGCTGCCCTCATCGTGCTGATCATCAGCCCCCATGTTACTTCTATCAGTGATGTCTTCAGCCTCATCAATAAAGTCTATATTCGCGTTACTTCCGCTTAAGCTATTCAAAGAGTTTACGCTAACACTTTTCACTTCACCAACGCAAATTTTCTCCTCTTTAATCACGTTCTTCGGTTTCGCTTCTTGAAACACTACTTTTTTCAGTTTTAACGAATTCTGGCGATCTTTTCTATTCGGCGATAAACCAATAACAGTCGTTGGTCTCACTGACAACTGTAAACCATTGCTACAGGATGCACTCTTATCTCGCAACAGAGAGGCCTCGTCTTCGAAATTATTCTGAATGTGATTGTACGAACTCGAATGGAACGCTTCGTGTTTATACATTTGTAAGAACTGAAAAATAATGCTACGTTATCGTATCTTCTTAAGTGTAGTGTACTTATTATTACAGGAAGTTCAGTGATAATAGTGTTATGCAGTTGGGGTATTATCATCAGTTTTGATATGAGGACAGCGAATTATTTTATGTTTATATAAGAGAAAACCCTTTTATTTGTTACATAACACCCATTTAACATTTAGTAAAATTAGAAAAAATTATAAACATTTAAATAAAAATGTTAGTGAATTAAAATTTAAATTTTTGGCGGTTTAAAATATTAAGTTATATAAAAGGACAAAGAGATGGCGACACACAAATCTGTCAACTTATCAATTTAAAATTAATTATTTTTACAATAATAAAATGAAATGAAATAAATGAAAACCAAAATTGGGTCTAAAACATATATTATATTATTTTAAATATTTAGAGTAACATTATTTTAAAAAAATGATGTGATAATGATAAAAATGTTATACAGTTGGGGTATTATCATCATTTTGATATGATGAGTACTTATTATTTGATGTGTATATAAGAGAAATGGTTTTATTTATTACATATTTTTTTGTAAAATTAAATAAGTTATAAACATTTAAATAAAAACGATGAAATAAAATTAAAATTTTTGGCGGTTCAACATTTTAAGTTATAGAAGAGACATCGAGAGGGCGACACATAAACCTGTCAACTCATCAATCCAAAATTCTTTATTTTTGCAATAATTTTTAAAATTGAACCCAAAATTTATTGTAGAAAATATTCTTCTATATATTTATATTACTTTAAATATATATAGTTACTTTTAAAAGTATATAAAAAATATTTAAATTAAATTGACGTAAAGAAATAATCACTACATTACCGACTTCAACAAAATTAACCTCAAAATGGTGTCAAAAAGGTAAATATGTCGTAAGAGAAAACGGCGCGTTTTCGCTTTATTATGGGCGAATACCCAATTCAAATCATGGATGACATGAAAAAGGACAAAGCGAAACGTACAAAACAAGACCAGGTAACTCAGGCGGTTTTTAGTTACCTACAAAAACGGAACTACCCCATAACCTCACCGTGCGAGGTAACCTGCGAAGAAATGCACTCGGATTTTTTGGTGGATAGAGAGATTAGTCGACCAAACGCAGTGATGTATAATTGTTATAATAGTGATCCGACGGTTATCGACCAAAATTATATCAAATTTGTGTCTTGGTTAAAAGAAGTGGGTAGAAATAAGGAATATGAAGATTTGTCGAGTCTTTTGGGGCCGTTATTTTGCCACTTATATTTAGAAATGATACAAAGAGGGTATATGGAAAAAGCGGCGAACTTTTTAAAAACCCATTTCAACACAATCGATAAAACTAAATGTAACGAGACCATTTTAAAATTGCTTCATATGTTTACAAATGATACCCCCGATTTGAGCGATTTAAAGAAAAAATTTAGAACAAATAAATATAGTGTGAAATTAAAGCCAAAATCATTGGCAATATTAAAGAAATTTTTAGAATCCAGCCACATGGTTATGTTGCAAGTTTTTCAATCCTGTTTTGAGGTTAATTTTGAAGAGGAAAAAATGGATGTAGATAATAAAGTTGTAGAGATTATGGGAAATGGATTAGACAATGATTCAATTCCAGATTTAGACAAGTTAAAAAGTGTAATATCTAGTTTAAAAAATGATCATTCTCAAATTTGCTCTATAGTTTTAAGAAACTTAAAAGAAGATGCAACATGTGGGCTTATAAATCGTGAAGCTGGCATTGCAATTTATTCATACAACTCCAGTATTTTCATAAAACCCATTATAACGTTAAAACAACTTCAAGGAGCTGATGAATTAAATGATATAGTTTTTAGAGAACACAAAAAACGAGTTTACGACGTTTCTTATATTCCAAAACATAACTTTTTAGTTTCTGCTTCTCAAGACAGTACATTACAATTATTTGATCTCAATAATTATACACACAAATTAGTCTATAACAGTCATAATTACCCAGTTTATTGTGTATCTTCAACATCAAATTATATTGCCTCTGGTTCGTATGATCACACAGCAAGATTATGGTCTTTAGAAAACAATAATACTTTACGGGTTTATGTTGGACATACACAAGAAGTAACTAGTATAGATTTTCATCCAAACGGTTTATATTTATGCACAGGATCGGCAGATAAGTGTCTTAGAATGTGGACTATAAATGACGCAAATCCAGTTAGATTGTTTCTTGGTTCGAAAGGAATAATTTATTCCCTGGCTTATAGTTCTAAAGGAAAATATTTAGCAAGTGCGGGAGACGATAAAAGAGTGAGAATTTGGGATTTAGTGGGTGGAAAACAAATATTTGAATTAAAAGTTGGATCTGATCCTATAGTGAACTTATCGTGGAATAGTGACGACACAGTTTTATGTGCGGGAACGAACGAGGGATTAGTAAGAACTTGGGATGTTAATAATATCGGAAATATGGGTGATTCTGGACAGTGTAATACAAAATGTAGCATAAATCTTAACGGCAAATTGTTGCATATTGAGAGTAGTATGGGTTCGTTTGGTTGTCTCACTGCAAAAATGTCTAATTCATCTCCTCTTTAGTTTTTAAATATTGCATAATTTGTAAAATGGTGATTGTATATTTGTTTTATTTATAATTTGTAATATTTCTTTTGTGAAGAAATACAATTTTGTTAAAAGTTGTTAATTATTTTTGATTAAAATAAGAACAATTTTGATACATGGTTTAATTGGTTTCTTTTATCCATAAAAGCAATAAATAAAAGTAAAAATTAACTTTTTAAAAAATTACACTCTATAAAATCTGTTTTCTTTAATTAGACGTTAACAAAATAAACAATATTGGCTCATATCTTTCCTTTATATAATGTAACACTATTACAGTGAGACCCCGTTTTATGTAAATTCACAGTTATTTGATTCCACCACAACACATGGTGATTGATTGTACGACAGATTCAAACGTGTATGCGCAAAAACGTTAATTACAATTACAGTGTCTTACTGATTTAACTGTGAAAGACTATACCTTTGTAACTATGTCATCGAAACGAAGTAGAGCTGATCCTGATTAATTTGCATCAAATAAGAACAGATAAGAGTCTAATGGCCCGTTTCTCGTACGTATTCACATGTCGATATCGAACCGATATTGTGCTGTTGATCAATAACTCGTGCGATATCCGTCAGTTGGGTTTCTGAAAGAGCCAATAGGAGATATCGGACCGATATCGAACCGATAACTATATCACATGCAACAAGCACCTATATCGACTCGATAAGTGTGATTAAGGACAGTGAGGTTTGTCAAAAGTGATAGTGAGTGATAGTTTCTATTTTCTAATTTATATTTACATAAATATTTACGTAATTAAACATTGTGCATTATTTTGAAATTTTAAAAAGTAGGACGATATTACTTTCAATGGCCATATTTGAAGAAGGAATTGAGAAAAATATTAATAAATCCCTTTATTTGAATTGGAAGGAATTTCTTGGAATTTTACTAATTACTGAATATTTCCGGGTATTACTCGAAAACAATAACTATCTGTGGGAGGAAATGTTACTTAATAAATTCATGGACATTTTACGACTTCTGCGTTTTGATTGCTTTATAACATGGGAAGAAACAAAAAATCCTGGAAGGAAGATAAAAATTTGGCAAAAATATAATTACATGTATTAGGTAAAATTCGAACATCTTCTAAATGAATCGTATATCAAAAGAATTCAGGATTTTATCAATTTTAAGTTTATCCAAACACCCATATTCTAAAAATTCTAGACACTAACCAAACTCATAATGGATCATCATCCATTATGATATAGCTATTTTGTCTATTCTTACATGGTGAGAACCAAATTATAAAATCTTTATTCGTTTTTGAGATCAAGATTTTTTTAAGTAAACCTAATTTTTTATGATTTTTTGAAATTAATAATCCTGTTTTAAAAAATCACGAAAAATCGAATTTTTAAGATATCTTAATGAATTATTCATGATTTATACAGGGTGTCTCACGTAACTGATTCATTAGAACTTTCTTAGGTTCCACTATCCGTAGAGGCTTGAAATTTTGGTAACATGGGTTGTTCATTCCGATCTATCAATCTAAAATATTTTCAAGATGGCCACCACTACCGGTCTACCTCAACTTCGTTATTTTAAATCGAATGCTATAGTTTTTGTTACACCATTCAATTACACATAAGAAAATATGTTGACTTTGATAACAGTTGTTGGTGCCTACCGTTTTTTGTTTTCGAGTTATTTTGATTTTAAGTGTTTTTTGTCAAATATCACCATGCTCTTTACAAGCCCATATCTCAACCAACGTTAACTCAAAAACGTTTTGCATTGGTACGATAACTCTTCATGTGCTGCTAAATAGATTGTCATTTGTTGTATCAGTATATCTTATACAGGCTGATCAAAAATTGAGATACCGGTTCTCTGTATTCATTTATAAAATTATTAAAATTATAATTTTTTCATTCCATATTTTCATACCCTATCAGAAAGGGAATTTAATTCTCTACAAATGATCTATAAATATTCCTATACCTATTTATTATAGTTTTCTTGCTATTGAGGAATTTATCAAAATCATACATAAAATGCTAGAAACCGTTTTTGTTTTTGTTAGGCCATGACATTTTGACAGTTTTTTGTTTAATTTATTTAAATTATTATTAGTATTATTTCTACAATGAACTGTGACTGAATAAACTTTAGATTGCTAGCTTATTTACCAAAATTAACCAAAAGAAAACCGAATAAATGAAACAATGAAAAACAACAATTTAATGACAAAAATTAAAATCAATAACATAAAAGAATGAAAAACTTATAATTATAAAAATAAATTATGGGAATTTAATTCTCTACAAACTAAACTTTAGATACTTTCCTGTGCCTATTTGTTGTAGTTGCTCTCATATTTGGAAATTAATGAACGCATGCAATGAAGAAAGCAATGGAGTTTTGATAGCTTTTCAACCATATTTATGTTATTGTTATCATTACTTAGTTGTGTCATCACTTACTGCTGTTAATGTCTTTGAATATCATGGCGAATTATTCCCACGCCAACATTTTAAATTCGTCTTATATTCACGGCGGATGTAATAAAGTTTTGGATAGGATAAGAGACGTATCTCTTAGTTTTGGAAAGATCAAAATAACAAGAAACCATAAATTTCTATCATCAGCAGCTTAACATAATAGAATAAATGTTTTGTCATATTTTATTGCTTTACCAAATTCTTTGATAAGAGGCGCTTCGGTCGATTTAGATGAATAATATTTTACAAGAAAGCACCGTAAATAAATAAACTGAACTCTCTAGGAATATCTCGCCCATCATTACGCCGAAGATTACGCCATATTATTGTTTTTCATTGATTCATTTATGCGTTCTTCTGCTGGTTATTTTTGGCAAATAAAAGCTAACAAACTAAAGTTTATTCAATCGCAGATCATTATAGAAATAATACCAATGATAATTTAAATAAATTAAACGATAAACTGACAAAATGTCATAGCCTTCTAACAAAAACATCAAAGGCTTCCAGCATTTTGTGTAGGATTTTGATAAAACACTCAATATGAAGAAAACTATAATAAATAGGTATAGCAATGTTTATAGATAATTTGTAGAGAATTAAATTTCCGTTTAGATAGGCTAAAAAGATATGGGGCGTTCTATTTAAAATTTTCGACTTTCTCGCAATTGAATACAGCGAAACGATAATTCAATTTTTGACCACGCTGTATAAGGTACACTGATATAACAAGTGACAATTTATTTAACAGCATATGACGAGTTATTGTACCAATGCAAGACGTTTTTGAGTTAACGTTGACTGAGATATGGGCTTGTAAAGATCATGGTGATATTTGCCAAAAAAACACTTAAAATCGAAATAATGCGAAAACAAAAAACGGTGGGTACCAACAACTGTTATTAAAGTCAACATATTTTCTTACGTATAATTGAATGGTGTAATAAAAACTATAGCATTCCATTTAAAATAACGAAGTTGAGGTCTACTTCCGGTAGACCGGAAGTGGTGGCCATCTTGAAAATATTTTAGATTAATAGATCGGAATGAGCAACTCATGTTGTCAAAATTTCAAGTCTCTACGAATAGTGTAACCCAAAAAAGTTCTAATGAACCAGTTACGTGAGACACCCTGTAGAGGAAAGTGTTGAAACCGGATCTTGAAAATATTTATTCGTTTTTGAGATATAAATCACTAAATTCAACGTAAACATTTATGGCTAACTCAAGTATATTAAAAATCACCAAGAATCGAATTCTTGAGATATTTTAATGATACATTCAAAATTTATAGAGGTAAGTGTCTATATTGTCATGGTGAAAACCAAATTAGAAAATCTTTATTCGTTTTTGAGATAAGGATTATTTAAGTTGACCTGATTTTTTATGATTTTTTTAAATTAATAATAAATATAATTCATCGTCACAACAATTCTACATTACATACAGTTCTCTGTGTAATTGAGCCTTTAAAATGTTTTCTTATTTGTTAATTATTTTCTTTTACTACTCATTTTCATTATTATTTGATTTTCTTTTGTTAATTTTCATTATCATTAATTTCTTGTTCAGCAATTTTTTATTTTTGTTAAGAAATTATTTGTTTATGTTATTTATTGTGTTTTATTACTGGATGCTTCGCTGGGCTTCTCCACTTTTCATCTCAAATATAATAAATAAATTTACGAATTGTTATTCAAAATTTTTACCGCCACTTATGGACGAGAATAAACAAGTAATCGATTTTTTGACTGAACTGTCAAAAACCGTTCGATAACTATTGTGTGCAGTATCTGTCGATCAGTTCTTACCAGAATACCAATAGGAGATATCGACTCTATAAAAGATGTCGAGCCAATAACTGTCGCCGCGATATCTACTCAATACTATAACGTACAAGAAACCGGGCATAAGAGTTTGATTAAAATTTGTGAATTGGTAATTTTCGGAATTTTCAATTTGTCGGAACAATTATAAAAAATAAAGAAAAAATTAGTGCTATATATGCTCAACTTTTGCATTTTGCATCATTCGTAAACGTCGTGGTATAATCGTTCAGATGGAAATATCATTAATATAAATTAAATTAATATTTAAATTGTACGAGATAAAGGTGTGTTGCATGGTATTAGTGACCACGGGTTAGTAGTTTGCGATATCGGGTTTGTATTGCCACCACAATTTTCATTATATAAAAATGTAAGATGTTTCAGATATTTTCATGATGAAGCCTTTCTTGATGGTTTATATCGTATTCCATTCTTTTTAACCCTTAACGCTCGAAAGGCGCCGCTAAGGAGGAATTTGTGTTAATGCTATAAAAATCGAAAGGCCCCGCTGAGGGGACATGTGTTAATGTTATAAAAATCGAAAGGCTACGCTGAGGGGACATATATTAGTATTTAAAAATCGAAAGGTTCCGTTGAAGGGACATTCTGTTATTTCAAATAAACAGCAACGTGTATGGAGGAATATATTTATTTGCCTTGGGTGGTAGCCGATCGGTTCAAGCATCAGCACGTTGTGCGTACTTATGTTATGTGTGTTTTGTGCATTGTGTGTTTATTCACTTGTGCGCCGTAGTTCAGATAAATCAGTTCTGTTGTATCCCTCTGATGAAAGACATATTATTGCGTAACTTTTGATTTCATTTTCGTTCGCATAATATTTAAATTTTACAAACATAAAGCTCCGGTGTAGTGTATAAAAAATACCATGGAGAATAAAATTTCTAGTAGTAACGATGAGTTTGAGTAACATAATGTAAGTGTCAATAGTACAAATGAAGATACCGAAGATACTCTAACAATCATAGTGACTATAGTAATAGTTTTGACAATAGCTCTGATAATAGTGATGTAGTTTCCTGCTAAATGAAGTAGACCTCGCAAGCTATCAACAAGTAGTGATGAAGAAAGCAAAATTGAAAGGAAAATTATAATGAAGGTGAAGATGAATGGGAAGTTATTGTAGGTGATGATAGTTACATACCAAATATATCTTTTTCAACATTTCCAAAAAAAAAGTCGGGCCACAAATTTCACGAAACATCACTGAACCGATAGAGTACTTTAGACTATTTTTTACAGATGAATTGGTAAATGGTATCATAAAGGATACAAACGCATACGCTGTTGAAAAAATTGGTGATAAACAATTGTCTAAACGATCTATTTGGAATACTGTATACTTTCTTTTTATTATTTACTCTACTTTGGTTAAGTGGAAAAGTTTAGTTAAGTCCTGGACCGAACTTCGCCTGTTCAAAGAAAATTACTATTGTAAATTATATGGGTATGTGTGAATAAAGTCATTAAAATAAAATAAATATTGTGTTATAATCAATTAAGAGTGAAAAATTGTTCTGTTAATCAGAGTAGGGTGCGCTTCGAAGATAAGCTAATTTTTGAAAGAATGAAGCTGGAAAGAAAGTTGCATAAGAAATGTTAAAGCTAATAACGACTAGTTTAGCCATTTCAAAAAATGTTGTAGCAAAAAATGTTGTAGGCATAGCATTGCAAAAAGTAGAGAGACAGCAAACGCTGATAAAGAAACTGTGTCTCTTTATCCAGATGTAGTCAAGGTAATGATAAAAGGTGACTATCCCAGCCAAACTATATTCAACATAGATGAAACTGATCTGTTCTGGACGAAAATGGCTAAAAGAACGTTTATCGCGCGCGAAGCCTGTGCCTGTTAAGGATTTCCTTAACAGGTTTTAAAGCCGCCAAAAATTGACAGTGATTATTGGCGAGAATACAGCTGATGATTATAAATTAACTCCTTTTTAGTTTACTATTTACAAAATGCAAGCAAGAGCTTTAAAAAAATAATGTACTGGGGTGACAGCTTCCCTTTTTGAGGACTGGTTTGGTTATCACTCTGACAACGCACCAAGCTATCCTGCTGCATCTCTAAGTAACTCTCCAATTTCTTCACAAATTGTCTAATTTCATTCAATTTAATAATGATTGAACTGTCAACTTAATTTAAATACTATTAATTCAAGTTTTTTTATAATTTTTGCTTATAACGAACCGATTTTGAGGTCCCTTGAGGGTTCATTATATCCGCAGTGTACGTCATAAAATAATCAAATACAATTTAACAATATCATCATGTTATGAACAAACATCTTAACTGAAGACACATGTAAGTCGAAACATTCATGTTTATTTAAACAAATTTGATAAGCGATGTAAAATAAGACAATATGTAAAATAACAACACAACACAACTCAACATGGAATAAAGCCTAACGCAGAATAGTTCATTAATACTCATCTTTTGATGTTTTGTTTCAACTTCTGTGCTTCTTGTCTTATGCTTGCAATATTTTCAATTCTTATTTAAATGCTGTTCAAAATATAAAGAAATAACTGTTAGTTGTTATGTTGCTGACAATATTTTATGTGGCCTATACCATCATATCAATATATAACCTAGTTTCTTAAATTGCCAAAAATTTGTTGTTATTTGATGTATTTATGTGTGATGAGCTTTGTTGCTTTACATTATAAAAATTAAATTTTATAACTTATTTACAATAAAAAAATCTTACCTGTTCTAAACCAGGATAAGCCTTTTGATTGCTAGGTGTAGCCCCACTAATAGTATTTCTTCGTTGAAGAACAGGTCTGCTCGATTTCATAGGATACAATGTTCTGGGCCCATCCAATGGACTATCTGGTGGATCCATGTCGTTATCACTACTTGAGTCACTTTCCAATTCGGTTATTGCAGGTGCTGGTCTAAAAATAATCAAGTTATATTTAAAGAAAACTAATCAATATTTGATAAAATTAATTTTAGTAAAACTTACTTTGGTGCTGGTATTTGTGGGAGGTCATTAACAGTAAGAAGTCGTGGGGATGGTAAATTTTCATTCCAACGTGAGTAAGGTGTAGCTCTCTTTTTGCTTGGTAATCGATATGGTTTTATATAAATAGGGCCATAAATTTTTGACATTTGTGGAAGTTTTTTTAGTGTTAATACGACCTCCGGTGGAGAATCCCTCAATAATAACATAACATTTTGTCTCTGCCAACCCACAACCGTTTGATAATTCACTTGAACAATTTCATCTCCAATTTCTAATTTGTTACTTAGAGACGCCGGAGAATTATGCTTAAATTCAGCTATTTGATGTATCAAGTGATAGTTTGGGAAAATAAACAATCCTAATTCTTGTTCTTTTTTTCGAACAGTGGTAAGATTTAAAGCGGCTGGTTGTAAAATTAATGGATCGGTGTATTGTACCATTTGGTCAGCTAAATATGTTAATCGATGGCAAGCATTTTGTATGGTATCTAAAGGATTTTCAGAAAAAGTATCCCTATGGGCACTAAATGCCATTTCGACGCATAAATTTAATAATTTAGTTTGTATCTGAGCAAATTCTCTGTTGTTTGTGAATGGTTTTCTTGTTAACCAAGATACGATAGGTTTTACTTTTTGAATAACATTATGAGCTTCTGACATGACTTCTGTTGGTATCGAACCAGTTTTTTTATCTAACCACTTTAATTCGTTATGTAGAGATCTTGCTGCACATGATAAACGTAATGCTAGGAGTTGAAGGTTTTCTTTATCCAAATCATAATACTTAAAACAAAAATGTTTTTAATTTTTGTTATATTTAAGTTTATAATTAGTTTTGTTTGTTGGAATGTTGGTATTTTAATGTCAAATGTGTTAACTAAAATATTATCGAATACATGATAGTTATAAATGATTAGAATTGTTAGTTAATTGAGTAATGATTTAATGCTTAATTACTAAAGATACGTCTCACAGACGGCATTAGGTATATGCACATCATAGAGTTGATATTAACAATGTTTTTAAAATTATTTCGCACCAATGTAAATACTCTACTAAGATGTCCCAATAACTATACAAATTGTTATTGAAATCGCACTCAATATATCAGAAAAAAAAATTATATATTTGAAAACATCTCTCAGACGTAGCGTTAATGTCTACGTTATTAAATTGTCTTCCTGGTATAGGTACTAAAATAAGGGGAATTTCTTACTTTCTTATACCGCAATAAAGTAAAGGAATTCCCTGATCTCACTACTCCGGGGAGCGAGAACCAATAACAATCGTTGTTTACTTTATGATCGAAAATATTCGTGAAAGGAGTTCGTTAGTTCGCTCGAGATTTTGATCGTGAAAGTTATAATAAAAAAATGTCTGATTTACCGAGTACATCGACAAGTTACAAACGTGTAAAGTTTGGAAATCCCAATTTTGAAGAACAATTATTAAAATGGTATGGTGAAGTAAAGTGATATCAGTGAAATTGAAAATGATTGTGATGAAGATGTTACTATAAACAGTGAATATGATAGCCGTTCGGAGATAGAAGGTAATAATTGTTATAGCATATTTTTTTAATGAACTACAACTTTTTCAATTATTTATTAGATCAAAGTAATGATAATGATACTGAAAGTCCTCAAGTTGCACCTCCCAAAGAAACTTCCAAAAATCTTTGGAAAAAATGGATTCAAATGGTCCAGTAACCCGTCTACTGCATATGTAGGGCGACCGCGCCAACACAACATTGTTGTTAATTTACCTAGATTATTTCAAGCAGCTCAAATAATCGATCCTATCACTATTTGGAGATTATTATTTTCTAAGAACATTTTGACAACAGTTTTACAATGGACAAACTATAACATCAAAGAAGAACCAAAAAAGTATAACAATAGAAATTCTGCAACTATTCAAATTCTGGATATAACTGAACTAGAAGCTTTCTTAGGTCTTCTCATTTTTGCTTCTATATTTAAATCTAATGACGAAAGCATAAGCACCCTTTTTGCATCAGACGGCACAGGAAGAGAAATAATCAGATGTATTATAAGCAAGGACAGATTTGCTTTTATTTTAGCAACTCTTAGATTCGATAATCCAGAAGACAGGAAATGAGACGCTTAGAAAATCCAGTTGCGCCAATTTCTGAAATATTTGATACTTTTACAAAGAACAGTCAAAAACACTTTTCAATAGGTGCTAACGCTTGCATTGATGAAATGCTAGTTGGATTTAGAGGGCGGTACAGGTTTAAAATGTATATGTCTAGCAAACCTGTGAAATACGGAACAAAACTAATGTGTTGCATAGTCGCCAGAAGTGGTTACACCCAACCCTTTTTTTACACGGTAGATACATTCCTTAGAAAACCGTGCAAAAGAAAATTGTGTAAAAAAGTTATAATAAAATGTATATGACATATATTAATATATGTCATTATAAAAAAAAGATATTTATTACTTTCAAAAAATAGTGTACAGTCAAAACTCCAACATAACAATAAAAAAGTAAACTAAAATTAAAAATAAAAATCAATTTCGCAAGTCTTCACCGCTACTTGATAACAAACATGCACGTTTATTACAGACTTGACCAAAAGCGCTATCATCAGCATCATCAGTAGATATGTCGGATATGTCTAGCACAACTGTCGGATTTAATTCAAATGAAGAATTGCGTCCGTTATCAACGGTCTGTGTTGTTTTGTTGTAGTTGTGAAGTCGGTTGTTAGCTGCTGTTTTTTTGGTTTCTCAATAAGCGTATATAATTTTTCATATCCATGAACAAGAAAATGTTGTTCCATACTTGTAATAAAAATAAGCAAATAATTCAGCCGTTAATAGCTGAACTTCATCTTCTACCTTATTATCGATTTCTTTATTTTCACAGATTGTCACAAATTCGATCAAATCATCTTCAGCCAAAATCTTTCTCGCATCAATTCATCAATATCAGTCGTTTGAATGTTGTTAAAACCGTTGCTACCAATTGTATTAGATAGAGTTATTATTTCAGAATACTATCTCTAATCTTATTGCTGATCTTTTTACTACAAAACTTCCACTTTTGACACATGCTGGCAATATTTTTTTTCCAACAAGCATTTAAGGTTGATTGGCGCAATTGTTTAATGGCAACAGTAGCAAGTGTAATGCAATCCATAATCGTAAACTTTCTCCATGCTTTCAAAACAGTCAAATTTATTTCCTCCACTGAATCTAAAATATATTTAAACGTTTGCTTTATGCAGTACATTTTAAATATTGCTATAATGCCCTGATCGAGTGGCTGAATCAGCGAGGTGGTAGGAGCTAGGCTGTAAAAATAGCGCATTATCAACGAGCAAAAGTACTTTAAATTCCAAACCTTTTTCTTCATATATTTCTGGACTTCAGGATAGTAGAAATAAAATATAGTAATATACATAAATAATATAATAGAAATTTAACATTGGTTGGACAACTGGTTTACGTCATTGGAACTTGCAACTTGCCTGAAATCTATCTTTCAGGTCTTTCCACCTCAGTTTCTTCCCACCAAAAGAAAACAAATAGGCGACGCATTGTATGGATTTACAAGAGATTTTACTCTTCTTTCCTATTATCAATATTGTACAAAGCGAAATAAATCCCTAATATTGTTATCGACAATGCACCATAACAAATCTAAAGATAAGGAAAGCGGTAAACCAGATGTGAATCATCAGATGAGAAATGCTCCAAATTTTCATGTACACCCAACTCTTTTTTACACGGGCTTTTTTAACACGATTTTGAAATAACACCGTTAACACCAATAAATTTTTTGTTATAGCACGAATCCCAAAAAAATTCTTAATTCTAATTTTGATAGAGTCTTGCAGAAACTTATGTATACAGTAACAAAATACAATGGGGGAATACCGTGGACAGAAGTCGGTCGGTTTATGTCCACATGTTTATAACTTGGTCTACTACGGGGAATACCAGAATTTTATGATCACTTTTGTTTTTTCAAACAAGCAATTTCCTTAGAAACTAAAATAAAAATCTTAGACTGTCTAAAGAAAGGGGAAGGTTCCACATCTGTTGGCAAAGCTTCTGGTTTAAACAAAGCGACTATATTTGAACAATTAGGAAAAATGTGAATTACATTCGACAATCCGTAATTTCTGGATCGAAAGTAAGCTTTAAAACATTATCCTATAATCGAAATCCTATCTTAGAGTAAACGGAAAAACATATGGTGTTTTGGATAGAAGACTTACAGTCAAAACGAATACCTATTGATGGAAAATATATAAAAGAAAAAGCACTTAGAATATATAACCGACTTCAGGAATTGGAACCATCAACAAGTCTTCAGGCTAGCAAAAAATCGTTGAAGAGGGCGATTATACTCAAGAACAAATATTTAATGCCGACGAAACGGGATTGTTTTGGAAGAAAATACCCGAAAGAACTTATATAGCAAAATCTGAAAAATCAGCTGGTGGTTTTAAAGCCGTCAAAAATCGAGTGATGTTCTTGTTATATAGACATAACCATATAGATAGTAACGCATCTGGTGATAAAATGTTAAAGCCTTTATTAATCAACATATTTCTTATGTCGCGAGCATAGGTCGCGAGGTAAGAACATTAAACAACTTCCAGTTCATTTTATGGCGAATAAAAAGGCATGGATGACGGCTGATCTGTTTAGGAATTGGTTCAACAACTGCTTTGTTCCTGAAGTCCAGAAATATATGGAAGAAAAAGGTTTGAAATTCAAAATACTTTTGCTCGTTGATAATGCGCCCAGCCACCCAGTGTTGGATCACCCAAATATTCAATTGACATTTTTACCGCCTAATACCACCTCGCTGATTCAGCCACTCGATCAGTAAACGTTTAAACATATTTTAGATTCAATGGAAGAAACAAATTTGACTGTTTTGGAAGCACGAAGAAAGTTTACGAATATGGTTAGCATTACACTTGCTTCTGTTGCCATTAAACTATTGCGCCAATCAACCTTAAATGCTTGTTGGAAAAAAATAGTGTCAGCATGCGTCAAAAGTGGAAGTTTTGTAGTAGAAAGATCAGCTGTATGTTTTGAACTTATAACTCTATCAAATACAATTGGTGGCAACGGTCTTAACAACATTCAAATGGCTGATATTGATGAATCGATGCAAGAAAACCCTTTGGATGAAGATGAGTTGATCGAACGATGAATCGATGAAGTTCAGCAATTAACGGCTGATTCGCCGTTAATAGCTGAACTAAAAAAATATTCGCGATAGCTTGAAATTTGCTACATATGGAGCAACATTTTCTTACTCATGATCCTAACATGAAGCGTGCATTGAAATTTCAAGGTAGTCTTAAGTTATATGTAGCTGGATTTGAAGAATTATATAAGCTTATTGAGAAACCAAAAAAACAGCAGCTAATAACCGACTTCACAACTACAAAAAACAACACAGACCGTTGATAACGAACGCAATTCTTCATTTGAATTAAATCCGACAGTTGTGCTAGACATATCCAACATATATACTGACAATGTTGATGATAGCGCTTTTGGTCAAGTCTGTAATAAACGTGCACGTTCGTTATCAAGTAGCGATGCAAAATTGATTTTTATTTCTAATTTTAGTTTACATTTTTATTGTTATGTTGGAGTTTTGACTGTACACTATTTTTTGAAAGTAATAAATAGCTTTTTTTTTATGACATATATTAATATATGTCATATACATTTTATTATAACTTTTTTTACACAATTTTCTTTTGCACGGAGGACTTTTTCTAAGGAATGTATCTACCGCGTAAAAAAAGGGTTGGGTGTAACCACTTCTGGCGACTATGCAACACATTAGTTTTATTCCGTATTTCACAGGTTTGCTAGACATATGCATTTTAAACCTGCACCGCCCTCTAAATCCAACTAGCATTTCATCAATGCAAGCGTTAGCACCTATTGAAGTGTTTTTGACTGTTCTTTGTAAAAGTATCAAATATTTCAGAAATTGGCGCAGCTGGATTTTCTAAGCGTCTCATTATCCTGTCTTCTGGATTATCGAATCTAAGAGTTGCTAAAGTAAAAGCAAATGTGTCCTTGCTTATAATACATCTGATTATTTCTCTTCCTGTGCCGTCTGATGCAAAAAGGGTGCTTATGCTTTCGTCATTAGATTTAAATATAGAAGCAAAAATGAGAAGACCTAAGAAAGCTTCTAGTTCAGTTATATCCAGAATTTGAATAGTTGCAGAATTTCTATTGTTATACTTTTTTGGTTCTTCTTTGATTTTATAGTTTGCCCATTGTAAAACTGTTGTCAAAATGTTCTTAGAAAATAATAATCTCCAAATGGTGATAGGATTGATTATTTGAGCTGCTTGAAATAATCCAGGTAAATTAACAATAATGTTGTGTTGGCGCGGTCGACCTATATATGTAGTAGACGGGTTACTGGACCATTTGAATCCATTTTTTCCAAAGAGTTTTGGAAGTTTCCTTGGGAGGTGCAACTTGAGGACTTCCAGTATCATTATCATTACTTTGATCTAATAAATAATTGAAAAAGTTGCAGTTCAATAAAAAAATACAAAACTCCAACATATGTTATGTTGGAGTTTTGACTGTACAGTATTTTAAGTAACAAATAGCTTTTTTTATAAATATGTCATATACATTTTATTATAACTTTTTTTACACGATTTTCTTTTGCATGGTTTTCTAAGGAACGTATCTATTGTGTAAAAAATGAGTTGGGTGTAGTACACGCACACGTAGATGGCTTATGACTATTTTTTATCGATTGATAGACATCAGTTGCGTTAATTCATTTATAATTTATGAAGCCTATAAATATAAAAAAGCAATTCTAAGATCACAATTCATGAAAAAAACTTGCATTTCAGCTAGTTACACCTCATTTAGAAAGGCGAGTAAAAAATCCATATATTACGCGAAAGATAAAATTAACCATTTGCAAAATCATTGATGAGGAAACTACGGATAATACAACGCTAACAAAAATAGAAAAATTGGAGAAGAGAAAGACTTTTATATGCCCTTATCAAAGGGGAGGAAGAACTGCATATGTTTGTTACGGTTGCCAAAAACCAATTTGTTTAGAATGTTCAAAAAAAAATGTGTGTGTATTGTGCACAATGACACCATGCACGTTTTGTTACTGTAAAAATATATGGTAGGATTTATGTACTAACTTTCTTTTAAAAACAGTTCTTCTTTTATTTTTGAACAAAACACCTGTTTTTAATTGTTTTAAACACTTTCTTTTGTTGTAAACTTATTTTACGTTGCTACCAAAACATTGTGTATTAAACCTGTTTTAAACTGTGTTTTAAATAAGCTGTTGGAAATAAATGAATATTTAAGAATATTTTTAAACCAAAAATCGAACCCTTACCTCCAAATTATGCATTATATAAACTCTAACTCAAGTGCGATAAAGTATAAACTCTTGTTATTGAAGTTAAATTGAATAATCTAATTTACATCATCATATCTCAAAAACGAATTGAGATATTATGAAATAAAAATCATTTTGAAACAAATTTTATCTAGTTTTAACAAACCAATTATAATTATTTCGATTCCATAAATTAAAAAGATACAATTTTCTTAAATCGCCCCTCTTGTTTTTGAGGTTAAATTGAATAACCTAATTTACATCATCATATCTCAAAGACGAATTGAGATATTATTATGAAATAAAAATCATTTTGAAGCAAATTTAACCTAGTTTTAACATACCAATTATAATTATTGCGATTCCATAAATTAAAAAGATACAATTTTTTTAAATAGCGTCTCTTGCTTTTGAGGTTAAATTGAATAATCTAATTTACATCATCATATCTCAAAGACGAATTGAGATATTATTATGAAATGAAAATCATTTTGAAGCAAATTTCATCTAGTTTTAACACACCAATTATAATTATTTCGATTCCATAAATTAAAAAGATACAATTTTTTAAATAGCCTCTCTTGCTTTTGAGGTTAAATGGAATAATCTAATTTACATCATCATATCTGATGAATTGACTGTCACCAACCATTTTGAAGCAAATTTAATCTAGTTTTAACACACCAATTATAATTTCTTGATTCCATAAATTAAAACGATAAAAAATTTTTAAATCACCTCTCTTGTTATTGAGTACTTGTGACTTGAGAATTTTATTCTCACGCCTAATTTTTAGTTTTTAAGAGCTGTAAATAGAAAAAGCCAATAGTCTTTTAACAAACATCGTTTGAATTTGAATACTGCAACAGCTTCCATTATATAGAAAACCACTGCCAGTGATCAATAATATTCGGGGATTCCCATCGTTTCTTGTGTGAACTGGGTTTCAAGAACGAAGGACGCCATTTGGTCTTTTTCGACGAAATTAAAGGACCTAACAATAAAATAAGAGCTAAATGCAAACATGTAAAAAAAACATTCTTGCAAATGTGCTATCCGGAAAATAAATTGTAGAACGAATGTACACCATTTAAAAAATATATATGTTTTCTAAACCACTAATCGACAACGTCAACCCCTTAGCCTGGTTTAGTTCCAGTTACTTTAAATTTGGTTTAGATATTGCATACTGCAGTAGCATTGTCAGCGGATATAGAAAGGATTTTTTAAAACTAACAACCCTGATATTAACTATTTTTACCAAAAAAAGTAGGTATTTATTTGCAAATAATATTTAATTAAAGATCAGCAAAATTACTCACTTTGTTGTATATTACCGTGTATTTGAGCTACAGTGAGTGTCAGCTTATTTGATGCAGGCAACAAAATTATGTTTCAAATCACTTAGCTTCTGGACTAAATGAGATATCGAAAAACCTGATATGGTATTTTAGAGGGCGAACATTTTCTATAAAATAAACATTTCAAATGGTTCATATTTTATTCGTAATTTTTATAACATAAAAAGAAATAAAGAAAATAGTATTTTTACAATGAGCAGCTTATTTGATGCAGGCAACTTTAGATGATAGAATATGAAATTTTGACAGTTACTACACCAACACACATTGAGTAATTAGTTGTCAGTGTGTATGTTAAATTACATAGTGAAGACAGATTAATTTTTTAAACATGGGTCGACGTACAAGCGTAGAGCAACGGGAATTAGTAATTCACACTTTGAACATGAAAAAAGCCAACGTTTAATAGCTCAAATGGTTAACATACCATCATCTACAGTCCAACATATAATAGAACGATTCTTGAAGGACAACCGAGTGAAAGATAAAGGCAGAAATGCGCCAAATAAAATTTTTACACCAAGTGACGAAAGATGGATCATCTAAAAAATTTGTGAAAACCCCAAGTTATCGGCTCAAAATTTAGCTGATGAGGTACACAATTTTCTTGGTAAGAATTGTAGTGTATCAACAATTCGCCGTATCTTGCGATCACGTGATTTTCATGGTCGAATACCACTCAAGAAGCCCTTTTATCAGCCAACGCAATAAAATCAGCCGGCTAGCCTTCGCCAAAAATCATGTTTCGAAGGATTCAAAATTTTGGAACACCGTAATTTTTGCTGATGAGTCCAAATTTAATATATTTGGTTCTGATGGAAGGTCGTTTGTATGGCGGAAGCCAAATAAGCAGCTCGATTTAAAAAATTTATGCGCGAGTGTAAAACATGGTGGAGGAAGTGTTATGGTTTGGGCCTGCATGGCAGCATCAGGCGTTGGAAACCTTGTTTTTATAGACGGGAACATGGATACAACCATGTATTTAAGCATATTAAAAGAGAATTTGCTACAAAGTGCTGAAAAACAGGGTCTGCATAGCAACTTTAGATTTTACCACGACAACGACCCTAAACATAAGTCGGGAATTGTACAGACCTAGCTAAAATGGAATTGCCCTCACTTCATGGCACCACCGGCGCAATCTCCGGACTTAAACATTATTGAGAATTTATGGGCATTGCTAGAAACCAATATTAGAAAACATCACATTTCTAGCAAAGAAACTTTGAAAAAAGCATTAGTTGAAGAATGGGCTAAAATTTCGCCAGAAGTAACAAAAAAACTCGTCAATTCTATGGAAAAAAGGCTAAAGGCACTAATCTCACAAAAAGGATACCATACAAAGTACTGAAGGTACTGCAAAAATCAAAATATTCGTTTCATATTTCAATTTTATAATGTTGCATTGAATAAGCTGCTCATTGTAAAAATACTGTTTTCTTTATTTCTTTTTATGTTATAAAAATTACGAATAAAATATGAACCATATGAAATGTTTATTTTATAGAAAATGTTCGCCCTCTAAAATACCATATCAGGTTTTTCGATATCTCATTTGGTTCAGAAGCTAAGTGATTTGAAACATAATTTTGTTGCCTGCATCAAATAAGCTGACACTCACTGTATTACTCGGTTACTAAACATTACTAGTCACCACTATCAGAAATATACCTATAAAACAAAGCTAAAAACTAGATTTTGATAAAAAAATTACGAATTTTCAACTACAGTTCAAGTTTAATGATTTTTAATATTGTTGTCTGGGAGACGTATGGTTAGTAAATGTGTTACAAAAGTTATATGTTAGTAATTAAGGGTTAAGAATATTATATTGAACTACTTACAAAATTTTTTAAATGTTGTATAGCTTCTAAAAGTATTTCTTGATGTCCGATGATAGTAACACCCAAATTTTCTAAATCGCTTGCAGTTAAATCAAGAATTTTCATACCAGTGATTTCATTATTTAAGAAATTATTGGTATACGATAAAACAACCCCATCCAAACCTAAAATCATCAAAAATGTTAGTAATTTCATAAAATCACAAAGCAGAGAAAGGTTAGGTCGATTCATTTGAGGATTTACCTTTAAGCCACTCTATCACTTGGTCCACATTCCATTCCTTTACATGCACGTAAGCCATGGTTATTCACATAAAAAAGAAATTAAAACACTATTCACCCCCAAACATAATCGACACGGTTTTCCTGTCCGCGCCTGTTAAAACTTGCAAAGTTTAGAAACGTCAAGAAATATCATAATAGTATGTGACCTTGAACTTATGCAACTCAATTCGCACGGTTTTAAGGTTATGTTTGTTTTTAATTTAATCATTTTAATTAATTTATGTAATTAATTTACATTTAGAGGATAAAGTAAAAATGATATGTATATGGCTAAATTAATTTTTATATTACAAAAAGTTAATATGCAGAAATTAGAAAAATTAAATGTTAACAACAAATTAACATGACTTTTTTGTTTTTAAGTAACTGAAAGAAATAATATTTGTTTATATAAGAACAACGAAAATTCCAGTAATTTTATTATCATCTACTTTGTAAACATTTATTTTTTTAATAAATATCAAAGGTTATCATACTGGGTTCACCAATCTGAAATCAGAACTTTCTTATAAACAAGTTAAAACAAACTTCAATAATATTAAATTAAATTTAAAAACAGTAATTTTTTCTAACTTTTCAAGTAAAACCACATATTTAAATCCAATTACAAACATAAAAAAAAACAAACAATTTAAATTTCTTTGCATTTTCATTTAAATTGTTCATAAAAAGAGTGAATGAACTCCTTCAAGATAAAATCTTTTAGACCTCAAGTTTTCATCTCAACTCTGTCGAATTAAAAAATTCGAAAGCAACACACGTTTTCTTTCTTTTATATTTGTTAAAAAATTCTTATGAAGTCCGAGTTCTTGAAATTCCCCTTCCAAAATTAATCCAATTGTGACGCAATCTGTGCTAATACATATTAACATCGTTGAAGTGGTCAAATGGCCAGTTGTTGTAAATTCGTTGAATACTAAAGATCAAGAGTATTAAGATCACAGCCCATAATGCAATTTTATTTAGCAGCTCTTGCCATTTTGGCAAGTGTCTTATATTGCCAGGCAGAACCCAAAGTTGTATGTTACTATGACAGTAGATCTAATACAAGAGAAAGTAAGTAATTTCTTAAGAAAAATTTCTATTTTTATCATAATAATTAGTCAGGTGATTTGTAAACACCTTGAAGCAATTAAATCATATTTTAAAAATAGTTTTCCCGAGAATACATTGACTCTTTATATTTATTTTGCACTACTTAGAACTCTTTTTAGTATGGACTTTGAAAGTTGTATTCGTTTAAATATAATTCTTGATAAGCTATCGGAATTAAACGAATTGAATTGCAAAGAAATTCGATATCTTGGTGGAGGCTAAGTTTAAAGTGAAATTTCTGGAAATTTTCAGGTCAAGGCAAATTCGACATAGGCTTCATTGACCCTGCTCTGCAATTCTGCACGCACTTAATCTACAAAGCAGCCGTAATTAACGCCGATACAAACAAATTAATGCCATTGAATGAACGTTACGATGTCACACAAGATAATTACAGGAAAATTACAGAATTAAAAAGGAGGTATCCTGGTTTAAGAATTCTTTTAGCGGTTGGACACGATTATGATGATGTTGAAACTAAAGCGAAATATCTAACTTTGGTGAGTTAACAAAGGGAAATTAATTTTGAGGAGAAAAAAAAACACAATGGTGTAATGTTTAAACCACATTTAACCGATATTGTTTACACGCAGTACTTAGTCAGCAGAGAAATTAACACCAAAATAATCTTAGATCAACAAAAGTATTGTTTTTAAGTTGAAGCAAGCGAAAAAATAGTTACATAATAAAATTACTCTTTAAATTTCATAAATATATTTCTTGAAAAAATTTTATCGCTGTAATAACTCATTGAAAGTTTATACTCGATGATAAATCTCATGACTCACAAGTCATTTACAAATAAAGAACAACAAATTGGTTCATGAATAAACCAATAGACCTTGTTTGCAAGTGGTTACGGTATAATTTACATTTAAAACGTGGTTGTCACAAAAACTTTTTTGCCTTTTACAACATTACGTATCATTTTTCTAGTTGGAATCGGTAGATACAAGATTGGCATTCGTTAATTCAGCTCACACTTTGGTAAAATCGTATGGTTTTGATGGTTTGGATCTTGGTTGGGAATTCCCTAAAACTAAACCAAAGAAGATTCGCAGCTCTATTGGTATGATTTAGAATGATTCATTTTAGCGTTTTCCTTCTTATTAATATAATAAAATGAAGTGAAGTGGTAGATAAAGGTAAGAAGGAAAGCGTTATTTGAGAGATAAATTTAAAATGATGGCTGGTGATTGGTTAGATGAGTAAAAAGCTTATTTCAAAACGTGAATAACCCCAAATTGATACAATCTATCTCATATAACAACTATAAATTGTATTTTACTTTCAATTATAACAAACACAACTTCTCAGTATAATTTCTAATTTATTTAAAAATTAAAAATATTTAAAACTTCCGACGCGAAACAAACTTAAGTTTATGTTTTACACGTTCAGATATAAAATCTTCTTCTTTTTTATAATAAAATAGTATCTAACACGTTGTTAGCAGTAATAATAAATATTTTATTGTAGATTTACAGTTAATGATGATTTTTTGATAATGTTATAATTTTTGTATAAAAGTTGTGTTTGTTATAATTGAAAATAAACTTATCTAACCTCAGTAAAACAAGAAGAATTATATTAATAAATTGTATGTTTAGTAGTATACACCAAAATTATCGATCAGATGAACAATAAGACTAGTTCCTCTCATCCTGCGAAGGATAGATCTTATCGATTTTTATGCATCATCAGTCTTTAATAGTTGTCGGGTGTAAAATTTGTTTGTATGACATATTGAGTAGACTTTAACTTACCCATACATTCTGATGCAAAACTGTCACATTCGCATGTAGAGCTAATACACACGAGCAAATATGATCGTCTATGCCCCAAAACTGAAGCCACTGTTAGGTGTATACCGTATTTGCTCACATGTGAACATGCTTCAATTTTGTGTCAGTGTCCCTATAGTCTAATTAGATACTCTGAGCAATTGTTCCTTTTAAAGCAAGCATATTTATTTCTGTAGCGCATTTAAAATAAGAAGCGCTCAACTAATAATCACAAAACGCCAACTACAGTTGCTCTAAAAAAAGTGCCCATCAATACATTTTTATGTAGATTGCTAAAAATTTTTTAAAGGTTCTTTCTTCCACTCTATAAAAAAGAAGATTGTTGGTGAGTCAAAAAAAGACGACAAAGAAGAAGAACATAAAGAACAATTCACCGCTTTGATTCGTGAAGTTAAAAACACATTCCGACACGATGGATTATTGGTTACTCTTTCCGTTCTTCCAAATGTTAACAGCACAGGTAATATTTTTATGCCCCAAAATAATAAAAAAAAAATGGAAATTAAAATAACAAATTTAGCCAGTTGATTTTAAAGAGCTAAATTATATCATGTTGTCCCCAAACAAGGTTAAATTAATGAAATCTCTCAATTTACAATGACGTCATACACATAAACAACCTATTGTGCAACCCATTATGAATCCTTAACTAATCTTTTAGTTTATATGGACACAAGGAACCTAATTCAATATGTAGATTTGGTAAACATCCTGGCGTACGATTTCTACAATCCTACTCGTAATCCGAAAGAAGCTGATTATCCAGCACCTTTGTACGCTTTATACGATCGCAAACCGGATGAAAACGCTGATACAATAGTTAGACATTGGTAATAATTAAATATTAAAATCGTTAACAAAAGGAGTACAATTAAATTAATCTTTTTAGGCTCGAAACTGGTGCTCCAAGCAACAAACTTATTTTGGGTATCCCAACATACGGCAGATCATGGAAAATGACTGAAGATTCAGCGATTAGTGGAGTTCCACCATTCACAGTTGATGGAGCTGGCGAAGAAGGACCTTACACAAAAACCGCCGGTATTTTAAGTTACCCGGAGGTTTGTAGTAAAATTGCCAATCCCAATAACTTGAAAGGAGCGGGAACTCATTTGAGAAAAGTTGGGGATCCAACTAAACGATATGGTAGGTTAAGTTATTTTATATATTAATTTATTAAGGGGTGTTTGCATGTTAAATGTTTTTCTAGAACGTTGGAATAGTACAGATGTAGATAAAAGATATGGTAGGTAAAAAAAAGAGAAACTAATAATATCAAACAACACCTTAATATTTCAATACGAAATATAAAATGTTTTTCTTTATGATTTTCAGGAATTTATGCGTTCCGTTTACCCGATAGCAATGAAGAAGGTGGTATTTGGGTAGGATATGAAGATCCAGAAACAGCAGGAAATAAAGCCGCGTATGCCCGTGCTAAAGGATTAGGAGGTGTTGCAATCGATGACATAACTTTGGATGATTTCAGAGGTTTATGCACGGGTGACAAATTCCCTATTGTTCGTACAGCTAAACATAGGTTGTAAAAACATAAAATTTTCTTTTTAATTATTTTAACATTCTGTTCAATTCTGATAAATAAATAATACACAAAGGAATAATAGTGGGTTTAAATTTAAATACTGAAACAATAGCATCCTACGTTTTTTTTTCCAATTAAACTTTGGAAAAATTAACTAGTGTCATTAAGAATGGATCCGATAAACTGCAATGTCAAATTTTGATCCATTAAAGTGTTACTTTCACATAAATGTGACTTTCATATGGTATATGAATCTAAAAAAAAATTAAATAATATATTTATTAGATTGCATTAACAAAGCAAAAATATAATTAGTTTATAACCAAAACTTATATCATCTGTAAAACGTTAAAATAGATAGGTTTAAGATGATAAAAAATAATGGAATAAAGAACAGACATTTATTCTCTTCACCAACAGTCGTACAGAAAATAAACTAAATGGTAAATCAGATTACGAAAAAGAGCGCTTAAAAAACTGAATATTCACTTGACAAAAACGGTCGGTAATCGAAACGGCGATATTCATAGTTACATCGAGCGTCAATTCCAAAAAATAAAGAAAAATACATATCATACTATATCTAATCACAAATGTAACACCGAAAAAGTGGGACACTGTTGATTGAAGAGAGACTTAGATGGGCGTAGATGGATTAAAACATCCGTTCCTTAATTTTTATTTTGCGAATTTTTTTTCTCCTTTTTTCAGTGTTTTTGTTTCCATCGGTTGGAAAGAAAAGTTAGGTGTTGCAATCTTTTTTTGTTTACAACAATTACCGAAGAGTTGACAGATCGGCAAATGTTGAATTTTATTTTTTTTATTTTATTTATTTATGGTTATGAGAAGAAATCAATGCAGCGAGACAAGGGTTGAAAGACATTTCACAAACATTTTCGTTTGGAAAGAAAACGACGAGGGCGAAGGTTGGCATCGACCGGCTCAGGCCCAAGTAGACAGCATATACACATGTAAAATTGTATAAAAAACGGATATAGGACGGCGCTCAGCGATCGCCAAACTTCACCTCCACTCAAAAATTCACATTATCGATTTTTTTTTTACTTCATTAGTTACAAATTTACTCAAGATGATCATATTGCTATGAAATGTCTTTTGTCTGCTTTCTTATTTTATAAATTCACGCACTAATTAAGTTGTTTTTTTTTTGTTATTTAAACATTGGCTGATTTTTTTTTTGTTTTTTTACGATGGTATGAAGAAAGTACCTATGCAGTACTTTCAGTGGTGGTATTCTGCACAGGTTGACTTTCCTATAAGAAAATAGAAATTAGAATGACAAATTAAATTGGATTTGAGCAAAATTTTAATTGCTTACTTCAGATTTAGTGGTCGCAGTGGTATCTTCAGCCTTAATGTTGGTTGATTCCGACTGCGAATTATTTCCGCGGTTACGAACCATACCACGCCTGCGGTATCTTGGGCGGGTTTGTCCGCGGTTTCCTCCTTCCTCACCGCTATGTTCTGCTTGGCCCTGGCCGTCCTGAGAGCGTGGTCTTCTGCCGCCTCGGCTACGGAAGTTCCTATGGAAGAAACGACGTGGCGGTCCACCGCCTCCACGACCTCTCATGCCACCGCCGCCTTCGCCGTCGCCTTGCTCGTTATCTCCGGGCGGTCCGCCGCGATAGGGGCCCCTGTAATAGCCACCGCCACCGCCATAACCGCCGCGCCCGCGCCTCGGTCTGTATTTGCGCAACGGTGGGCCACCCTGTTGTCCGCCGTCTTCGACGCCTTCTTTGTCACCCTCACTGCGGGTGTTTGAATGCGGTCTACGATTTCCGCCTCGTCCGCCTCCACGGCCGCCCCTTGGATAGAACCATTTGCGAAAACCGGGTCTGCGATCGGCAGCGTATGGTGAGCCGCGCACTGGAAATCCATTCGGTCCTGTTACATTCGCAGCCTCATTACCTTTTTCGCCGACGACGACGCTGAATTCCACTACTTCACCGTCTCCCACTGATCGCACCGCCTTTTTAGGATTATTCCTCACAATTGCTGACTAAAAATAGAAAAAGAAAAATGTTTAGAGTTAATTAATCTATAAACATCGATACTTTCTTAACTAAATTATCTTAAATTTCTAAAAAATGTCTATTTCATAGTAGAATGCAATTGCTATTACATAAAATAGAGCCCCAAGCTGTAACTATGTCATTCTTATTCCGATTTTGGTGAGTTACGTTTTGAATGCATCATTTATGAATACATCACCATCATTCAATCTATTGCAGTGTGGCATTGAAACAAATAAAAAACAACTCATAAATGTGATTTTTAGCAATCATGGATTCCGAAATTCATTGCTTACTTAAGAATAAAATAAATACAAGTGTATTAAAGACGAAGTTTATTTATATATTATGAAATAAACTTCATCGTTAATACACTTGTATTTATTTTATTCTTCATAAATGTGATTTACAACTATTTCAAGTATTGAAATAACATTCAATGATTGTTATTATATTGTTACAGCCCAAGTGTTGGGCGTTATTACTTATTTTATTTTTTTAATGGCATATACAGCTTTTTATGGTAATATTTACAATATTTTGATTTTTTCCACTGAAGTTACAATTAATATTAATGTATTGTACATCAAACAATTATAAATAAAAATCTCTATTGGTCTCTCTATACAATGACGTGCAGAAAAATACACCGACCAATTTGAAAACCGAAAGTTGATTATCACAAAAGACATAGACCATAGCTGGAAAAAATTTTATTTGTAGCCTAAAAGGTAGAATGTATTCATGACACCCTTTCATTTGGTACTTGGTTCGAGAAAATTGGAATATAAATAATAAAGCTACAGGTTTGCATGTCTTTTTATCCGACACCCTGTTTATCAAGTGTGTCGGTAATTACTCTCCGGCTTCTGTAACAGATATCACAAGCCGTAATAATGAAATGATATGATTTGACACTTATTTTATTCTACTGACATTGGTCTCAAAACTACACAAGTTATGTTCCGTCAAATTCGCTTTACTTTCCAACCGGATTTCAACGTTCAAGACAAAGAGCGTCCAGTTTAGTCGAAAACGTTTGAAGATGCGGAAGTGCTAGAGTTACTGGATGAAAACCCAACATAAGCTCAAAAATAATTAACAGAAAAGTTGATTATCAGCCGAGTAGCAATTCAAAACATGAGAAGTAATGAGTAAGATGTAATTCGAAAATCCCAGGCAAAAAATTCATGTTCGTCGCTAAAGTCGCAAGACCATGCTCTGCGTCTACTGGGGCCAGATTGATGTCATATTATAAATTGATGAAACATGGAGAAATGATAATACTGATCACAACAACAAATGATTAATTTGAACTATGCATTGATCGAAAAACGTCCATAATAGACTCAAAACATGATAAGGTAATATTGTAGCAAAGAAGCCAGATACCAGTCAAAGAAGTGTTGAAATCACTTGGATGAAAAGTTTTATCACTGAAATCACGTGCTGTACTCTCCAGACATAGCTCCACCAGACTATCACCTTTTTGCATTGATGCGGTATGTACTTGCACAGCAGCACTTTACCGGATAGAAGTTAGAAATGACTTGGTTAATGGTTTAACATAAAAGAAAAACTGTTTTTTTGGGATCCATAAATTGCCTAAGAGATGGACAAAATATATAGAATCAAATGGCGAAAAACAAGGAATTACTGACACATATGAAAGTATATAACCTCTGCCAACGTATGATTCCATGAAAACTTTCAGTGTTCAAACTCTAAGGGCCCTCGCCCACGACGACTTTTTGTAGCGACGCTGTCGCACGTTTACAAAACGCGCGTTAGTCGCATAAAATTTGATGCGACTAACGCGTTACAGAAAAATTGATGTCCGTCATTCAAAACCGTCCTGTAAGGTGGGACTTGCGCCTTCCTGAATTTTCAAATAAGGTTGCAAAAAGAAGGGTATGGGAAGAAATTAATTAAATATTTGATTCTGAAATTTGTTAAAAAAATAAATATAGAAAATATGCTTGTGTGGCCTCAACGTAATCCATCTTACAACTGTAGTGATCGCAGGCAATTTTTTTGCCGTTAATGAATCACGTTTTCAACGCCATTGAATCGCGGTGTGGTGCTAGCGATTGTATCGCGACTGTATCGATACGAATATGCGACAGTATCGCTACTGCATCGCTACAAAAAGTCGTCGCGGGCGAGGGCCCTAATATATAGTATATCCCCAGATTGAGTTATATATAGGAAAAATTTATATAAGAATTTTATTACTGATTTTTCAAACTTATATCAGTCGGACATGTTCAAACCATCAAGTCGCATAAATCTTATATTATAACTACAAAAGTTAATGAAATATTCCCATTATTCTGTAAAAATGAGTTTTCTCTAAATTAAAAATATTCAAAGTTCAATTTCTGATATGTAACCATAGAAACCATAATAGTTACAACTTATGGTTTTCTATGGTGACTTATGTAAGGTAGATTAAGTCTCTGCATACAATGTTAAACTTGAAAGAAAGAATTTATTTAGTACAATGTAAAAATTCCAGCAAAAGTGTCAGCATACAAGAATATCTCACGTCGCTGTTTTTGTAATAGCATTAAATTCAGTGCAAGAAACTCCAAAATTATCACTGTGGAAAAGAACCTTACAAACTGAAATTAGTAAATCTCCAGAATTTACAAAGAAAACAAAATTAAACCATTTAGACCACAATTTAAACAGGCTTAGGATGCCAGCGATGAGACACCAAACATTTGGATTGTTGTTTTTAGATTATGAATGAAATATTAAACAACCGAAATTTTCATAAATTTATTGTATTTTCGGATGAAAGCACCTTTTCAACAAATTGCAGTATTTCTTTGCAGCATTACTGTTATTGGAGTGATGTAAATACAAATTTTACACTCTCCAGATGAAGTCAGGACTTCAAAAAAGTAAATGAATGCTAAGTGCAAAGTGTGCTATAACATATCATGAGGTAATTGGGCCATATTTCTTTGATGGAAATGTAAATTAGCAGAAATATTTGGAAATGTTATAGCCAGCACATAATCCAGATCTTACAATTACAGATTGTTATTTTTGGGGACGGTTGAAAGAAATTGTTTACAGTGATAATTAATCCCATAGAATCTCTTCTACCACAAATGTGTGTTGAATTAGGTGGTGGTTTGTTTGAATAAATGGTTGATTCGTTCATTTACAAATAAATAATATTTAATACTTATACGGTGTTCATTCAATTATTTAGCCATATTTTAATTCAATTTATCCATATATTTTTCACTATCAGCCATAATTTTTATAGTTTTTATGGTTATACATATCATAAATGGATCTTAAATAATTTTTTATTTAGAAAAAACTCTTTAAACAATTTATGAAACATTTTAATGTAAAAAAATTTTTTACATTAAAATGGGAATAATTAATTAACTTTTATAGGTAGAATATAAAATTTGTGCAATTTGCTGGTTTGAACATGTTCAACACATTATTTATGCTGAGATAACTTTAAAAAATCAGTAATAAATGTAGAAGAATACTATCCAGAAAAAATAAGATGTGCTGTGACCTCCATGTGAGAGAACATTACCACATATATTAAACATTTAATACAAAGGTCAAAGGGGAAAACATTGCTTTTAATTATGTTATTAGTAATTTATTTAGAAAATCGATTTTAAAAATTTTTCCAAACATATATAGATTGTTATACTTTTATATCTTTCCATTATTGCAGGCTAATTCATGAAGTTTTATTAAACATTCTTTTAACCCTTACACTCCAATGCCTGTGTCTATTTATACCTGAATTTCCTTGAGTGAGAAATAGTAATAAATCAATTTGTATTTGTTACTATATCTTTACCGCCAGGCGCCCATGTGTGTAAAGGTAAAGCAGTGTAAAGGTTGATGACACAAATGAAACGAATGCTGTACACCAAAAGCGGGCATTCGTTTGCTTGAAATTCGTTTGATGCGTATGCACCTTAAGAAACGACAGAGACAACACATTAGCACCCATTACTTTCTTAATTTCATTCATAAAAGGTGTGTTTTAGAGCACAACATTCTATGTATCATTTGCAAAGATAAACATTGTTTATGTTGTATTACATATATATACGTATACTACTAATATAATTCACCTTAGGGTACGTTTACGTTGGAGCTGCGATAAATAATAAGAGCGACGATACTACCAATAATATAACTACATTACTTGAAATGGGAGATTGTAATTGACGAGTTTTGAGAGAGTCCTCACCGTTCATGAGAACAAATCTTATCTTCGAAACCTAACTAGAAGTAAAAAGTCGTCGCGAAGTTTTATATTTTTCAAACTAAATAAAGAATCCTCACAACTGCAAATGTTGCTGTTCCTAGTAGTAAAAGGTATAAAAAAGAAGGACATAATGCTGAAGTAAAATTAGTTCTAAAATAGCTAGTGGTTCCGACTGTCCTTTATTTCCGCTAAAATGTCCCAAAATTGTTCAAATCATTTTGATGATATAACAAATCTTCTCGAAGACGACAAGGAAGATCCCTCAGTGAACGAGGATTTTGGAGAAGAAAGTGATATTGATTCGGAAGATTTCATTGAAAAACGTGAAGACGATGAGGAATTTCAAGATGAATGCGAACCTGGTACTGAAGCCAATTGCTTTTTGGGAAAGGATAAAACAACCAAATGGTATAAAAATCCGCCACCAAGAAGACGATGTCACAATGTTATAATTGAACGTTCTAGAGTCAAAGGAAACGCTAAAAATACTCAAACTGCGTTTGATAGTTGGCATAATTTGTTCACAGACGACATTTTGGATACAATAGTTAGATATACAAACCAATATATTGAATCGATAAAACATAAATTTTCCAGAGAAAGAGACGTCTGTGGGCGCGACGCCCACAGAAGTCTTTGAACTAAAGGCTTTTATTGGTTTATAATACTTAGCAGAAGCACTGAGAGAAAATCGTCAATAAGAGCGACGATACTACCAATAATATAACTACATTACTTGAAATGGGAGATTGTAATTGACGAGTTTTGAGAGAGTCCTCACCGTTGAGGACTCTCTCATGAGAACAAATCTTATCTTCGAAACCTAACTAGAAGTAAAAAGTCGTCGCGAAGTTTTATATTTTTCAAACTAAATAAAGAATCCTCACTGAGAGAAAATCGTCAAAGTTTGGAGGAATTTTGGGGAAAAGAAGAGGACGATGTCGAGAAAGTTAGATTGGTAATGAATATCAAACGGTTCAAAACTCTGATGCGTTGTCTTCGATTTGACGATTTTACTATCAGAGCAGAACGACAAGAAATCGATCGTCTTGCTCCAATTCGGGACGTGTTTGAAAAATTTGTAGAAAATAGTCAAAAGAGTTATAACGTCGGAGAAAACGTGACAATCGATGAGATGCTACCAGGTTTAAACAAACAAGTATGGCATAAAATGTTTTGCCCTTGCTGATGCCAAGACGACTTATAGGTTGAATATGGAGATTTATGCTGGGAAACAGCCTGAAGGTGTTTTTGCTGTCAGTAATAAGCCGTGTGAGGTAGTAAAAAGAATGCCTAAACCGATATTTAGAAGCGGTCATAACATTACAGCCAGTAATTGGTTTACCGATATAGATCTCATCGATTTTTTGAAAAAGAAAAACTAATCATATGTTGGAACTGTGAGAAAAAATAAAAGACAGTTGCCCCCACCATTTGTCTTGGCCAAAGGAGGGAAACAATACACCAGTATCATGTTTGGTGGCAATAATGGAAAAACTAAAGCATCTTACATACCACAAGCAAAGAATGTAATTCTCATATCTACACTATATGATAACACCATTGATCCTAAATCTGAAGAGAAACAAAAGCAAGAGATAATCACTTTTTATAATTCCACCAAGGGCGCTGTCGATATTGTAGATCAGATATGTGCTACCTACAGCATGAACCGAAATGTGAAGTGGTGGCCCATGGTAATATTTCTCATAATGTTGAATGTGAGTGGTATTAACTCCCAAGTAATTTACCTCGGCAATCGACTGGAACCATTAAAAAGACGAGTTTTTCTAAAAACATTATCCCATCAGCTGATGATGGGACAGCTTACTCGGAGAAGTATGAAGACTGCTGGAATCAATACCCAGTTCCAAATGCGACTAAAACGGTTCCAACCCATCAATGAAGCTGATGACTTAGAAAATTCAACTACTTTACCTCCAAAAAGGTGTAAGTGTTCAACCTGTACAGATGAAAGAAATTTCAGAAGGATGACAAATTAGCAATTAAAAAATGTTGGTCTGCAATCTGCATGTCTCACATAAATATGGTGTGCTGTTATGCTGAATGTCAATGTCGGCCTTCTGCTGAAGAAACCGACTCTGAATGAACAAGACAATAATTTATTAATATATTTTTTACATATTATTTTGAAAATAAATTCGTTCTTTCTAATATTCTTTCTTTTTTTTAGTTAAATTTTTTTATAATTTTTTATATGTATTATTTTCTTTAATAAATGAGTTTTCTTTTCAATATTATAATGTGGCTGACAAAGGATTAACCTAAATATGCATACAACTTTAGTAACATATGGATGTAAAAATGTATTTCTAAAAATCAATGTTTCCAACCTTCTAAACCAGGTTAACTCCTTGTAAAAATATGTTGTAAATATTGGCAAAAAAAAGAGTTAAGAATAAAAGGGGATACCTATGAAGAAGAGTAGAGATAGGGCAAGCTAGCCTATAAAAAAAGAGTAAAAGAAGTGGATGGAAGAGTATGGGAAAGATAAATCAGATGCCATCATATAAAAGGATAACAGAAAATTAAACCTGATTAAAGAGAACATATAAACACAGAGCAAATTAAATGTTCCCCAATGCTTACAAAGTTTAAAATATTTGAATAGATAGTAAAAACAATACTGTAAACATTGGAGGTATCCTTATCTAGCACACTTATGACTCAAGCACCATCCAGCAATACAGATGGTGGATCTAAGGAGTGTGCAAAATATGCTTTATCAAATTGAATGCTAAATATAAATAAACAAATAATAATAAAAACAATTTACTTACTTGATGAACAAAAACATCTTCCTTGGTATCATTCCTGTAATAATACAAATAAAGAGTCAAATAAACGTTAATTAATTTAAGGGGTGGATTTCCTTACCGATTAATAAACCCGTATCCACTTTTTACGTTAAACCACTTCACGGTGCCTGTAACCTTGCTGGCTGTAAAGAAAATAACGATATTTGTAATTATTGTTATGATGTATTCTTATTAATATTACAAATGAAAGCAATAAAACATTTGAAAAAGTTTTTGTTTTTTTTGTAATTTTAATTGGGATTGATTTTTTCTTTGAAATGAATATATCTTATAATTTTGAATGAATTTTTATGAAATTTTGATCATATTAAATAATGTACATGCGCGTTAGTTTGAAAACGCACATGGATTATTTTTACAAATGTTATTACCCCCGAGGTCACGTGACGCCGCGTCCTATAAATAGAATATTACGGGAAACGGAAGGTGCTGCACCAAACAGGACACGAACCCCACCGGTGCTTCGCGCTCTTCACTTTCATCCAATTAACATCAATAAACCGTGATGACAAAATAATCAAAATCACGAAAGATGATTTAATAATATAAAACGAACCATTCAGGAAAAAACTCTACCAAAAAAGAATGGCGGACACGACGCCAATTTTAAAAAGCGTGCTTTGCTTGAACAGACACGTGACATTTCCGAATTTAGAAATAAAAATTGTGATAATTTTTGAATTAAACCAAAGATGCGCTTATTTACCGTCGATTGAGGACAAGGACGATATTGTTTAGGCGCCGAAAAGGGAACATGTGCTCACGGTAGATAAAATGGACGCCGCCGGTCCTGAAAAAGCGGCGACGGCGTCGTTGGTTTTATGCGATTTTTTGGGGGTTTTCTTACCGATAACTTGTTTTTGGTTGGCCGTCTTAGGTTGTTCTGGCGCCTGTTCCGGTTCAGCCATGGTGTTAAGGGCCGGTGGGAAGATGTTGTCACTCCGCTACCACTCCAAGATGTTAACTTCCGTCCTGCTGTTCGAGTTGTTGCAGTCTTAGCGACGTTCAACTGGTTCCACATAAATATTAGAGCGTAACGGCTGACAAACGACGTGACTTCGATAGGTTGTCTCTTTTCAACACATAGAAAACACCAGAGACGTGTGTCGTTTCAAGTAGCGGAAAATAAAGCGCGCCTGCGCGTTACCAAGTCACAGAACGCGCGCTTCTAATTGGTGCAATTTTTTGGGGAAATGACTGTTTTAAAAAGTATGGGAAATTCAAATTATTAAAGTTTCTAATAATAATCAATCTTAATCGGGATGATATCAATAATTGTTTAATTTAACTATCAAAAACGTGTTTATTTATTTGGAAAATTTGTGTTTTGAATAGCGATTAAAATTTGCTTATTAATGTTTGTTGTGATATTAATGTAAAATCAGCGTATTTGTACTAAAATTGTACTTATTACAAAGTTGAAATCTTTAAAATTTGTTTATTATTGCGAAGTAAGAGATAACGCTAAAACAGCAAATTTTTATAAACAAGTTACAGTTAGGTGTACGTGTTTTTGCATATTTTCGGATTGTGCGTTTTACTTGCGCATAGCATTAGATAAAAGGCTTATTTTTAAACCAAGATAAGTGTGAATGTTACTTTAAAAAATATGTCGCCAATTCTCTTATCTATTGAACAACAAGTTGAAACAGTTCAAAATGAAAACAAAAACTCTAAATACTAACAGGTTTATTTTCCTTTTAATAGTTAAATACAAGAAATTTAATTATATACCAATAATTTTCTTATGCTTCTGCAAGCATGATTATACATATCACATTTCCGCAGTTATAAAAAATAACGTGTACACAATATATAAAATAAGGGGGAATTTTCCTCCTATCGAAGTACTTAATAACCGTTACATAGTAACAATCATGCTAACGTCGCATAAAATTAAACGATAAATGTCTAATAGTAACACATTTTCGTACAGATTAACCAAATAGGATATTAAGTCAAATTAACGCGATTATACAAATTTAAAAAATTAATTTATACTCTCTGTACAAAAAAACACTTGCACCAAACCATTCTAATACGAAAAAAACGAAACATGGTAAACTGGACCAAAAGCGATATTTACAACAGATTACGTATAATTATTAAAATTCGCACAAGTTCATTTTTTTAAACACCGTTGTATACTTTACTTGTAGTAAATACACCAAAAACAAATTTCAATAACTTACTAGTTTTGTTTCAACATCGATTTCATCGTAATGTACCAGCTAGTGGTACCAAGTAACCAGAATTTAAAAGATATATGAAATAAATAAATTTCACTAATTTTATAAAAGAAGTACGTTGAAGAGAATTAATAATCCAAAAACTAATGAACAACTCAATTGCATTCTTTTTCTTCTTCAATGTACCAACTCAAAAGACTAAGAAAATCGAGTTTCTTTCCATTTCACTATGTTATTTGACCATCACAATTCTTTTTTGATCAGTACAGCCAGTACATGAACTTCTAGGTTCGTCTCTTAGCTTTCAGTTGATGTCGTTGTTTTGGTCCAGTACTTGATCCAGTACCTATGCTAAACATACCTAAAAAACACAAAATTGAAATATAAATGATGGTTTATTTTTGAGAAAAACATAGTATTTTAAAAATAAATGTATGTTATGAGTAAAGACCGGATTTATAAAAAATATGCTTATGCTCAAAATTAAAGGCATTACAAATATATTTAAATATCTTTACGAATCAGATCAAAATAAGTGATTCATGACTATTATTTTTTTTATGCCTATTTAGAGCCTTTTTCCAACTTTTTGGCGTCTTTTCCCCAAAAATTGGTTGAATTATGAAAAAATATTTCGCTGCTCTGTACATTTCCTCGTTGTGCAGTCTGACGTAATATCCGCGTTTTTCATCGATCCGAATTTAAGCTTTGGAATTCCTCGTTGTGCCGTGTCGTCTTACACGGGATTCCCCGTATGTGGTTTGACTTGCGTCGAGTCTTCAATTCATTTAGTTGTATTAAAGTTACTCGAGTGACAGTGTGAAGTTCTTGCGTAGTACAATGCCGAAACAAAAGCCAACCGTAGAAGAATGGATTAAAGATTACAAGGAATTGAAATTTGAACGCAATCGTTTATTTTGCCAAGCCTGTTCATATTTCGTAAGTATTGATGGAGTTAATCGAGTAAAAACAATTAATTATATTAATTATATTTTTAAATAATGATTAAATTATGTAGAATACCAAAGATTTTTAAATATTTAAAACCGAAATTTAAATCTTTTTACGGTAAGAATTGGAAATTATAAAGAATAGCATGTCCCAAAATTCACTAGAAATAAAATTCACTATTGATTCAATGTAGTACTTCGATCACTAAAATTAATAGAACAATATATTGATTGTTTAATAATTATGGAAGATATTATAAAATACTGACGTTATTAAATTACTGTTAACAGATTAATTGTGACAAGAAATACTACATAATTCAGCATATCAAAACACCATTGCATCAGGAAAAATTAAAACTGACTAAAAGTCAATCCAAAAAACAACAAACTATAGGTACAGCTATACAATCTGTGGCATCAACATCCGGCTACACTGAACAATCAAAATTTAATTTTGATCTTTCAAAGCTTTGATAAAAGCAAACATACCAATCCATAAAGTAACAAATAAATATTTCAAAACTTTTTTACAAACATATTGTACAATGCATATTCCCGATGAAAGCCATTTCCGCAGAAATTATATTACTTCAGTCTATAAAGAAGTTATTCAAGAAATAAAAAATATTATTGGAAATAATTATATTTGGATAAGTGTAGACGAAACAACTGATGTATGTGGACGATACGTGGCAAATTTAATACTTGGAGTATTAAGTGATGAAAATTCGTCAAAAAGTTTTCTAATAAGTACCAAAGAATAATGAAAAAATAATAATAATACGGTAACAAGATTTATTCACGACGAATTAACGCATTTTTTCTTACCGGAGCCGGTACCGAATGATAAAATTTTACTGATGGTGTCAGACGCAGCGGCATACATGGTAAAAGCTGCGACTAATATGAAGATTTTTTACCCTAATTTAATTCATTGTATTTGCTTAGCACACGGGCTTAATCGAGTAGCAGAAACTATAAGGTTACAGTTCCCATTAGTTAATAAATTAATAAAAAGCGGTAAACAAATATTTGTTAAAGCCCCTTTAAGGGTAGAATTGTTTAGAGAGAGGTTACCAAATACCCTATTACCAGCACAACCAGTTCTAACAAGATGGGGAACATGGCTAGATGCCGCTATATACTACACAAACGCCTTAGATCATTTTAAACAATTAATAAATGAATTTCCGGCTACAAGTAGTAAAGCAATACAAGATTGCCAGGCCGTCCTAAAAGAAGTGGAGCTACAAAATAATTTGGCATTTATAAAAAGCAATTACAGTTATATAAGTGAATCTATAAAATCACTTGAAAAACAGGATTTACCTTTAGTGACTGCAGTAGAAATGATGAAAAGTTTCAAGACAGCGCGTATAGCGTACCAGGACATATTGGTCAAATAATTACGAATAAATTTAATGACGTTCTGTGTAAAAATGAAGGATTTGCCACATTACAAAAAATTGCATCAATTTTAAGTGGTGAAATTGTTACTGGATTTATTATGAATCCCGGATTAATTACAAAGTTCAAGTATGCACCAATTACAAGTGTGGACGTGGAGAGAAGTTTTTCGGCTTACAAGAATACGTTAAGTGAGAGAAGACACAACTTCACAATGGAACATTTAGAACAGCATTTAATAATTAGTTGTTTTCGTGATTAGTGGTTTAATAATTATATATGAATGTTTAGTTTAACGATGTATTTTTTAATGAAAACGTTATTAAAATACATTATTAATTAGGTATAGCAATTTTTTCGATTTCTAATTTTTATGCCTTTTTAAGTGCCTTTTTCCGTCTTTTTTGTGCCTTTTAATCCGGTCTTTAGTTATGTGTACGAAAAAGTCCGTAAAGCGCATTGTACAAAGTTGGCCTGACGAAGGATTTCAATGTATGAAAAGTAAACCACAAAGTCATGATAGTCACGATGTCTATATTTCGAAATTAGGTGAACAAATTTCTTTTTGGTAGGCTTAACAGAGGTTAGAAGCTAAAGAAAAAAGTAGTGGTTTAGTTTCTAAAACAGAATTTAATTTGAATTTTGAGGTTTTTCATATAATTTTTAATGAAAAATTAGTATAAAGTATAATGGCATGTACGATACAGTATCAATATATCGAAAATATATACAGGGTGAGTCAATAGTGCGAGGACGGCAAATTGTGGCCACACTGTTGAAAATAAAAAAAATATTTTTATGTCATCATAGATTACAATCAAAGCTGCATCAATTAAAATTATTTTCAACTATACAGGGTGTTTCACAATTCCAGAACCCTACTCAACTTCATTTTTTTAAATGGAACCCTATACATCCTTTTACATTTATTGATTACCTGTCTTAAATGCTATAAATGTGTATATTGTTTTTATATTTTGAATGCAAGATTGCCAAGTTATTAATCATTTTGTGAAAATCTTTAAAAAATCTTGTGGTGATTTAAAATTCATTATCACCACTATTATTAAATATTGAACAATGTAATTTGGCATATCAATAAACAAAGCTTTGGTCTTTGAAACTATACTAATACTATTGGATACTATTATACAGGATGGTTACCAGAACCGGTTAATTTATGAAATGTTTGAGGGACTATAACTTTGTTATTTTAAATGGAACACCCCATATTTTTTCAATGCCTCAGAAGGCTTTATTAACTACCTTCCATTATCGTTAAGCATATGGTATATCTAACATGTGTACTTTTGGAGATAATTTGATTATTTCAAAAATGTCGGCATAAACATGATTTTTTCACAAGAAATAAACTATGATGATATTTTTAAAAAAATGCAAATAAGTTTAGATCATAAGCGATGGAAAAGTAAGGATATGTGCATAGACAACAGTATTAAGAAAACAACTTCTCAAAAATTCTATTTAAATATGTTGCAAAAATCCTATCATAGTGAGGAGGTGTACCATCGTGCTGAGACCACATTCTTTGTCAAACGCCTAGTGAAACATCTTCTAAAAGGTTTGGCAATTGATTTTTTAAGAAATTCAAAAAGATCGTTCGTTAATGGTTGTCTCGAAGAAATACGGTCTGATCAGAGAAGATTCTAGAATCCCTGCCCATATAGTTTAGGACCATCGATGTTAGTGGACTACGTTTCATATAAATTTACTGTTGATAATATCATAGTAATGAAGATTAAGGCGGTTAACATAGTTATTTTTAGGTAACATCGCTTATTCGCTGTATTAAAGATAATCAAAAAAATTATATTATTGATCTTTTTCTAATACAAATTTCGAAAATTCTCGTCTTTTTTATACTGATTATGTACACATGTATACTTCTTCATCTTTTACTAACGCACTTGCATTTGTTTAAAAATGTTCTTCTTCATAGTTTATTTCCTGTGAAAAAATCAGGTTTATAGCAACATTTTTGAAATAGTCTAATTATCTTAAAAAGTACATGTGTTAGACATACCATATGCTTAATAAAAATGAAAGGTAATTAACAAAGGCTTTTGAGACATTGCAAAAATATAAGGTGTTCCATTTAAAATAACAAAGTTATGATCCCTCCAATATTCCATAAATCAACCGTTTCTAGTAACCAGCCTATATAATATTATCCACTACTCTTACTGGTGTTCGAAAGACCCAAGCTTTGTTTATCGATATGCCAAATTACATCCTTCAATATTTAATAATAATACTGATAACGAATTTTAAGTGACCACATAATTCATACGAAAATTTCACAAAATGATTAACAACTTGGCAACCTTGCATTCAAAATTTAAAAATAAAATTTGCACTTATAGCATTTAAGATAACTAATCAGCATATGTGAAAAGATACATAGGTTCGATTTAAAAAAATGAAGTTGAATACGGGCCTGAAACAGTGAACCACCTGTATAGCAGACAATAATATTAATCGATGCAGCTGTGACAGTAATGTATGATGACATAAAAACATTTTTTAAATTTTCAACGGTAAAGCCACAATCTTCCGTCCCCGCACTATTGACTCACCCTGTATGTATGTATAGACAGTGCTGGCAGAAGTGTAGACACTGTTAGCAGAAAATTAGACACTGATATTTGAAAAATATACAGGGTAAGTTATTAGTATCCCGGCGGATGATAGTCACTAAACCGTTTGACAAGAAAAAAAAAAGTTTTATACAAATGTTATTTGACTCACTACTTTCTACTATTTAAAATTATTTTCACTTATACAGAGTGTTCTATATAGGCGTAATGGACAGTATGTCAAAATTTTTAAATGGAACACCCAATATATTATATCTTATTATGATTACTACTAAATTTGTTAATACAACCGTATACATTATTAACTCCTAGATTTCATAGCTCCTGATATATTCAATTATTGCAGTATCTTCTTAAAAATGGTATAAAAACGACATATTTTCAGATTTTGCTTTGAAACTACGCCAGATCATAATTAAAGCCAATGGGTAAATAATTCTATCGAAAGATATTAGATACGCTATACAGCGTGCTCATAATATTCAGCTACTTTTGATGTTCTTCAAATGGCTTTTTCTTAAGTTTTTTTTTAAATTGAACACCCTTTAAATTGTGTGCTGATTGAATTGCTCATCAGATTCCCTTTAATTAATGGTAAGTATGATATGTTAGACATACTGTTATTAAGTATGTCTAACTTTAATAGTTTTCCTGATATTTAGAATTTAAAGAAAAATGTGTGATAAAATATGCCATTATTGCACTTAATATTATATTCTGTCTATTTTTATCAATCTTTTTTGCTTTTCCTTTTATTATTTGATTAATACTGTATAATGTAAAATAATTCTTCTGTCATATACCAAGTTTTAATGTGACTTGGTACTTTATGAAATTTACAAAGAATTATGTAATAAAATATGTTATTGTTGTATCATATACATTTATTTTTTTATATTTCTAACAGGTTTTGCTTCTTTATTTATCAAAAATAATATTTTGTTAAAATTTCAAAATTTAAGTAAACACTATATTTAAACTACTTGTGGCCTTGTCGGCTTCGCCATAGATGTAGATCAAATTAATTAATTCTTCTTATATTTTGTAAAAAATTTGTGATAAATAAATGATCTAAACTTGATAATAAAATTATATATTATATACAGTTGCATATTTTATAACATGAATCTTTTTAAATTTCATAAAGTACTAAGTCGCATTTAAACTGGGTATATGGCAGTAAAATTATTTTACATCATAAAATATTAATCAAATAATAAACATACTAAAAAAAATGATAAAAATAGACAGAATATAATATTACACACATTTTTCTTTAAATTGTAAATATCAGGAAAATTATTAAACTTAGACATATAATATACTTATTATTAATTAAAGGGAACTTGATGGGCCATTCAACCAACACAGACGATATAGGGGGTTCCATTTAAAAAATTAAGAAAAAGCCATTTGAAATACATCAAAAAAAGTAAGTAAACTTTATGAACACGCTGTATAGTATATCTAATATCTTTAGATACTGTCATATATCTATTGGGTTTGACTATTATCTGACGTAGTTTCAAAGCAAAATCGGATAAAATGTTGTTTTTATATCGCTTTTAAGAAGGTCCTGTAAGGTGCACATTTTGGAGAAACAATTGAATATCTCAGAAACTATAAATTTTATAAGTTAGTAACATATACTGTTGAAATTTAGTAGTATTCATAATATGATAAAATATACAGGTGAATTTTTATTATTTAAATTAAAAAAATTTAAATTAAATAGAACACCCTATATAAGGGGAAGTAATTTTGGGTAATAGAAAGTGGTGAGTTAAACAACTTTTGTAAAAAACATTTTGCTTTCCCTCAAACGGTTTAGTGACTATTGTCCGCCAGGATACCAATAACTCACCCGGTATATTTTTGATAGAAATTGCTGCTATTAAAAGTGAGAATATTGCTACTTAAACGATAAATACTTCTGAAAGAACTAGATATTGCTTGTAGATGATTATAGCTACTGGAAGAAGTCTAGATACTACTAGCAATAGTCTAGAGACTGTATTCTCCTTACATAGTAACTGTTACTAAAAGACTAAAAAGGTCTAGATACTGTTGACAGAAAAGTAGATCCTGGCAATGGAAGACTAGATTTCCTTTACAGAGGAACGCCTACAGAAACAGTGAATGTTGTTAATGAAAGCTAAATACTTCTGAAAGAAATATGGTTGATACTTAAAGAAGATTATAATTGCCGGGAAATATTTAAAACTTGCTAACAGGAATTTAGATACTGTTGGCAGAAAACTAGATCCTGGTAAATGAAGCCTGTATTCTCTTTACATAGTAACTGCTATAAGAAAACTAAAAAGGTCTAAATACAGCTTGTAGAAGATTATAATTGCTGGTAAAAGTCTAGATACTGTTGACAGAAAAGTAGATCCTAATAATTGAAGACTATATTTTCTTTACAGAGTAACTCCTATAACTGAATAGTAATAATAAGACTGCTAGAAGTACGGATGCTGATTGAAGAAGATTATAACTGCTAGCAAATATCTAAAAACTGCTAACAGAAATCTAGATACTGTTGGCAGAAATCTAGATATTAATAACTGGAGACTATATTCTTTTTACAGAAGTTACTTACAGTTAAATATTGATAATTCAAGGCAAAATACTTTAGAAAGAAATCTACACACTTTTTAGATTAGATAACTGTATTTTTTGTATCGGTATTGATATTTTTTTCGTATCCAAATCGATATTTTGTTTGTATCTACTGTATCGATATATCAATACTTTAATCAAGCTCTACTAATAGAGGTCCAAGTAAAAGGAAGAACTAATTTTTAAAAATTCTAAACCCGAATCATTTTCGAAAAATCGAGAGATGCAGAGAACCCTTCTAAACGAATATTGTTAATAGGTTTCTGTCTTCTTTCCTAATTATACAAGTAGCCCTCGGTTTACGCCGGCTCAATTTACGTTATTTCACAATTACGCCGCTCCACAATTTACTATTTCGTTGTGTGAATCCCCAAAGTCGCGATCGGTCTTTCTCCTTATACAAGACCGATTTTTATCAACAAAAATGTCCAAAATGTCCTAATGTCTGTAGTTCTATAAACTTAACTTCATAAACGGTTACCACAATTATGAAAAATGTGGTTAAAATGAAACACACTGCAGAGGTAGTTTTGAAAAAAAGAGAAAATTAAAAGGAAATTAACGTTGTGGGTGGATGATGCTCATTACAGAAATATTGCATTGATTCAAACTGCTATAACGGAAAAAGCAAAATCAATTTTCAATAACCTTAAGGAAACCGATGGAGGTGAAGAAACATTTTTGGGAAGCAATGGTTGGTTTATGAGATTTAAATAACGAAGTAACTGTCGAAGTGTGAAAATATGTGGGAGAACAACGCAACTGTTCCTCAGACTTAATCTTTAATGTTGACGAGACAGGTCTTTATTGGAAAAGTTATTAGCACGAACTTTTATTTCTGGAGAAGGGCGATCTGCTCCAGGTTTTAAAGTTGCGAAAGAAAGAATAACTCTTTTATTGGGAGCAAATGTTTTAGGAACATTGAAACTTAAACCAATGTTGCCAATTTATTTCGTATTATTTTTATTTAACGTGTGCTTTACAAACCCAACCCAACACATGTGTATGTAAAAGACAAAAAATTTTTTATGATGAGCTGATTTTATGGCCTACTACTAATTGTGTTGAACCGCCAGAAGAGGATTATTAAACACCATTAAGTATTTTTTAACTATAAAATCATTTTTTTATCTAATAAAATTTTTTATTAACAATACTTAAATTTTTTTAATCATCAATCATAAAACTACCAATATTTGTTTGGAAAAGGTCACAACTCCAAATACAAAAATTTGTTTAATTGCGCATTAGATTTATTAAAAAAAATTTTTTTGTTTATAAAACTTTCACATGTATCATAATTTGGGTCTTTGTTTTGAAATGAAATCGATATTCTGACTAATATCAAAATGAAACGTTTTTTGTAATCCTGTAAAATTTACTTTTTTGGAGTAGTGGCCTTTTCGAAATAACCGATTTATTTAAAGGATAAAGAATGGCTCTGTGATTTAATGTTCTTCACTGATACAATGGAGCATTAAAAAAATAAATTTATTGTTGCAAGTTAAGGACAGGAACATCTCAGATTTGAGTCAAAGCATTTTCAGTTTTAAAAGATAGATACAACTTTTTGAACAAGACGTAATTGATAAGAAATTCAATCACTTTCCTTGATTAAAGAAAGCTGCTTCAAAATATGATATTTCTTTAACAGGCATCATTAATTATCAGACAAAATTAAAAAGCCTGTACAACGATTTTACGGATTTATTTGCACTGAAACCATCAATTACATTTTTGTTAAATCCGTTTGAAATTGATATCCATAATAATGGTTTTAAGTTATTGAAATGTATACTACCAGAGACAACTTCCGGAGAAATAGAATTAATTAACATGCAAGAAGATAAAGGCCTCAACATGTTACACAAATCGGCAAAATCAATAAATGAATTCTGGAAATGTGTACCAGCAATTAAATACAACAATTAAAAAATTGCAGCTTATCGATTATTATCAATATTTGGATCAACATATGACGTCGAATCATTGTACTCATCAAAGAAACTAATTAAATCTAAGTTTGGTGCACAATTGAAGGGATTTACTAACCAACATTTAAAGGAATTAATAAGATGTTCAACTACCAATTACACTAGTTTACAAATTTTAATCAAATTTTCCCTCAAAGACGTGATATTTTTTTTTCTGATTCTGAAACAGTTTTAAGTTTTTCTCCACCACGTCCGGTTTTCGAGATATACCCAAAAATGTGGAAAAGGATAAATTACAAAACACAGAAACGGTTCACGTTCAGTATATTTGTTATTTTGCAAAGTATGCTTATGTTAGTAATTTTGTTGTAGTTATATGGACATGAAAGTGGAAGTCTAGACGAACATTTTGAGGTATTGATGGCATAAATCGGACTCTCCGTTATTTTGGTACAGCCTAAAACAACTCAACAAAATCAAATTTTTTGACATTTTTTCCAATTTTTTTTTCACTACATTGCACCGTAACGAAAAAGAAAAGAGAATTATGTGTGAATAGAATAGTTAGCTATTCTATTCTGTAGAGCATTTAATTCTCTAAATTTCGAAGTATTGGACATGACGGTCCACTGTATATTACCAGAGATATCGTTAATTTACGACAATCGTACAAAAATTCATTTTTTTGCCATTTTCACTGTCTTGTTGAAACAATATTACGAACAATTTTTTTTAATAAAGAGATGTTTTAACTGCTTCAGGAACTAAGTATAAATATTAAATTCACTGAAATAAAACTGAATTTTTTTTTGAATACAACGAACAATAACATTCTTGGAAAATATTTTTAAAAACTTGTTCATTTACCTGTTAGACCTCTTTTGGAGGAAGAAATTCTCATTATTAAAAAACTATGACTTCCTGTGAAAAGGTTTTTTTTAATAACTCCACTTCATTATATATTAGAACCTTTTTTGCTATTTGAGACACCTAGGTGATGTTTCGTTTAAGAAAATCGTAAAGTGTTGGAAAAGTTTTGTTGATAATGGCTAGCAGCAGCAGAAGTTTTGAATGCAAGAACAATCCTGATTTGTTTTGTTTTATTTGCGGAAAATACATTATTGGGATGACGGGACGATTAATTACCAGTGTTATAAAACAGGCGTATTCTCATTATTTTGGGTTTGCTTTGACGAATTTAGACAAGCCCTGAACACCCAGCTTCGTATGTTCGAATTGCGATATAACTGTGAATAGATGAATGGCAGGTCAACCTACATCTCATTTACAGTTTGGTATTCCAATGTTATGGTCACAGATATCAGATCATTCCGATTGCTATTTCTGTAACATAAATCTATAGGGCATAAGCAAAATAAAACAAAAAAAAAGTTTAGTTTATCCTAATGTAAGATCAGCCAAAAAGCCGATTTCGCACAGTACAACTTTGCCAAGACCAAGAAGGAGAGAGTGAAGATATGCCATCTAGTAGCGATTATGAAGCCAAAAGAAACCATAAACTATCACAGAAAGAACTAAGTGACTTTGCTAGAGATCTGAAGTTATCAAAAAATGATAGTGAGGTATTGGCATCATGCTTACAGCAATAGAATTATTTACACCCTACAGCCCGTCTAACTCTTTATCGAAACAGAGGCGAACTTCTTGAACAATTTGTTACGAAGGATCAAGGTATTTGTTATTGTAATAACGTGAATGGCGTCTTTTATGGATAGCTCTAAAAACAGTTTTAAAGCAACTTTACTACATAATGGAAACACACTACCAACTTATTCCACTTGCTCATGCCGTCAATATTAAAGAAACATATGTGCGCATCATCAGAAGTTTTGATACTAATTCAGTATAACGAATTTGAATGGAAAATTTGTGCAGATTTAAAGGTAATTGCCGCAGTAAAGAAATTTACTAGCTTCTACTTTTTAAGTATTGACTAACATTTCTATGATTTTTAGGTAATTGCTGTGGTTACTGGATTACAAGGCGGTTTTACAAAATATTGCTGTTTTCTTTGTTTGTGGGATAGCCGAGCGGGAGAACATCACATGTGCGCAAAGACTGGCCTTCTAGAGAACATTACGATGTTGGTGCTTTCAATGTCTTAAATAAACCTCTGGTGAGACCAGCATCTGTCTATTGCCTCCACTACACATTAAACTTGGCTTGATGAAAAACTTTGTGAAAACGTTGAATCCAGAATTCCCAGCATTTAAATATCTCAACAAGTTCTTTCCAAAAATATGGTACGCTAAACTAAAAGAAGGTATTTGTTGGCCCTCAAATAAGAAAATTAATAAATGACAACGAATTCATGTCAACATTAACAGCAAAAGAAGCAACGGCGTGAATTAGTTTCAAACAAACCGTCCATGGATTTTTAGGAGACCATAAAGATGAGAATTATCGCGAAATAATTTCCAACTGATTGCACAATTATCATGCCATAAATGCAAACATGTCACTCAACAATGAAACATATGATGTCGAATCATTGTACTCAAGAATGAAAATAATTAAATCTAAGTTTCGTTCATAATTGACTAACCAACATTTAAAGGAATTAATAAGATGTTCAACTACCAATTATCAACCTGATTTTCAAAAATTAACTTTTATATCACAAAGCAGGAGATATTTTGTTTTATCCCGTTAGCAACACGTAAATTGATTTTATTTCCAGGATAGGATTTTGGTTGAATAAACGACAGTCAATTCATAGATCCTAATATTTCGGTTCAACACACTTTAGATTGTTAAGAAGCTAGCTAATAATTTTCAATATTTCTGTATTACGTCCAAATTTAATTTTAAATAAAAGACCACGTTGTAACACCACATATTAAAATGGCCAACAATTGAATGAACTCTTCATTGACATGAATATATACATGAATATTGACATGAATTATATTTGACATTAATATTAGGATCTATGAATTGATTGTCGTTTATTTATCCAATCATATTACAAACTCATTAACCTTCAACCAGTAAGAAATAAGTATGTAAAAATTACTATCATTAAATACATGGTGACTTAAATAATTGTTTCTTTTATACCAAACTCTTGCGGCCCCCAATATTTTCAGGTAGTTTACCATGGCTCTTATTACAAAAAGTCTGACCACCCCTGTATTAATCCATGCTTTAAATAAGCAATACTTAATTTATTCTATTTGTGTTGTGTAAAGTTGTTAGTTTTAGGCTAAAATAGTCTTAAGGATACAACAAAATCTGACTGAGCATAATGCAACATGTAATCGTCCTTTTAGATACTACTCTCCTTGACTTCAAAACTACAGTAAACCCTCTATATAGCGAACATCGATTTAACGAAATAGCCGTCATTGCGAATCAAAATTACGCAACAAATATCTTCAATACATTTTATATATTTTTTTTATTATAACGAAAATTCATGGTAACGAACTACGAACAATTATTTCATCTCATAAGTACGATTTTAATACAAACTATTATCGTTATTGCGAACTCAAATTTTTTTGTTCTCTAGGTAATGTAAGACTAGTTGAGGTATTCCCCGAAGGTCTAAGGTGTGATATTGGGGGAATAACTTGTTTGTCTGTAGGTCGATTGTTTATCGACTCGAAGACGTATTGCAGTTTCAAATATAAGTGTGTGGTCTTCGAGAGCGTACAAAGTGTTAAGGTTTAGAAAAAATGTATTCGTTCAGTGTCAATTAAAAAAAATGAGTTTGAAAAGGACACCAATTCCTTTAAAAAGGAAATTAGAAATATTGGAGGGTGTTGAAGAAAATGTTATTACAAAAACTAAAATTGCGAAAAAATTTAACATATCAAAATCAATGCTAGCAACAATTATAAAAAATAAAAACGGTATTGACAGTGCCGTAGCGTATGGTAAACATACATCTCGTAAAAAGTTGAGGAGACCTGCATTTCCAGAACTAGAAAAAAATTAATAGAATGGTTTACCGAAATGAGAACAAAAAATGTTTCCTTAACAGGGCTATTCATACAAGATAAGGCAAAATCAATCGCTGCTGAATTGAACATAATAGGATGTGATTTTTCATCTGGGTGATTGCACAGATTTAAGAGTAGGCACGATATTTCAGATCACGCCTTATCTGGAGAAGGAAATAAAGTTAATGTGCTTACTACAGATGAGTGGAGACAGGAGTTCAAATTTATAAGAAACGGCTATCTTGATAAAGATGCTTTTAACACTGATGAAATTGGTGTTTTTTATAATCTTATGCTAAACCATACTTTGGATTTTAAAGGTAAAAAGTATTATGGTAGCACTAAAAGCAAAGAAAGAGTAACAGCAGTTTTATGTTGCAATGCAGATGGAAGCGAAACATTAAATCTGTGGATAGTAGGAAAGTCAAAAAATCCCAGATGTTTAAATAAAATAGATCGTTCCTACTTACCGTACCATTATAGTAATCAAAAAATGCGTGGGTAACATCTGTGACATTTCGAGAATGGCTTATTCGTTTCCAGCGAAACATGACAGCACAAAACAGAAAAGTATTGCTAACGATGGACAATTGTGCTGCACATAATGTTAAGGATATCAATTTGGACAATGTGAAGGTGATTTATTTTCCACCTAACACAACGAGTGCACTCCAACCTCTTGGTCAAGGCATAATTGCGTGCATGAAGAAGCGATATCATGCTCGTCTTGTAAGAGCAGCAATTTTGGCAATAGAAGCGAACGAAGAAAATCCGAAATGGAATATTTTACAAGTGATACGAGCGTTGTCGGATTCTTGGAATTCAGTAACATAAAACATTATAAAAGATTGTTTTAACATAGTGGTAAGCATTCATTGATAATTAGTTCTTAGTAACTTGTTACTTTACATGCTTTTATTGTCTGTATTGTAGGCTGAATTTACTAATGTGGAATGGGAAAATTATCAACACATCTTGTCCGTACCTAAACAAGTTAATTTTGATGAATACTGCACTATTGACAGTGAGGTAGGGACTTCAGAAGCAATTGAAATCGATTTACCATTAGTGAATGCAGGCCAAGAATGGAAAGAAAATGAAGAAAGCCATGAAGGTGATGAGGAAGAAGTGGTAAATATAACACCCCCTACAAGAGCTGAAGTTTTAGCGGCTCTCTATACTACACAAAGGTAACCCACATCTGATTTGTTATCGAATTCATTATTTATATCACAATTTAAAGGTTTGCTGATACAGAAGAGATCATTTCCGAAGGTTTCGAGAATTCTTTGAATAAAATTTCTGAAGAATGTTTAAGACGAACAAAACCCGTTTAAAGCAAATAAATGATTACTTAAAAAAAATAATGTTAATTACAATATCAACAAAATATTAATAAACTTATTACATAGTCGATGTTAATATGTTTCTAAACACCCCAAGATCCTATTCATTATTGAGGCGTTGAGTGCGAAAGTGAACTAACCCCAGTGTATAATATATGTGGGTTAGTCCACTTTTGCTCTCAATGCCTCTATTATTCATAATTTATAATGAACTAATTCGTTACAGTGAAATTGCGAACATCTCATTATAGCGAGCGGCTTGCATTCCCCCCCTGCGTGTTCGCTATATCGACGGTTTACTGTACATTGTCAAAGAGTTTTGCAAAAAAAATTAAGAATATAATTACCTGCAGTCGGTGTTCCAAATTGTGGCGTGGCATTAAAACTTCCAGGAACTGAAGTAGATCCAAAAGTAGTACCTCCAGTTCCAAAACCGGAAGTATTATTATTACTAGTTGGAAAATTACTTTTTTGATCTGTGCTACCAAAAGCGAATACTCCGCTTGTATTATTAGATGGTGTAGTTGTATTAGATCCGCCAAACGAAAAAACTTGCCCTATACCGCTTGAAGTATTGTTTATTGGGTTTGTTGCACCAAAGACTGGAGGGGCGGCATTGTTACTACCGCCGAATTGAAATGTTGAATCGCCGGACGCTCCAAAGCCGCCGGTACTTGGAAGTTTTGGAAATGTCGAGGAAGAATCGCCGTTTCCAAAACCGCCAAAGTTTGAAGTGTTACCGGGAGTGCCGAAATTATTATTGTTTGTTGAGGCACCAAAAGTATTATTGTTAGTACTGGAAGTGTTAAACGCATTGTTGGTGTTGCTTCCAAATGGCGGGGGAGCTTGGTTGTTGTTTCCGCCGAACGATGAGTTCCCGCCAAAACTGGAGTTTCCCCCAAAACCTCCCGTGGTCGTCCCAAAAATACTAGTGGTGTTATTTGTGGTTGTCGACGTTGTGGTTGACGTGTTTGAACCAAAACCATTTGATGGGAATGTTGCTCCAAATCCAGGTTGTTTATTGTCAGAAAATCCAGGCGGATTTGTTGCTCCAAAATTAAATGTTGATGCATTAAAGCTCGTATTGGTGTTACTTGATCCAGCATTAAAATTAAACGGTTTGTTATTACTACTGGGAGTTGTAGTGGTTGATGTTGCTGTACCAAAAAAGCTTTGATTAGCGAAACCTTTGACCCCAAAAGTATTATTATTTGTAGTTGTTGTGGTTCCAAACCCTGTATTACCAAATACAGAGGGGGTTGCTGTTTGTGGTTTTGATCCAAATCCATTATTAAGTCCGCCAAAAACAGTATTTGATTGAGTTACAGTCCCAAATGTGTTATTGTTTCCAAATCCAGGTGCTGTGGTTGAAGTTGCAGGAAAACCACTGCTAACATTGTTGTTACCAAAAGTTTGCAAAGTCGAAGCTGCATTGCCAAATTTGTGAACGTTGTTTCCAGTTCCGCCAAAAACTGTAGAGCTCGTACTAGTAGTGGCATTAAAGGACGAAGATGTCATCACCGGCTGTCCAAATCCACCAAAACTTGTGTTTGTTGATGGGGTTCCAAACGAAGAAGCTGTTGTTGATGGAGTCCCAAATCCATTTCCACCCAAAGTAGGAGTACCAAAATTATTATTATTAGATGATCCAAAATTAAATGGAGCTGAAGCTATCTTTGTATCAGATGTTGTAGGTGTTCCAAAAGCACTAGTTGATGAGGTACCGAATGATGGAGTTGTTGTAGAAAATCCGGACGTTGTGCCAAACGCCGGCGAAGCAGTTGTTGCTGTAAATCCTGATGAAGTTGTAGCTGCGCCAAATACTGATGTCGTCGAACCAAATCCAGTTATAGCATTACCAGCAGATGCAGCACCAAATCCAGGTGACGCAACTGTACCAAATCCAGGCGAAGTAATTGTTGAACCAACAGTGGTAGAAGTATTTAGAGTAAATGTAGGAGTAGAAGTGGTATTTGAACCAAATATAGAAGTAGTTTTGTTCGTAGCGTTTGTAGTTGTGGTACCAAATCCAGTAGAGGTAGTTGTTATTCCAAAAATTGGCATAGATTGGGTTGTTTTTGCTCCCGAATTCGTCGAAGGTAATCCAGAGGTAATTTCAAAACTTGAAGCTGAAGCAACGGACGATGAAATTGGTTTTCCAAAAGTTGTTGATATTGAAACTTTGCCGTCCTTGTTTTCAACAGCGGGAGAACCAAAAGTTGAAGTTGACGTTAATCCAAAACTTGGTGTTACGCTGGTCGTATTTTGAGATGTTCCAAAAGATGTATTTCCCCCAAAAGTAAACATTGACTGAGTTGTAGAAGTTTGAGTATTTGTAATTGTACCAAAACTGCTTAATGAAGTGGTCGTTTGTGGAATTGTAGTATTTAAAGTAAATGTTGGAATAGATGAGTCATTTTTGTTACCAAAAACTGGTGTCTCATTAGATTTTGTGGGTTCTTTAACACCAAATGTAGATGTTGGGGTGGTAACGGCTGGTAATTTGGAACCACCAAAATTAAATGTTGGTTGAGAATCTGAAGATTTTATGATAGGTGTAGTTGAAACAATTGGGGCAGAAGTATTTGGTGGGGTAAGATTAAATTTAAATCCACCAGTAGATTTTTTAGGGGTTTCAATGTTATTTGGCGGAGGCGTTGCACCAAATGAAAATGAGAGATTTGTAATTGGATTTGAAGTAACTGGTTCATTCGATTTTATACTTGTAGTTACCATTGTAGTTACAATAGGAGAGACTAATGTACTTGTAGTTGTTGTGGTTGTTGATAAAGATGCTGTTGTAATTTGTGTTGATGGAATAACTTCAGGTTTTAATGAAATTAAACCTGTACTAACAGTTGTATTATTTTTCTTTGTTTCTTCTTTATTATCGTCATTGATTTTTTCAGCTATAATAGATCCTGTGTTACTAATCGATTTCACTTCTGGTGTTAAATTAAAATGAACATGTTTATCATGTTTTGCTTTATTCATAGGGGAAAGAATTCCAACAAGTTTCTGTTCGTGATTTGATTCTTTATCACTAGGTTTTTGTTCATTTTTGTCATCCTCTTGAATTAAATTTGTTTTTTCCCCTGTTAAGACTCCAAGCAAAACTGCCAATTTATTTTTACGTTGCACCTCCAATCTATTTTCATCAAAAATAATCGATTGTTTCGAGGAGTCATCTTCTTCTTCTGTATTCTCGGATTCTTTAGAATCAGGGGATTTAATTTCAACATTTTTTTCTTGCAATACTTCAGATGGGTGAAGATCAACTACTTTTTGAATTATTATTTTAGGCTCTATATTGACCGTTTGCGTTTCTGCATTAGAAAGTGTTGAATGTCTCTTAGCTCCAAATTCGATTGGCTTCTCAATTTCAACTTCTGACTTTCGTTTAAGAGAGTTTTGCATTTTTTCTTTAAACAATTGGGATGATGTGAATGAAGCAGCTAAAACGTCAACAACACAAATCTTTTTGGATTGGTGAGAACTTGGAGATGTTGCATTTGAACTATCTGATGATTTTGGAGAATCTTCTCTTGCTCTTTTACTGGTTTCATATGTTCCATTGTCAGGTTCGGTGCGTTTTTGTCTTTTACATGATGCTTCTGGTGTGGTTTCAAATTCCTAAATAAAAACGATAAATTAATTTGAATTGAATTATTAATTTTTATTAATCTTACTGAATCTGTATGGATTCGTTTCCGAGAGATCTCTCTTAAGGCATCTAAAACACTTCTTGTTTCTGTTTCAGAACTATTTGCTTGTGGTGTATGATGTCCGTTTCTTGTTTCATTAAGATTAGGCTTATTAAATTTTGCTTTGTTATACCAATGTACATCTAAATCAATAAATTTTAAGTTAATACAAATCAATATAACAATTTATAAAATAATATTCTTACCTGGGGAAGCCAACCGTACCATAACTTTCTTTGGCTTAGGAGAGATAACAGGTACATCTTTTTTAAAAAAATGTACCACTGGAAAAATACCCGGACTTCCATATCTAGTTTGATGAGTTAGGGTTTGGTTTTCTCTCGTTTCATTACTATATTGAACAATTCTACTGGACAAACCAGGACTTTTCGCGTCCGTGTAAGCTACTAAATTAGAATAGTTATACTTCGATGATCTTATTAATGGCGAACTTGGTGGTTTTGGACTTGCTGGTCTATTGGGGGCTTCAGACAATGAATATCTGTGAGAAACAAAATTAGATCATTAATGATTCATTAAATTAGATTCTTACCGGGGTGGTCCCCTTAAAGGCGTTAATCTAAGAGGCGAAAGTGACGAATTTGACATCCAAGTTTTTTGAGATGATATAGGGGTCGATGTAATACCATTGAAAACGGTTTTTCCTGTGGTAGTACCGTTTCGTAATGTACTAGACGTCGGTTTGTTCGAAGACATCGCAATACACCTTCTTTGCACACTAATAAACACTAAAATTTTCTAAAATTCGTTAATTACAGGACACTACGAGTATTTTAACGTCTTTTTACAACGAAACGAGACTTAACGAGTTCTAACCTTCAAACGTGACGCATTTACGCATTACCAACTGTAAAATATTAAACTAAATATTTCACATTTTAATTTTGCATAAATAAAAGCTTTGTTTGTAGGGTATATTCTATAAACAAAGATAAAAGCTACTTTCATCATTGCTTTAATATTAAACATATTTATTTTTAAAAAGTATTTTAAGAAATTAAACATATTAGAAACATAAATATTTTTTAACATTCTTGTTATTTTCTTTTCGCAACATTAAAATAATTCATTATCAATTATTTTTAATAAATCATTATGCTTTTTTTAAATAATTATGGTTATCACAAGAAAATTAATACAACATTTTTGTCAGATTTAATTTCTGGTGGCAATACTGTCATTCAAAATTCTAACCTTACAATTTTGTGAGTGGAAATGCAGCATGAGTTCATAATATTATAAACAACATTAATTCATTTCCTTTGAAGTAAGTAACACCAATTTTTGCTACTTTTGATTCAACATAATCCTTATACGTTTACAGGATATGGAGTACTTACTAGGGGTCTGCAATTCTTCAAATAATTCTACAATAAATTGTTGGAATTGCACAACTGGAAATGTTGAACATGTATATACAAGTAAACATAAAGTATTGAATAATAGTTTGTGTTTACTACAAAAAGAGTATGTTCTAATAGCAGAATTGAATAAACCGTTATTACATTTATGGTCCATCAACAGTCAAGAATCGCAATTACGATTGATATTGCCTGATAAAGCTGAAGCAATATGCATTGATAATACATGTACATATTTATTAGTAGGAATAGGAGTAAGCGTTTATATTTGGATGATATGCTCAGGAGAGTTGTTAAATGTATTACAAAAAAATTATCAGCCTATATCTTGCATAAAAATTTCCAACACCCAACATATTGTTGTTGCTGGAAAAGATGGTATTCTTACAACCTATAATTTTGATGAAGCAGTCTCTAAGATAATAAATAAAAGCTCTGAACCTTTGTATGTTAAAAATGATCATACAGATGCTATAACTGATTTGGACATTGGCCTATTTGGGAGTAATTCCCGTCTAGTTTCAGCATCCTTGGATCAAACTTGCAGAATGTATGATTTACAAAGTGGCGACCCATTGCTGGTGTTTGCTTTTAACTCTCCATTAACATCAATTGTATTAGACGCCACAAGTTGGAATGTTTACATTGGTGACAATAATGGAAAGATAAATGTAATAGAAATTAAAGGTGATATAAAGATGCAGCATATAGACGATTGTGAAAACGCATTTGAAGGCCATTCTAAGGCGATTACATCTATGAATATAAACTTGACTCATAATTTACTAGCAACAGCTTCGGAGGATTGTTCGATTATCATTTGGGATTTAAAAACACAGAAGCAAATTAGAGTTTTTAAACAAGATTTACCACCTTCAGGGTTATTATTTATACCCGGTCACAGTAATATTCATTCAAAAACATTTACTCCTAAATTACAAGTACAAGGGTTAAAGAAAACGCAATCAGACGAATTGGGAATAGTGTTTGTTGTTCAAAATGATGATATAAGTGTTGATGACAAACGTAATAACGAAATGATGGGTGATTTTAGAAGTTGTTCAAATAATAATGTGGAAGAATTGGAAATAGTTAACAAACAATTATACGATACACTAGATATGCTTATTAAGAAAAAATTTGGACCAAATTAATAGATTTTAAACATTTTATTCAATATACAATTTTTATACAATACAAAAAAAAATGCTGGGTCTAAACTATAATTAATGTATAATAATTAATGTATAAGCATTATTAGTTGCTTACACTTTGTAATCTGCTACTATTTTAAAAAGTAAGTAAAGCAGAGTCTCTTAATACCGAAAACAATATTTTTTTATATTTAATTTGATAATGAATAAATAACTACAAACCGAAATATGCGAGTCCATTTCAATAAGCACTTTATCAATCTATTTAAGTGATTTTCCTTTTTGTTCTTATTTGTAACTTGTAATTAATGATAAGTGAGATACTGCTCTAAGTGCCAAAGCTGCTGCTTTTGCTTCTAATAAACAGAGCCGTCTTTAGTAAATGTGGGGCCTGGTATAAAATAGTTTCATGGGGTCTTTGTGTAGGTAAATAGTTCTCAACTCTTCTTTTTCATAAACTACCTACCATCATTGTTCTTTCTCACCTCCACCTCAATATTGCTACATTTCCCTCGTTGGTATACCCGTTCTACCATTCGTATTATTAAGGAAAAACTGCAATTTCACAAAAAGTGGAAGTCTAGTAAACGGAACTGTGATTACCAAACTTTTTCAATTTTGCGTCGTAGAGCTTAGAAATTGATTGCTGCTGATTACAAAGCTTATTTGAACTCTATTCAGGCTGATGTAGGGAAACCAAAGAAGATTTGGTCGTTTATTCAGACCAAAAAAGGTTCCCATCCGGCATGCCAGTAACAATGACTTCAATTGATGGTACTATTGTTGACTCGTGTCCTGCAATTTCCAGTGCTTTCTTGGATTACTTCTAGTCTGTTTTTGTAGATGGCACAATCGACAATTCAGTTGTTACTCACGGCTCTGGAATTTTACCACGGTTTTCCCCAAACGAAATTCAAAATGTTCTATTGCATCTCGATCAATCTTCTGGTCCTGGTATTCCAATTTTATTTTTAAGCGATTTTGCTGCTGAGCTGTCTGTGCCACTGTTTCATATATTTCCTAGATCCTTACTTGAAGGTGTTTTCCCTAGTATGTGGAAAACGGCCTTCGTAATCCCAATATTTAAATCCGGTGATAAACAATTGGTTTCCAATTATCGTCCTATTTCTATTCTTTCAACTATCCCTAAGGCATTTGAAAGAATTCTCCGTCTCTCTATTTCTCAATTTATAATCAATGAACAACATGGATTCTTGCCTGGGCGATCGGTAGAGTCTAATCTTGTGTCATATGTAAGCTTTATTCATTCTGGTTTGCACGAGGATGCTCAGATTGACGCAATCTATACAAACCAATAATTTCTATTCTTAGGCCTTTGACAAGATCGATCATACAATTCTCGTACAGAAACTTTTCTCCTTTGATATCCCTCGTGGTCTTGTTCACTGGATTATGTTGTATTTATCTAACAGAAGTCAGGGGGTCAAGATTGCTAGCTTTGTATCTAGTTACAAACCTATCACATCCGGTGTGCCTCAGGGTAGTCATCTTGGACCACTACTATTTATAATGTATATAAACGATATTTCTTCTTGCTTTAAATTTTCTAAGTTTCTACTTTACGCCGATGATAATAAAATATTTACAAAAATTGGGTCGTGTCTAGGCTGTTTAATACTGCAGGAGGATCTTGACCGCCTGCACGATTATTGTTGTCTTAACAAACTTTATCTAAATTATGACAAATGCCAAAAAAATACATTTGCTTGGAAACGTTATCCTTTCAACTTTCCGTACAACTTTAACCCTCAACCGCTACCATTAAAAACTGTGACGCAAACGGTATTTAGCGGTATGTGATACCGGTAAGGGATTATCGGTTTATATAGTAGATAATTGCAAAAGAATTAGTTATATTACTTTATTACGACACTAGTTTATGTTATAAGACTCATAATAACAATAAATAGTAAGAAAACATTATTATTATTATAACAAATGGGCTTTCCACACATTCTACAAACATAAAATGTTTTTCTTTTTAGTTTATAATCACACAAATAACAGGTTTTTTTTACATCCATTCGCTCGTCGCGAATCGTTTGGCTGGGATCATTGATGTCAGGTATTTGAAGGATACCACATATCCTTGATCTTAATTCTTTTGATACTTTGTTTTTCTAGTGTACATGAAAGGTGTTAAACTTTTTGCCAATAATTTTAAAAAGTCTTTACGTTCCATTTTTTCTGAATTCTTACAACTTTGATATAATATATACGAATTTACAGTACACATATTTACAAGAACAAAGAATATTGCTATAGGCCATCGACGGGTTCTTCTACTAGGTGAATAGTTTGCACATTTTCTATCTAAACTATCCACGCCCCCTTTGGTCAAATTATAATCGGCAATAATTTCCGGTTTTCCACTTTCTTTGTCATTTGCAATAGAATGGTGCATTGAAGATATCGATATAACGGCTCTATTTTTCTTAGGAACATAGGACATTAGCGTAACATCTTCCTTGAAACCATAAAAAGTGCTGCCGATATCTTTATTTTTATTTGGCAAAAAACAACAGGGAATCTCCGGCCTGTTTCTTCTCATTGTTCCTAGGAATGTGAGTCCTCGTTTTTTTAGTTCACAAACAAGTTGCAATGTGCCAAACCAGTTATCGGCTGTAATATTACGATTTGTTTTTTCAATCGGTTTTGCCAATCTGATAACTGATTGTGTAGGAATGCCTAAATGTTTTTCTTCAACAGATAAAGTTTTTCTGTCTGAATTCTTGCCGCTATATATATAAGCATTATATAAGTAATTATTTCGTGCATCTGTTAGACACATAATTTTTATGCCGTACTTTGCAGGCTTTTTTGGCATATAAACTTTAAGCCACAAGAGATTCATCTACACATACATAAGCCCCCAGCGAAAAATTTCTTTGAGAATTTTCAATAAATTTTTGGAACAATCCGTTTATCGCAGTTGTAGCATCATCTTTCATCTTCTTACCTCTGTTTTGAAAGTCATCAAATCTTAAAGCACAGAGCAACGTCTCAAACCTTCTCTTAGACATCGTACATCGGAAAACATCTCTCCCTGTTCCATCTGTTGCAAATAAACAATCCACATTTTCATTGCCTGATTTGAACACTTCAGTGTAAATTAATAAACCAAGAAATGCCTTTAGTTCTAATACGTCAATATCACATAAGCTAGCATGCGATTTATTTTTATATTTTAGTCGAACTAGTCCTAATTTACAATTTGTCCATCGGATAATTTCCTGCAGCATGTTCTCACTGAATAATACATTCCATTATTCTTCTGGCTTTGGATTATCTCCTAACAAAGCAGCAGGTCCTCTTAGTCCTGGTAAATGTGTAATCAAATTGTGCTTCCTTGTTCTTACATTACGAGGTGGTTCACGTTTTGACCTACAAAGGCATTTGAACTAATATTTTCAAATCGTTTTACTATTTACATATTATGTTATGGGCCTTATGGGTATGGAAATGGGTTGAGGTTGTTTTTGAACTTAGGAAGTTTTGGAAATAATCCGACAAAATACCATGGCTTCACCTACCATTTAGTTTTATTTGTTTTTTCGCGACCGTAATAAACATTTCTTTCCTCTGATTCTGCACAAAAATTATTTTCATTTTCCTTGTCTTCGTCCTCATCATTCTCAGCTGCAGATATTTCTGATTCACTATCGTGATCCATTTCAATAAAATTGTTTACATCTATATTTTCATCTTCATCACTACTTTCTTCCATCAAATATTCTTCAAATTCTTCATCATCAGATTTCATACAAGACGGACCTGCTTTCTGAGCCATTTTACAAAGTTTCAAACAGAAGTATAAACTAATTGTCAACTCACTGTTTAAACTAATACTAAGCACTATTCGAAGTTTCAATATTTCAGTTAATATTTTCAATATTTTTCACTAGTAACAGTTTTTACTACAATTCAAAACCGCAACGTGGAGACTACTGACCGGTACCATATACCGCTAAATCCAAAAAATCTTGTAACACGTTGGTACACGTTTAACGCATATCTCCCACCGATGACTGCTTATATGTAAATATACTTTAAAGGTAGACGGACTATGAACTGCGCAGGAAAAGATTTATAAAAGATACAAGCTCATAAACGTTTATAGCGGTATGACATACCGCTAGGTAGGGGTTGAGGGTTAACGGTACCGGTATCCGGTGTAAGGATAACATAAAAGTCCTTGGCATTATATTACATGCTATGTTGCGATTTCATCATCGTGTTGAATTTATGATGAGGAAGTCTCTACGTAATTTGGGGTTTGTTATCAGAATTAGTAAGAATTTTACAAATTTTTGGTGTATAAAAACCCTCTATTTGGCATTTGACAACAGTGTGCTGTGTCACGGTTCCGTAATATGGAACCCTTTGTATGCAGTGTATCGTGATCGTGTTGAAGCCATTCAACAATGCTTTGTCCGTTATTTAGCACATATATTTTATCTTCCTTACTGCGATTATGATGAACGTTGCAAGGTTTTCAACTTATTGTCTTTGCAGCAACGTCGAGTTGTATCTGATTTGGTATTTCTTTTTAAACTTGCAAATGGCACGATGGATAACCCCGATCTTCTGCCTGAGTTGAGCTTCAATGTACCGCAGCGGCTCACTTGCAACAACTCCACATTTCGTCTTAACGTAGCTACCACTAACTTGTATCAAGACCCGCCATTAGTTCGTATTCTTAATTCCTATAATCTGAACTTCAACCATGTGGCTCTCTTCGACATTTCTTTGCGATGTTTTAAAGAAAATGTAATATCTAATTTATAGCGGATGTTTTTTTTTGTTGATAGAATTATTGTTGTGTTTATTTTACTTTATATCAGTATTGATACACTAATTTTCGTTTTATTTTTTTAAGCGGCTGCTTTGTTGGGGATATTCTCCCTGCTTGCATCCCGAATACGTATATAAATAAATAAATTAAAAATAAACATTGTAATGTGCCTTATCTTGTTAGTTAAAAAAACAGCAAAATATTTTATCATTAATTTTTTTTATTCTTATTGATACTAAACTAAAACAAATTTAAATTCGCTGAACAGTATTGCTTTAACAATAATATTCTTACACTATCTAACTTATTTTTTCTTGCATTTAATCCAGAGAAGTCGTCAATAATTTCTTCAAAACTGACTTTGGCTGTGGTGTCTGCTTCTATGGATAATGTTGCCAAAGACGTTAACCTTTCTCGGCTCATTAATGATCTTAGGTAAGTCTTTATTAACTTTTCCAAAAGATCCATGTTGCAAGTAATTATTAAATTAATAAAATTGTGTCTTCAACACAATTTTACATGTTTCGGACTTTATAAGTCCATCTTCAGCTGAACCTATAGTACGCTTTAATTAATAACTTAATAGATATACAAAGTGAAAAACTTACGTCAATATAAGGTACGGGAAAAGCACATGGAATTCTACAAAACATGTCAATGGGAAGATACAACTATAAAAGAAAGTTAAAAGACATAATCGTATAAAATATTTAAAGAAAAATTTAATTTTATTTGAGAAAACTTACAACTTCTAAAAAACTCAATTACAAAAAGACAGGAGACGATAGCGTTAGAAGAGAAGAAAAGACTGTTTTTATTATCAGAAAGCAGGTTACAGAACCAGAAAAGACAATAATATGAAAACAATATGAAAAATGTTGGAGTGAAATGCAAACATTGTAATGAAAACCAAACACCAACACCAAAAGAATAAAATAAAATAAGGGGTAAGAAAATCATCCGTCCAAATTTTTTAAAAAAGGAAAAGAGGTTTTTATTTTAGTTGAATTTGGTCGTTAACATTTTTTGACTTATGTTTTAGAATCTCGAAAATTTCAAGCAGATCAAGTTTATAGCTCTTAGCACTTCTGTGTAATAAAGAAATATCATTATAATTAATTTTATGACCGCTCTCAATTGCAACATGGATCTTCTGGAATTTAATCAACAAAATAACAGTTCAAAATTAATCCATGCTCTTAAGAAGCTTAAGAAACACATAGTAGTCGTTTAGGCAAATGGCCTAAAGGACTACTATGTACAAATAGCAGAAACAAAAGCAGTCATCACGTTAAAAAATAACCAACAGAGGGCAAATAAATAGAACAAATTGAAGCTATACAACTAAAACAAATTGAAGAGGAGGAGATTGAAGCGATAATAAAGAACTTGAATAAGAGAAATACCACAGAAATACTAAGGATGTGTATGGAATGACAACAAAATTACTGCAGAATATAGAACTCATAGTAAGGGAAATATTGTGTAATCTATTAAATAAATGCCTAAGAGATGGTGTTTTTTAAATGAACTGAAATATGTAAGGGTAATTCCAGTTCATAAACAGGGGGACGTGAATAATAAAAGTAATTACAGACCGATTGCAAAATACCAGTAATATCCAAAGTTTTTGAAACTGCATTAAAAAAACAGGATTATGGATTACGTAAAAGACAATAAACTGATAACACTATACCAATATGCTTATCAAATAGATAAATCAACTACATCAGCATTGCTTAGTGTAATCCAAAGTATAATAACTGATTTTGATGCGCAGAATTATACACAAGTCGTTTTCTGTTATCTGAGCAAAGCTTTTGACTCAGTGAATCTTGAATTTCTTTTGAAAAAAATAGAAAAACACGGCATAAATGAAAATAGAAAAAACTTATTGCTTCATATCTTTAGGATAGACAACAACAGACACACTGGAATGGAACAATATCTGAATGGAGAACAGTAAAAACAGCAGTACCACAGGGCTCCGTGCTCGGACCAGTTTTATTCCTGTTATATTTAAACGATTTACCAAAAAATATAAAGGCAGACTCAATGTGTTTATATGCGGATGACACCTCATTCATAAATAGTTCTAAAGACTTAGAACACCTTAAAGAAAAAACAAATATAACACTAAATGAAGCTAAAAATTGGTTCGAAGCAAATAATCTGCGACAGAACAGAGAAAAAAACACAGATACTTCTACACAAAGCAAAACCAGGAGGTCCGAAATAACTCTACAAGGTTTCTCGGAGTTACATTATCGGAAACTCTATCGTGGAAGGACCACATAAAATAATTGAAAGCAAAATTGGCAACAGCACTGTATTGTTTGAGAATGTTATGTAAAAGTTTACCGGAGGAAGAAATAAGGAATGTATATTTTGCGTATTTTCATAGTATGGCTATATATGGCATACTTACCTGGGAAGCATCTAGTGAAGTGGGTGAAATATTTAAAATGCAAAAAAGCAATTAGATTACTCAAAAACTTGGGTTACAAAGAAAGTTGCAGAGGTTACTTTAGGGAATTGAAGATACAGACAATACCATCCTGTTATGTGTTTTCTTGTTTGCAATATGTTCATGCGCAAAAATTGGAAAAAAATACAGACTCTCACAACTACAGTACACGATATGAAAACAATTTACTGGTACCCTTGCATAGAGTACAGAAGCCACAAAATACTTTCAAATATATTTCAATTAAATTATATACTACTCTCCAAAATTATCGCATCACCTAAATTATGCATTAAGTTTAAAGGTTTTTTTTTGACTCAACCTAAAAGGTGATTTTTAAGGAAGGAATATGTTGATGGTTTCTGACAATTGTCAACGTTTTACCCATATACGGGGTGTAAAAAGGATTTTATTTTTTTTTCTTCTAATTTTGCAACACCCTGTGGAATTGATCAGAAAGGACCGCTACATTCCATTTACATTACGTTAAAATAGCAATCCTTCTCTACATTTTCGTCCAAGAATCAAGCAGGTGAAAACGAAAAAACAGTACACAATCCTTAATTAAATCCTTCATTATCACCTAATAACTTGTATTTCCGCCTCTCTTACAAATCAACCGTCGAATTTGATCTTGATCAACTGCATCCCAAACCTCTCTTACCATCTTCTCAACGTCGTCCGAAACGATAGGTGGTGGATATCGGCCCCTTAACTGACGATCAATATTATCCCACAAATTCTCTATTGGATTGAGATCAGGCTACAGGGTGGCCAGTCCATGGTTTGTGTACCAATTTCATCCAAATAGTCACGGACTATGTAAAAATATATATGTAAAATATATATAAAAAAATATATGTAAAAAGAATATTGCCTATGTAAGGGGCATAGGGTTACCACGTGTTCTGATAAAATGTCTGTAATATACCTTTCACCTGTTAATGAATTTCTTCGCAAAGAAACAAGGTCTGTTCGAGCTGTAAGCGAAATTCCATTCCAAACCATTACAGATGGTATAGTGTGTATAGAGTTCATTTACGCATACCCCGTGTATGAGTATAACGTTGACAATTGTTAGAAACCATCAACACATTTTTTCCTTAAAAATCAACCTATACCGTGAAAAAAGAATCATCAAAATTCATCCATTGATCCAAAAAGAAAAAACGTTTAAACTTGAGTAGAATGCTCTCCAATCAAGGACAAAACAATTAGACGAGAAATAATTTAAAGCAGAACTGAAGAAACACCTAATAAAGAGCGAAATTGATTCAATTCAAGAATACTATGAAAGTAAAATGTCTGGAATAATAGAATACAGGGACAGGAAGGGGAACTTGAAGTTAAAACATAACAACGAAATGATGGGCAGTTTAAGAAGTTGTTCAAATACTAATGTGGAAGAATTGGAAATAGTTAACAAACAATTATATGATATGCTTATTAAGAAAAGGTTTGGACCAAATTAATAGGTTTTAAACATTTTATTCAATATACAATTTTTATACAATACAAAAGAATACTGTGTCCCACTATAATCAATGTATACCATTATTAGTCATGCTTACACTTTGTAATCTGTTACCATCTTGAAATATAGGTAAAGCAGAGTCTCTTAATACCTAGAAAAACCCTCTTTTTATATTTGTTTCGACAATGAATAAATAAATACAAACCGAAATGTGCGAGTCCATTTCAATAAGCGCTTTATCAATCCATTTAAGTGATTTTCCTTTCTGTTCGCATTCGTATCTTGCAATTAACGCCAAGTGAGATACTGCAAGTGCCAAAGCTGCTGCTCTTGCTTCTAATAAACGAGGATCTAATGGCGGATACATACTTCTTACCATATCATCAACTCTACTTGAAATTTTTCTTGCACTCTAAAATCAATTGTTAATTAAATATGTTAAATTAAAGACATCTTTTTACCTCAATGATTTGATTTAATCCAGATCCTGATGTTTGTGTAGCACTCATAGCCAAGCCAGTTAGGCGTTCAGTTAAAGATCTGCATGTTTTTAAAATCGATAAACAATGAGGAATTAAACCTGTTGCGTCGTCAATCCATTGTTCATCCGTTAAAATTTGCTCAAGATTTGGGTATAACTCTGTTGTGTCAATTTCCACTTCTGATTTATCAGGTTCAATAAGCATTACTTCGGGTCTATAATTTTTTTATAGGTAAAACATTAATATTTAAAAGCTTAATAAGTAAAGTACTTGGCAAAATCTTCTTGGCTGGCACAAAACGTAGATTTATAATAAAACACTCGTTGTCGCCTACATATAACGACTAATATTACAAAGGCGCTAATAAAAATCGCCGTAAGAACTCCTATGGCAATCGCTGCCATCATTTCTGTGTATTCCGAAGACATTTTTACGTACTGTTAAGTTCTTGGGATGAACGAAAATTAACACCTTTTAACATTTGGTATCACCAAAGAGATGAACCGAAAAGACATCTAGAAAGCAAAAAGATTGCTTTTTTTAGGTGGTATTTAACTACGACATTTTTATTAAAAGTGATACACAATAAAAGTTGATAAGAAATAAGTTTTGAGGCAAACGTATGTATATGCGTTGCAAATTGGTTACGCGATGGGCCTATCTATACTGTTTTCCTGCTACCAGCAGGAGCTACAGGTTGCTCTCTAAAGTTGAACCATAGTGGGGAATGAAATTAATACAACTTGTGAAGGTCATTTTATGTATTTCAGCTTTAACTTATTGTGATTATCAATAACTTCATAATTTAAATAATTGGCAATACAAATATAATCTTATTTTTAAGTAATTATGTATTTCTTAATAAGTTATGCTATTTCTTGAAAATAATGAAGAAATTTAAAATCTTTTTTGTAATTGGATTTGATCATTGAGGTCTTATCTATAATAATTATATATAAGACAATTTTTTAATATAATATATATGATATATATTAATATATATAAATAATTTATATTTAAATATATAAGATAATTTTTTTTTGCAATCAATTTTATTGATAATTTATTTTTAAATGATAGATGGCAGCACTTATTGCATTCTCAAACAATTTAGTACATAACCTTAAAATATTAATCAGATAAGGTTATGTTATTTTTTTTAAACATTATTTCAATTTAATGAAAAAATGTCGTCTAAAAAAGATAAAGACACAGAACCTATGGATATAACGGAAACAACTGGATCAAAACCTGACTTTGATAACTTCTCTAAGGTAATTCTTAAAATATTTTTATTTTGAGGTTATGTTTACGACATGTGAGATTTTAACAAAAAAAGGGGGGTTTATGTGTTGGTTTTTGATAATTACGTATTTATAATAAAAAATTTGAAGTGATAATGATACGTTTTTTAAAGGATGGCTATAAGATGGCTTCAAATGGTATTAGAAATTCAAATGCTCTTCCCACCGATGCAGATTGGAATTACTATCAAATTAATGAATCGTTTAAAAAGATCATGACAAACGAAAGTAATCGTTTATTAAATTTAATGAATAGTATTTTAAAAACATACAATATTAATGACAACATAAAAGCAAAAAGCCCTGAAGAAAAGATTGAGTTAATCGTGGAAGGAAATGATATGATTTTGGAACGAGTAGGTGATAATATCGATGAAATGAATGGAATTAAAAAGAAAAACCTACAACCGGTTGAAGTACAAAACGTTGTGCAACATATTCCCATTAATGGAGCTTGGAATAAAACGAATAATAACAAATTAACTAATATTAATATAAACTCACCTGTAAGTATTTGACATTGAAATTTTGTTTTAAGGTTAAAATTCCGATTTATTCCTTTATTTAATTGTCAATTGATTTAGGCCGAGAAGGCGAATCTTCCAGTTGCGGTACATCTCCTAACAGGAAAGAACATAATAAGACCACAAACGTATTTTAAAGACAAAATTGACAACAGCAATAATTATCCTTGGCAACCAAGAATCACAGATAAACCAAATTCAATAAAACCACTAGCTTTATTCTTGGAAGAAACTGAATTTGGGGAATCTTATTGTCACCCGTACGAAATGGAACTCGATCAGTTCCAACCTACACCTGAACAATTACTCAAACAAAAACCAATTATTCCTAAATCCCTTGAAGATACACCTTTACACGAAATCAACACAGTAGAAGATTTAAAAAAATTGGTTGAGATGTTAAGGTCTCATAAAGTAATTGCAGTTGATTTGGAACATCATTCTTATAGGACTTTTATGGGAATTACTTGTTTAATGCAAATTTCTACTGTTGATGATGATTATTTAATTGACACACTTTTGTTGAGGGATGAATTATCGATTTTAAATGAAATTTTCACCAGACCATCTATTGTAAAAGTAAAAACGAATATTAATTCTTTATTAGTAAGATGATTTATTTTTTTAATGATTAATAGGTTTTTCATGGAGCTGATAGTGATATTCAATGGTTGCAAAGAGATTTATCCTTGTATGTGGTAAATATGTTTGATACACATCAAGCCGCTAAACAACTCGGTTATTCAGCGCTTTCTTTAGCTTATTTATTACAACGATTTTGTAAATTTCAACCAAATAAACATTTTCAATTAGCTGACTGGCGAATACGGTAAATTTATAAGTACAGTAGAACCTTGTTTATCTGGACCTCATTTATCCAGATCTCCGAATAATCCGGATCCGATTTTTAGACAAGATTTTTTAATTTTTTTTTGAGATTTTTAAAATTTTTTAAATTATTTAAAAAAGTTTTTATCTTTTATTACATTTTATCTATAATTTCGAAAAAACTTCATACAAAGGAAGAGGCGAGAGTAAAAGATAAACTTTACACAAATTTAATGAAAGACAAGTTATGCCCCAGTTCCACGCGTCAGATATTCGGGGAATACTTCAATTACTCTGACGTTGCGAGACAACGATAAATTTTGTGGTGACTATAAGGCTGGCTTTAGTGCTTGCAATTTAAGTAAATATAGCAATTCAGTGCTGCACTGATAAACAGCTACGCTGGTACGACTACGTCGCGCTGAGGAAGACTGTTGGTTAGGCGCGTCCGAGCTATGATATTATATTGAAGTGTTCAGTATTTCACCGATGATCAGCGCATGTATAACCGAACGTATTATAACCGAGGTGCAGCTAAGCACTGAAACAAACATATATAACCGACGGTGAATGCGTTTCGTTGGTACCGACGTCAGCGCAGATCGTCGATGAAGCACTAAAGCCAGCCTAACCGACAGTCTTCGTCAGCGCGACGTAGTCGTACCAGCGTAGCTGTTTATCAGTGCAGCACTGAATTGCTATATTTACTCACATTGATATAGTTACGCCCGACCGACATCAATGCAGATCGTCGGTGAAGTTATATTAAAGTGTTCAGTATTTCACCGATGATCAGTGCATGTATACCCGAACGTATTAATAACTGAGGTGAATGCGTTTCGATGGTACCGATGTCAGCGCAGATCGTCGGTAAAGCACTAAAGTCAGCCTAACGAATTTCATTAGTTTTTCTGTTATATTATAGAGCACTTGTCATTTTGCTTATCGTATGTGGTTCAATCGATATGTGCTTGTTTTTTATTCGTATATAAGGCCAGGTTTATATAGAAAATTTAGCTGTAAATTTGAGAATTTCATTCATCATTAAACAAAAACAAAGTAAACAATGTGGTTACCCAACTATCTGCCGAGTTGTTAAATTTACAACTAAATTTACGGCTAAATTTTCTATATAAACCCGACTAAGTTATCCTTGTTTTTTACTAGTGTTTCTCAGTGTAAAGGTTAAAAATGGCGTCGAAGCGAAAGAAAGTCGTCGTGTCAATGGACAAAAAGCTAGATGCTATTAATCATATAGATAAAGGAGAAGCATTAAAGAAAATAGCTACTGAATTGGGAGTTGGAACTTTCACAGTGTCGGACCGGAAGAAGCAAAGAATAGAAATTGAAGATTTTTGTTGTAAAATCATATGTATAGACAGTTTGAAAGGCAGAGGAACGGCAAAAAAAGAAAAAAAATGAAACATTAGACGACTCACTATTCATGTGGTACAGTGCTCAGCGAGAACCGAGTTGTCAAAAAGCTTTAAGCTTAAACAACAAGTTACCGAATTCTGATTTAACATTCACCGCTAGTCAAGGGTGGTTAGAGCGTTGGAAAACCCGACACGGTATTCGCCAACTTTGTCTGACTGGAGAAAGCTTGTCTAGTGATGTTGCTGGTGCTGAAAAATTTAAAAAGGAATTTAAACAGTTTGGCATATATGAAGGAAACAGAACTGACGATTTTTGCGATGATTTTTTTTAACTGATAAAATGGCCTAAATAACACGTTAAAGAAATAAAATCAACCCGGTCGAGTCTCAAACTTACCGAAAAATCACTTTGAAATTTGATAAAAGACAATGGAAAAGGTTTAATAACCTTTTTAAGACGTATTGCTTCGTAAACGGCGGGTAAAAATATGCAAATTCCGGGTAGAATATGGAGCAGGGGGTGGGTTTCAATTTCCGGGATGGGTCTTTTGAAAAAAGTACGTTATATGCGGATCCTCCTAATATACTGATTCTTTTTATTAGGGACATTAACGTTTAAATTTTAGCATATTCTCCAAATTCCGGGTAGAATATGGAGCAGGGGATGGGTTTCAATTTCCGGGATGAGTCCTTTGAAAAAAGTACGTTATATGTGGATCCCCCTAATATACTGATTCTTTTTATTAGGGACATTAACGTTTAAGTTTTAGCAAATTCTCCAAATTCTGGATAGGATATGGAGCGGGGGTGGGTTTCAATTTCCGGGATGGGTCCTTTGAAAAAAGTATGCTATATGCGGATCCACCTAATATATTGAATCATTTCAAAAATTTCTATTTATTTTTATTTATAATATTAGTGTTTGTGTGTGTAAATGCGGAAATTTCAATTCAACGGACCTGTTTTACCCGCCGTTTACGAAGCAATGTGTCTTAAAAAGGCTCGATGACATCACGATACGCGACGTCATCGAACCTTTTTCATTGTCTTTTTATCAAATCTCAAAGTGATTTTTCGGTAAGTTTGAGACTCGACCGGGTTGATTTTATTTTTTTAACGTGTTATTTAGGTCATTTTACATCAGTTAAAAAAAATCATCCCAAAAATCGTCAGTTCTGTTTCTTTCATCTATTCCGTTTGTTTTATCTAAGCAATTGAAACCGGACCAGATTTATAATACTGATGAAACTGGGTTGTTTTATCGGATGCTTCCGCGCAAACCTTAGCGTCAAAACTTGAAGATTCGGCTAAGGGCTACAAGAAAAGTAAAGATAGGTTAACTGTTATGGTTTGCAGCAATGCATCAGGGACACATAAATTTCCTCTTGTCATAGTAGGAAAATCCAATAAACCCCGAGCGTTAAAAAATATCAATCACAATTCGTTGCCAGTCGTTTATCGATCTCAAAAATGCGTGGATGGATAGTTTTCCAGAAAAGGCATTTTTACTGATAGACAATGCCCTATCCCATCCGGGAGAAAACGAACTCGTGAGTGAACAGCCTATGGACCAAAGAGTCCTTAAAAACATCAAAAAAGTGTACAGAAAACAACTGCTTAGTAAAATAATTGAAGAGAAAGGAGAAAAAAGTGTGATTGATTTGTTGAAATCAATAAATATCAAAGATGTGATTTATATGGTTGCTGACGCTTGGGATTGCGTTGCAAACACCTCCTTGAAAAAATCATGGAAAAAACTGCGGTCAGCCATTTGTGCTGCACACGAAATGATAAGCGATGATTTACTGCAAGTGACTGAAGACGATCTTCTACAAATGTTGGGAAAAATAAGTGGGTGTTCAGATGTAGACAGGGAAGATGTTAGTGAGTGGCTGAAAGACAACAATGATGGTGGATATGGCGCTATGTCGGAAGAAGAAATTGTGGCGGCATCTAGAATAGAGTGGAGGAAGAAGATGACGTGGATGAGCAGGGAGTAATCGCACCACAATAGCGAACAACACATACAGATGCTGCGCATCAGCTTACAAATATCATGGCGTATTTAGAGAGTCAGCCTGATACCACTCCATCTGAACTGTTAATGATAAAACGTCTGTGTGACCGTGCTTCATTCAAGCGTCACACATGTTTGAAGCAAAAGATAGTGGACGAATTCTCTTAAGAAACAATAATAATACTTCTATAAACTTTCATGTTTGTAAAATATATACGTAAATATGTAAATTTGGTTACATAATATGTCCCACGTAACTGGTTCATTAGAACTTTTTTAGGTTCCATTACTCGTAGAGGCTTGAAATTTTGGTATCATGGGTTGTTGATTCTGATCTTTTAACCTAAAATATTTTCAAGATGGCCACCACTTCCGGTCTACCGGAAGTAGATCTCAATTTCGTTATTTTAAATGGAATGCTATAGTTTTTATTATACCATTCAATTATACGTAAAAAAATAAGTTGACTTTGATAACAGTAATTGGTATCTAGCGTTTTTTGTTTTCGAGTTAGTTTGATTTTAAGTGATTTTTGTCAAATATCACCATGCTCTTTATAAGCTCATATCTCAGCCAACGTTAATTCAAAAACGTATTGCATTGGTACGATAACTCTTCATATGCTGTTAAATAGATTAGTCATTTGTTGTATCTGTATATCTTATACAGGCTGTTCAAAAATTGAGTTACCGTTTTTCTGTATTGAACTGCGTAAAAGTCGAAAATTTTAAATGGAACGCCCCATATTTTTATAACCTATCAGAAAGGGAATTTAATTCTCTACAAACTATCTCTAAACACTCCTATATCTATTTATTATAGTTTTCTTGCTATTGAGGAATTTATCAAAATCATACGTAAAATACTAGAAACCGTTTGTGTTTTTGTTAGAAGGCCATGACATTTTGACAGTTTTTTGTTAAATTTATTTAAATTATTAGTATTATTTCTACAATGTGCTGCGATTGAATAAACTATAGATTTCTAGCTGTTATTTATCAAAAATAACCAAAAGAAAACCGAATAAATGAAACAATGGAAAACAACAATTTAATGACAAAAATTAAAATCAATAACATAAAAGAATCAAAAACTTAAAATTATAAAAATAAATTAAGAGATTTTAATTCTCTACAAACTATCTAGAAACTTTCCTGTGCCTATTTGTTATAGTTGCCCTCATATTTGGAAATTAATGGACGCATGCAATGCTGGAAAGTTTCTGGTTTTTACGTTAGAAAACCATGGAGTTATGAAAGCTTTTCATCCATATTTATGTATTGTTGTCATTACTTAGTTGTGTCATCACTTACTTCTGTTAATGTCTTTGAATATCATGGCGAATTATTCCAACACCAACATTTTAAATTCGTTTTATATTCATTATATTCAAAGTTTTGGATAGGATCTGTTCCTTAGTTTTGGAAAGATCAAAATAACAAGAAACCATAAATTTCTCTCACTAGCAGATTAAGATAATGAAATAAATGCTTTGTCATATTTTATTGCTTTATCAAATTCTTCAATAAGGGGTGCTTCCATCGATTTAGATGAATAATATTTTCCAAGAAAGCACCGTTAATAAATAAACTGAACTCTCTAGGAATATCTCGCCCATTATTACGTCGAATATTACACCATATTATTGTTTTTCATTGTTTCATTTATGCGTTCTTCTGCTGGTTATTCTTGGTAAATAATAAGCTAACAAACTAAAGTTTATTCAATCGCAGTTCATTGTAGGAATAATACTAATAATAATTTAAATAAATTAAACAAAAAACTGTCAAAATGTCATGGCCTTCTAACAAAAACACAAACGGTTTCTAGCATTTTACGTATGATTTTGATAAATTCCTCAATAGCAAGAAAATTATAATAAATAGGTATAGAAATACTTATAGAAAATTTGTAGAGAATTAAATTCCCGTTTTGATAGGCTAAAAAGATGTGGGGCGTTCCATTTAAAATTTTCGACTTTCTCGCAATTGAATACAGCGAATCGGTAATTCAATTTTTGACCACGTTGTGTAAGGTACACTGATATAACAAGTAACTATTTGATAGCATATGAAGAGTTATCATGCCAAGGCGAAACGTTTTTGAATTAATGTTAGCTGAGATATGTGCTTTTAAAGAGCATGGTGATATTTGCCAAGAAACACTTAGAATTAAAATAACTCGAAAACAAAAAACGCTAGATATCAATAACTGCTATCAAAGTCAACATATTTTTTTACGTATAATTGAATGGTATAATAAAAACTATTCCATTTAAAATAACGAAGTTGAGATCTACTTCCGGTAGACCGGAAGTGGTGGCCATCTTGAAAATATTTTAGATTAATAGATCGGAATGAACAACCCATGTTACCAAAATTTCAAGCCTCTACGAATAGTGGAACCTAAAAAAGTTCTAATGAACCAGTTACGTGAGATGGTTTCTAACCTGTAAATGCTTAGTTTAAGGATTTTTTTTTACTTATCCATATTACCCGTATTATCCGGATTTTCGATTATCCGGATTGCCTTTGGTCCCAGTTAGTCCGGATAAACGAGGTTCTACTGTACAATTTTTTTTGAAAAATGTATTAATTTAAGTCTTTTAGACCTTTACCAGAAGAATTAAAAACTTACGCTCGTGAAGATACTCATTACTTAATATATATTTATCAAGTTTTAAAAAATGAGTTATTAAAACAGGGTAATAAAGGTGCAGATAATTTGCTTTTGTCTGTTATTCAAAAAAGTACTGAAGTTTGTAAAAAGGTCGGTTTATTAAATGATAATCAAAAACGAATGTTATGTAAAATATATTTTTAGAGATATTATAAGCCGATTTTAAAAGAAGATAGTTATTTAGATTTTTATAGAAAATGTAAAAGAATGTTTGATAATCGCCAATTGTATGCATTAAAATTCTTGTATAGTTGGCGAGATAAATTAGCAAGAGAAGAAGATGAAAGTTTGCAGTAAGCGATTAAACATAAAAAACCATGTAATTTAATTTAAAATGATTTTATATTTTAAGATACATTTTACCCAATCATATGTTACTTCAAATATCAGAACTTCTCCCAAAGGAAATGCAAGGAATTCTCGCATGTTGTAACCCAATTCCACCATTGGTGAAATCGAATTTATTAGAAATGCATCAAATAATATTAAAAGCGAGGGAACAACCTTTAGTAAAGGTAATTATAAAAATTAAATTTCTGCAAGAATATTTATTTAATATTTGAATTTTAGCCCATTATGAAAGAAAATACACGCACTTCCGGTAACGTTCAAAATCACAAAATCAACACTTCGAATCCCCTTCATTGTCCTCACGATTGGACGAATCAACCCGACTTCAGGGACGATTTACCAACATTATTAAATAATAAAATCGAATTAGATTTAGAACATAAAAATGAAAAATTGAAACTGGAACAAAAACTCAGTAAGCATTCCACGTTTAATTCGGACGATACGCCGAATTTGGATGGTTTGAAAAAGGTGTCTTTAAAGATTTTATCACCTTATGAAAGATATAAATTGGTGAGGCCTTTCGTTGAAACTGAAGAGGCTAAGAAAAAACTTAAAGAAGAGGAAAAAGAGTCGTTATCTAAAAAGGAACCCAATTAATGTTTTTGGGTAATTATTTTTTTCAATAAGATATTGTTTTTTTGAATAAAAAATGTTTGATTATGATACTTTTTTATTCCCCAATTGTTTTGCACAAAGCTAAAGTATCCTGGTAGATTTGGCCTAACTCCTTTGCATGTGCATGCAGAGAAAGTGAACTACTGTTTACAGATTTAAGCAAATTTGTTCCAACTCAACATGTCTTACCAATGGGCTGTGGAAGGTACTATAGGTACTCATGTTGTGGTATTAATGTCGATAGTTTTGATGAGCTATTGTCAGTACTTTATGTTCGATACTAGATTAAACTGCCTGAGCGGCAGCCCTCTGGATTGAAAATGAAGATTCTCTGGTTCAGGCAGATATTTGCATGTTTGTTGGTACTCACTTTGGATCAAACAAGCTTACAGCCTAGATACTTATTGTACAGGGTGTCCAAATTTCGATGGGTTTGCAGGGTATTTTGGTAATTATGAAAGATAGAAAGTTGCGGTTTTCGCGATCCTGAGCTACTTTTTTGTGAAACTTATAATGTCGCAAACCAAATTTTCATAGCCCTCTTCGTTTTTGATATACAAGTAATTTTTCAAAATATACGATTTTCAGATACCCCTGTATCTCGGCTATCTGGAAACTTTGCAAAAAAGTAAAAACAGGTTCTAATAGATTCTTTCACGTAGAATTCAATGGTGCAAGTAGAAGTATTTTAGTTATCACGGTTTTTGAGTTATAAATACATTGTTTTTTTAAAATGGAACCACCTATATTTTATATTTTCGTTGAACTACATTTTGGGATGGTTCCATTTAAAAAAACCCAACTTGTATTTATAACTCAAAAACCGTGATGACTAGAAAACTTCTACACACACTATTGAATTCTATGTGAAAAAATCTATTAGAACCCGTTTTTACTTTTTTGATAAGTTTCCAGATAGCTGAGATACAGGTGTCTGAAAATCGTATATTTTGAGGAACTTCCTGTTATCAAAAACGAAGAGGGCTATGAAAATTTAGTTTGTGGCATTATGAGTTTCACAAAAAAGTACCTCAGGTTTGTGAAAACCGCAACTTTCTATCTTTCATAATTACTAAGATACTCTGCAAACCCATTGAAATTTGGACACCTGTACAATGTTCCAAGAGGAAATATTTGCTATTGACATTTATTTATTTACTCACAATTTGGGTACAGTACAGGACAAACCTAATAAAACCGTACCACGGCATTCACGAAAAAGGAAAAAAAATATATAGGGTGTCTCACGTAACTGGTTCATTAGAACTTTTTTAGGTTCCACTATTCGTAAAGGCTTGAAATTTTGATAAACATGGGTTGTTCATTCCGATATATTAATCTAAAATGTTGTTTTTATGTTAGAAAGCTATGGAGTTTTTATAACTTTTCATCGTTATTTATGTTGTTGTTGTCATTACTTAGTTGTGTCATCACTTACTTCTGTTAATGTCTTTGAATATCATGGCGAATTATTCCAACACCAACATTTTAAATTCGTTTTATATTCATTATATTCAAAGTTTTGGATAGGATCTGTTCCTTAGTTTTGGAAAGATCAAAATAACAAGAAACCATAAATTTCTACCACCAGCAGATTACGATAATGGAATAAATGTTTTCTCATAAATTATTGTTTTACCAAATTCTTCGGTAAGAGGTGCTTCGGTCGGTTTAGATGAATAATATTTTCCAAGAAAGCACTGTAAATAAATAAACTGAACTTTCAAGGAATATCTCGCCCATCATTACGTTGAATATTACGCCATATTATTGTTTTTCATTGTTTCATTTATGCGTTCTTCTGCTGGTTATTTTTGGCAAATAAAAACTAACAAACTAAAGTTGATCAGAATAATTATTTTTATTTTTATCCATTTTTATCGATGTATTAAATAAATTGGAATTAAAATGAATTTCTTCGTTTTTTTAACTTTTAATCTATGTATTTATTATTTATTTTTCATCCCTTACATGTTTCGGCTATTTTTAACCATCATCAGAGGGTTTATCGTCAAATGTAGGAGAATCTTAAAGTTATTATATAGCATAAAATGATGTTTGTTAATTTTTTTTATAAAAGATTTTAAAAGACTTTAAATTTTTTTTTGTGTTTGATTAATTTTTTTGTAATTTAAGATTTTAAGACTTTATTTTTTTTTGTATTTAATTATTGTTTTTGTAATTAATACAAAAAAAATAGTCTTTTAAAATCTTTTATAAAAAATTAACAAACATCATTTTATGCTATATAATAACTTTAAGATTGTCCAACATTTGACGATGAACCCTCTGAGGATGGCTAAAAATAGCCGAAAAATGTAAGGGACGAAAAAAAAATAATAAATACATCGATTAAAAGTTTAAAAAATAACGAAGAAATTCATTTTAATTCCAATGAAATCATTCGCGTACATAAGACAATGGGAGCTTTGAATCACATCAAATATATCACTTATGTAGATATTAAACAAGATGACTGCCTTGAGGAACACCCAATGGCACCAATATAGGCTTAGAACAGAACCCATTAACACATACTATTTGTGATCTATTCATGAGGCAGGAAGCGAACCACTGAAGCAGACGACCGTGAAATCCAAATTTCTGAAGCTTGGACAGCAGAAGGTCATAGTCGATCTGGTCAAGGGCCTTATTGAAATCTATAGAAACTGAATCAACCTGACAACCTTGTGAGTGTAAAATAAAATTAGTGTATTCCAGCAAATTACCCTCAACCGAGCGACCAGCAAAGAAGCCATGTTGTCTATGATTTAAAAATGCTATGTTCAAGGGATTTATTAAATAGGATAGTGACAGGCAAAGCAAGAGAATGCGAGCATCTCTCAACCAAAATTGAAGGAATATCATCTGTACAGACGGTTTTAATTAAGTTAATTGATTTAAGAGCCTCCTCAACATCTCTCAACCCGAACGTTATAGGACCCAAAGAGCACATGTCATCACAATTATTAGATAGAACCGGGTAGGTAGGGCTAGAAGTAACAAATACTGAGGAAAGAACTTAGCAAACAGCTCACACACCTCTTTACTACCTTTAGCGGAAACCCCTTCAAGCGTCAGTACGGAAGAAATAGACTCCACACTTCTCGTACTCTTTATAAAAGATCAAAAATATTTAGGATTAGTAACGATGCTATTTTCTGCGTCACGCACATAATTCCTATAATTCAATCCAATAATGTTGGAAGTAATGTGTAATTCCTCTAGAATATCACGCGGGATAACCGCTACTAAATTTATGTTTATAGGGAATAAAATTTCTTATAGCAGTGTGTAAGTAGCTGTAGAATATAATCATTAATGTCAGTGAAATGGATTGTGACCCCCACAGCATCAATACCATTAAACCAGGAAGATTGTTGTGTGATAGGGAGTGAGGCATCAACACCGACCAAAACGCCTCCGCCACGAAGGCTATTATCAGGTGCACTTGGGCGATCACTTCTGAATGCCCTGAAAGATGGGGAAGAACTTCGGATGGAAAAATTCCGGGATGTTACCATGTTTCGGTCAAACATATAATATCACAATTAGTATTCAAGAGATTTCGATGCAACACATCTAATTTAGTACGTAGGCCTCACACATTCTGATAATAACATCAAATAGACATTTTAATAATAATTACATATAAAAGAAATTACCCAAAAAAAAATGCTAACCAAAATTACAATTTAACAACATCGACCTTATCAATACGGCACGCGAATCATCACTCCTCCGAACATAAATCTGACAATGATTCGTTCAAACATATTTATATTCCTATTCTTTAGCAATCCTTCTAACATTACCGAAGAGAATCTTACTGGTTGTTGTTAAATGTTCGTTCACGTAACAACGGTGCGATACTTCATCAACCGATAACTAAGTGATGAACCACCTCCCTACATCTTCTTTTCAGCCTTGTCACCCCAAGGAAATCATCACGCATGAGACGACTACAGAATCGAACTACGATCACCTTAGCAACAGCCTAAGTCTATCAGACAGATTGGAGCCACCCGGACCATGGCGAACCCGGTGAACAGCGTCAGCGTCTGCGACAAAGACCGGGACACCAAGAAAGGTGCCCTAGGTCTCTACAAAGTTTAACAAATTCGCGCCAGCTTTCTCCGGCACACCAGGAATCTCAATATTACTGCGTCGTGAATATTGTTCGAGATCAGACACACGTTCAGACAGTTCAGTGATCTGTTTCTTAAGATGAAGGATTTCAGCATTAAGTTTGTCTAAAAACTTGATACGTTCATTCAGACGCCTCAAAATGAGAAATACGCTGGCACCATAACATCATCATACCAAACGTTCTACGTACGCATATCACTGCGTATCTCTCTTACATTTCAAATACGGGCGTGCCGACGAAGAGGAGCGCAACGATAGGCCAGTCGGAGGACTACAACAAGCCGCACACCTCCAAGACATTGGAGCTAAAATCCTTATGGAGTGAGAAACATGATAATACGATTTTTTCTGGAAAATCAAGCCGTTCTCTAGGCACGGCAAGCTGTTTCTATCTGTGATTTGGGTCCCAGGTCACTCTGGAGTTGCTGGCACTGAAATGGCAGATGAGCTAGAAGGAGGAAAGCTACCCTAGCTTTAATGCGTTTCTGGGGCCAGAGGCAGGCGCTTGGTTTAGCTTTTGCGATGGGCAAACACATGATTGGACTGTGGGCTGAGGAAAGACTTCGCCTACTGTGGACCATTTATCCTGAAATGAGACATGCGAGATTGTTTAACATCGCTACTACCAAATAGGACTTCTCAACATCATTATAGTTCTAAGGGCTGTCTTTACTGAGCATTGTCGCTTAAACCCACACCTCAAGTTGTTGGCTATAGACGACGATGAATGTTGCCTATGTGCAGAGGATTAGGATTGTCCTATGCTACTGCCCTGTTGACAGTGTTGTCAATCGTATTAGATTCACTATTTTTCGGTAGCAGTTTATCTCTGGAACTGATGTGGATCTGAAAAATATTTTAGCAGTTAAGGTATTAGTATTCAATAATGTTATGGTTTACATAAGGTTGGTCCGCTTATCTGATATGCAATTTATGTGATGCTCAAAGTATTTTATTACGTTGTGATCTTTTAAGTAGACATAAATGAAAAATCTTTAAATAAATTTTAGATTCTAATAAAAGGAAATTCAAGCTTCATTCTTAAATTCAGGTTATAATTTATTAAACAATCAGCACTTAATCCATAAAATGTCGCTTTTTTCGATCACAATAATAATCTGATTTGTTTTATGATTTAATTCATAACACTTTTGGTTTTATTTTCTCTAGAATATTTTCTCTCCTATTACTAATTTTGAGTGATACAATAAATTTATCATTTCGTTTCATATTAGTGATGTCCCTATTTAAAGTTTTGGAGAGAGATGTAGTCAGGCAACGCATCAAGTTAATTTTGTATCAAGTAGGACGTCTAAATACTTTGCAGACATTTAACCAACCCAACATATAATAAACGATCGTACTATTCAGGTTAGCATGTCCGACTATTCAAGTAGTTCAAGGTAATTCTGATGTTCATTATACACGTTCCATCAGCGAACAAACTAAATTAGTTTTAAAAAACATTATTATATGATTTCTATGTCTTAATTGTAAAATAGATAAAGTGTTTTCAGCTGTAGTGCTAAAATGACATTAAATCATATTGAGTCTCAAATAATTTGGAATACACCGTATTGTATTGCTATTGATGATGACTATCTGCTTTAAGTAAATTGATAAATATAAAATGTATTCTACTTCTATAATGAAAAATCTGAAATAATCCTTAAAAATGAAGGCAACTGTCTACGCTCGTAGTTAACAGATCACATTAAAAGTTGACTATTTAAACGTCATTATGGTAAAAATAAGTGTTGGTGTTCATCTATCATCAGAATTGTTTGAAAAAAATATTACTACTATTAACAAATTCGTGTTAAATCGAGAACTGTGATTAAAACAATTTGTGTTTTAAAATTTATTTTTAAATTGTCTTCTATTGAATTAAATCAACAAATTTTTTATCGTTAATTTATTAATAAAAACAATTTCTTCACTTTTAAAAATAAATTCTCCAAAAACATTTTTTTAAATAAACTTAAAGATTTATTGATCCATCCCAAAAGCTGCGTTGGATGCTGCGTTTCTTAGCAACGAATGATTCCCTCATAGAGTCCGATCATAAACGTTTTAATACGTACGCACTATTTTTGGTCTCCCAAGAAAACGTCGGCGTATTTAAAAAAAAATCAAACGCATCCGTAATTATCGAAATTTATAGATAATCGTTCAATTCGTAGAAATCATTTTCGAATGATTTTATATTTAGTTTTCCGGTTGTTAAAACATTTTCCCTTAGTAATTACGTGGTTACATAGTCTGTGAACTTATCAAATAGGGTCAAAGGTAATGAAATCTTGATAAAGTTTAATTCGTTGGAGAGCTAAATTTCTTCTCAGTGACGGGTTTGAAATTATTCAAAGATGTTCGAGCATCGTTTAAATGTTATAAATTGGTTTATAAAGAAGTTGTATCAACCATGTGATCCGTCTAGTTTAGCTGTGATAAGGATACTTTTTGGTAAGATTTTTTAAATTTATTTTATTTATTGATTGATTTAATTTTTTAGGATTTTTAATGGCGATTGATATAGTTGAGGAAAGAAGTGGTGGAAATATTGATATTATATGGGGTGAACCGAAAAATTGTCATTTCCCATTATTTCCTTTTATTCGTCCGACGTCACTGCAATACATTAGTATACTTTACGGGATTATGTGGTTGGGTATAAAAGTCTTTAATAGCTAGGATTCGTTTTGGAATATCCGGTGTTTTAGGATCTTTGGGAATAATGTTAGGGTTTAAGTACAAGTGGAGTTGTTTAATGTTCACTATTCCATATTGGTACATTTTATTGTTGGATAAATCATACTGGAATAACCACAGTTATTTATACGGCTTAATTGGGATCATTTTAACGACGACTTCAGCGAATTATTTTTGGTCCATCGACGCGGTTTTAAACCCGCTTATAAATAACAAACAAGTTCCATATTGGAATTATTTTTTGTTAAAATTCCAAATTTTTCTTCTTTATTTTTATGCCGGGTTAAAGAAAACCGACATGGAGTGGTTTGAGGGATATTCAATGAAAAATTTAGGAATGCATTGGGTTTTTGATCCATTAAAGTAAATTATTTTAGGGATTACTATTATGATGCTGTAATATTTTTTTTAGATTTATTTTTTCAATAAATCAAATCGATTACTTTGTGATACAATGCTTCGGATTTTTGTTAGATTTAACAGCAAGTTTCTTCTTGGTTATCTCTAAAACGCGACCTGTTGCGTTGGTTTTCGTGGGGGCCTTCCATTTAGTGAATAGTCGCATGTTTAATATAGGTATATCGTTTCTTCTTATTTTATTAAATAATTTTATATTTATAAATTTTTTTAGGTATGTTCCCTTATGTTTGTTTGGCAACGTTACCAATCTTCTGCCTGTCTGATTGGCCCAAAAATTTATTAACAAATAAATTTAATTTTTGGAAAGAGACCAAAAAGAATAAAGATTGTTTATATGGCGATAATAACATTGGATTTAAAAAAAGATTTATTACATTTTTGGTTGTGATGTATTGCGGACTACAAGGATTTTTACCTTATTCTCATTTTATAACCAAGGTAAAAATAAGTCACCTCAAAATTTCCAATTCTTGATAAATCTTTCTTTCAGGGTTTCAACAACTGGACAAACGGTTTATATGGTTACTCATGGGATATGATGATACATTCCTGGGATACCATTTTAGTAGTTGTTAAAGTTGTTGATAATCGCACCGGAAAAGAACACTTTTTGGATCCGTCCGCTTGGACCACGAATGGTCGATGGAATAAACACGCCGATATGGTCATACAATACGCAGAGTGTTTACAAAAAAATTTATTAACTGAGTTACACGGTTTACCAATTTGAATGAATCGAAAAATTTAAAAATAATCAATATTCTTTTAGAGCAATCGTTAAAACCAAAACCCTCAAGTCTAATCACGAAATATTTAACATCGAATGATATCTCAATTTACTTAGACGTTTGGTGCTCAATGAATGGAAGATTTCAGCAAAGAATGTACGACCCAAATTACGATTTATTGAAAGCAAATTGGTCGATATTTGAAACGCCAGAATTTCTAATGCCTTTACTTAACGAATACAACGACTACAGGAAAATGATGATTGAAATTCAAAATCACGTTTATTCTTGGTCAAATTACAGTGATGTTCTTTTTATAGCTGATTTTCCTGGACTTTACCTCGACAATTACATCGCCGATAATTTAAGAAACGTTTCATTAACCGTTTTAGCCGGAGAAGTCGAATATTGTGACGACGAAGAAGGGGAAAATGTAATAAAATTGAGTGAAGGTGATAGAGTTAACGTTCAAACTGGTGTTTTTCATAAAGTAACAACGATAAGTGATGTTCCTTCATCTTATATGTATACTTACGTCAATAAAACTCAGGAAAATCTTAAAGAATCCGATCGATCCGTAATCGGGAACCAACGAAAAATTTATTCTCCGTTTCCCTTCATTGAAGAGAGCGGAGTATTTTTTGAAAATTTGTACAAAATGTTTAGTATTATTTGTAATTCGATACTTAATGTGCTATTTAATGTTCCTATGGTTCGAAGAACTAGAATTCGATAAAATAAAATTTGAAATTTTATTTTAACATGTTTCTTAATACTTTTACGAATTCCTCATATTAGCGCAATGTGTGAAATGATGCTAAAACAATGCTGAAAAGGTACTAAGGATGTAAGTAAGGAGAGTTTGCAATCATATTGACAGATTAATGGAATGATACTGAGTATAGGTGCCGAATATGTGGGTTCTCATACAAGCACACCTATAAAATTGTTGGTGATTTTATCTTTAACGTTGCGATTTTCAATTTTGATTTGACTTGATACTGCTTTTAGAGGACTTGATCTGTTTCCAGAAGACTTGATACTGCTTCTAGAAAACTTGATCTACTTGCAGACGACTTGATACTGCTTCTAGATATCTTGATGCTGCTTCTAGATGACTTTATACTGCTTTCAAAAGACTTGAAATGCTTCCAGACGCATTGATATGCTTCTACAAGAGTTGATATTGCCTTAATACTGCATATAGAAGACTTGAAGTGATTTGACTTGGTTTTGCCTCTAGAAGACTTGAACTACTTCCAGAAAACTCGATACTATCTCTAAAAAACTTAATGTTGCTTCCAAAAAACTTGAAATGCTATCAGAAGATTTGATACTGCCTACAGAAGATATTAAATGCTTCAAAAAGATTTTATATTGCCTCTAAAAGACTGAAAACATTTCTAGAGGACTCGATATTACTTTTGAAATACTTCCAGAAAATTTTGAAATGACAAGATCTGTGGTTTAACCAGTTACAAAGACAAGTTAGCGTAAAGGAAATTAACATATCGAATGTTATCAGTTGTAGAAACTATGATAAAAGAAGGGGTTACAGTTATATAATCAATAATCGAATGTAAAAACCTTGTAGTGTTTGTGTTTTATGGAATACGCTCAAATGACATGTCATAAATTTGTTTTAATTTCTCTAATTTGTTTCTGACGATACCTCCGATGATGGCTCCCATGCCGAAACATGTCAGGCAATAATAATAAAAATTGAAAACAAACCAGTAGTATAATTGTATGAGTATAATTTTTTGATTAATTTAAACTTCCAGAAGAGTTGATACTGCTTCGAGAAGATTTGAAATATTACCAAAAAGACTTGATATTGCTTCTGGAAGGCTTGAAATGCTTCCAAAAGACTTGATATTTCCTCCGAAAAACTGGAAATATTTCAAGAGGACTTGATATTGCTTCTGGAAGACTTAAAATGATAGGCTTCCAAATGACTTAATATTGCCTCTGGAATGTTTGAAGTGCTCCCAAAAGACTTGATATTGCCTTTGAAAGACTGGAAATACTTCTAGAGGACTTGACATTGCTTCCGGAAAACTTTAAATAGTTCCAGAACACTTGATACCAGTTGTAGAAGATATGAAATGCTTCCAAAAACTTGGTATTGCCTTTGGAAGATTTGAAATGCTTCCAAAAGACTTGATACTGCCTTTGAAAGACTGGAAATACTTCTAGAGTACTTAACATTGCTTCTGGAAGACTTAAAATATTTCCAGAAGACTTGATACTAGTTATTGAAGATTGAAAATGCTTCCAAAAGACTTGATATTGCCTTTGGAAGATTTGAAATGCTTCCAAGAGAATTGATACTGCTTCTAGAAGATTTGAAATTCTTCAAAAAGGCTTGGTATTGCCTCTGGAAGACTTGAAATGCTTTCAAGAAACTTTATATTGCTTCAAGAAAACTTGAAATACTTCCAAAAGACTTGGTACTCCTGCTAGAAGACTTGATACTGATTCTAAAAGATTTGATATTGCTTTCAGAAGACTTGATAGCAGTATCAAGTATAAGAGTATAAGAGAGTATAAGAGCTATGCAATCCTTCCAAAAGACTTGATATTGTCTCTGAAAACTGAAAACGCTTCTAAAGAACTTGATATTGCTGCTGGAAGACTTAAAATGCTTCCAGAAGACTTGATACTGTTTATAAAAGCTATAAAATGCTTCCAAAAGATTTGATATTGTCTTTGAAAGATTGGAAATACTTCTAGAGGACTTGATATTGCTTCTGGAAGACTTAAAATGCTTCCAGAAGACGTAATATTGCTTCCAGAAGATTTGATACGGTTCCAAAAGACTTGATATTGCTTTTATAAGACTTCAAACGCTTCCAAAAGACTTAATATCTCTGAAAGATTAGAAATACTTCAAGAGGACTTGTTATTGGAAAATTTCAAATAGTTCCAGAAGACTTGATGCTGCTTATAGAAGATATAAAATGCTTCCAAAATACTTGATATTGCCTTTGGAAGATTTGAAATGCTTCCAAAAGACTTGATATTGCCTTAAAAGACTGGAATTACGTCTAGAAGACTTGATATTGGTTCTGGAAGACTTAAAATGTTTCCAGAAGACTTGATACTGCTTCTAGAAGATTTGAAATTCTTCAAAAAGACTTGATATTGCCTCTTTAAGATTTGAAACGCTTTAAAAAAACTTGATATTGTGTCTGGAAGACCGGAAATACTTCTAGAAGACTTGATATTGCTTATAAAAGCTATGAAATGCTTTCAAAAGACTTGATATTGCTTTTGAATGATTGGAAACAATTCTAGAGGACTTGATATTGCTTCTGGAAGACTGGAAATAGTGCCAAAATACTTGATACTGCTTCTAGAATACTTGATATTGCTTATAGAAGTAAGATTAGAGAAGATTTGAAATGCTTTAAAAAGTCTTGATATTGTCTTTGGAAGATTGGAAATACTGCTATAAGGCTTAAAATGCTTCCAGAAGACTTGAAATGCTGCCAGAAGATTTGATACTGCTTATAGAAGATATGAAATTCTTCCAAGAGACTTGATATTGCCTTTAAAAGACTTAAAATGCTTCCAGAAAACTTGAAATGCTTCCAGAAGGCATAATACTGCTTCTAAAAGACTTGATATTGCTTCCAGAAGACTTGAAATATTTCCAGGAGACTTGATACTGCTTATAAAAGCTATGAAATGCTTTAAAAAGATTTGATATTGCCTGAAAGACTGGAAATACTTCCAGAAGATTTGAAATGCTTCCAGAAGTCTTAATACTACTTCCAGAAGTTTTGATATTGCTTCTAGAAGACTTGAAATATTTCCAGAAGACTTGATACTGTTTATAAAAGCTATAAAATGCTTTCAAAAGACGTGATATTGCCTCTGAAGCACTGGCAATAGAGGACTTGATATTGCTTTTGAAAGAATTAGAATGCTTCCAGAAGACTTGATACTGCTTCTATAAGGTTTAAAACGCTTCTAATAGACTGTTTATTTCCTCTGGAAGACTCGAAATGCATCTTTAAGCCTTGATATTACTTCTAGAAGACTTGAAACGCTTCCAAAAGACTTGATATTGTCTGTGGAAGACTTGTAATGCTTACAGAAGACTTGAAATGCTCCCAGAAGACTTCATACTGGTGGTACAAGATTTGAAAGGCTTCCAAAATACTTAATATTGTAGCAGACTTAGAATGCCCTAAAAGAGCACCCATACGAAATTATTAATGGTTTTTTTCGGATTAAAGTTATCATTTTCTATATTTTTTTAATTTTAATGTGCTGTTGAGCTTATTCCTCCCAATTTAGTGTCAATATCTGCATCAAATTTTTTTTGAAGAGCATGTATTTTGAATTTTTTCAGTCTTTTTCAGGCCCAATTCAGGCTTATATTTTTGGAGAGCTCTTATTTGAGTCTAGTCCCAATTAAGTTTGTTGAATATCAGAGAACGAATACAGTGTCAGAGATATTGGCAAAGATATTGAAGGATATTTGTGATCATGTTGATTGGAATTACAATAATATTGGTTCTAGATATGATGTTGAAGTGTGACAACGAGTACAGTATGTTATTAAGAGGTATTCTACACGATTTTCACGCGGATGAGATGATTATTTTGTATTTGTTTTTAAGAGGGTATAAGAGATTCTCGCTTTGGATCTTATTGGCTAGGAAGTGGCGAGGTGGAGGGACTACCTTAGAAAAACTCGTCTCAGCTTCATTTTTTGATCGTCTAAACAGAAGAGAGGGACTACCCTTCTGTGTATTTCTTATAAGTGTCTTTAATGTTTTCGTTTTTCTGCAATTCTCTTCTCAATCCTTGCTGGACGGGATTTCTTGTGCTCTTTCGATCGCTGCTTTGGCATCTTTTTTAAGGTATTCATCTCATTCATTTACCATGAAAATGGAAATGAAAATATTCTATTATTTTTTGTAATAACTTAGTTTTGCAACATGTGTCGTTGGGAGGGAGGAGACGTTAAGTAATTTATCTGCGTTGTTGTCTCTGTGAGCTGTCTTTAGCTTACTATGTCTAATAGCTAAGCTCTGAATCAATACAAAAATAGTATTAACTACATGTATTGAATTGTTTAATTTAAAAGTTGAAAAAGACGATACAAATACTATTTAATAGTAAGTTTATTGTAAAATGCTAGCTTATACCAAGTCAAATATTAACATCTGGCGGCTATTTCAATTTATTACTCAGCAACTTATTAATTATCGTTTCTATTATTATTTTTGCCAAGTTTTAAAAATAAAAATAATATGGCATTATTTAACCAAACTGGTACTATAATACATGGTAATTAACGTTTATGAACTAAATAAACCAACAATTTTTAAAAATAGAACTGCGTATTAATGGCACATCGTCAGAGTGTATTTAAAAGATTATTTGGATTTTATTTATATGTTAATTTAATAAATGCGAACAGGTTCAGTGAAGTGCGCTTCTGTTTAGTAAACAAATTTGTTAAAACATCACAACTGGTTATAACCTCATATCTAAAAGTCTTACGTGTAAAAAGCCATGAACTATTTATAAACACAAGTTTCTAAGACAATTGTTCTTTTTTTAATCTAAGAATTTGATTCTTTCGCAACAGATTCAAAGTGTGCCATTAGAGAGACGTTGCATCGTAGTAGAAAGTATTGGGGTTGGGTGAAGACGAAGAGACCGCTGAGAGCGGTTATAGCAAAAGAGATGAAGAAGCAAAGATATTCTTCTGTTCCATTCATTCAAGATCGTTATCTCGGCCCTATTGAAGCCACGCCGTCCGTATATGGACGTTTTGGTGCCTTCGAAAGGAGGACTCGATGTCTGTATCGCCGCGGCGATTTTGAAACTGTGTTACCGGCTTTTTAAACCCTAAAATTTCTTAACGAACGATTAAGTGGGCGTGTAATCTCTCACCTGATTCAATTCGTTATGGGAAATGACGTGAACCACATTTCACTTTTAACAAAAAAAAAAAAATAAAACATTTAAAACTTGAAATTGTTTAATTTCATATTTAATGTAGCTTGAAAAGTTGAACGGGACATGTAATTAAAGGTGTATTGACACGAAACGATTTTCATAACTCGGAAGAGAGAATGCGTTAATGACTCGAACGACTTCTGGGAAAGTTACCGTAATTTCTTGTGCGTTGAAAATGCAAATTGACCCTATGTTTAAGTTATATACATATACGACTTCCGCCGGGTTGTTTAGAACGTTGTAAAAAACTTATAAGGAGTTAAAACTTAAAATATTCGTAGACAGCGGATACTTTTTTAAAATGAAAAATGTAAAAGTGACCTGCATTATTTTTTATTTTTGTTGTTAGTTTTATGACGTGGAACAGATAATAACAAGAGAGCTTTTGGTTACGGTTGGAGATTTCAAACGACGTCTAATTTTTCTCATCTCCTTTTTTTGTTCTTTGAAAAGACCAACATTCCGACGCACCTCAGCCACTTCCGGTCGAACCGGGACGCGCTCGCGTACCTACATATTATATGAAATTTCTACTTTCATATAACGGTCATTCTGCGACGTTTATGTAGCAGCTTGAGTAACGATTCCGACGGCAATATAATCGTCCGTATCAGGGTCGGATTTGTAACTGTTTGCAATTTATTATTATCATTTTACACGCACTTCTATTGTACCTACTATTATTACTAAAGAAAATATGCAAAGAGAAACTTGTATCAACTTTTAAGGTTATAGGCTTAATTTTAAATAATATAAACATGTCTTCTAATAGCCATTAACCATTTCGACAATCAGAATGTATAAAAATAACATAAATGACAGAACATTAGCTTGAAAATGATATATTATACATGACTCTAATGATACTTATTTGTGAGATATTGGATATCTTATATCAGGATGTGTTTAGTAAATGTGTTATTTTTAATCTAAATATAACAGTTTTTTTTCGTAACGAACTGATGAGCAATTTATAAAAATAAAATACATCACAGAATTTTAGCTTGAAAATGATATATCAGTCATAACTCTAATGATAGTTATTTGTGAGATATCAACAACTTTGTAATACGATGTTTTTAGCAAATTTATTGCCTTCAAACTAAATTTAAGATTTTTTTCGTAATAAACCGACATATTTAAAACAACGATTTATAAAAATAAAATACGTACAGAATTTTAGTTTGAAAATGATATATCAGTCAAAACTCTAATGATAGTTATTTGTGAGATTTCAACAACTTTGTAACACGATGTTTTTAGTAAATTTATGGCCGTTAGTCTAAATTTAAGGTTCTACTGGTAGTTATTGGTGAGATATCAAAAGCTTTAATTCGATCTGTTTAGAATTTGTTGTTTGAAGTTGAAATTAAGAATACTTTTCGAAATAAGTCATTAAATTTGTACCGAATTATTTATAAAAATAAAATAAATTATAGAATTTTAGGCTCAATTTAGAACTTTTCATTACATTGAGTTGAATCAAACTTACTTTCCAAATGAATTAACTTTTAATTAAACTCAGTGGATTTTCTTGTATTGATTTGCATTTAACATCTTAATTGTTGTTCGCGGATTGTAAATTTGACAAACCGTAATGGTCTACTGTCTACTTTATGTTTCAACGTTTTAATTTAAGGTTGGTTAAAAGGTTTTGGGAATGCAGCCAAAAAGGGAGTAAGAATTGAGACCTTCTTTTAATAGAACCAAGCTTTCGATTATGTATTATAGTCTTCATCAGGGTACGGGAAAATTGGTTTACACAATAGAGGACTGAGAGACCAAGGGGAACAGAGACTTACAAATTGAACATCAACAACTATTAATTATTAATTTTACCTAAAACTACGTTATTCTACGTTTTATACGTATAAACGCTGTTAACGAAACAATCAAGAAAAAAGGAAAACGTCAACGGTCAATTAGATACATATTCAACCCGACTTGAATAAATCAGCATGGGGTTTGTTGGTTAGTTTAATCAGATGACTTCGTGACTTCAGATGACTTCAGTTCAACAATTGATCGGTTTCGGAATGGAGGAAATATGGAACATCTCCGTGAAGAGTCTCCTACTATATATCATCTCCCTACACAGAATTTTAGTTCGATCAAAATCAAATTTGTGGCCTGTTGACTCATGATGCTAAATCAAAGCAGTGAGGTACTGAGAAGTGGTACCTGTGTAGCAAGTATCACAACCTATCATATTGGCTCTTATACATCAGGTTAGACTGCAGGTGTACGTTGTAACCTTTAAAGAACATTCACTAAAGTTTTTTACAAGATTTTTAGTGAACCCAGGAATGAAGGAACCTTGACAAACTTGGAGAGTGTTGATACACCCCCTCATCATCAGGGGGATGTATCAAGGATCAAACAAGTTGAGATAAGTCAGTGTTGTTGGGGCCATAATGTGGCTGAGTATCTGGCGAGTGAAGAATTCTGCTAACCAGTGAACTAGAAAACCCATCATTGCAGAAGACATCCGCTAGAAATCTAAGGTCTTTTTTCTCTAAACTCATGGTCGGAAATGCAATTGATCCTGTTATTTACGGCGTTTTTTACTATTTTTGATGGTGTTAACCTTAATGAGAATAGGATGGCAAAAAAAAGAATGTGAAACGATGTGTTGACCAGTTTTTCTGACAACAAGTGAGTCCAGAAAGGACACACTATTGAGGGATTTTGTTTCTATCGTAAATTAGATGTGACGATCAATAGAGTTGAAGTCCCGCGGACGTACAGGAATCTGTCATGTGGAACAGCATAAAAAATGACATCGACATACTTGTAAATAAAGGGTAACCGAAAGAGGAGCTGAGAGATACAACTGTCCAAGATCTAATCCATGGTGGTCAAGATGAGACTAAGAGGACTGCCCACGGGTGTACCAAACTTCTGTTTATAAAACATGCTCTGGAAGGAGAATACAGAAGAATTGAACAAGAACTCGATGGCCTCAAGAAAAAAATATCTCTTGAAAAATCTGTATGAGGTTGCATCAGGTTCTAGTTTACTAACAACCTTTCCATTACCAATTGCAAGGTGTATTGAAAAATCAGGAAGTAACGTCATATTTCTCATCTCTTCAGCAAAAACGAAGGAGTGGCTTATGCTTGGTCTTATTGCCGAGAACTAAAGACAGAATGGTGGCCAAACAACTGAACAATCGGTATCGAAACGTGTATATGAAAACTTGTGTAGTTTTTTTGCTCTGTGCAAACGATCGGCAGCGGTTGTTGATCGGGTTTGCGTAGTTTTATCGTATCTTGTAGATGGCAGTCAGACCAATCGTTCAATTTGTTCAGTAAAAATAATACTATAAATGTGACTAGACTATACATGTGAGATGTACTACTATCAAGTACTGTAAAATTCACTTGACATATGTTTAATTTTAAAAAAACATGTCACAAGAAGGGCGAAGCTAACACCATGATCAATTGGAAGAGTTAATTCAGTGCTACAAAATTGGAATTGAAGAAAAAAAATGTCCCTGCACTTGTGGTGTGAGGACTAGAAGACGGTGCTTGTAATGGTGATGCATCCCGACTCTATGGCGAAACCATTGCCGTGCTTCATCGTGGGAATCAGGTATTTGAGATTGAAAAGATCTGATGAGAGCATTGACTTCTCCTCCAGTCAGTTCGTTTCTTTAAAGGCAAATTTCAACTCGTTTAATAATTTTAAATTATATGAGGGTATGGCTTCCCTTCTAGAAGTCAGCCCGTACAATATACACTTTGTGATATTCTTTGCGGATGATATGTTCTGCTCCAAGTTTCTGAGGAAAACTGAAAATCGACCCAGATATCGTAGACGTGTGGAGACACTAGGAATTTTCGATAAAACTATGCAAACAGACTGTATAACTTAATCGTTACGTGTTTAGCCGGCAAGAGTGGTGTTTCAACCTTGTGGATATTAGGGAATCTATAAAACTTAGGAACAGTGCCATTATGACACACAAGGGACTTATAAATAAGTTTACATAATTTGTTTTGTTTCCTTTGTTGATGAATTGTGTCTTAACGAAGACAAAACAACAAAATTGATTTTTACGTTAAAGAGATCTAGGCCACAAAGACCCACATCTACTAAGTTTTTGGGACTGCATATAGAGGCACCTACACTCAAATATGACTCTCACCTTACTAACGTAGAGAGTAGAATTAATAGTAACACCTTTTTGCTACGTAGATTAGTACATACCGTATCCACTGACGTGGTAAGGACGGCTTATTTTGCTTTGGTCCACTCTCTCATATTGTACTGCATAGTTGGATGGGGCGCTTCTGTGATTGGTGAAAAATTGTTTAAACTACAGCGTAGAGCTGTTAGAGTAGTTGCGAATGTTACCTATAGAGATGAATGTAGACATGTATTTCGAAAATTGTCAATAATGACTCCGCCATCGATCTACATACTAAGGACTGCAATATATTGTATAAAAACACAGCATTCTTATCGTAGCCACTCGGACGTACATGGATACAACACAAGAAACAGAGACAACATATACCATGATTTTAATCGTCTAACGAGAAGTCAACGAGGTCCGATACTCATGGGCCAAAAATTTTATAATAAACTGCCGTTCCATGTTAGAACTCTCCCGGTAGACGTGCTTGAACGAAAATTAAGAGAATTCTTAGTACAAAAAGCCTTTTACTCAGTTGACGAGTTTTTAAACTGTGATATCGACATTGTATAACGATTTCTTTTTTTAGGTGTAATTTTTTTCATTTATTTCTTTATTATGTTATGTATTGGAATAGTACAGCAATTATAATTATTATATCATTTTTGACATGTGTAAACCTTTTTAGTATTTAGCACGAAATAAATATTCTATTCTATTCTATTCTTGGTTGGACGGTATAAGATCTGTCTTCAATATTTCGTACGTGGGGTCATTTAACAAATCCAGGAACCCATGTATATATTCTGGGATTGGTTAAAAATCACTGTCACTTGTCCCTGATCAGCAGGAACCACAATGAGGGGATCCGGTCTACTTTGTTTTAAGAAAAGTCCCGTCTTTTCTTTGAAACGAGAGGTCACAGCAGCCATGGGAAGACTATTAGTTCTTTACCAATAAATATGATGATGGTAATGAGGTTCGTCGCTCTGGCCCTCTTATTGTTAGAATTCAGTGTTACCTGAGGGATAGATCTGAGCACCAATTCGACATCACAAACAAGTTGATTAATCAAAGTTGAATTCGAATTTAGAACCTAGTGAAAGAAAGTTGGAGACCTCTAAAGGTATTTGACAGTTAGACGTATTCACAAACCATTTGGGGTTAGCCTTTACCAAGTATTAATAAAACTGTTGTCAAATCTCTTATCTAGACTGTAGACGACACTTCAATTCATTCATATAAGGGGGGATAATATTTTCAATAGAAATATGCAGAGTATTGATTTTTTGCGAAATTTTAAAGTTTATTACGAAACTGAATTCCCATTCTATAATTAAGCGTATTGTTGTTTTCTGTCATCTTTTTGGACGATCCATCTATGGAGTTGTAAAGTTGGTTGGAGTTATCCTTATATGCTTCGGGACGGTATCCGTTTTACGACTACAGTTTACATTATCTTCTTTCTGAATTGTCCGGGATTTTGTCCGGTATTATATACCGGTATTTATGGCAAAATACCGGTATTTCGGTAGTATTATTAATAAACTATATACAAAAAAAATTAAAAAGGGTGAAATCATCGGTTGGCAACCTCTCGGAATCATAAACCAACCCAACTTAGTCTTCTTTTTTCGGGAAGTCGTGGAATATCTGTGATCAGACACGTGACCTGTGGTACTGGTCGGTCAGGTAGTGTTAGATTGGTATCTTTGAATCACAAATCGACTAAAATCTCTTTTACTTAGCTATCCACTGAAGTCTGAAACACACTGTTTTAACCATTATTCACCGGACAATCGTAACGTTGCCGCTTCATTGTAGCGGTTGACACATGGATGCTGATTCATCCAGGAAATCAAGTAACTATCTATGACATCGCAAGTTTAGTAAATGTAGCCTATGATGTAGCGCTGACCCCAAAAAACACCAGGTCTGGTTTTATGAAAACAGGAATTTTTCCGTTCAATGATCAAATCTTCACGGCTGTTGATTTTATAGAAGCAGCTGTTACCGACAGGCCTTTCACAGGAGAAGTCAACGACAGCCCATCCACATCAGGAGTCCAATCTTCTCAAGAGTTAGGTTCTGAAGTTTCATTGACTGAGGGGCGCGCTTTGGCAGAAGCAAATGGAGCACCAGCGGAACTGAGTCCAGTGACTGAGAACAACTGCAGTTTCCCATCCATCGGTCCCAGCATCGTTCTAAGGGCTTTTGTATTACCAGAAAACATCCGGAGTTTTCCCAAAGCTTTGGAAAGAAAATCAAAACAGAAATATTACCAGCTCGCCAGCGAAAGCTGAACTGGAAAAGAAAATCCAAGAAAAACAGAATAGGCTCAAGGTTAGGTGTAAAATATAAAAGAAGAACGTCAAAAAACGCGTTTTCGAAGAGTCATCGGAGTCATCTAATGAGGAACTCAATTTAGTAGACTAGGAAGACGACGGGGATCGGGTTGGACATTCAACTGATGATGAAGACTCAGCTAACTTCGTAATGGCAGATGAATTCCTGGACAATAACGCTGCTTCAATCCCCCTCAATTGGATATTGGTTGATTTTGAAGGGAAGAAAAACAAAATATATTATGCAGGACAGGTTTTGAAAGTGAAAGACGAGAACGTGACGGTGAACTTCTTAAAAAACAAAGAAACAGTGTGTATTCTCCACAGTAAAAGACGAAAGTGACGTGAAAATTCAGCAAATAAAAAAATATTGCCAATCCCAAAGGAACGTGGGGGCTACTACAACTTCTCTGTATTATTTCCACAGAATATAAACTTTGTCTAAGAAGAGATTTGTGTTTAATTAAAATTAAAAGACTCCAAAATAGTGTATTTTTTCTTGTTCCACTGTGTACCTGCGGTGTAACCTTTTTTTTTAATTTGTCGCATGTTTATTTGACGTAATAAATAAGAACTTAGTAATTGTTAACACTTCTTGATGATAACCAAGAGCGATATATATACAGTAAATTTATTGAGGACTCATACAGAAAAAAAGGGAAAATTACCAATATGAGGTATAACAACAAATAATACAAGTCCTAAAACGGCCATCGACCGGAGTCTTTCAGCCGTCCAGGAGCGATTTTACATAAAAATCCAAACTGAACATGATAGTATGCGAGAAAATTTGTGTTTTATTTTTTTCTGTTCCACTGTGTACCACTCTCCCCTACAGCAAATTCATACTTTTGCGCATGACAGCCCAGTTTTATAAATTTTGAATACCTTATACCGGTATTGAGATTAAAAAATATGGTCCTCACAAAAGTGTTTACGTTTAAATGTAAGTTAGTTATTGTTAGTTGACTTTGTTAATTACTTTTCCCATAATTTACAGTGTACCTTGATGATTATAATAAATAATCAAAAGCTTGGTTCTATTAAACAAGGTTCTTAAGAGAAAGGTTGCATTCACAAAAACTTTTAACCTATCTTACATTAACATTTTTAAGTTTTAATTTAATTTATTGATTAAATTTATTCATTTAAAACAGAATTAAAAGCCGACCCGGTCATCAAATCTTTTCCCAGCCGTAATTATGTTATTATCGATTGATTTACGAACCGTATCCATAACGTGAAAACTTGAAAATAAATCCTTTACCGACGTCTTCCGACCGTAAATAAATCGCGATTTTATCGGTGATCGCTTCGCCTGGCGATTTCATGATGTAAAGTTTTCAAGTACGCCAAACAACTTTTCTTAGAAACCAGTAGACATTTTTTATATTTATAGAATGGATTCTCTGTAAGATTAATTTATTAAATTAAGATAATTTAATTAGTTTTATTGTGTTTCTTAAGATAAAGTTAAGAGAAAGTGGTGAAAGGTGACGTAGAGAAAGCAAAATGACAGTGGTCACTTATGATGCAAGTTCACCGTGGTTCAATGCCTTGCAATTAAGACTGCTCAATGGTCTGAATCTTCTCAGCTTTCATTTTTTTGAGACATAATTGATTAAAAGTATATCAAAGAATTTTATTAAAAAAATATAATTCGTTGGGTTTAAAAATTTTATTTTATTTCATGACACGCTTGGAAGAGACACGAGGTGGCCGAAAAGACAATTTTTTCTCAACATTCTCACTTCAACAACACTCAATTACCGTGTTATTCGCGGTTGAATACGCCGATTAAATTGCAAGTTGACTTCAAGGATTATGTCTGTTCTCAAGGATATTTCGTTATAGGATTTAGTTATTATTAACAATTTTAACAACAATAAGGGAGGAGGATGCGATTATTATGAGTTTATTTTTAGCGCAATTATTTAAAAAGGGATTTAAACGTTCGTCATTTTTAGTATTTGTTGATTTAATATTTAAATTATGGAAAAATTTATTATGAGTAATCGCTATTTATTAAAAATAGTAACATAAGAAACAACTTTATAGGTTTTGAAAAAATCCTACGATTAGGTACGTATTTTATGAGACAACTTAACATGCAAATCCACTTTACATTATTTTTAGGTATATTAATTTTTTTTTGTCTATAATACATTTTTTTCTTTGTTAAATAAAAACCAAGAAACAATTCCATTTGAAATTATAAAAAATAATTACTGACTTGTGTTAACGATAGCTATTGACCGTGAAATTCATTAACCCACCACAATGAATATAAATGACGTTGTGGTTCTTTTTAATATGCAATACTCGTTTCTTATGTATTTATTTTACTACTTAGAACTGACCAAATATAATCAGCGATCACATAACAATAAAAAATAAATGAAAATAACAACAGCATATAATTAGATGTAAAAAACAAATATTTGCTTTAAAAACTGCTAGAACAAAGGTGAAGCAGAAATACTAATTTTTTCATCAAAGACGTCTTTGACTCCGTACTTAAATTTATCCAGACACGTTGAACAGAAAATCCAATTAACTGTCCAAATTGGTCTTAATGGATTGTTCACGAGTAACACGCGTCAAGGTTACTGTTGTCTTCGCAACATAACTCGGTACACTGGAATATTGTTTGGTTCTCTATCTGGATTTTTTACGGTTCGCTAATCGAAGAATTCGTACAGTGACAAACATGTTGACGTGGTCAGCATATTAAACGTTTTATTTATTTTTGGAATGTTTCACACCCATTTGTTATTTAAGGATATCTTCAAAACACATTAAAATTACAATATATCATTAAAAGGAACATTTAATTATAAGATAATGTTCACACATATTAATTATAAAGCACAATTTCCCTAACAAGATTTAACAACTTTATAAATATACAAACTTCGTATTGAATGGTAAAATCACCTAAAATGTATGACGACTGTATGATAGATAATTTAGATGTTAATATTAATATTATCAATTCACAGAACCAATTTTTTTTTTTTGGATTCGCCGCTAACAGTAAGCTTTAAATCCCGACACTTGAGCTTAAAGTACAGAAAATTGACCCGAAATCAATATACGTTAAAAAAAACATTTTAAAACCTACATCGGGATTTTTTACTTTAGGATTGCTATAAGACTTATCCATAAGTGTACAACTTGTGGGTGCTCTGAGTGCGCAACCACCCATACAAATCTTTTTATGATTTTGTCTGAGTTGATACTGCTTCCAGAAGGCTTGAAATGCTTCTAAGAGACTTGATCTGCTTCCAGAAGATAATTTATATGATAGATAACTTAGATGTTAATATTAATGTTATCAATTCACAGAACCAAAAAATTTTTTTTCGAGATTCGCCGCTAACAGTAAGCTTTAAATCCTGACACTTGAGCTTAAAGTACAGAAAATTGACCCGAAATCAATATTCGTTAAAAAAAAAAACATTTTAAAACCTACATTGGGTTTTTTTACTTTAGGATTACTATTAGACTTATCCATAAGTACACAACTTGTGGGTGCTCCAAGTGCGCAACCACCCATACAATTTTTTTTATGATTTTGTCTGACTTGATACTGCTTCTAGAAGATTTGAAATGCTTCTAAGAGACTTAATCTGCTTCCAGAAGATTTGATACTGCTTCTAGATGATATGACACTGCTTCTAGAAAACTTGATGTTGCTTGGAGAGTACTTGAAATGCTTCCAGAAGATTTGCAATGTTTCCAGAACACTTGTAATACTTCCAGAAGATTTAATACTGCATCTAGACCATTTGAATGCTTTCAGAAGCCTTATACTAGTCCTAGAGGATTTGTCATTGCTTCTAGAAAACTTAATATTGAAGTTTTCAGAAGACTTAAAATGCTTCTAGGAGACTTGATATTGCTTCCAAAAGACCGGAAATCTAGATGATTTGACACAACTTCTAAAAAACTTGATATTGCTTGCAGAAGGTTTGAAATGCTTCCAGAAGATTTCTAATGATTTCGGAAGATTTTTAATGCTTCCAGAAGACTTAACACTGCATCTAGACGACATGAATGCTTTCGGAAGCCTTGTATTGCTGCTAGATGACTTGACATTGCTTCTAGAAGACTTAATATTGCTTGTAGGAGACTTGATACTCCTTCCTAGAGCAGAAATGCTTTTAGAAGACTTGATCTGCATCCAGAGGACTTGATTCTGCTTCTAGCTAATTTGATACCACTTCTAGAAATTTGATATTGCTTGCAGGAGGGTTGAGATTTTCCAGAAGACTTGCAATGCTTCTAGCAGATTTTCAATGCTTCTAGCCGACTTGCAATGCTTCCAGAAGCCGTAGATGCTCCTAGATGACTTGCATTATTGTGCGTAAATGACTTAACATTGCTTCTTGAAGATTTAATATTGCTTCTAGATGACCTGATCTACTTTCAGAAGACTTGAAATGCTTATAGAAGACTTGATACTACTTCCAAAAGACATGTAATGTTTTAGAAAGATTTGATTTGCTTCTAAAGGACTTGATACTACTTCTAGATGATTTGATTCTACTTCTAGAAAACTTAATATAGCTTGCAGAAGGCATGAAATGCTTCCAGAAGATTTGCAATCCTTCCAAAAAATTTGCAATGCTTCCAGAAGGCTTGCAATGCTGCTAGAAGACTTAATACTGCATCTAGACGACTTGAATGATTTCAGAAGCCTTATATTGCTCCTAGATGACTTAACATTGCTTCTAGAGGACGTAATATTGCTTCTAGAAGATCTGTTCTGCTTCCAGAAAAACTGATATTGCTTGCAGACGACTTGAAGTTTTTCCAGAACACTTACATTGCTTCTAGGATACTTGCAATGCTTCTAGAAGGCTTGTAATTTTTCAAGAACATTTAATACTGAATCTAGACTATTTGAAATACTTCCAGAAGCATTACATTGCTTCTACATAACTTAATATTACTTCTAGAAGATTTAATATTGCTTCCAGAAGACTTGATACTGCTTTTAGATGATTTAGTACTACTTCTAGAAAACTTAATGTTGCTTGCAGAGGACTTAAAATATTTCCGGAATACTTGGAATGCTTGTAGAACATTTATAATGTTCCAGAAGACTTGCAATGCTCTTCTGTACCTAGAAGTGAAATGCTGCCCGACGCCTTACATTGCTTCTAGATGGCTTAATATTGCTTCTAGAAGACTTAATATTGCTTCCAGAAGACTTGATACTGCTTTTAGAAGATTTGAAAAGCTGTCAGGAAACTTAATACAGCTTCTAGACGATTTGAAATACTTCCAGAAGACTTGATGTTGCTCTCGGAATGCTTGAAACGGAGTGCCAGCATCTGCTATGAACGATTTTTTAACAGAGCACGTATGTTATTTTAGTTCTTTTCAGACCTTTTTAAACCCAATTTAAGATTTTTTTGAGAGCCATTATTCGACGTTTGAGTCTACTCCCAATTCACTTTTTTTTCAGCACCCAGTATCCATACATATTTTCAAAATGCGTTGCCAATAGACTTCTATTGAATAATATTAATTTATATGGAATGAGAAAAACATAAGAAATACAAAACAGGAAATTCAAAAGAAAAATTAATTAAGTGCGTTTAAACATTAGCGTTTTGCCGTCTTAACCCTTTCTCTACTAACATTAAATTTTATTAAACGTCATTTTAATAACCCTCATTATATTACATATTTTACATTTGCAATGGATGACTATCCATTTCCTAGACAAACAAGACTGCATTATGTTCATATTATGACCCTATTACAATGTTCAACTCCAATGTTATACCTCCATAAAGATGGATAGACAACATAAAGAGAATTACGAGAAGCAGATGGATTAAGGTGACCCAGGAGAGAAAAACATGGAAGCATATTAAAGAAACCTTCGTTCAGAAGCGAACAAATGATGACTGAAAAGAGAACGACAGTGATGAGATATGAAGATGTTATTACAAAGAAGAGGAAACAAAGTTGGAAACATGAAATATTTTGGTCTTATTGTTAGTACCTAAACCGTAGGTGAAAACGATATTGACAAACTATTTAAACAAAGAAAACTGCTTCAGCATAATTTTTTAAGCAACCCAATAAGGTATATTGGGTTGGGTTGGGTTGGAACTATTCATATCATTTCATATCATAACAATTCATCGAAGACAATTCATACATACCAGTAACAACGCACAGACTGGAAACCATGGTGATGATGAAGAAAGGCACAATCTAATTGAAGGTAATATAGAAAGCACAGAAAACATAAAAATTTGTTTAATTTACCTAACCAGACAACACTACGTTAGATATGACGTACTGTGTACACTAAGTGTTGACACTAAATCAACTAGAAATCGATACAAGTATTCGACAATCTAAGACTAAACAACAACGAGAAATAGAGCTAATACTAAAAATAGAACTAACACTAAATCTAGAACTATTATCATTCGGATTTAGCCTTACGTTTTTTAAGACGGAACCCAACTCAACCTAGCTTTAAAACTAATACTAGACTTGGGACTAGAACCATTAAGGTTTAGCCGTCTAAAGAGACGTACGGCTAAATCCTAATGTTACAGCTAATGTTAAAGCTAGGTTGTTGGTCATGTATTAGTTATATTTTTAGCTTCAAAAGAATTGACAACAATCAAGCACTGAATGGCAGTTAAGCCTAGAGTCTGAGGGCGCATGATTAAACCGGATCTTTCTAGTACTAGGTCTAGTGTTCTAGTTTGAATTTGATACAAGTATACAACAACGTAAGACTGAATAACAACTAAATATAGAACAAACATTAACGCTAGAGTTAGTACTAGACCTAGAATAAAAAACATTTAGGTTTAACTGTACCTATCTTAAGACGGAACCCAATCCAACCTAACTTTAACTTATTTTTAAATTTTATAAATGTCTCAAAATACCCATCTTGAGTAAATCTCTCCGTATATGTACTCAAGGTATATTCTTTTGAAGTAAATACCTGGGTATTTTACAACACTGGTTTTGAGTAATTTATCAAGGTATAGGGCTGTATCTTCTTAGGGGAGCCGAAGTCGTCCATGGTTATAGGTATGTATAAAGTACCCTTAAAATTCACTAAAGAATCAGCCCTTGAAGATTGCTGTTGTCATTCAAATACCCTGTATATTCATAGCGCAAGTCACGACATGTACTTTTACTTAGAATTACCAACACTGAAGTGATTTCAAGTAATGAATAGCACTAAGTAACCGAAGGTTCTAACACAAAAAACATTTTTGTTTAATGATGAACTTCAATTTATACATTCAAATTAACATTTAGTTTTGCTTAATCCTTTAATATAAGATATTTCACTTCATACATAATTAATGTGTTTTACAAATCAATTATTATTAAACCACAAAAATTTGATCAATTTTAGAAAGTAGAAACAGGGAAACGCACTCTCATAGCTTAGAACTAGACGGCGAACGTTCAACATCCTGCTGTAATAGGTTGTTGTGGAATTTCCGGCAATTTATATATTATGATCATCGAGTTCGTGTTGCTGTAGTTTCGCTGTCATTCAATTGGTGAAAGAAAGAAAACGGTTCTCCGCCGACCGGAGTACATAAAAAAAAATGAAATTAACAAAACAAAATAAATGAACTTGTATTCAAGAGAAATCGTAATCGAACCTTACAAAGAGGAATGGCCAAAATCGGTTTCGCTTATCTTAGATCTCGTTGAAAATTACGGTGGTAATTACCGATTTACGATTAAGTTGAGTATGAGGGGCGAGAAATGGGGCTAATAGGAACGTGTTATTACACTCGATTTGTCTTCTGACAAAGATTTTTCAATAACCATCAACTACAATGTTGTGATGCAGTTTGTAGAACGCGCACGCAAAGTTATTTAGCACGCAATTAACTCGGTTTTGTATAAAGTGGAGCGAAAAAAAAATTAGATATTGGAAAATTTATGGTCTGGAAATGGTAATTAAAATTATTTTTGTTTAGTGACAACTAAAAAAATTGTGCACGATCAATTTTTTTAATTGGTTTGATTAACGATTGGAAAATTGATTGGTTAAATTGATGAAGATTGACAAAATAATTAATTTTTTCAGCAATTTTTTTTATTTATCATTTGATTTTTTTATGTTTTGTTTTATTATTTTTCTTGTAGAATTCTTGTAGCACGGTCATGAACGTGTTTGTAAAAGGTGCAGGTGTTTCGATCGGAAAGTAAGTGGTAGTGGGGTTACTTCTTTCCACAGTTCTCTTCAACGACATCTGCAATATGCGGTTCCCAAGAATTACGTTACGTGTACGTTATGTTCACTTTGTTAGTTACGTAATAAACTTCTTCGTCCACACCCGCAGTAAACACTTTGGCAAAAGTTATTAGTTATTACGTAGAAATGAAGAAAGTCCAAAACTATTATTTACCATAAATTATACAGATGATTTACATCATATTACAAATTGCGCAATTACGTAATATAATAAGAATAATTCAGAGTTTTAACTGTCACAAAGTATACATTATATTGATTAGCTTTCTATCTTGAAGACTTCACTTAAACGGTTAAACGGTTCACATAATACATAAGAGAGAAAGTGAATGACACGTCCAATATTTTTCTTTTACTCACTTGAGTTCATCGAACCGATGTCACCACCTGAAGAAAAGACAGGCAAAATTTTTTTATCGTTTCAATCGTGTGAAATTTCTCACTCAGGACCGTCCGCATCGTCCATTTGGAATAAGGATCTGAAAACTGAGATAAAAGTTTCTGTGGGAAACTTACTCTTTAATTTTTACTCCTTTAATTTGTAACAAAAGTTTTCTTCTTACTTAGAAAATTTCTCTCAATTGTATTGTACCGAGTAGTCATTCTATGGTGTCCTTAATCGTGTGATTAAACGTTATAATTAAGGAGAAAATAATAATAAAATTGTGTGAAAAAAGCTGCTGTAAATTAAATAAAACCGCAAGATTTAAAATGTCTTAAATGCTATTATTAATCAAGACTAATTACAAAATAAGAAATATGGTATGAAATGACTTTTATTACATAGTAATTAGAGTATATAATTAATGAGTTGCCGACCACATATTTATTAGATACGTGCTCTAAGTATGCTGGTGTGTTTATGATTATTGTGAAGATACTTTATGTTAAGTATTCTCGACCATGTTCACGCAGATAATCTCATAACAACAGTTTTATAAGCGCTTAAACTTAATTTAAAACGAGATTCGTAATATTTTTTATGTCTAATGGGAATTTCCTTGAAGATGAAAGAGTCACGTAGATTTGTTTTGTATAATTTTTCTTCTATTATTGCGTAGTATAAAATTTCCATTAGGTTAGGTTAGATTTTGTTGGGTTGAATTGGTAGAAAAATCTTATACGATACAAAACTACGTGACTTTTTTCTTCTCTACCAAAGGAAACTTCCATTAGATATGAAAAATACTCGTTCTAAATTAACTTTAAGCGCTTACAAAATTGTTGTTGTGAGGTTTGGTTGTTAAATGGTAAATGTAACACAACACTTTTAAGAGATGTGTTTACCAGAAATTAAGAAAGATTGTTTATCAATAATATTTTGTCTTGTTTGGTTTAACAGTGGCGATAATAACGTCATGCCTCACTTAAACACGCTATCTCGGAAATGAAGGGTACATCAGAAGAGGAGTTTGCAGATCGGAAAACACTAAACTAATTAAAATTTTAAATTAAGATAAAAAGAATACAAAACAGCCTCAATCGTAGTCTTATGTGATATTTTTTGGCAAAGGTGGGTACGGGTACCCGGATATGTAAGTACCCGGACATAGGATAAGGGTACTTTATATATATTCAGGTATCGGATACTTTTTATGAGTACTTTTCACAATTGAAAGTACCCGAGCACAATACTCATGTACAGGTATTTTAAAAAAAAGTTAAGATTGTGTTAAAATTTAAAAATATATACATATTTTCTTATATTGCGTTTTTACTAACAATAAGAGAACGTCATATTACAATTAACTAAGGTCTAATAAATGTTTGTTAGCATTCAATAATGTTAACATTTCAAAGTTATCAGCTGATAGACCTTAGCATCTTGGAACAACCCTTCGATAGGTGCCAATGATGGTAATGCGGTATTGTATTTCAGAAAAAGGTTGTTTAAAGATTCATAATGTATAAACTTTCATTAAAATCAGAATAATAGTTTAAGTTATTGTCCTCCCCAGGAAAGTTTTCAATGTCATCCTTTCTTAAGTCCACTACTGCTCACAATATAAATTTTTTAATTTTATCTATGCTTAAACTTGAGTCCTTCATACAGTCATGCTCATATGTATTAGACACCCCCCTGTTTATCGGTTTCAGGTAAAATAGAAGGTATTAAATAAATTTACATCAATGGAAACGGGTTTAAAAGTCTTTGTTTAAAGAATTTTTATATTTAGTTATACCACCCCTTGCTTTAATTACAGCAAGCACCCTTCTAGGCATGCTTGCTACAAGATTATGACATTCTTCTTGGGATAAAGTATCCCAAGCTTCAAGAATTTTATTTTTTAAAGTTGTTTTTGATGTGCATTTGAATTTTGCTATTTTAAGCTTTAATTTATACCATAGATGTTGTATTGGTGAGAGGTCAGGGGACTGGGCTGGCCAATCTAACACCCTTACACGGTTTTAGTAAACCAGCTCATTGCTTCGCGTGATTTATGGCAGGGTGCGTTGTCTTGTTGGAAATAATAATCCGGCACTTCTTCGTCAAATAATGTTAAAGCCGATGGCTCCAAAACCTCCTCTAACACGCCGATGTATCGGCGTGTATTCATGCGACCTTCGCACAAAAAAGGTTCTCCCACTCCTGACGCAGACATGCAACCCCACACCATAATGCTACCCCCACCAAATTTCACAGTTGGCACAATACAATCCGGGTTATATGCCTCCCCCTTTCTTCGCCGAACGTGCTGACTACCTTCCTGCCCAAAAACCTACGAAATTAAAGTACAAATTAGAAGTAATTATTTTCTTCTTTGTTTTGACAAATACTCCAAGTAAAATTATTTTTTAGATTTATTAGAATAGTAGACATTTCATTTATACATACCTCTATATTACTTTCTTCTGACCACATGACTTTGGCCCAATCATCAATTGTCCAATGCCTGTACTTTTTAGCCCACAATAAACGCATCTTTTTATGGTTTTCTGTCAAGCGAGGTTTGCGGCGTGCTATACATCCATGTAAACCCACACTGGCAAGTTCTTCTCACCGTTTGTGCCGAAATGGAGATGTTGTGTTCAATGTGGAGTTCGCTGGACAATTCTTTGGACGTTTTTCGTCTGTCGCGAAGAGAGATCCTCTGCAAGAGTCGATCTTCCCGAGTCGTCGTTGCCCGTTTTCGGCCGATTTTTGATTTGTTAGCGTACAATCCCGTTTCCCGGTATCGTTTAATAGCAGTGCGAACTGCACACCGCGAACATTTCATTCGTCTAGCAATAGCACTTAAAGTCATTTTTTGTGAATGCAACAATACGATTTGAACACGTTCTGCTTCCGTTAATTCACGTGTTTTTGGCATTATTTAAAACACTCCAGTTGTATGATAACACAAAAAATAAAAACGTACCGACTAATGCTCACAAATGAAAACAATGACACTTTCTTGGCGGAACGCTCGAAAGGGATTAAAGTGGTAAATACAAAATAATTTCATCTTTACCTGTTCATGGTTTATATTACCCAACAAACCACAAAAATCTTGTTAAAACAACCCAGGCCAACGTATCATTATGCCTAAAATTTTACAGTTTTAGTAGATAAAATAATATTGAGTTCTCACAGGGGTGTCTAATACATATGAGCATAACTGTATATGACAACCATCTCAATTTAAAACTTGGTAACAACACTCAGGGTTCGTAACTCTTCATAAGAGAAATGTTTGAAAATCTACGTTGCAGTTTTTCAATACATATATCTATGATGATATCCAGACTAGAGATGGGCGTGTGAGTGACTTTTCATGTGCGCTTACGCCCGCTCACGATCTAGACCCACGCAGGTTACGCACGCCACTCACGTAAATATCATTGATAAATCACGTGACTCACGCGTGGGTCCCGTTAATTCACGTGACTCACGCTTGATTAGGTGATCAAGTGTATGAAGCATGTTTGACGAACCCAACTACCCAATTCCACCAAAAACCAAAGAAGATCATAAAAGAGTAGAAAATACCTACTCTCGGCCAAAGATTTATAAACCTAACAATCCAATGCGCCCTATTATATCTAGCACTGATTCCAGTACATATGGATTATCAAAGTTTCTAATTTCTTTGAGAACATTCTAAATTATCATCCTGAACACATCTTTTTAAAAAGACAAGATCAAATAAGCAAAATCAATGCATTAGAGCTATCTGAAAACTTTACAAAGATTTCAATCGATATACCCAACCTTTATACAAATCTTGCAATTCAAAAATCATTACTGATAATTGAAGAAATAATAGAAGAAAATCTTAAAGATAATGTAGATGCCAACAACTTCTCTAAATTATTTAAGCTGTGATTAAGATTAGATGTGTTGACAATGTATTTGCTATTGTTAACAATAGAAATAACATGCAAAACCACAACAATACAATCCACAAAAAAAATAAAATTTACTTTGGAGACTGAGAAGGATAATAATATTAACTTCTTGGATTTTACCTTTACTCCGTAAGCCTACCCGAACAAATAACACCATTCCATTTGACTCTTTTCATGATTATTTCCAAAAAATAGCGTCACTACATTCATACATATAAAGAAATCAAAGTTATTACTCAAATAGCTATGAATAATGATTTTCAGTTGACACAGTACAAAACCTAATCAGCAAAAAACTAAATAAAATAAATTTAAGTAAAATAATATCATTAAATGATCATAAAAATGCAAATTTGGAGAATAATAATGAAAAGCATAAGGCTATATACTATCCAGGAAACATGGCAAACAATCTAAAGCAAATTTTTAAAGATTATTAAAGACATTAACTTCTAAAACAAGAAACACAACTAGAAACATTTTAAACAATTCAAAAAATAAAACAAATATACTAGATGACAATGGCATCTACAAGATAGATTATGACACCCATCTGATCGATATACACTGGTCTGTCTGGCATTCGGTAAAATATTATTATTAAAGAAAAATTAAAAAATCGATTCAATCGGATCATGCTGGGTCCTGTCAAAACCAAAGTTGTTCTCGATAACGCACGTTCACGTGAGTGATACAAAAATTGATAGCCGTTCATGGTGGGTCACGCATGATCCATTGTGATCCGAAAATAAGTGTTTTTTTTTCAGATTGTAGTAAACCTAGAGCTTCTGCAAGAGGAAAATCATTATCTTCTCTTCCAAATACAGAATTACCCTTCCTTAAAACACTCGATACTGACTTTATTGAATAGAATTAGAAGAGATCGTTTGTATTTTATCATTTGTTCCAGCGTATTATAGCAGACGGATTTAGATTTTTGTATTTCTGCTTTTTAATTTTGAATTTCTATTTATAACACTCTTGAAGTCTGTAGTACCGATTAAGTTAAGGGTATGACTCGCACATCTTATTTGTTTTGATAATATATGCGATGCAATGTCCTCACCTCCATCTTACCATCTCACCTCCATCTAATAGTATCTATTACTTGTGTATCGTCATCTGTTGACCACACATCCTCATTAATGCCAAATTCGCGAAAAGCTTTTACAAGATTCGATCCATTATGCGTTACGCTGCCTACATGTACTTTCTTTATAATAGCATAATTTAGGGCACGTTTACGTTGGAGCTGCGATAAACGACAAAAGTAGCACTAAGTTCGTTTCTATTTATTGGTATTTATTGGAATATTATTGGTTATCTACGTTAGTACCGTCACTCTTATCATTTATCGTAGCTTCAACATAAACCTACCCTTAAATGTATTTCATCTAAATGTTCTTCAATTGCATTGTATGTGCGTGCTCGTTTAAATCTACGACAGGATATAGCCGCAACTTCTTTTTGCAGTAAAGTGGTATTTATCCAATGTGCAGTAATCCTTAGAAAGCTTTCATATTTTGTAGACCAAACATCAGAGGTTGTGCAAATATAACTTTGATTTTTGATATCTTTGTTAATCATGATAAATATTTGAAAGTTTTGTAGTTAGTGTTTTTCGGTTCCTTATATTGTGGGGGGTTGAGTTTAAGAAGTCTCAAAAGTCTCTCTTTCAACAATATTTAATGGAGACAATGCATTTATAATGAAATAAATTATTCTATTTTCAAATTCGGTTTTGCTAATGGTTTTATTGGCGTTTAGAAAATGACCTACTGCGACTTGGCGATTTTTTTGATACGCACAGCTACAGCTTTACGTTCTGATACTCTCTTTTGGTTTCTTTTTGTATTATTTTTGTAATTTATTTATTTTATTTATTTAAAAAAGCTTAAAAGCTTTTACATTTTTTTTCGTTCTATAATTTCAAAATACGTACCATTTAAAATAATTGACGTTGCTCGCTTCTATTACAATATAAAATTTTCAATAAAGTTTGAAAGGAAAACTTGATTTACAATTTTTTTTGCTGTTTTGAAACTCTTGAGTAATGTTTCATTCGTATTGTTCAGTCAAATTCTTGGAACTTATGGCTTTAAAAGTATTATTATCATTATCTATATCCATCTCGATTTATTCTGTTCTTGAAGCTACTCTGTAATTAATACCAAAAGTTATCTAAATCAAGGAGGGTTATAGAAATAAAAATTTCTATGGTTATGAAAAAGTATATGTAAACAATAATAAAAATCACTTTTAATACAACTATTATAAATGTTTAACACTGAAGATAAATCAGAATCTGAACATAATTTTCAATGAGACGATGTGGCATAATCCTACGCACGTGCACCCTTTTCAAATACTGCGGTATTTCGAAATACCTGGGTTCTTGCAAAATACCCGAGTACTCCAATATTGTATCTGGGTACGGGTACTTTTCATCGTTTAATTGTAATCGGGTAACGAGTACTCTAATAAGAAATTAATCAGGTATCGGGTACAAATCTGCCCACCCTTGGTTTTTGGAAAGAAAAAAAAACTTTTTTCAACTCCATTAAATAATCGATTCTATTATTTAATCATTTTTCCAATAATACAATGTGGATCAACTGGATTAAACTAAAGTCGAACTAAAATTAGAACTAACACTAGCGCTAACACTAGAACAATCACTAGGACTAACACTAGATTTAAAACTAGAAACTTTCGAGTTTCGGCGTGCGTTTTTTGAAAAAATGTTTGACGTTTCGGAAGCCATGTTGCAACTTTCTTCAGAAACTGGTTCTAACTGACAAAATCGGGGATCGTAAAACAATATATAGGTCGAAAAACTAATTAATAATTAATATATATTAATTACAAGCTAATTACTAACTAATTACTGTGTCGCGTCCGGTTTGTGAGTCGTGTTCGTCTTCACCACCATCTTCCAAGTTCTGCTGAGTTCCCAGCCATCTTCTCTGTTGACGTTGTTTTTATGTCGGTGGATTTCTATGGCTTTTCTTGTCAGCCGTTGATGATATTTATTATTCCTAGCCAGAACCTTTGTTGTGTCGAAGTTTATTCGGTGTCCCTCCGAATGGCAACGTTCCGCAACCGCCGACTGTTGAATCTTCCTCAGCCTCACATCCCTCTCGTGTTCCTTGATACGGCATTCGATGTTTCGTCCGGTTTGGCCAACGTAAAACTTCCCACAACTGCATGACAGCCGATAGACACCCGCTCCTTTTAATAGAGGTAGCTTGTCCTTGGCTACCGGGAGTGTATTCCGAATTTTGGTGACCGTTCCATATCGCACCACGATGTCGTTTTTCTTGAGGTGTCTTGCAATTCGTTCCGTTACACCGGAAACGTAAGGAAGACAGATGAAACCAGCTGGTTCTGTACTTGGTGCAGCTTTTTCTCCCTGCTTCCGCTGCTTGGTGGCTCGGTTGATGTCCTTTAAACTATATCCATTTTCTGTAGTACGTTCCGTAGAAACCGTTCTTCCTTCTTTAGGTTATCTCCTTTACATATTCTTGCTGCTCTCTGAAACAAAGTGCGAATTACGGACCTCTTCTGTTGGGGATGATGGTGCGATGTTGCCTCTAAGTACCTATTGGTGTGGGTTTTCTTTCGATACACCCCCAGTTCCATATCACCATTTGTCGTTCTAGTGACCAATACATCTAAGAAGGGCAACTGCTTGGCGGATTCTGTTTCCATGGTAAATTTGATCATGGAATGTTGAGTGTTTAGATGACCTAGAAATTCAAAGAGGCGTTCCCTACCATGTTGTCATACCACAAACGTGTCGTCCACATATCGGAGCCATAGCTTTGGTTTCCATTGGCTCTTCTTCAGAGCATTTTCTTCGAACAATTCCATGTAAAAGTTAGCTATCACCGGCGACAAAGGAGATCCCATGGCTGTCCCCTCAAACTGTTCGTAAAACTCTTCTTTCCAACTGAAATACGTCGACGATAAACAAAATTCCACTAAATCTGACACGTACTCTGGCAAACCCTCCGGAATGAGTTTTTGGCGAAGACCCTCTACCGCATCCTTAATTGGTACCCTAGTAAAAAGAGATTCTACATCGAAACTAACCAAAATATCCTCAGCATCTAACTTTACATTTTTCACTGATTCCACGAAATGTGTCGAGTCCCTAACATATGATTCCGTGTTGCCTATAAAAGGAGAGACAATTTTAGCGAGATGTTTGGCTAGTAGGTACGTTGGGGAATTGATGGCACTGACGATAGGACGAAGAGGGACGTCTGGTTTATGGATCTTCGGTAGTCCATAAATTCTTGGTCTTACCGGAGCCTGCACAAACATACCTTTCTGATGTTCTGGTGGATTAGCTGTGGATTTTACAAGGCTCTTCATATTTCTTACGATCTTGTCTGTAGGGTCCTTCTTGATCTTCCTGTAAGTGGCCGGGTCCAGTAGGTCTATCATTTTGGCGTCATATTCTTCCTTGTCCATCACAACGGTGGCATTCCCCTTGTCTGCTGGTAACACGACGATTTCTGACTTTTCTTTAATAGATCGGAGTGCCTTCTTTTCACTAACTGTCAAGTTGGATTTTGGTGGTTTTGCTGATTTCAATACCCTGGCAACTTCTTGTCGGATCTCTTCGGCTTTCAGTGTGGGCATCCCTCGAACTGCTGCTTCCACTTCGCAGATTATTTCTTCCTTCGGGACCTTCTTTGGGGCGATTGCGTAATTTAGTCTTTTTGCCAATACCATGGTTTCTTCCTTCGGTAGTGGGATACTCGATCTGTTGATGACGATTGTTTCTACTGGTAGACTGTTGTTGTTTCTCTTCTGCTGCACCCGGCGTTCCAATGTTTCAAATTTCTTGAAATGTGTGTCGCGAGTCTTCATGAATTCACGATCGGCTTTCTCCATTGTTAGTCTGTCCACTTTATCCCAGTCTTCTCCGGATATACTATTGGAAAGTGAGAGGTGGAGTCGTAGTAACCTCTCACTTACCTTCTGTAAATCACTGTAGGTCTTGTATATCCTTTCTCGTAGTAATGCCTGTTCTGTCCTAAACAAGATTCTACGAGCTGCAGCGGAGTCGATGTGGTGCTTCACCTTCAAGAACGTTGGCGTAACTTTCTTCTCTCTGCATCTTCGTAAAAAAGCTAAACTACTTAACAGCTTGCGTTGTCTAATCCGTGAGTTATCGAAGTCCTTGATTTGTTTGTTGATATCGTCCCCATAAAGGTTAATAATATAAGTACGAAGGCTTTCACGACCGGACATAAAAACAACGTCAACAGAGAAGATGGCTGGGAACTCAGCAGAACATGGAAGATGGTGGTGAAGACGAACACGACTCCCAAACCGGACGCGACACAGTAATTAGTTAGTAATTAGCTTGTAATCAATATAAATTAATTATTAATTAGTTTTTCGACCTATATATTGTTTTACGATCCCCGATTTTGTCAGTTAGAACCAGTTTCTGAAGAAGGTTGCAACATGGCATCCGAAACGTCAAATATTTTTTCAAAAAACGTACGGCGAAACCCGAAAGTTTCTAGTTTTAAATCTAGTGTTAGTCCTAGTGATAGTTCAAGTCCCTTCACTTTATAGATCGATATCTTCGTAATCGCTCAACGAAAAAAATTGCGGGAAAGTTTATTGCAATAAGGTAAGCATTTTTGTATATTTTATGTTAATTTAATATTTTATGGTAATTGTTCGGTCTTGGATTTTTCTGTTACCGCGAGTTAAGTGAAAAAATACTCGGTTTTTGATAGTGCCAGCAACTTTGTCTATTTTGCAATTTGTTTTACTTAAAAACAATTTAAAGAATAAAATTCAAATTCAAATTTGAATTGCTGATAAACCGATGTATTTTACAGGGTGTTTCGGGGACTCGGACCACAAATTAAACCACATATACTAGAACAAAAATGATGATGATTCGTGTAAAAATTTTTGGTCTAAACCAATAAATGACGGAGTTATAGGTCATCAAAGTCAAGAAATTTTAACTGATTTTTCTAAATATTTTCAATACTGTTAAAGGTAGAGCGTTGAAATTTGGTACAGTGTAAACCGATATTAAGTAGAATCATTAGATCTACAGGCTGTTCCTAAAATTTATATGCTCAGAACTTTTTTATTTGCTCGTAAACCTACACTTATTTTTGCACCTTCCAATAGAAAATTTATTTTAGAAACTTTTATTACTATTACGAAATTTAAACCCCGGCAATAATGGTAATAAAAAAACTCTAAATCGGCCATGACAATTGTTGGATAAATTAAGCCATACAACTCACTATCAATCATTTAACAATTAATCAGTTGAACAAAACATCAAAATTCACCGTTTTTGAGTTGAATCAAAAAATGTTAGACCGGGACAATAATTACAGTCAAAAGAGCTTCTAAAAGCCGATGATACATTGAATCCTTTAAGTTTTTATACAAACGATTAATTGTTAAATGATTGTTAGCGAGTTAGTAACTCAATTCGTCGGTCAATTGTCATGGCTGGCTTAGATTTTTTTCTGTATATAGTTTTGTGGAAAATCGCGATTTAGTAGGATGCGGTTATTTCGTAAACAACTTGGTCAATTCCAACACGGTTTTTATCAAGGTATGTCAAATAATGTTGTTTCTCGGATTCCGTTACGAGTTTTCCAAAATTAAAGATTCCTAATTTTTTAAAAGCGATTTAATGGAATTTCATCTTGAAATTCATTATGTAATATTATTTTGAAAAACTGATATTATTTTGAAAAACGAACTCAATAAACGACAGTATTTGACATATTTTGATAAAAAATACGTTGAAATTCGCCAGGTGGTTTTCAAAGTTACTGCATCCCACAAATTCACGATTTTTGCGGAAAATTATGTGCAATATCGATAAATTGTGTTACCACCAGTTCAACGTTAAACCTTTTAGGTTAAATAGTTGTAGAGAAAAAAAGTGGTCAAAGTTAATAATTTAATAATAATATCATTGCGATAAAAGAAAAATCAAATACAAGACAATTTCTAAATTAACATTTGATACGCATATATGTTCACTTATTAAAATAAACTTAACCGCATTTTTTTTGTTGAGCAGTTACGAAGATATCGATCTCTAAAGTGAGGGGCCTTGGCTTTTTGCGCGGACTTTAGCATCGCAGAATAATAGTTTTATAATAAATCTGTTCCATCGTTAATTTTGGCTTTTATTTGGGTTATTCTTGTGCTGGAACGGATAGTAATGTTATGAAACGCCGGATACCGAATTCATCATCTTCAGTCGAATATCATAAAAAATTAATAAAATTTTCATACATTCGCATTAGTTTCAATATCAATGGCTCTAAGAACAAAAATACTAGAGAGCAATATTGTTGAGAATAATGTTTGCAACAACTTTTGATTTAAGTGTTACTATTAAGAGAGTTATGTGAACCTGCAACCCTAGCTTATAATATTTTGGTTTTATTAGAGAATATAACCGATTCCAAAATACTGCGATTCTCTGATTTTTGAGAATACCGCTGAAAATGTGTATCTCCGTTGTTAATAGATATCGGTAAACGGTCAATGGAACTAGAAAGAAAATCGTTTGTACCCATTTCTATTAATTTTGTTTTCATTTGTACCTCAACTGATTCCAAAATACAACGGTTTTTTGATTCTTCAGAATATCGCTGAAATTGTGTATATCCGTTATCAATAGAGATATCGCAAAACAGTCAAAAACATGAAATTTTCATAGCATATCTTGTATTTCATGATCATTTTGAGAGATGTACAAATACAGGTGTTTGGGATGAGCCAGTTATAAAACTATATAATAAAATGTCAACTAAATATGTTTTCGATCATTTTGCGATATCTCCATTAATTGTATTTTGGAATCAGAACGAAAACAATAGTCATACAAACGAGTGCAAAGAATTCTCTATCGAATTCCATCGACCGTTTTGTGATATCTCTATCAATAACGAAGATGCAAATTTTTAGCGGTATTCTAAAACTTCAAAAAATATCAAAAAGTGGGGTACCGACATTTTTTCAAAATTGTTTTATCATATTAGTGGTACAAACGAGTACAAACGATTTTCTATCCAATGGTACTAATAAAACAAAAATATTGTAAAATCGGTTTCCAGGTTCACAGAACTTATTAAGATCTTGTGAAGCAACAAAATTCATTCAATTCATATATTTCTTTCATATATTTCTCTCAATATCTATGCATGTAAAACCAAAAGTGTAAGAGAGCAACAAATTTGAAAATAAAATTTGCTATAACTTTTCTAAAAGTTCTTTTGTAATATGCATCGATTCCCAAGTGTTACTTTAAGATCTTGTAGAGCAACAATTTCATATTTGATTTGGTGAGCAGACTTTCTATTCTAAATTTAGAGCTATGTAATTCATTTATTCATAATGACAGAAAAGTACAGTCTCAAATTAATACGTCTTGTAGCTAAAGAACGAACTGAGGATAAGTTTTTTACTTATTGATTTCGTCATAGTTAGAGGTATCACATAAATTAGTGATCTCTTTCCACCATGACAAAATAAATTGTCAAGCAATTTATTTTTACAATTATAATTATGTCCCAGAAGAGAAACTTCCTCGCTTGAAACACTTCGTTTCTTTATAAATCATACTGACATAGTTCTATTGTAAGAACATGTGAATCCAACAAAACATAGTTGATTCCATGCTTCTATAAAGAGAATGAACCACTGCTTCGATTTTGTATGCATTATGAATCAATGATGTTTTGTTCTATGAATACTGTATTAGAAGGACCTCTTGGTGGTCATCTTTTTAATTCTACGGATGTTAACAGGGTGAAATACGATTTCGCAGATATCTTGAAACTGATTCAAAAAATTTTTATCACAAATGTAGATACGCAATAAAAAAATCGTAGAAAAAAATAATGTGCATTAAAATGTCATAACAACTTTAAATATCGACAACGTTTTTGCGTTTATTTATAGCCGAACCTATTCCATTTAATGATCGTTTGTTCGTGTTGAATTATTGCGCATATTTAAAAAGTTTTTTTAACACAATTTAATTGCGAAAAAAAAAGTTGCCCAGGCTGTCCTCCAAAGTGAAGTTCTATGTTACGCCTATAAACTGAGTTCAAAGATTTTTTTAAAAATCTTTTAAAATACACCTACCTACATCTTTATTTTATAATTTAAATCTTGGGTGGAAGAAAATTTTTGCTTATGAGGTTAATGAACTGAACTAAGAGTAGGAAGTAGGGCGAATAATAAAAGCAGACTGATAAATAGGGGTTCATTAACGGAACCATATACCACATCCTTTTCGCTAACATTATTAAATGCGCACGTCGCTCAAGTTGAAGGTTATCTGCAATATAAACGCCGTTTTAAATCAGTTAAAAAGGATGGTTTGTTGTTTATATTCTGTAATAACATAACAACAATAAAAACATATTGAATTTTTTTTAAATTCTTAAATAGTTACTACAACTGTTACCATTGTTATCTCCAACTTTCTTTATTTTCATCTTAGCAATTAATGAATTTCTGCCCATATAAGCTCTATTTAAACTATAAACAGTGCATTAACAAAAGATTTTGAAACGGTAATTTGTAAATAAAAGGATTTGTTGTGGGTTGAGTTGAGTTGAATGTTTCTACTAATGTAACACCGAAAACATGCTGCATTTGTTGCATGTACCCTAACAATAAGTATACATATACACTTATGGTGGGTTCATGCAACGTGTTTTAGTTTTAGTCGTAGTTTTAGTCTTAAACGTTTGCGTTAGCTTTAGTTGTAAGGAAATGTATTGGTTCATGCAATATTTAAGCACAACATATTAAAGCAAAAAAAAAATACAAAAGGAAATCTGGGTGATCAGGAGTGAAACAGTTTTGTTTTTAGAAATATTTTGTTTCTAATATTATTTAATGGTGATCATGATTTAATATGAATAAAAAGAAAATTGTTGTCTCTACTAGTGTAATGTGTTTGAATGCAGCATTATTAATCCTACAAAGATTGAAGAATAAAAGACGACGGCGTTTTGATAATAGAAGGCCCATCAATAAGAATCGAGAATTAGAGGTTAATTATGCCACTCTTATTAGAAATATGTTACAAAAGAAAGAGGACGATTTACAATTTTTTAAATATGTCCGCATGTCATTCGAAGAGTTTAAACAACTGTTAAAACTGGTTACACCTTTTTTATCAAAAACACCAAATAAAGGTGCAATTTCACCATCTGAAAGGTTGATAATAACCCTACAGTAAGTTTTTATTTACACCGTGTGCATTAGCTTTAGTTGAAAGGAAAGGTATTGGTTCATGCAATATTTAAGCAAGTACATTCAAGTATAATTTGGACATATAAAGTTGCGCCAAATTAGAAATACAAAAAAAAAACTGAGTGAAAAACCGAAAAGGAAAAAACGGAGTGAAACCGTTTTGTTTATTAAAAACATTTTGTTTTTAACACATTCTAACATTATTTAATATGAATAAAAATAAAATTGTTGTCGCTGCTAGCGTAATGCATTTAAATTAATGATTACAATCTCGGGATATCGGGATCCCTGCATCCCGGGATTGTTCGTATAATAACCAATTTTTCCGAATCTGGGATTTAAATGTCGTTGATCAATGATGATCAGAAAATAACAAATATCACCAACAAAAAACCAAGTTCATTAATGTCATCATTAATCACAGTGAGTTTCAAATTATGAGATGTTAGTTTGACTTTTAGATCGGGTCTTATTTGTCATCGAGACATAAATCTTAATAAAGCCGATATTGCTTCCAAAAGACTTGATACTGTCCATAGAAAACTTAATACTGCTTATAGAGGACCTGATACTGCTTAAAAAGGATTTGAAATGTGTCCAGAATACTTCAAAGAAATGCTTCCAGAAAACTGGACATTGCTTTTGGAAGACTAAAAATGCTTCCAGAAAATTTCATACTACTTTTCGAAAACTTTCAAAAGACTTGATATTGCCTGGAAGCGACTTAATACTGCTCCTGGGCGACTTGAAATGCTTCCAGAAGACTTGATACTGCATTCAGGAGATTTGATGTCGCTTCTAGCAGACATGGATTGCTTCTAGAAGGCTTGATACTGCTCTTAGAAGACTTGATACTGTTTTTCTTTTGCTTACACTTTTTGTCTTACACTGCTTCCAAAAGATTTGATAGGCCCATAGCAGACGTAATACTGTTTCTAAAGAACCTGATATTGCTTCCAAAAGACTTGTCAAAATAGAAAGAAGAAATGTTCAAAATACTTGTAATGCTTTAAAAGATTTAATACTGCTTCTAGAAGACTTGAAGTTCTTCCAGAAAACTTGATATTGCTTTTGGAAGACTTGAAATGCTTGATGAAAAAACTTGATATGTTTCTAGAATGCTTGAACTTCTTCCAGAAAAGTCTATGTAGCTTCTGAAAGCATTGTTGCTGCTTTTAGAAGAATTGAGATGCTTCCAAAAGACTTGATATTGGTTCCAGAAGACTTGATATTGTTTTTAAAACTTTTGACAAAAAAACATTTTCATTGCAAAAACAACACGATATTGTTGATAAACTATTTGAGTTATCTTGACTGGCAGATTGATCTAGGCAATTTTGAACTGTGGATTTTTTTAACTCTTTGGATACTATTACATAAAAATTATTTTAATAGCTACATCCGATGTGGAAGCAACCAATACTAAGCGACGTTTTCTTCCTAAGATTTAACACGATTTACTTTAAGTAATAGATTAGGAATTGATAAAGCAGCAAAAACAGTCTGCATATTTCAAGAGTAAAATGGAGTAAATAGTGCATCTAGCAGAAACGAGTAATGATTTTTTATTACTCGTTTTTGAACTGTTTGAACATTTTAAAACATATCACACAGTTTTAGAAATGTTTGTTTTAAACACTTTATTTAAAATATAACAACCCTGATTGAAATTATTATTATAATTGAGGCGCTGGTGCATTTTTCATTAATTTGAATGTTTACGATTCTATTTAACAATTATATTAAGTTTGCCCTTCTTTCCCTTCAAAAATTGAATATCACTCAAAACCGATGTTTGATTTTAAGCAATACGGCTAAGAGTACAAACGGCAAACACAACACGTCTAACCACCGGTTTCATTTTGAATTATGAATAATAAATAAATTTGTTTATTGTATTGAATCAAATAGAATAATCTTTTTTTTAAGTAATTAAAGTCTGTCTTTGGTGAAAAGTAATGTCTTTGGTAATGATGCAAAATATCAAAGTATTAAAAACTATTAAATAACGTACTACTATAACACAATAAGTACTACTATAACACAATACCTTAACTTTTCACTCTTATGACTATAACTACGACTAAGACTAAAACACGTTGTATGAACCCACCATTAACTATTTGCGTTAGCTTTAGTTTTAAGGAAAGATATTGGTTCGTGCAATATTTAAGCATAGCACATTAAAGCAAAATTTGAACATATATACAATCGTGTCAAATTAGAAATAGAAAAAGAAATCTGGAGTGAAACAGATTTCAAATGTGTTAGAAACATGTTGTTTCTAACATTATTTAATATGAATAAAAAGAAAATTGTTCGGGATCCCTGGTTCCCGGAATTGTTCCCATAATAACCAAGTACAGAAAATCTCCAACAAAAAACAAAGATCTTCAAAAATATATAAAAGAAGAACATGGAAAAAAACTGAAACTTCAACTTGACTGCAAAAGAAGATGAAATAGCCTTTTAATCATGTTAAAGCAATATGATAGTCTAAATTAGGTACAATTAGATAGTGCAATTGAATATGTAGAAATGAATTATCTATAAACATAGGCTGTCAATGCTTTCAAAAGACTTGAAACTGTCCATAGAAAACTTAATACTGCTTCTAGAAGACCTGATTCTGCTTCCAAAAGATTTGAAATGTGTCCAGAATACTTGTAATGCTTCAGAAGACTTGAAATGCTTCCACAAAATTTGATATTGCCTTTGAGAGACTAGAAATGCTTCCAGAAATTTTCACTGGTTTTTGAAGATTTAGTACTACTTTCAGAAGACTTGATATTACCTCCAAACGATTTACTACTGCCCCTGGACGACTTGAAATGCTTCTAGAAGACTTGATACTGCATTTAAAAAGGCTTGATCTTGTTCTCAGACGATATGAAATGCTTTTAGAAGATTTGATGTAGCTGCGAGAAGACATGTAATGACTTGCAATAGTCACAAAAGATTTAAACTGCTTCCAAAAAATTTGATATGCCCATAGCAGATTTAATACTGTTCCTAAAGAACCTGATATTGCTTCCAAAAGACGTGAAATGTTCAAAATACTTGTAATGCTTTAAAAGATTTAATACTGCTTCTAGAAGGCTTGAAGTTTTTCCAGAAAATTTGATATTAGAAGCGTATATAGCCTCTGAAAGACTTGATACTGGTTTTAGAAAAATTGAAATGCTTCCAAAAACCTTGATTCTGCTTTTAGAAGGCTTCATTTTTAAAACTTCTGGCAGAAAACATTTTCAGTGCAAAAACACGATATTGTTGATAAACTGTTTGAGTTTCCTTCGAAAATATTAAATACTATTAGACAAAATGCAAAATCTTGACTGGCAGATTGATCTTTTTTTATCTTTTTGGATGCTATTATATTAAAATTATTTTAATAGCTACATCCGATGTAGTAGCATCATCTGCCAATATTAAGCGACTTTTACTTCCTAGGACTTTATACCATACTTTAAGCAATAGATTAGGAATTGATTAAGCAGCAAAACCAGTTTGCATATTTCAACAGTTAAATTGAGTAAATAATGCATAAAACGGAAACGGGTGACGATTCTTTTTTTAAGTTTTGCTTAAGTTTTTAATCATATATTAAGTTTTAGTTATAATGTACGTTTGGCGATAAACATACATAAAGGAAATGTTCTATTTTCCTGCTAATTTTGAAACAAAAGTATTCTTTAAGAAACACCCCATGTTTTAAATCACCTTTTGAACTGTTTAAAACATATTATACAGTTTTAAAAATGCTTCAAACAGTTTGTTTTAAACACTATTTAAAATATAACAACCCTGATTGAAATTATTGTTATAATTGTAATATAATAAAATCAAAAAGTTAATCAACTTGACCTTTATTTATAAAATAAAACGAAACACTGCCATTAAAGGCACGAAAGAGAAAAGTGCGCGCATGCGTTAAATTGCGACCGAAGGTTTTAGCTTTAAGAAGTTAAAAGTTGGGCAACTCTTGTGACTAAGATAAAGACCGTTTTAGTCATAAGGTGCTGCATGAACAGTACTATTATAACGCACTACCTTAACTTTTCACTCTTATGACTATGACTACGACTAAAACTAAAACACGTTGCATGAACCCACCATTACAGACATGTGTGCGTATAATATGTTTCTAAATTGATGCAAATGGTTTCAAGGGTGTTTTTTTTTCAGTGAATATAAAACGGTGTCTTTTATACAACTTTTTGTTCACAACCTCTACGCTTCGAAGTCACAGCCCACTAAAGTTAATATTTTTGAATGGACAAACTAATGATTTGTAATGTTAAGAGGCAAGAATTACCTTAATTTTTTATGATGTTACAATTGCTATTTTTAAATGATGTTACAATTGGAGCTGAAAATATTAAATATCTCGATTATTGTTTATTTTTTACATATTTCTTGAATAGTTTTCTGTATATCTTCTAAGGTCTGTTGTATGATATTGTATAATCTGTTTATGTACCAAGTCAGCAAAGTGAATTTTTTTAAGCGGGGTTAGGTAAAATTTTCTAGTTAACACGTTAAGAAACTGCTAATTTTGTTTAACTTACGTAATATACAAAACTCGATCGGTTCGCTCGCTCGTTTTGGCACATATTTCGTTCGTTAAACAAAATTAGTCTTTTTTTTCGTAACTGGTTTTGTAAATAACTATTGTCTGACTCATTTGCGGCAGGTAAAGAACTTTGTTTGCCGCTAAGTCCACAGTTTACTACACAGTAACATATAGTGTCACTTTACGTCCGGAAATTGATACCATTAGGTATGCTTTTGCTGTTGGTTGGCGACAAAAAAAATTAATTCAGAAAATAAGAAACTCTCACCTATAAAACTTTCTATAAATATTCGACAGTTAGTTCTAGTTTTATATCCTTAGATTTAACTTTAGATCTAGAACTAGAAACATTCGTATTTAGACGTACATCTCCTAAGATGGCTAAACCCGAATGATTCTAGTTCAAGGTCTAGTATTTGTTCTAGTTTCACTTCAATTCAAATATACAGGATTGGGTTGGGTTACAAAATAGCTATTAAGAGAACAGAAAATAACAGCAAAACAGAAATCGAACCTAATCAAAGAGCCCAACTCATAAAGGAGCTGTTCCCGGAGAATCTAGAAGTCACGTGGGAAGCAGAAGAACTAACAGTAGAGACAGGGAATTTTGTCAACGTGACGGAGGGGAAATATCACTAGCGTGAAAAGTCCACCCTTGAGACAGCAAAGGATGTTGACATGATAGCGTCGACGAAGCTGGGCTGCGACACTGAGACGATGCATTTTTCCCACACAGTGGGAGAAAGCAAGCTTGGTTCTGATCGAGAAGCCAGGCAGTTCAGACCGGAAGAAATATAGACCAATTTGTTTTCGGAGTTTTTTCTTGTATGGCCTTTGGGTTCATCATAAAGGCCGGAATTAATGATGAACGGAGAGAGTCGGGACTACTACCGTGTGACCAGTATGCTTTCACCAGTGAAAGGTCAACAGTCCATGCGATTGAGGAGGTCATTAAAGAGGTCCAATTGTGGTGGTCATGATGATGAGGGATATGAGATGGAGTGCACACGTTAAGTATGATGTTGAAAAGGCTAGAGAAATGGTGCAGGTGCTGAATAGAATCATGGATTCCACCTATGAACGAAGAGAGGCGAAAAGAAGTCTAATAGGAGCGACGATTTACTCCCAGATTTTGTATGTGTGCAGAGTCTGGGGAGACGCTTGCCGAATTAAGAAAAATGTTTGTAGGCTACCAGACTATACAAGCCTTCTGTAATAAGAATAGTGAGTGGGTACAGAACAACCTCCACTGAGGCGCCACAGGTGGTGGGTTGTTTTTGCTTATTGACTTAATGATAACGAGGCAAAACTAGGTAAAAATCAAAAATACTGGAAGAGTCGGAGAAAAGATGGAGAGTGGATACGGGAAAGACGAGATGGACCAAACGACTGATTACAGATCTATGGAGATGGATATCCAGAAGCTGGGGAGATGTGGACTTCCAGCTTTGTCAGCAATTGATAGGCCACGGATATTTTAACCCGTATATGCATAAGTTTAAGAAAAGGGAATCAGATGTTTGTCATTACTATGGAACATCTAAGGAACAAGATAATGTTGTACATACATTCTATAAATGTGTTATGTGGAGGGAAGAAAGAATCCGGGTGGAGGAGCTTATTGGGTCGATGATAACGCCGGAAAATACCGTAGGACACATGTTGGACAATGAGCATAAGTTTCCACTTATATTCTATGATTTCCACGTATATTCGCAATTCGATGGTGATGTTCTGACAATAAAGGAAAGGGAAGAGAGGCTAAGGCAAAGGGAAGAACGGTCTCTGGTGGAAGAGGATGTTAGAAGGGAGAACGAGTGTGGGGTGGACACCCCTGGCCCCCCAGTCCCGGCACGTGAGTAACATGTGATATAAAAAAAATGTGATTTGTCTTAGGTCTTTTTACGTTAATTTCAATTTTGAGATGGCGATGGATGGTGAGACGGTGGAAAGGTGTGGAAGGTAGATCACTCTTGGGCTGATAACAAATACTTTGAAGCGTAGTTCCAGCACATCGTGTGGGATTAGAGGAAAGGGGTTTTAGTAAGTGGGAGATCCAAAGATGGGCTCCAACCCCACATTATCCGGACATGCATCTGAAGACATTTTTTTAACGAAGACCTTTACAATGAATAGTTTATGAAATAGCGTTATTTCATTTTTTACTAACATTATTTACTAACTTGAGTTTATTCATTATTTACTAACATTTGGCAACGCTGTATACTTCAATTGAAGTAAAAGTGGAACTAACACTAAACACATTGTTAATTCTACTTTTATATCATTAAACCTAACACTAAATCTAGAACTAGAGACTAGTGTTAGTTCTAGTCTTACTTCAGTTCAAATGTACAGAGTTGGGTTGGATTAGGTTTAGTCATCTGAAAACATTTGTTTTGGTTATGATTTGTAGCTATGATTAAGTATTTAAAGGCCAATTTTGATTTAGATTTTTAGCCGTACATCTTAATTTAATCCGAATGATTCTACTTCTAGTATTAGTTTTAGTTTTACTTCAATTCAAAATTGGGTTGGGTTGGATTGAGTTTTTTTAACGAAGGCCTTTCCAATGAATAATTTCTGAAATAGAGTATCTTACAGAGCGATATAGCAACCCAGTATATTTCAATTGAAGTAAAACTAAAACTAACACTAGACTTAGAAGTAGAATCTTTTGTGTTTAGCCGTGCGTCTTCAGACGCGTTAACGCCACATTCAGTAAAACAATTATAGTAATGTTTCATAGGTGTACCTTTTAATACATTTATGATCATTTCTCAATATTAATCAAATATTTCTGGAAATTGATATGCAAAATAAGTGCTAACTTGACATATTATTTTTAATCAGAATTGACGTTAATCAAAAGTAGTTATTGCGGAGTAACGAGGATCACGATGTTACCTAACGACTCCCATTTGCCAAAATTAAAAAAAAATAGTAAGATCATATTATGGCCGGTAATTTCAAATTTCCTAACGTAGTGTACCGTCCTACTGTAGGACGCTCCTGAAGAAGCAACGCACGTGAAGATACTTGTCGATGGCAACTGTTTACAGAAGCAACTCTTCATGTGGGGTTCATTCATACCATCCTTATCTTCGGCTTCTATTGAGACCTCTCATAAAGTAGCCAGACGTGCATTGTGTCAAGAACAGCAAGGGTGAGTTTATCAATGAAATGACATCGTCTTCAGTAATGAATCAAGGTTTTGTTTATATGTGAATGATGGTCGTAAAAGGGTGGGGCATATCGAGGGGAAAGACGGAATTCAGAGTTCATTCAAAGAGACTTAACTCCTTTGATTATGGTTTGAGGGAATATGTGCTAGACGAAGGTTTCTTCTTACGTTTCAGGTACGTCGTTACATCGACCACGTTCTGGAACCAGCGGTAGTACCTTTCATAACAAACATTGCAGAATGCCATTTTCCAACCGGATAATGCAAGACCCTATACTGTTGTGGTTAAGAGAAGGTTCCTAAAGCAGGTTGGATTGCAGATTTTGCCCTGGACTGCATTGTTACCATTTTTTGTCGTCGATTGATTATATTTGGGATATGATGGGTTAGGGACTAAGACACGTACCCAGGCCTCCTCAGAATCTGAATGAACTCCAACATTATGATCTGTTTGTGGTATAGAATTAGATACTTCAAGAGGACATGGACCACTTAATAGTACTACCAGCTTTTCTTTTTGTTTTTTTTGTTGCATATTTGAAGATACACGTGTTCCGCCCTGTACCTGGTCACATTCTTTTCCATATAAATTTTTGATCTTTACTTTAAACGATGACAAGTTCATTTTCAATAATTGCGGTGGTTTACTATAAAACTTAAGTAAGTTGAAAAGAAAATGATCTCTCAAATAATGAAGTCACATGTAGTGGTGGAGCGACAATACCCTTTCTTCGAACATTTAAGCTCTGGACATCAGTGCGGAATGTAATTTTATCATACAAATAAGATGGCAACAGTAACTTATGATAAAATGAGACCATATGGTTACACATATTCAACCACCCAAGCTCAATCAGCTTGTGTGAGATATGGCATCCAGCAGCATGAATTTTGAACACACTGAATGAATGATATACTGTGTCACAAAAACTAAAATGGCTTAGCACCAAGGAATCGCGCTACGATTTAAAATATTCCTCATGCTGTGTATGAGCTTCAAAGCAGCAAATGAATTTTTGTTTTGTCTAAGATGTACTTTTTGAACCTAAAAGTCGAGTAGAGCTGTAGTCCTAAATTTCTAGCATAATCCCTAACAGCAATACCTTTACCACTAATATTAATTTTAAAATTTTTTGCAAAAGAGTCTCGTGCACGCCGCCTGCCAAAGAGCATAACCACTGATTTACTTGAATTTAACCGTAACGAATGTTTAGGGGATACATCTATCAGATTATCTATGTACTCACTCAATTTAATTTGAGCAGTGACCATGATTAACAGTATCAACGACCTTACTGTAGTACCTCAGAACTAATTAAGTAAGCTTATTTTAATCCGTCGCAAAAAGTATGTCGTCAACAAAATGCATTAAAAAATTATCATTACTGCCTTCAACGTCAGTTAAATGCTGTGGAAGTACCCGCTCTTTTGATTTGGTAACATTCAGATGCCTTAGAGATTTCCAGAGATTGCAGGAATTTTTAATTTTTAATTGATGTCTCATAGTAAGATCGATACTCATTAACTGCCAGTTCAGTTTTATACATTTTTGTATTTGATGTAAAGACTTTTGCCAAGCCTTACTGAAACAAAAATATGTCAGTTCATGATCAGTAGGGTACACTCACTTTCATGTGAAAGTAAGTGTACCTATTTAATGACCACATTTAACCAATTCAATGTCATTTTTTTACTCCCTTAAAATTAAACATGTTAAAAAAGATCTAAATTATTAAAAGCGTTAACGCAGTAAGTAGTTCAATAACAGATTTAGATATTTTCGAAACGATTCAATCATCTTTTCTGTTGAAAGAACCTTTCAGTTCAAAGTTTTTGAGAAAATCTCTATTTTAATCTCTCTTCTAGCGGTTATAATTTCACTTTATGCTCTAACCTACTAAGCAACTTCCAAGTTACTTTGAGGATTTTGAAAATAGACAAAAAAGTATACGAAAAAAACCGGGGACATTCACGCACGCATTCGACCGTATCTCGTTCCGATTCCATAGTAAAAAGTAAAACTGGATCACGGTTGGTCTAAAATACCCGGAGCACGTAAATATTTTGAAAACGGCCGATAGGGAAAGTAGGAGATAGTTAAAACCGGAATAAATGCTCAGCACGCGAATCAATCGACCTCTCTTAATGCGGAAAATAGAACATTTTGAATAATAACCCTATTTTGAGATCATTAAAATAATGCAACACATTTTGTAACGAGGTTAATGTAAAAATTTTCTTGCGTGTTAGGTCAGCTTATACATTTTTAAAAATGTGCATTGGACTTTACACGTTATAATAATCCGTTAGATGGTTTATTAAGAGATTACAAAGTTAATTGCTTGCCTTATTCGCGATACACAACAATTAACTCTAGAGGCTATGAATAGAAATCTTAATTATAGCGCAGACAATGGAAGTCATTGATTTACTATAAACTATTTTAATTACATTAACTAATTATCTTTTTTAAAATAAGTAAGTTTCCAAAAAACAAGACCTTCAATAATGTATTTATATCCCATAACACATGTAGTTCGTTCTATTTTATGTTTTTATAAGGTTGTTTGGCACAGAAACCTTATTTTACAACAACATAAATAGATACCGTTTTGTTACAAAATTTAAATTGTTATGAGTAACTGTGTTTTTTTTAATATACACATTAAGTTTTTATTACAAAACTGTTTAATTTAATAAATTTCGGATTCCTTATGGAGTCATTAATAAAATTTTAAATATTATTTAGCATTTATTTTTTTATTTATATCGTTACCACAACATCCCGGATGTAAATGTGTTAAAATGTAAATGTCTTTAAAATTATTTTATTTCTACATTTTACAATTATAGATTCAATTTAACTTTTTCGATGAATTAGAGAATCTATAAATTAGTATTATTATTGAAAGGTTTTCTATTTAAAGTGCGGCTGTTAACGAAAAACTTTTAAAGGTTTTTTATGTGTCAAATTCAAAATCAATCATCTACAAAATTTATTTATGTTTTGTGATATTTGCTTTTTTGATGAATGATCTAATTGTGCATGTGTTTGTGATATTTACATAAAATAAAGTAATAAAGAAGTGTGTTCCATACTAGAGATGAGCGATTTGAGACGTCGAGTTGAGTTATCGTTTAGAATTTTTGGAATAAGGGTGTTTGGATGAAATTGGAATTGATAAAACCGACTTGACTACTTTATATTCAATAACTTTTGAATAAATAAGGGTATTTTTTTGATTAATATCTTCTTTAAAAAACCCATTGTAAAAAAGGATAAGGTTTATTGATCGCAAATTATATAAAAATCTCAAATTAGTAGGTGTCAGGATCAGTAACAAAAGAAAACCACAAAATTTTTCTTTAGTATACTTCGGAATCAAATTGTTCCTTCGACAGGTAAAAAAATTAGTTAATGAGTTAGCACAAATTTCGAAACTAGTCTTGTTTCGAAATATGTCCATGACACCTACTTGAGATTATTATCAATATCTCAAACAGGTTCCATTTGTTCCATTCAAAACCTACCTTTCTCTTTGATATCTTTTGAGTGAATAAAGACATTTTCATGATTAATATCATAAAATGAAGCTAGATTATTTTTTTTTAATTTTGGGAATATTGGTGCTTGGATGAACTTTTTAACAAAATCGATTTGAATCCTTTATATTCCATAATTTTTGAGTAACTAAAGATATTTTGGTGATTAATATCTCAAAGGAATCTCCATTCCGGCTGAGCGCAAATCGGGAAAAGAAGATGAAAGAGGAAGATATGTGTGTGAGTGGTGGCGGAAATGGATCTGGTTGTTCTGAACATAGGCACAAACAAATGTCCTCAAAGACTGGAGTGTGGTGGACGTACAGAATCTTAGCGACCATCTCTACATAACCTTCAGTCTACGGAAGCAGTACGATATGTGTCAACTAAAGTGGAAGAGAAGGATAGACAAGCTGGAATGTTTCAGAGCAGAATTCTTAAGAAGAGAAGAATATAAAGAGTTTTTCGATTCCATATGGCTTAACAGCGCAACTGGAAAATTCTGCGATAAGGCATATGGTAAAAAGAAATGCACTAAAATGGGCAAAGGAAAAATCTATTTCTGGAATGACGAAGCGAGAGGCGAGAGAGTGGGCGAATAGGTGCTACAGAAAACAAGAGACAAGAGAGAGAAAACAAGAGAGAAGGGAAGTTGGGGAAATATCCTCTAGAGAATATACTGTCGAAGCATATTTAAATGCAAAAAAAGACATTTAAAGGAGCTGTTTTCAGAAGACCAGGAGGTTGTGTGGAATACTGGGGAGCTAATTGAGGAAGAGGAACACTTCGGTGAGGTGATGGAAACAGAGGTGTCCGCGACGGTGCGAAACCTTAAAAAGGGAAAAGTTCCTATGCCAGATGGTATAACCCCGGAAATTACGAAGGATATTGCAGCGATAACGCCAACGAAGCTGGCTGCTATGTATAAGGTACTATTGAAAGGAAACGTGGAACACGCGCATTGAAAAAAGAGTAATCTGGTTTTGATTGAAAAGCCTGGGAACACGGAACCGAAAAATTATGGGACAATCTGTCTGCTGAATACTTTCGGCAAGATTTGAAGAAGATCTGAATGATTTGGGTAGGCTTTCGCGAAATCAGTACGGATTCACCAGCGAAAAGTCTACGATACATGGCATTGAGAAGGTGATTGGAGAAGCTAAGGAATGTGACAAGTTTAGGAGAGGGAAGAGGAAGAAGTGTCTAATGGTCACAGTTGATGTTCAAAATGCTTTCAATCATATTTAAGCGATCGATACATAGAGTACGAGAACAGTAGTTATAAACTAACAAGGGGGTCCCACAGGGGTCGGTCCTTAGCCCACTACTGTGAAACATTTTCTTTTATAAGTTGCTTCAGAGTGAGGAGATAAGGCCAGGCTCATTGCGCAATCGGATAACCTCGCTATTCTGGTGTCTGGTTGGGGCGAGGAGGAACTGCGATTGAAGACTCAGTTGGTCCTTGATGAAATCGTAAAGATTATGGGAGCAATGCGTCTCGAGATAGTACTCGAAAAGACAGAGGCCGTCATACTGCGAAGCAGGAGGAGCAATAGACAAATCATGCTTCGGGTTAGAAACGCTATAATTGCCACGTAGATACCACTAATATACCTAGGGGTCATGCCCGCAAGGGATTTACAATGGAACATTTTCTTGGACAGGGTAGTAGAAAAGGTTAGCAGAAATTAAAATTAAAATGAGAAAAAGAAAATGTAAATAGGCTGACATAGACACAGAGGGACATCCATCAGGATAAGATGAAGATCAACAAAAACTTTTCTATGATAGTTTGGGGGTAGAAGAGATCAATAAATGAGAAGGCTTCCGCCCTATGTTTGATGACCTTGCTAGCCAAGGATTTTACAATATATGGTACAAAGGACAGCTTACTCTCAAAAGTAACTCCAAGATCCTTGAAGGTAGATAGTTTCTCAAGAAGAATACCTTGTATATAATAAGAAGATAGAAGAGGAGGATTAATCTGTAATTGATAACGGTTACACCATTCCACCAGCACGTCCAAGTCTGATTGAAGACCCAACAAGCTGGGACGGAATAATGTCAGTTCGTCTGCATAAGCTAGTACGCTAGAAGACCTTTTGTCTAGATCGTCATTCACGAAGATAACAAACAGTTATCAGTTATTATAGCCTAGATTAGAGCCTTAAGGAACCGTAATAGTACACATAATTTATACTATCCGGCAGATAAGAGGTAAATACTTTGATAAACTTAGGAGAAATAACTGAAGCTCAACTGAAGCGCTAAAGGTGGTAGGCAGTTCGGTGAAGGATATAACAAGAGCGAAGTTGCGAAGAAGATAGTCGAGGACTGGTGGAGAAGGTGGAGGACTGTCACCGGGAAGGTGGAGTGGGCCAAGAGGCTCTTCACTCACCTGAACACATGGACGAAAAGAACTTGGAGGGACTTCAATTTCCATTTGAGTCAGTTTTTTAAGGGTCACGGATGCTTCAGTTTATACTTATAGAAGTTTAAAAAAAGAGATTCGGATATTTATGATTACTGCAATGAGGGTGCTGATGTCAAGCACACGTTTTATAAGTGCACCAGATTTGGGTGCAGGTTTTCACATTGACAACCGCTCGATCCGATATGTGCTAGTAAATTTCAAACTATAAAAGCCTCTGTTTTGTTTTGATCTGGAATCTGAGAAATCTGGGAAGAAGCAACTGGTGAAGGTTTGTGGTAATTTTCGGTCCCTTGTATTTGGCTGATTTCAGAAACTGGAAAGGAAGGAAAAAAGTGGGGGTCAAATTAGCTTCCCCTCTCCCCGGTATGTCATAAAACTTTTAAACTAATAAAGTCTTTCGTGTTTTTATTTCGTGCATCTTAGTGTTTGAGCTGATCCAGACGTGAAGAGGAGGATGAGGTGAGAAGTTCCTTAGCCACGCTTCCGCCAGGGAGGTACGTAAAAATTAATTTTGAATTCATAAAAAGACTCTTGCATATTTATTCTTGGTTTCTGGCTGACCCCAAATTGAGAAGAAGTGAGGAGTGAGGTGTTTTTAGTTTTTGTTTAGAGAAAAGGGAGTGATATGATGAAAATGGTAAAGATGATGGTAGACAATCGCGCGGTTGATTGATGATTTAATATGCGGAAGCGTAGTTCCAGTCCATCGTGTGGAAATAAGAGGAAAAAGACTGTTAGTGGGTTGAAGACCCAAGGATGTCTCAGGCCAGATGTCTACTTGCAGATTTTCCCCGACCTCTTTAACAACAAGGGTTGACATATCATCACTTTATTCAACTTCTTTGCTGTTTTATCATAACATTTGTTGTGTGTTAGTGTTCTGTGCATCTTACATAAATAATTTCTATCTATAAATTCATTAAATATGTTCAATCATCCATGAACCACTGATTTTAAATCAGCTACTTGTAATGGTGTTTTGTTATACATGTGGGGAAATGTGGACATCTCTGTATGTAAAAGGTAAACGGTGATCACGGTCACTGTTTAAAATCACGGAATCGCTCATCTCTATTCCATACCCTGGACCTAGTTTGGTAGGAGCCTATCATAAATCACGTCCAGGTATCTTTTTTCTGAGAATTCTTTTCCAATAATTTCGGAGTATAATTATTGTTTCTGAAAGTTATAAAAACCACCAAAAATATCGGACACTACAGCTGGAATTTGGTTCCCTTTGGATTAACAATAAATGCTGTATTGCAAGTTTGGTGGTTGCTTTGTTTGTACATTCTCAACGTAAGAAAGGGGAGTGTGGATATTTATATAGTATTTTAGTATTTTCAATAGTATTTTGTTCTACTATCTACATCGCTTGGTATCATTATCTCTCTTTTTATAAACATGTTGGTTTGGCCCTCTTTGATAAACATCAATTTATAATACTCCTGATGAGCACCATAGTACCACATACTTTTGCAATAACATGAACATAATCTCAACTAATTTCTTTGTGTTATAATATTGGTATTAGAAATGCTTTATTATCAATCTAACTGTTAGTGATACCAATAGATAATGCATAACACTTTTGGACATCCTTGACGTTTCCTCAGGTAGTCCATTAACATACAAATTTCCATCCCATCATATATAATATTTTTCATATCTATACACTAGTCTGTAGACTTTTAACCCCTTTAACGGAGGAAGTTTGTGCTTTAATATCTTCAACGTGCCACACATTTAGGGATTGCTTCATATCTTACTACCATGATCGTTCTCTCCATCATCCTTCTTTTATCGCGTAGCTGCTATTTCTTTTATTTCTGAAACAAAAAGAAGTCAAATGACGCTCACAACATTCTTAATTTCTGTATCAGGTGTCTAGCCTCTATCTCTGTTCTATGTTTGACAAACAATTTTCTAGAATATGTTATTCAGAAGTAGTTCTTCTGTCCCTTTGAAAAAATGGTGCACCTTACATTTTCTTAATTGGAGGGTTATCTGAAGTACCTTTTTTGCAGCGTTATACTTCGTAGTTGACAGAAATTGGTATTAATTCCTCGATATCAATTTTAATGACCGCTAAATCTAAACGATTACATAACGATATCAACTGGCGCACTTGCTTTAGTTCCAAATCACATTTTCATTATCCTTTTATACTTTAGAAGTAGGAAAAAATTTCAAACCGAAACTAATAAGTGATATATGCATATTTGTTAGAATCTGCCGTATCTACGTGCGTGTTCTTGCAATCAGATGCTGAGAGATATTTAGTAATATAGTAATAAAGTAGCCTAATCAAAATCTTGAATCTCTACAAGTACATTATTCACATTTTTTAAAATCGTTGAAGAGATTTCATCCTTATTACAATTTTGAAATATCCATATAATATAATAAAGTCACCGAAAATCGTAATATGCTTATATATAACTACGACTAATGTTTAAATATATTACCTGAGCAAGACCTCATTGTTCTCATTGTCCAATTTGGCATGTTGACTTACGCGAAAAATTTTACTAAATTTTATCTTACATCTGCCAACGTTAATTTACCACACGTGCATCATAAAATAACGCAATTAAACTAATAGTAGTATTTAAATTTGTGTTTTAATGTTTGTAAACAATTTTTTAATTCATGTTTATGATTCTTGGTAAGTTCAAAAACTCCTTTTGTCAATACCCTGATAAATTGAGTCATAAAACAATAAATCATAACTTTCTCGATTGGCGTTAAAAACTTTTTTACTACAATCCGATAACTCTTACATCGACTCTCTTGGCATGTTAAATTTCAAAATAATTTTAAAGGAAACTGCGTGTTCTCAAACTCGGCGAAAGCAATTATGCAAATAAATGATAATTGCATGCGACTGCAAATAACAAACGACACGACTCCAGTAACAGTTATTCGATAAGAACTAAGCAAAGAATGTTTCGTACTACGTGCTATACTGTTAATTTCTTGTAATACAATCACAAATCGACAAACGACCTTACTTAATCTATTATGCATAGTTGATTTAATGCTACGTTTTGACGAGAATTTTGTTGGTGTAACAAAGGCCGGTCTTTTTGACCTGAAAGTTAATCGAGTTTAGACGGTTTTTAGCACTGAATCACACGTGACGGTGGCTTGAACACAACGATGAATCATATTTGGAGCTGAAGTCAGCTTTAACATGTTTCTTAAATGTGTTACTATTTTTTTGTTACTAAGTTTGATCTTTTTTTGATGTCGTTGCAGATAAACAGTTATTAGGAACGGATTTTGTGGGTTATTACGTAAATTACGCAAAGTTGATAATAGTTTCCGTTAGAAGAAATTTCAAAAGAATTTAACCACAAAAAAAGTTGAATGCAGTTAGATAGTATAATAAATAAAAAATTATAAAGAAAATTTTTAAAGTTATAAAATAACGTTGAAATATCGACCATAAATTTCGATTAATTACGTATTTGACCTTGATAAACAATTTTTACCCAATTTGCAAGCTTGATTATTCAAAACGATTATTATACATTACATATTCATGGGAAATTTTGCGACTAGATTTATTTATGCACGACAAATAAATTTTCCTTCTTTTTTGTTTAAACATTTTTTTGTACTTACTAAATTTTTAATGCAAATTCACTTTTAAGCGTTTTTTATTCAATTAATCACCAAAAACTTATTACAATAAGAGCTTTTTTTGTGTTTCCAAGCAATTTTCTTACATAATGGCGTCGATTATTTTGCGCAATTTCAAATCGGCGTAATTTGCAAAGGTCGAATTAACTTAACAAAACTATTCGAAGATTTCGACTCGACAACTATATAATTAATGATACTGCAACTTTCTAAAAGTTTTTAAAATATTACACGCACATTAAGCCATTAAGATCAAAACGTCGCCGTTTTTATGTACGATGGTAATTACACATCGTTATTACTACATTTTTGTTATTATGTTGTTGAAAAAATTGGAGAAAACTTAAAAAATAATAAAAATCTTTTAAAAATACACCTTATTTATTAACTCTTTTAAAACAATTTTAAAAACTAAGCAAACTCAGGAACTTTATAACGAATTATGAAATTGTTTTTTGTAATAGGAAGAATCAAAGACAAGTACTGACAATTAGCTCGGTTATTGTAGATTATGTCTATAACAATAGATGTAATTACATCTAGTGTTTGGATGATGTGTAATTACCGCCTTTAACTGCTTTTAATCTAAACAGCATCCAATCAAATTATCTAGTTTGAAACGAATCGTTCTCACCAGATCGGGTATATTCTCCAAATTAATTCTAGCTCATTCTAGATTTTATCAAAATTATACATCTTACAACTAGTAGCTCTTCAAAGAGTATACATCAACCTATATCTATAATATTATCTATAAAAATGATCGTGCCAAATCCGTACAAAGTATGCAGTTAAATCTAAGATTTGACGTCTTTTAAAAATTGATTGTTTTGCCAAAATCGTGATATAAGAATGCGATATAAAAAATACAAAGACAAATTACTGGAATACACAAAAACTTCAAAGCAGCTTTTAAATATTTATACTACAAGTTGAAAAGTGTTAATGAACTTGGGTTAGCCAGATAAAGCGATTTATTACAGCACATTTTCCTTCAATACTTAGTGATCATGCCATTGATTTGACTTTATTTATAGGGCTGTTAAAGCTCAGTTTACGCAACACCTGCGGATAACAATCGGGAAGATTTGCACTTAAGAATAAAGCACGATTGTCAGATGATTCGCGAAAACGATAGATTGTTCGAAAAAGTTCCTTTCAATACAGAACTTTAAACTGATGATGTTGAAAAACATTATCATTAATAACAAAATCAAACTTCAAAGGAAAACGTTTTCTGGATGTCGTCCTCTTTTGCAAGAGTATCGATACTCGGATCAACTGTTGTTTTCTAAAGTACTGCGCGGGACATTGTATGTAAGGTGTTGTTATGTACGCAATTGTATGTATGTTGTAATTCTTTAGTGATGCGGTCACTTAAAAGTTTGCAAAACTTGGGTGTTGTCATAGAACCTTTTTTATGTTTTAGATTTTAAACTCTCACTCAAAATTTAATTTCCAATCTAGTTTGGAAATATTGAACATTTCCATATGCAAATGAATGTATAAATATTATTTTATGATTGCATTAAAAGCCTTTCAGTGTGTCAAACAAATAATAATCATTAGCAGGAGTTTGTGTTTTTAATAAACAGTCTGTCCGTAAAATAACGGATATATGCGATAAACTCATTAACGATTTATGGAAAGATTTATGGAAAATAGAGGGTTTTTTTATGAATCTAACACAGTCAATCTTATAAGTGCCGGATACATTGGCAAACTGTATTATATAACAATTTTCAAATACTTACAGAAGATTTAATACTGCTCCTGGGAGATTTGGTACTACTTCTAGAAGACGTTGTATTGCTACTGGCTCTGACTTGATCTGCTTCCAGTAGACTGGATACTGCTTCTAAATGACTTAATACGGCTACCAAAAGACTTAAAATGCTTGCACACCGTTAAAATTACTCCAGAAGGTTTGACCTGTTATAAACTTGATACTGCTCCTGGAATACTTGATGTTGCTTTTAGAAATCTTGATATTGTTTCTAGAAGACTTAATTCTACTTCTAGAAAACTTGATTCTACTTCTAGAAGACTTGATATTGCTTCTAAATAACTTGGAACTGCTCCCAAAAGACTTAAAATGCTTCCCGAACAATTAAAATGATTCCAGAAGACTTGATACTGACCCTGGAATGCTTGATTTTGCTTTTATAAGGCTTGATATTGCTTCCAGACTACTTGATACTGTTTCTAAATGACTTTACACTGTTACTAAAAGACATAAATGCTTGCAGAATAGTTTAAGTTATTCGAGAAGACTTGACCTGCTATCTGAAAACTTGATACTGCTCCCAGAATACTTGATGTTTCTTCTAGAAGGCTTGGTAATGCTTTTAGAAGACTTGGTATTACTTTTAAATAGCTTGATACTGCTTTCAAAACACATAATATGCTTCCAGAACAGTTATAATGATTCCAAAATACTTGACATGCTATCAGAAAACTTGATACTGATCCTGAAAGGCTTGGTTTTGCTTTTAAAAGGCTTTATATTGCTTCTAGAAGATTTGGAATTGATTCCAGACGCTTTGGAATGTTTCCAAAAAACTAGCAATGCTTTTAGAAGACTTGATACTGTTTCTAAAAGAGTTGAAATTCATTTAAAAGATCAAGTCTTTTGAATGCCGACTTTCATTGCAAAAACAAGATCCTGCTGATAAAGTATTATTGTACGCATACATTTTTGTTTATATGCGAAACAATGAGATCTTGTTTTCTTATTTTCCGATAATCATAAAGAGGAATAACATATTCATTTAATAAATCAGTTAAGTCAAGTTTTGTAATAATGGATTTGGATATTGTTGTTCATTAATAAGAGAGAAACATTGAGTGCTTTATGGCCTGATGATGAGCGACTTTGTTTGCTTGAAACTTCGAGGATAACATGTTTTAATTGTTTTACTAAATGAATTAAAGGAGAAAAGTGTGTATTTTTGTTTATTCCTATGAACAAATAAGAGTTTAAAAATTGTCCGCAAGAAAATGGTTAAATACTGTTGGACAAAATGCAACATATTGACGTAAGTAGTCCAATAATTAAGCTGGCAGAAAACATTTTTTATTACAAAATGCAAAAGAAATTGCGTTAAGAAAATTCGATTTTGCTTCCAAACATACCCACGACGTTGTCAACAGAGATTTTATTTCTATAAGATGCTTGATACTGCTTCTAGAATACTTGAAATGCTCTTAGACGACTTGATATTACTTTTGGAAAACTAGATACTGCTTCTAGAAGAGTTGAAATGCTTCTAGAAGACTTGATATTGCCTCTGGAAGACTAGGAATCTTTCCAAAAGACTTGATACTGCTACCAGAAGACTTGGAATGCTCCCTGAAGACTTGATATTGCTACTAGAAGACGTGACATTGCTTCCAGAAGACTTGAATGGATTTCAGAAGACTTGATACTGCTTCCAGTGGACTTGATACTGCTTCTAGAAGACCTGAAATACTTGAAAATGTTATTTACAGAAAATTTTTATCGCAAAAAATAAGATACTGTAGATAAACCATTTGGGTTTGTTTCGAAAATATTAAATACCATTGAAAAATGCAAAATATTAATAATTATAAACTAAATACTGCTACCAGAAGACAGTTTTATTGCAAAAGGCAATAAACTGAATTGTTTAAAAACTGACAATTAAAGACTGGATACTACTTGTAAACACTAACTACAAAACCATACACGCTTTAGCTTTTTCAGCACCCAGCACTAATACGTAGTTTCAAAAACTGGCGCCTATGGTCAATATCAATATTGGCTATATAAGAAAATTTTCGAGAAAAATTTTTCATTCATTTAACCACATAAACCAATTATTTTAGATGTTTTATTAAGACAACCTTTAATTTTTGATATTTAAACCACGCATGGCTGCTACTATCTCTTTGTCTCAAAAAAAATGGAAAATGAAATGGAAGTTATGAAATTTTAAGATATCTTTCTAAAATTTTCTTTATTACCAATATTAATATTAACTGAAGTAGATTTAGAAAAAATCTTCTATCATATTCCGTGATAGAAATGGGGGATTGCCAATTGAAAAAGAATGCATAACGTCATAACTTATTGTTAGTTAAAAATGGCGAAAAAAATTTGAAACCTACACCAAAAAGATTCAAAAAGGGACTCTTGTTTCCCTTGTTAATAATTATTTCATTTTTTATTTTATTCATTTGTATCTTTTTCAATAAATAACATGCATTTATTAGTACATTTTTGCAGGAGACCTTTTGTAACTTCTTTTTAGACAAAGGACGGGTGAATTCATTTTCATCTGTAGCAGCCAAATCTCTGGTGCCGCCCCTGGTCTCTATCATAAGATTTTAACCAGTGAGATACGAGGTTCAAAGGTAGAATTTCTCCTCCTAATATAAGTTGTCACAAATTTGCGTACTTTACAACGATATGTCTCTTGATCCGAAGAGGTTATCTCTCAGAACCTTTAATTTTACCCTGGTCAACATGTTCATGAGAGAGCAATAGATATCATATCTTTTTATTTATCATTAATCCTTTTGTTATTTGTTGGTTTTTGTCGTATTTTTTTATATGCTTATGGTTGGCTTAATTTATTTTTGCTATAACAGTGTTCGTTGTCTCGAGTTTCGTTTTCCTCTATAAAATCTCGGCCAAATCTCAGGCGTCGCCGCTGGTCTCTATCATAAGATTTTAACCAGTAAGAAGCCTTCATACTTGACAAACAAAATAAGATATTGTTGTGATGCGCACAATCTGAATACGAGGTTCAGAGACAGAATTTTTCCTCCTAAACATAATTCGTCAGAGATTTGCGTACTTTACAACGACATGTCTGTTGATCTGAAGAGGTAATTTCTCAGAACCTTTAATTTTACCCTGGTCAACTTATTGATGAGAGAGCAATATCATATCTCTTTATTTATCATTAATTCTGTTGTTATTTGCTGCTTTTTGACCTAAGTTTTTTATATGGTAATGATCTGCTTAACTTGTTTTTGCTATAATAATGTTCGCTTTCCTCTATAAAATTTTCTATAATAGGTTAGGTATGAGTCACATTATTGATATCTGGACCATTCTGGACATCTGGATTAAGTTGTTATGTATAGGAATAAGTACTAAAGATTTGTAGAAACACTTTGTATGAGACTTTGTGTAAGTTCTATTTAAAAAGCAAATTTGATTTATTTTTCAGAAAAACTAAAAGTGGTATACAATTTTTTATGTAAAATCGTTTGGGTTTATATCAGCGAAGGTCATAAAAATTTATCATTTAAACAACTATATTTCCAGAAGCCAGAATACCAGAAGCAGCAATATTGATCTAGAACAGGGTTTCTCAACCTTTTTCTTTGCAACGACTTCCTGTAAGAATTTTTATTATTGCATCGACCCTATTAAGCACACAGTAAATTTCCGTTTGCGCCCTTATATCCTATACAATACATTTTTAGTAACTACAAAGAAAGGTCATTTAAGTTTCAATACTTTTTTAGGATTTCCAGAAAACCAAGTGTAGAAGCAATACAAGTGGCAGTGCTTTCAAACTTTAACCTTAAGAAAAGATCATCTACCTTACGTGTATCGACCTCTTAAAGCTATATCGACCCTTAAAGCTTTATCGACCCCTTAACATCATTCATCGACCCCGTTGAAAAACGCTGATCTAGAATAACTTGTTTAATGAAGTCAATATCAGAACCATTGGTGCAATATTCTTAACCTACTTCATTTTCACTTGGAACTGATCGAACCAGGATTTTTTCATTTGATACCTGAAGTGACAACCCCTTTGTAAAACAAAATCCAAGAATTGGAGCAATTTTAAAATTCATCAAAGACCTACAGGAAAATGCAGGAAGATCAGGTGCATTCAACATTCAGTTATCTTTAAAGATAACGAAGATATCTGCAAGTAAACTAGATGGAAAAACAAGGGAAAAGTTTCTTTATGATAGCTTTGTTGTCATCCTCTCACGGATGCTTTCTAAAGCTTTTTTTATTGAAAATATGAAATACAACACAATGTTTATTACCACAATGAAAAGAAAACTGTTTATAATGCAGACAGTAACACTAACGTGTAACTTCAACTAAAGAGGAAGCAATCAGGATACCATTAAAACATCTTCAAATAACAATAGAAAATAAGTACTATCAATCTTTAGAATCCATTAGAAAAAACTTTCTAAACCTAATAGTATGATTTATGGTATAAATGGAATTTTATGCTGTTACAAAGTGAATCGTGGAGTATAAGCAAAAATAGGTTCAAGTAGGTGTTGGTTATACAAGTTATGTTTCGCGGCCAACTTGATGTTAGAATAAGGAAACGAGCGCGTCAAATTCACCGGAGCGAAAACGTCGGCAGCCGTTTCCGCTCATTTTCGATCGCGGTGGGCCGAGAAGCCAAGAGAACCTATCTAGCCAGCCGGGGCGGCCGGGGCAGCACCGACCACAGAGGCGGCCAGAGGCGGCAGTAATCTCGAACGGCCGCCGCGCGTCGCTGCTGCCGGCCAGACAATCGCACCTCGACGTTTATTCACTTGTTTCGTCCACCTCTATATTCAGTCAGTCTACGAACGTTGTGCGGCGCTGACGCGTCTAGAGTTACTTATTTTTTAAAATTCCTGTTGAACTTATTAACTACGGCAACTTGTTGCTATTGTTTTCAATAGTTTTGAATTGAGCCGGCCGGAAATCGTTGTGTTAACTTCGTCGTTGTGATTGTTTCACTCACCTTTAACGATTTTGTTACTGAAGAGTTTTTATTGTTGTTGGTGTGTACAGTTTTTGTTTAAATTTTTGTAAGTTTTTCTTATTTCGTTAATTAATTTAAATTAATTAAGAGATTTATTTTAAAAAACTGTTTAAAGCTTTCGAGTTGATTTCGCCACTTGGCTATACTTTTTCTTTTTAATTTTGTTTTTTATATCTTCGTGTGGTTCGTGGTGGCATTTTCTATGTGGCAACTGAGTTGGTTGCTTAGAGACAGTGCCGGATTAAGTAAAACTTGATTAATACAACTTTAAAGCTTTTCAATTTACAACACGTTACTTTGGAAACATACTTTTCAATACTTTGAAAGTGTATGTTAAATCTTTGCTGTAGTTTAGTAATTTGATTTTGTAATGAATCTCATTTGGTTAGAAGATGAAGTGTCTTAATCAATTGAGCAAGGAGTACACAATGATTCTTTAGTTGACCTTCCACTTCAACGTTGGTTTTGCGTATTACGTTACCTATTAATTGCTAATTTAAATGTTCCTTTTTAATATCATAATGGGCACCTTGAAAAATTGCTAATTTATTAGGATCATAATAAAAAATCCCGTTATTCAAATTTGGCATTTATAACTTTGTAGAAATTGATTTAAAAATTTTGAAAATATCATAATATCCTTCATTATCATTGCAAAGCTATACTCTAGAATCATGAAGATGTGATTCATAATTTGCATTGAAGAAAGATTGGTTGAGAAGCAGGTTATTTTCTCCCCAGAAAATAAATGTTTGCACACTTGATTTTCTTGATTATGCATTTTGCATTTAAGTACCAGAGTCTACGACTACTGCAGACTATTGAAACTCAATGGACTGTAGCATCCTCACCATGAAAAAAGGACAGTTTATCCTCATTGTTATTTGTAACTTTTATGACAAATACAGGCAAGAAAAGAACAGAATCGTCAGCAAAATTGCAACAGGCTGCATTTGATTAGTCAGAAACTCTAAAGGAGACTACTACGATGGTAAATAAGGTGAAAATATAAGTTCTGATATTGATCGGGTTAGAAGTACAGGTTGATACCCACCCGTCCACATAATAAATGGTTGACTACTTCTCACTCAGGTCTACCGATATGTATATCTGGCAAGACAATCTGCCAACTAATGTTGTTATAAACAAAAAAACAAAAAAAGTGTAGATCATAAAATATCACATTGGTGATCCCTACGCGAAGATTTAAAAGATCTGAATACCTTGAAAATCCTTCTTTCGTTTCAACGTGATAATTTATATGAAGCACATCATACTTGCAACCTCAAAACTGTAACGCCTACACGAGGTTAGAGCTTCTAGCTAAGTTAGTTAGACGTCCTAGGTTGGTGTATATTTAGAAAGAATAAAGTAAGCTGGAATGTCAAAATTAGGGACGCCAAGATTGTTAACGCAAATGAAATGTCTTCGGAAAATTGCAGTAAAGCTGCAATGGAAGAGAGTATGGAATATCCGTTAGTCTGCTTTCGCCATATAAAATGAATGGCATATGTGAGGAAACACGGATCTACAGGGTGGGCCAAATTGGACATATTTAAAGAGAAAGTCCTCTTTTTATAAGAGTCTGAGGCTTGATTTTTATAAAAAGCTTAATGGTGAAAACCACATATCGATATCTCTTATGGTTTTAGAGATACAGGCTGTTTTTAAATAACGTGCAATTTCGAAAAGTCGTCATAACGTTTTCTAATTGAATAAATCTTTTTTTCTGTGTTCAAAGTAACTTTTTATGTAGAAGTTAATGGAATACATCAGATTTCCCTTAAAACATTATTTCAGTATATTTTATTATATTTATACCATATATATTTTTGCAAATTCCAGGAGTGCATAAATTTCCTTTCCAAAAATATAGCACACTTGATATTTTGTTTAAGTCTTGTCTTATATATACAACTTATATATAAAACTAAATAGAAAAATTATAATTTATTATAAATTAAATATTATATTTAAACTTATATTAAACTTATATGTGAAGATTTTGATAAAGTAAGTTTTGGAAATAAAACAAAAGCGAAGATATATTTATAACTAGTATCAAGTTAGATGGTTACAACAAATTACAAAATAAATTCATAAGTAAGAAGCCGGTTAAATAAATAAAAGTTATTATAAAACAACAATAATCACATATATACCGACATATGATCATTTTTAACATTTCTTAAGTAAAATCGATTTCAAATTGAAACAACGAGATATGCATCATTTAAAAGAGGAAGGTTCAACCTTCAATTTGATATACAGGTCATTTTTTCATTTTCAAAAATAAAATCCCCAACTTGATCAAATTTTATCCATTTTTTCATGATCATACACTAAAACGTCAAAAACACACCATCCTTTAATATTTCTTACGTGATATCGTAATCGATATGAAATTGAAATAACGAGTTATATATCATTTGAAAGACGAAGTTTAGCCTTCAATTTGGTATGCCAGTCATTTCTTCGTTTTCAATAATAAGACCACCATGTTTCAAATTTTATCATTTTTTCGTGGTTCTACTAAAACGTCAAAAACACGTTATCCTTTAACATTTCTTATGTGGAATCTATTTCAAATTGAAACAACGAGTTATACATCTTTTGAAAGACGAAGGTTTAGCCTTCAATTTGGTATGCAAGTCATTTCTTCGTTTTCAATAATAAGACCTCCACGATGTTTCAAGTTTTATCATTTTTTCGTGGTTCTACTAAAACATCAAAAACACGTCATCCTTTAACATTTCTTAGGCGGAATCGATTTCAAAATGAAACAACCAGTTAGATATCATTTGAAAGACGAAGGCACAAACTTAAATTTGGTATGCAAGTCATTTCTTCAATTTCAAAAATAAGACCTCTACGATCTTTTTCAAGTTTTATCATTTTTATCGCGATTCTACTAAAACACGTCATTCTTTAACATTTCTTAGGTGGAATCGATTTCAAATTGAAACAACGAATTACATATTATGCGAAAGAGGATGTTACAAGCTACATTTTGACATGCAAGTTATTTCTTCATTTTCAAAAATAAGATCTTCACTATCTTTTTCAAGTTTTATCATTTTTATCGCGATTCCACAAAAGCGTCAAAAGCACATCATCCTTTAACATTTCATAGGTGAAATCAATTTCAAATTGAAACAACGAGTTTCATATTATGTGAAAGAGGGTGTTACAACCTACAATTTGATGTGCAAGTCATTCCTTTATTATCAAAAATGAAACCCCCACGATCTTTCAAATTTTATCATTTTTTTTTAGATTTTACTGAAACGTTTGTACAAAAACATCATTAAAATGTTACCACCTTCTTGGATATCGTTTATAGCATAAATTTCCTGCAGCCTCCACATTTTCCTCACCTTGTATAAAACAAACTATTATGTTCCGTTTTTCATCAATTTTATACAATATTATAATATAAATTGATGGTTTCTACGAAATACTTTAACGATAAGCACTTAAAATATGAATTAAAATTTGACAGATAGATACTCGTAAACAATTCATTTGTTTTATTAAAGCGCTTCAAAGTTATATATTTCAAAGAAAATTTGAACAAGATATCAAGTTTATACTTTTGGAAGGGAAATTTTATACTCTCGGCGAATATACAAAAATATATAAAAAAATCATTTTTGTTCCAATAACTACTAAAATATAAATTTGAGGAAAAGTTAATTTCTTTAAATTAAATTCCATTTTATTTTACATAAAAAAATACTTTGGCAATATTTTCACTGAATAGAAAATTTTTCAATAAAAGAAAAGTTATGACGACTTCGAAAATGCACTTTTTAAAAAAAGATCTGTATCTCTGAAACCGCAAAAGGTATCGAAATGCTGTTTCCGCCATTAAGTTTCTTAAAAATGCCTTAGACATTGATATCATTTTCCTCTATCACTTATCAAAAGAGGAGTTTCCTTTTAAAAGTATCCAATTTGCTTCACCCTGTACATAGAGACCCGAATATAAGGCAAGCGAAATTCTTAACCGACCTATACACTGTGATGCAAAACTGAAAATGCATATAAGCAAAATGCGTACAAGTGAAAATGCATGCATTTCAAGCTATTCCCCAAGACTGAAAGCACTGTTAGGTGTGGACATTGCACGATAAGATCTGGTTGAGCTTCATTTTGAATGTTTTCTATGTTCTTCTAAGTTTTCAATTGGTCTTTGTGAGCGTATTATTCAAATTTATAAATTTAACATATTTCATTTTCGTTTGGCCATGTTCAACTCCAAATCCTTTCCGCTACCTGCCCGCCTCCCTCGTAATCACTGCTAAGTCATTGGCATACACCAGAACGTACAGCTTCCTTTGGAGGGATGATGTTGAAGCAAATACTGCATGTCTTTTAACGCCACATACCTTCATCAATTGTCTCTACATTATTAAAATCATCTACAAGCAAACCACGTAGGCAAGAAAAGCAAAATGAATTGTGAACTCAACAAACTTAACAAACCAGAAACACTTTGATGCATCCGTTTAATATCCCAAATGTGGATAAGATGGATCGAAATGGAAATATAAAGAAAATGCATTATTTTCAGATACTCCATGTCTTTCAAAGCCACATACCTTCATCAGTTGCCTCTATATTATTAAAATCATCTACAAGCAAACGACATAGGCAAAAACAGCAAAATGGACTGTAATAGTATTCTAGCAGTCGTTGTAGAGTATTTATACTTGTTGTGTTTCCGTTTTTCAGCCAATTTTTTAATCATTTTGATTTCTTTCTTCTTTTCTCTTCTTCATTATTATTGCAATAGCAGTATCAATTAAATATAAGTCAGTTTTCTTCTCTTTAGTTTTGCATTACCATGTATGGGCCCCTTTAGGAACGTTGAGAACATAATGGAAAGACAATGTAGCAGAAAGAAAAATTTAAAAAATGCTCTGACGCCATGATAGGGGCAAAAGTAATAAGAGATTATTTTAAATTTATACGAGGTATATATTAAATGAAGAAGAAATCGAATAAGCCATTCGGAAAGAAAGGCAAAAGATAGGTCTGGTCTGTGTTTCAGACCGGACGTCGCCCCTTTATTTTACTCACATAAAAAAGACGCGACATCGAGTCTGAAACGCACACCAGCAGGATTGGAAGGAAAACCCAACCGTTTTCCACGTAATCTTATCTCCTACTTCACAATTTTCTATGAATCTGTTTGAAATTTTGAAAAACAAAACACGTCACATTTCGCAAAAGTTAGGTTCACACATATTTTAAAGCATTTATTTTCATTGAACAGTTGCGAAGATATCAATCTCTATAGTAATGAGTCTTGACTTTTGGCACATATAGTAGTGCCTAAAAATGGTGGAAATAAATCAATCAAAATTAATCTAATTGCAATCACTTCTTGAATGTGACGTTACAGTTGTGAAGTAGTCATAATTAAAAATATTTCCGTGTTGTGACCTAATTTTGATTTTCAAAATTTGTAATTATTAATGTGGATGTGTTAATGAAGTTTGGTTGTGTGAAGTTCTCGCTTCAGGTAACTAACCTCTCTGAACAACTAACACATTTCGAAACGAGGTTACGCACCGGGGCATCATCTCTCCGTCGAACAGCATTCCTCCGTTCACTGTCTAAGCGCACTCCGGTGGTCACGATAATACCGACCGCGGAGCCGGCGTTTGAACTTTAATTGCCAGGACCGGCTTGCGGAATTCCGCACTCTCTTTCCCTCTCTCTATAATGTTGTTCACATTCCCTTCGAGTTCATTCTGGAAAATCTAGATCTTGTATCGACTTTTCAAACTAATCCCAAGTTCTTTTCAAGAACTTTGTTCAGATCTAAATTAAAAGCTTCTTTTATAAATCTGTTCAGTACAATATTTATTTTATGTCGAGATAATTTTGATAGCGGCTTTTTTTAATAGGCAGTCGTTTTAGAACAAGAGGTTCTTGTTCAACTCGTACATATGTTGGTTTAATGAATGTACAGGTGGCCCGTTAACGGTTAAGCTTTTTTACACCGTTCAGATGTATACAGGACGGCTTCTTAACGGTTTAATGTATCCTTTATTTGCTTGATTAAAGTTTCTTGCTTCAATCGATTGATAAAGAATAAATTTCATACTTAACATTTATTTAGATTTCAATATCAAATATCAATAATATTATCATTTTCCGGTGTACACGAAATACACGCGAATTACAAAAACGAAAAAAATAAAAGATAAAAACGTATTTCCCAGCTTTTTAGTATCAATTTAGAATGAAAATGAGGTCATAAAAACCATACTTCTTTTAAGAATTTTTTCATAGCGTTTTAAAAAAAATCTATTGTTTGAAGTCAATGAGGTGTTACGCTTTTTATTGCTTAAAGCAAACAGACGTTGAGTTAATTAGTTCTTGGAAGGCGATAAATAAAGAAAAACGAAGAAATTGCTTTTTTTTTGCGCTAAAAATATAATTCGATGAAACGGAAAAATTTAAATTTTCATTTATTTAATATTTACTTATTACTTAATACCATAACATTATATTAAAGATAAAACGTTTTATAACTTTTAATTTTGTCTAAGAAAATCTCGTGATAATCTCATTCAGCAATTACAGTAATTTTGATAAGCACGTTTTGACTATGCAGATAGCATTTATTTATTATATTTGAATAATGTCGTCGTAGTTAAAATGTTCCTACCAACTGATAAGCACGTGTTGATATTTATAATCATATTAAAGTTTTTTAAAAAGAAAAGCTTAGCTGCCTTAAGAGGTCTAAGCCCCCATAATTATAGTTCCAAATGTATTGTTAATTCTACTTTTTATTCATTAAAAATATACAACAATTCATCGCTGAATAACAATTAAAATTTATAGTACAAAGAACTCATCAAAAAATAATTTTCAACCCAACAGTAATCCTTGAGAAGAAAATGACATTATTATTACTGTTATGAATTAAAAGTTACTGAGAGTTAACAACATGAAATATGTCAGCAATGTAAATACAAAATAATGAGCCAAATGACCACCCTGGACTATATCATTATAGACTATCACAGGATTTGGTAACAAAATTCCTTCAGATAGGAAACAAGCCATTACAGTAATTCTTCATGCACATAAAACTTTGTCAGTTTACTTAATAAACTTATCTAACCAGAAACAATTTGATGCATCAGTTTAATATTGCAAATGTGGATAAGATATCGATGGATTGAAATGAAAATATTTAGAAAATGAATTATTTAATAATACAAAATAAAATGCTTAAATAAAAAGAGAGAAGGTATGAACAGTAAACTTTTAAACATAATGTTACATCAATTGACGCAATCCTAATTGCGAATAATAACCGCAACCGTCACCCACCGCTTCTAACTGTTAAATTACATGACATCCCGAAAAGAATTACATCCCATCAATAGCCCCAAACGCTAAAAGTAAGATAATCGTTAATAGTGTAGTTAATAGATGATGTGTTATACTTTGAAAATGGAAAATACTCTCTTATTGCAAATTGTATTGATAACAACTTCTTTAAGACCTAACTCAATCCAACTAAGTTTAATGAATTTCTTGTTTTTTTTTCACTGAATTGTATAAGCTTAATCAGACAAGAGATTAAAAACTATAAATAGTCATGATAATTGAAACAGCATAAACGACATTTACGTATTGGTCTAGGCATCGTTAAATATTGAGCATAAGCTTACTTACATCTTTATACTAATATTATTACTAATAATATTGTAGCAATTGTATTTATATCGGTTTAATTGATGGTTAAATAATGATGTATCTAATTTTAAGTAAAAACTATCCAATTTGGATGTTTATGTAATTTCGACTAAGTTGCAACGACGTTTATTATATTAATCAAATATACTGATTTGCTAAAACGTTGCATTCAAAAATTTAAAGTTTTTTTCCACACATATTCCCAATATATTCATTTCAATATACTCGTTTTCCAACCTTTCTTATATTGCAAACCATAAAACATGAGAAAAAATTACCTGACTCATTCGAAATTTTATTTTTATACTAATTATCCTTTCTCACGAGTTAAGAAGAAAAAATCTTATTTTTGCAAGAATTCTTAAGTTTATAAAATGCCATAAATTTAGGATGTCTCGAAAACGCATTAAGATGCTTACGCATGGATTTGATCTCAGAAATGTGCACACTTTCCTATATAAATCACAAAAAGATCATCAAACTATCTTAAGAATGTGATTTTTCAACAAAGATTAAAGAAATTGTTAATATCATGAAATGCAACAAATTTAGGTTCAGTTCAAAGATTGATATCTCAAGAACGAATTAAGATACTCACGCATGGATTTGGTTTTCGGAAAAGTGCTTTTCTTTAAAACTTAAAAATCCGAGTTTTTACAATTCTTGAAGAATGAAAAAAATTACACGACTCATAATTTCAAATTTTTGATAGTCTTACACTTAATTCTGTTTTTACACTAAATAATTTTTCACGTGTTAAAAAGAAAAAAAAAATTTTGCAAGAATTGTTAATTTTATAAAATGCCATAAATTTAGGCTGTATCAAAAACTAATTAAGATACTCAGGTATATATTTGTTCTCAGGAATGTGCACTTTCCTTTAAAAATCACAAAAAAATTAAAGTTATCTTAAAAATTCGATTTTTTAAAAGTGATTAAGTGAAAATTATTAATTTCATGGAATTCTCAAATTTTGGTTGAGTTTAAAACTTAATATCTCAAGAACGAATTAAAATACTCCCGCATGGATTTGTTTTCGGGAAAGTGCATACTTTTCTTTATAAATTACCAAAAAATTCATCAATATATCGTAAAAATTCGATATTTTACAATTTTTCCAAAATGATTAACATTTTTATGAAATACTATACATTTGTATCAGAAGATATCTCAAAAACAAATTGAGGTATTCATAGGTGGCTTTGTTCGGAGGAAAGTACATACTTTCTTTAATAAACCACAAAAAATTTCAACATTATGTAAATATCTTAAGAAATGGATTTTTTACAATTTTTTAAAAATGATCAAAGTAATTTAAAATTTTATAAAATGCTCAAATATAGGTTCAGTTCAAAACCTGATGTCTCAAACACGAAATAAGATATTCATACATGACTTTGTTCTAAGGAAAGTGCATACTTTCCTTTATAAATCATAATAAATATCATCAGATATTTTCGATTTTTTACGATTTTTCAATAATGAATAAAGAAATTTTTAATTTTATGAAATGCCACAAATCTAGGTTAAGTTCAAAACTTGATATCTCAAAAATGAAATGATATACTCACACATGGATTAGTTCTCAGAAAAGTACATACTTTCCTTTATAAATTATTAAAAAAAATCATTAAGATATCTTAAAAAATCGATATTTTACGATTTTTCAAAAATGATTAACATTTTTTATTTTATAAAATACTATACATTTGTCTCAAAAGATATCTCAAAAACAAATTGAGATATTCATACAGGGCTATATACTGAGGAAAGTACATACTTTCTTTTATAAATCACAAAAATTTTAACATTATTATGTTAAGAATTCGATTTTTTATGATTTTTTAAAATTGATCAAGGTAATTTATAATTTTATGAAATGCTAAAAATTTAGGTTGAGTTCAAAACTAGATATCTCAAAACGAAATAAGATTCATACACGGCTTTGTTCTGAGGAAAATACATACTTTCCTTATAAATCACTAGAAATATCATCAAGATATTTTCGATTTTTTCAAATCCAACCAATTTAAAAAAATTTTAATTCTCTAAAATACCACAACTTTTGGTTGAGTTCAAAATCTCAAAAACGAATTTAGATACTCACGGATGGATTAGTTCTCGGAAAAGTGCATAATTTAGTTTATACATCACAAAAAAATTATCAATCTATCTTAAGAAATCGATTTTGCAAGATTTTTTTTTAAATGATTAGGGTCATTTAATTTTATAAAATATCACAAACTTTGGTTGTGTTTAAAACTTCAATTAATCAAAATATCTTAAAAATTCGATTTTTAACAATTTTTCAAAAATGATTAAGGAAATTTTTAATTTTATGAAATGCTACAAATTTAGATTAAGTTGAAAACTTAAATTTAAGTCGAGTTCAAAACTTGATATCTCAAACACGAATTGAGATAATCACGGATAAATTTATTCTCGGAAAAGTGCATACTTTCCTTTACAAATCACAAAAAAAAAATCATCAAGCTATCTTAAGAATTCGATTTTTCAAGACTCTTTTTTAATAATTAGAGACTTTTTTAATTTTATAAAATGCCACAAATTTTGGTTGGGTTCAAAACCTCATATCTCAAAAACGAATTGAGATACTCGCGGATGGATTACTTCTCGGAAAATGCTGAAAGTACATGCTTTCCTTTATAAATTACAAAAAAAAATACGAATTCTCACGGGAATATGATTGAGAAGTAAGTTTTTGTGTTTGAAAACAATTGGTTGAGAATATAGCATTTTAAAAATTCGTTTTTTTTTAATTTTTCAAAGGTGATTAAGAACACTTTCACACTTTCCTTTATAAATCACAAACAATTTCATCAAGCTATCTTAATAATTCGATTTTTCAAGATTTTTTTAATTAAGAACATTTTTAATTTTATGAAATCGCAACAATTCTGGTTGAGTTGAAAACTTGTTATCTCAAAAACGAGTTAAGATATTCACGAATGAATTGGTTCTCAGAAATTTAAAAATTATTAAATTGAGATATATTGGTTTTGTTCCCGGAATACTCTGTACTTTCCTTTAAAATTCCAAAAAAATTAACAAAATGAAGGTTTGATATGCCACATCAACATTTTTTGATTCTAGTTATTAGAATAAACTTGATTTTGAAACATTATTTTGAAATGAAACTCTTTTTAGTACTTAGAAACAGCACTTATAAAGACTCCTATATCATTTGATCATGACAAAATTTATAATTTGTATTCATTAATTAATAACAGCTAATAACAAAAACGTACAATTTGCATTAAACCTTCTCTTTGTAATAAAATTATTCTCACGGGAAAATGATTGAGAAGTAAGTTTTTGTGTTTGAAAACAATTGGTTGAGAATATAGCAACTTAAAAATTCCACGGATCAATACTTTTAAAAATGAATCTCAATTTTACACTTGACGATTTATTATAATAAAAAATAATATAAAAAAAAAAGGTGTTGTTTTTGTATCGAAATAAAGTAGTTTTGTGGCTCAAAAAAGTAATTATTTAAGCAAAAAGTAAGCGTCAGGGCTCGGCGATTTCCTCATCACCTTAATTACTTCATTTTTACGCAGCAACTAATATAAAACGTAAAAAATATTTTCGATTACGAAAAAACAAACCAATTTATACTTTCAATTAAATTTCAAAAATATGTTTAATTTGCTTAATAATATTTATTTCTTTCGGTGTTTATTTTTTGTTTTAAGTGGTGGATAAATTTTAAAATTCTAGAAGTGGGTGTTCGTACGAGCCATATGTTGTCGACTTCCTGTTGGTAATTTATTAAAAGACCATCTGACTGACAGACAACTCTTTATAAGTGATGGGTATTCAACCATCCTTCGACATTCCATAGGAGTAATTAAACCCACACCGATAGATCGTCTTTCGAAAACAATGCACATCCGAGAACACGCGAGACAACATACTAAAACTAATTAAGGTCCATTAAAATTCATAATGTATTAGATAAACTTAAAGAAACAGTGTTTTATCGCTTAAAACGTTTCCGTTACAAAAGAAGTAAGTAAACATAATTCAGGTTCATGGTAAATGTGTTAACAATTTCGTAATACAATTAGAAGTGACTGTTTTTTTTCCTAAGTAAAATTATAAACAATTAGACAAATTAACTAGAATAAAATCTTTCTATAAATGCGTGCGGATAACATTCCAATCATTTCATACGTCATAATAATTATTTTCTTATCATAGCTCTGTATCTGTTTACGTTTTCAATGAAAAAATGTTTACACCCAGTTTATTGCCGTTTAAATGCTGCGTGCAAAGTTCGATTGTTAGCTTGGGAAGACAACAACTTTTTCCCGATCCCAATAAAAATAAAAATAATTCAATATCTTTTTCTTTAAAGATTCTGATTCTCTTCGCACAATACCCCCGATGTATTAGCATTCAATGGATTTCTTCATTGTTTTTTCCGCAGCACACAATACAAGAATACGGCAATTTGCGGTTGTTGAAACGAAGAGATTCGTTCCGTTCAGAAAAGTTAAAACACACAGGAAGGCTGCTTCCGGAAAAAAATAAATGAATATTTAAATCCTCATTCAAGTCCATCTTATTATTAAGGCTTAAATATTTATTTGAATTGAAATACAAATTTGAATACACCACTCTTAAATTATTTATAAATACGAAATAATTACTTAAAACAACCTTGAATTGAAAACTATAATTACTCAACACATAGGTAAGAGCGTCAATAAAATTGTTTAATTAAAATGGTTATTTGATAAAATTTTCTATAAGTTGTTTAGATCAAATTTTTGTTTTAAAAATATTTTTGTTTACTGCTGATTGTTAAAAAGTTTTTATTTTTAAGTGATGATTTAACTGAATCTTAACGATGAAAACCTTAACGATGTGGGAGTTACAAAACTAGTTCATTTTTGACATTTTGAGGTTAGTTTAGAATATTTTCATAAATTTAATAGGATCATAATCTATTAATGATTATGATGTATCATTTGGAAATAGAAATATTTAGTTTAAACATCTTAAATTCTATAATTAATGTTACTAATATAATAAAGTTTATTAAGGAGAAATGTCGTAAATTGAGTTTTAACTCATTACATTTTTACATACATACAAATTCAAAAATCTCTTCTCAGCTTCTACAAATCATCTTCCATTTCTCTACGCAAGTGACTTTAACGTTTGTGTTATGTACAAAAAAAATTGTAAGGGACATTGAAGTGTTGATAAAAACATCATACACGCTAAATATAACATCAAATAGATGATAAAGAGTGGCGGAAATACACTTCGTCAATAATATTTTTACTGTAAATGTGATTACCATAAAGATTATAGTTAATCTACATCCTGATATGGCTGATATTAATATGGTGATTAGATACAAGTTTCAATGTTGGCTAAATTGTTTAAAAAAACTAACTGGAAACAAGCATAATTTTTTATTTTTTAAAGTGGAGATTAATTTTTCAAAAAATAATGAAATTTAGACAAAACTTTGATGATGTCACAACGTCACCAAAGTTTTTATTAAAGGGGATTTTTAGGATTTGAAAATGTCAAACTTTCTATTGGATTGAGGGTAACGGCCCTATTTAACATCTTAAATGTATACTAAATAAGAACTACTTCGGAATCACAGAAATAACTGATATAATGAATTTCAATCCGAATGCTTTTCAATGAAATATAAGAGACACATGAGATTTAAGAATACCTACTCCTTGTTTCCTTATAAAGTAATAAAGTAAATAGTTCAAATAATAACTAATTTGACTACTACAAAGTTGATATTATGCCTCAGGACGTTTTAATTGTGTAAAGGAAATGTTGTATCGAAATGAATTTAAACTGATAAATCGTTAAACAGTTTCCTTTCGCTTGCTAAGTGACCTTATTAGAGAAAAAATGAAGCAGCAATTTTGTAGAGTTGCTATTGATAATTTGCAAATTATTTGTCCTATTTCTGACGTCACATTACAAGTCTAACTACAATGTATGTGGTTATCTCACATTTCTCACTCGTGATTTCAACCGCATGCATAGAGTGCTATTTGCATTTTATAATTCGTAACATTACATTATATATTTTTTTCAAGATTTAAGTTGGGTTTGATGTGAACATTGTCATGTAGCTGACGACCAGCGTCGTTCTAAACCTAAGGCTTAATAGGGCTACAGCCCTTGGGCGCTAACTCAGTGGCCCTCCTGAGGTGCGGACCTTTTTTCTTGGCATTGAATTTTAGGTGAAAAGGGCTCTTTTCATACGTCCAACCCAGCCCTGGGGTGCCAAATATCTGAGTCCAGTTCTGCTTCAAATATATAGGGTTAGAGACTTACAAACGACTCTTAACCTAAAAAATCTAACCCAATATTAGATTTGAAATTAATCAAATTCAAAATTAGACTAAAAAGTCAGTAACATACGGCAGAAGGCCGACACAAAAGATAAAGTTGGCTCTAGGGAACACAACTATGGGAAATTTGTAATATAAACAAAATTAAAAATGCAAGACAAATAGCCGAAACATGTCTATTGTAGAATTTTTGAACCTTTTAGGACTTTTTAAGTCAGACTGCTAAGGCAGTAAAGGTATAAATTTGTGCATAACGCGTTACTTTGCTCAGTGGGATTTGATACAACCTTACACTGGGATTCCCCATAATCTCTTCATTAAGATTATTGAATTTCTGTTTGATTTCTACATTCTCCTTTAAAGATGTTTATTATATATAGAAGTGTGGTACGTCCATTCAGCCCCATTTTGGCCACTATAGTCATGGACTGAACTCCAGATGTGTGCATTCCCAGATTGCTTTCCCGTTTACCCTTCATATATAAGTATGTTGACGACATCATTTGTTCTGTCCCCTGTGATAAGCTTCTCTATGTTCAGAGGGAATTTAATTCTGTTAACCATCATATACAGTTCATCGAAACTGAAACGAACAATTGTGTACCATTTCTAGACACCCAAGTTATTCGGGAACCTGGCAAACGTGTCCTGTTAGATGGATATATTAAGCCGAGTTATTCAGGTCGCTTCATTAATTTTTATTCCTGCCATTCAACCCAGATGAAGATTAATACTCTTAGGGCCATGAAAGATAAGGTTTTGTCTGGCTGATGAGGATTTCCGATATAAGAACCTAAAGATCTTGACAGATATCTTCTGTAACTATGGTTTCCCAAAATCTTTGGTCAACCGAATCCTTTATCACCAAGATGCTCCTGTACGGCAAGTCGTTTTGTCACTATCTCCTCTTGACTGGTCGATGACTCATTCTCCTGATGACGCCTTACCTGTCATTCTTCCGAAGTGTGAATCTTCGGAGATTGTTCTCTAAAATTTGCCAAGATTTTGAGATTCCTTACATTTTTGTGTGGGATATCCACCTATTGTATACATTGAACTAAAATTAGAATTAACACTAGCACTAACACTAGAACTATTACTAGGACTAACACTAGATCTAAAACTAGAAACTTTCGGGTTTCGCCGTGCGTTTTTTGAAAAAATGTTTGACGTTTCGGATGCCATGTTGCAACCTTCTTCAGAAACTAGTTCTAACTGACAAAATCGGGGATCGTAAAACATTATATAGGTCGAAAAACTAATTAATAATTAATTTATATTAATTACAAGCTAATTACTAACTAATTACTGCGTCGCGTCCGGTTTGGGAATCGTGTTCGTCTTCACCACTATCTTCCATGTTCTGCTGAGTTCCCAGCCATCTTCTCTGTTGACGTTGTTTTTATGTCGGTGGATTTCTATGGCTTCTCTTCTCAGCCGTTGATGATATTTATTATTCCTAGCCAGAACCTTTGTTTTGTCGAAGTTTATTCGGTGTCCCTCCGAATGGCAATATTCCGCAACCGCCGATTGTTGAATCTTCCTCAGTCTCACATCCCTCTCGTGTTCCTTGATACGGCATTCGATGTTTCGTCCGGTTTGGAAAACGTAAAACTTCCCACAACTGACACCCGCTCCTTTTAATAGAGGTAGCTTGTCCTTGGCTACCGGAAGTGTATTCGGAATTTTGGTGACCGTTCCGTATCGCACCACGATGTCGTTTTTCTTGAGGTGTCTTTTTCTTGAAACAAAGTGCGAATTACTGACCTCTTCTGTTGGGGATGATGGTGCGATGTTGCCTCAAACTACCTATTGGTGTGGGTTTTCTTTCGATACACCCCCAGTTCCATATCACCATTTGTCGTTCTAGTGACCAATACATCTAAGAAGGGCAACTGCTTGGCGGATTCTGTTTCCATGGTAAATTTGATCATGGGATGTTGAGCGTTTAGATGACCTAGAAATTCAAAGAGGCGTTCCCTACCATGTTGCCATACCACAAACGTGTCGTCCACATATCGGAGCCATAGCGTTGGTTTCCATTGGCTCTTCTTCAGAGCATTTTCTTCGAACAATTCCATGTAAAAGTTAGCTATCACCGGCGACAAAGGAGATCCCATGGCTGCCCCCTCAAACTGTTCGTAAAACTCTCCTTTCCAACTGAAATACGTGGACGATAAACAAAATTCCACTAAATCTGGCACGTACTCTGGCAAACCCTCCGGAATGAGTTTTTGGCGAAGACCCTCTACCGCATCCTTAATTGGTACTCTAGTAAAAAGAGATTCTACATCGAAACTAACCAAAATATCCTAAGCATCTAACTTTACATTTTTCACTGATTCCACGAAATGTGTCGAGTCCCTAACAAATTTATGTGCGTTATGTGTATACTTTTTAGGTTAAAAAATTCTACAACGGGCATGTTTTGGCTATTTGTCTTGCCTTTTTAATTTTACTTCTATTACAAATTTCCCATAGTTGTGTTCCCTAGAGCCAACTTTATCTTTTGTGTCAGCCTTCTGCCGTATGTTACTGAGTTTTTAGTCTAATTTTGAATTTGATTTAGTTCAAATCTAATATTGAGTTATGTAGGGTTAGATTGGATTGGATTTCTGAAGACTTTTTTTTAAACGAAGGCGTCTACAATGAACAGTTTCTTAAGCAGAGTACTTTACAAACTGATTTGGCCACAATTGAATTAAAGTACGTAGTAGTCTTCAGACGCACGGTTATACGCATATCTTTCCACTTCTAGGTTTGGTTTAGTCATGCATCTGAAGACATTTGTTTAAAGAAGGCCTTTACAATGGAATAGAGTACTTCACAAATTGATTTGGCAACCCTGTATATTTGAATTGAAGTAAAACTAGAACTAATACTAGGCGTAGTAGTGGAAAGTTTAGGGTTTAATCGTGCGCCTTTTTTTTTGTATCTATTATTTTTCATTAATTGTTTTTATTTCAGTAATTTAAAATATAGTACTTATGTTAAAATATATTTTCCTTGTATACACATCATTTTTAGTGTTCTTTCAGTTTATCTGACGTCTGTTCTTGCCACCCAGTTCCACGGATAATCGGGGTTTTACTGTATTTCTTTATAGACATCTTCTTAATACATTAAATCATTCTATATCGCTGTAACCTCTAATTTCAAATTTTCATTTAATAATATCTATGCTGTATATATTTCACCAAGGGATTATCGCCGTGCATTTCGATTCTCGGTAGAATCGATAGTCTGATATATGCAGGTTGTCGGTTTCGTTAAAAATGTTAGTAAACAAACCAGGTTTTCGGCTCGCTTCAAGTTTTAATGTTTACATCTACTTCTATACATATTCAGGCTGATTCAAAAAACCGCTGACATACTTCTAGAGCAGATAATACTTGAAAAATTAAGATGAATAGTCTTAATATACATCACAAATGCCATATATCATATACATCACAAATGCCTCTTTAACGAGATGTAGGGGGTCAAAGTTTCTTCAAAATTAAACATTATCTGTAATAAGAAATCCTTTTTAAAATATTGTCTACGCCACTGCTAATTTTGTCAAACCGACAGAACTTTTGAGTAAAATGTTATCAATTATTTCTCAATTCTCTTCCAAATATTTGATTAAAGCTACAATTTTTGAGTAATTTACAAATTTCCAAGCAGCCATACGACTATTATTGTTGTAATATGTCAAGGCCCCTCACTTTAGAGATCGATATCTTCAAAATCGCTGGATGAAAATAACTGCGGTCAAATTTATTTTAATCAGTGAACATTTCTGTGTAGTATAGGTTAATTTAGAGTTATTGAAAAAAGTACCCGATTTTTAAGATTTGACGAAAACATTTCAAATTTAAATTGATGATAACCCGATCTGTTTTTAATATGGTGTATATTTTATTTTATCGATATTCGAAAAAAAGATGTGGTTATTTCAAAAACGACGGGACCGATTTTAACGCGATTTTTGCGAAAATGTGTCCTTTGTCTGATTCCGTAATCAGTTTTTCAAAATTAGGTCTTCCTAATGAGCATCTCTCCAAGGAGTGTTATTTCTGTTTCTCTTTAACTTATATTCCTATTAAATCCCCCTTAAAAAATTAGGGAGTTCTTAGTTTGGAAAAATGGTAACGGAAACCGTCATACAACATTATTAAACACATTTTGGTAAAAACCGTGTGAGGGGCCTTGATATCTGGCACGATAATAGTTTAGGCTTGATGGGTATTCTTGCGATAATAAGTGTTGGACATGTTAAAAATGATGCAATTGTTGTTCGAAAGTTTTGTATTATTCATACAAATGACTGATATTTAAACTTTCAGAAATGTAATTAACAAATTTTCTTCAAACTTGTCTTCCTTAAAAATTGTGTGGTGTAGAAAAAAATTTAATAAAGGCTTTTTTATTACAGATACAATTTGTTAGTAGGCAATAATTGAAAATTGTTACGAAACATTTCATGTCGGTACTTCAACATGAAATAAATATTACAGATAAAGATGAAAAGCCACAAAAAGACTGAGACCAACAAGTTTAGTCACAGACACTTTTCTCTGGGCTGTGTTCAGTTCATAGCCAAAGATAATCGCTGTAACCATGACAATCACCCAGTTTGTGTAGATAATTTATTAGAATGATCCGGTTTTAGTAGTATTGATTTTAACATGTAAATTTAAAAACGTTTTATTTTACATAAAAATAATTTGAATTAGCATTCATTTGAATCATTTATTATAAAATCTCGGTAACATTTTTGACCTTAGCGATATATGCCTATGAAGGTCACGACCAATTTTTTAAATACCTCATATTTTAAATATAATGAAGTGAATATTTTTTTATTTTCCATAAAATTCTGTGTTATGATTTTTTAAATTCGCGCTTAGGTCTATTTGTTTTTGAAATAAAGTCGTGACCAAGAAATTAACATATTACATCAAATTTAATAAACATTAAATCCGATTTTTCACATATATCACCTATATATCACCTATAAATAGTTTCTTATCTTCTTAAACTTGGTTGTTATATCTACACAATATTTTAAAATTATCATTCAAAATCTTTGTTCATCCCACTTAATTCTAATTAATCTCAACATCTTGTGTATTACCCTGCAATATCGAGTTTTATGTCATGATGGAAAATATCTGATACAAAAGAAAATATTAATGTTGTGTGAGATATTCGTTTTCTTTACATATTAAGGACGATGTATAATAAAGAATAAGTTACAACATAATTCAAAGTGCGCATTTATTTCAGTTTATGTGCAAACACAACTAATTTCAAAGCAAATATAATTTATAACTTTTATGACATTCTTTCTTCTTTTCAAGTTTAACATACTTGAAATGAAATGTGGAATACCTCGAATAAAGCCACGTCTATATTAGCTTTTGGACCTTCTCTGAGCTTAATCTGCCAAAAATGTTAATGATCCATCTTAAATTAAAATGGGTAGAAAATAATAAATAATATTTTTGCCTACAATAATAAATTATGTTATCGCTTTCTATTGATTCAGGAGTCTTCATTATTGGTTTTTTGATTTATTATTATCATAAATAAAACAATCTCATTTATGTTATTTTGGTGTATATGGGAGGCTACAATAAAACATAAAATTCTTTTTACACAAACATTAAGACTTAAAATTTACTTATATGTTTCTTGCTGGCAAGATGCCAAAGAGTAAGTAGAAAAGATTTCTCCGCCTTTGTGTTGTCTCGTTTATAAACATTATTGGGTTATTACCTCGAATTCTTAATTAGCACACAAATTATATGAACGTAATTTTAGCGATAACACTTTTTTAATATCTTTTTTAAAGCGCCCGTTAATTCCATTCTATTGTGTAGGAAGTTTTACGTAAGTTTTTTAACGCGAAGCAAATAAGTAAACCAGAAAATAACCGAGATGGTTATGCAACAGAAAATAACGTAAAATTATTTATAAAACAAAACGATCAAGAATTAATTGTTTTAGAAGGTTGTTTTCAACGAAACAAAAAAAAAATGTACATTTAAATCATCCAAATCGTTGTTAAACCCGAGGATTATTACTTTGACGTTAATCGAAAGTTAAAATGAAAGTTTAATTTTGTTTAATCCGGGGTATTGCTACTTTAAAACGATCAATCATACATCAAAGCGAGGAAAATAATTTTTATGGCTTTATTTTTTGAAAATTGTTATCGATTCGATAAATTTTATTTTAAGACGAATAAAAAAATATTAATAAGAACCCATTTTGTTTGTTCCATTTTCCTTGTCAATGAACAAGCAATTTAAAGGAAAAAAATTCCTCGAATCGACATGAAATTGGATAATTTCAGCATTTAGAAAATTACCATTATCGAGAAATTGACGAAGGTCGTCCACATTTGTCCACAAAATTAGCCCGATGCGCAAAAAAAAATGAAAATTATCGTCGTCGAACACAATTTTGAAAATTAATTTATTAAGATTGATTTAAAACGCGTTAATGACTTGGTATTAAAGTAGATTACCTTATGCTTTTTGCAATAATTTAATTCGCCATAAATTTATTTATCAGACGGATTAATTCGTTTTAAAAATAAACAAAGAAAACAAGTAATTAACTTATTAATCGAATTCATATTTTTAAATGATTATAAAATTTCCATAGATTAATCATTATTTTTTAGTCTAACAATTACTAACTCGGTCAAGATTTACACATAAACCAAATCGCTTGGTTAAACAATAAAATAAATAAAAACATAGAAGAGGAAACGCGATGATAAACTCTATTAATCCAAGAACAATAACCTGAATGTTAATCTGAGCTTAGCCTAGATTTTTAAAAGTATTACCGTATGACGAAAGCATGCAATAAAGTTTACTTATAAATATGGAACGGGGAAAACGCCACGTCCCATTATAATGAGTTTTTTTTATGTTTCTGGTTGTTGTGTGACGTTTATCAATTGGGTACGATTTGAGAATTCGTAATCAAAGTTGTCGGCAAATCGATTTAGAAATCGAAACCTTGAGAACGATGCAAATACAACCTCCTGTGCTTTGCATTGGCAGGTTGAAAGAAACTTGAAAGAAAACCGATTTGAAATAATAAAATCTCCTTTCACCAAAGACGTTCGTGCGTAAACGTGATTACGTAAAAAGCCTTGAATAAAATCATAATTATCAATGAATTATTTTTATTAAAATAATGTCTAAATTTTATTTACTATTATCCAATTATAAATTGTTTATCTTTTTTTCAGGAATCAATTTGAATATATAAAACTGTAAGGGAAGCGTTAGCCGGGAAAAAGCTTTGAAAGGAAACGATTAAATAAATAAACTAAAACCCACACGTCATGATCGCGTAGAAGAAAAAATAAAATAAATTTAAACCGGTAAAAATGGAGGATGTAGACGTAATCGATGCTGCTTTAATGGTGAAAACCGACGGTCCTAAAAGGGTTCCTTCAATTGAAATCCTCAACAGTGAGATGCCGGGAAGATGCAATCAAAAGGAACGCGGAAAGAGAGCCTTTAAAGCTTTATTGAACAAGTTAAGATTGAGAAAATGTGCTAGTGCTGATATTACAGAACCGGATCCAACGTATAAAGTTGCTTACTTGGGGAACGTTGTCACTGGATGGGCGAAAGGTAATTTTTTTTTATTTTTAACTTTAAAAAGTTCTCTCAAAATCTTTGATAATGTCAACAAGTTTTGTAATATCACGAAAAAAACTTGCTTTATAATTGGGAAATAATCCCTTTTCCCAATTATAAAGCAACTTTTAAAAGTAAATAAAATAAAATGATCAATTTGGAAATGACCTAATAAAAAGTGAATGGAGTTAATTTTCGGCTATTGCAAAAGAAAACTCGTAATTTTAATGCAAGTTTTATTAAAAAGAACAAGTTGAGTTAAACCAGTTGTAAACCTGTTTTTGAAAAAATGAAATGTCAGCATGTTAATACAGGTAAACTACATACAGGATTCAAAACAGGTGGTTGCTTAGATGATTTTGGAAAAAAGAGCATTTAAAAACTTTTTTAAATCCATATCTAAATTACTTTTTTTACATCATTTATTAATTGATTACGTTAGCTTTTTTTGTAAAATTAGTAATTAAAATTCATATTTATTAGCATATAAACATAATAGCTCATTCTATTCTTTATTATGAGTCATTACAATATTGTATCAACCGATTTACAGTGTTTAACTTATTTGCAAATAAAAGAAAATCTACAACAATGATGACATAAAAGATATTAAATTATTTCCATTTCGTGCAATTTAAGCAAATTATTTAAAAATTAACCATTAACGTGATTTGTACAAATAACGTCGGATGATTTCAGAGCGACTCCTAAAATAATCATGCATTGTTGGTAATATTTTATTTATGCATGAAAGCATGTTTACGTGCAATGATATCATTTCGATAAGTAGCATTACTGGACTGAAGAAAATTGTTGATTAGTGTTTGACAACATAAAATTCTACAGGTCTCCTATATTTAGATGAAGATACCTTTAATAAACCTGATTTGTATCTTTGGTGATATTTATTCATCTATGTTAGGAATTACAATTTCGGCTATGTTACTAGTAGCTTTCGGGTTTTACAGTTTTTTTTTGATAAAATGTTTAATGTTTCGGATATCATGTTGCAACCTTCTTCATAAACTGGTTATACTTTTTACCGATTCCACAAAATGTATAGAATCCTTGACAGATGAATCTTGATGGCACTAACGATTAAGCGGACGAGGGCGTCTAGTTTACAGATCTTTTCTGCTATCCTACTGAAATTTCTGTGGATTTTAGCAGGTCTGTCATTTTTAGTGTCCGACCGAAACTCAATTTTGAGCCAAAACCGAAGCTGAAATTCGGCCATGGCCGTAATTTCCCCATATATTTTTAATTCTAGGTCCAATGTTAGCTTTAATGTTGATGTCAGCTCTACTTTGAGTTGTTATGTGGTTTTAGATTAATGTATACTTGTATCGAACTAAAACTAGAACTAACACTAGACGCACAGCTAAACCTGAATCTTTCTAGTTCTAGGTCTAATGTTAGTTCTAGTTTTAATTTTGGTTTAACTTTAGAGTGTTTTAAATTCTTCTGATACTAAAAGTATAACTAATACTAGAACTAGAAAGATTAGGATTTAGCTGTCTTAAGAAACGTACGGCTAAACCCTAATGTTTCTAGTTCTAGGTCTAGTCTGGAACTAAAAGTATAAATAGGTCTACAATCTAGCTTCATAGCCAACACTAGACTCTTTAGGCCGACATTGGCCGAAACCAAAACCGAAATTTCGGTCAGACACTAGTCATTTTCTTTTGCGATCTTTTTTGTGGTCCTTCTTGATGTTCTAGTATATGGCTGATCCAGTAGGTTATGTTGGCTATGTCGGCTATGTTGTTGTCTAAAAGTTAAATGTCATTAGAAATTTTTGTTTTTGATTTCCAATATCAAAATACATCGATTGTTCTTGATTTGGTACGATAAACTGCATCATTGAGATATCTCAACAGAATGAAGTCCATGAACGTGAAATCTAAGGTACCATTGAATACCCTGCTCGATTTCAACGGTATCCTTTCGTCCATTCCAGAACTACATCGACGTGAGATCGTACATCGCGATTGTAGTGGGAAGATGCACCATTTTGCTGACATCTCGACGATTTCTGAAGTTTCTTGCATTACTTCTTTGTTCCCGGGCTCGTCAGCGGTTGCTCAAAACGTTGACGTTCTGGACAGTTCGCAATTAAGCTTTATGGACGTAGTTTCAGTTTTGGCCATGTTTGACATTGGCCGAAACCTAAACTAAAATTTTGGTCGGATACTAGTAATTTTCTTTTGCGGTTCTGTTTGTGGTCCTTCTTGATATTCCCGTATATGGTTAGATCCAATAGCTTATGTTGTTGTATAAAAGTTAATTTTCATTAGACATTTTTGTTTTTGATTTCCAATTTCAATTCATCTATTGTTCTTGGTTTGGTACGATAAACTATGTCATTGAAATACCACAACAAAATGAAGTCCATGGACGTGAAATCTAAGGTACCATTGAATATCTTGCGCCATTTCAATGGTACCCCTTCGTCTACTCCATGTGACTGGAAAAATTACATCGACATGAGATCATACATCGCGATTGTAGTGAAGAGGTGCACCATTTTGCCGATATTTCGAAGATTTCTGAAGTTTCCTTCATTATTTTTTTCTTTCCGGGCTCGTAGATGTCCGCGGTTATCCAGAGAGTTCCATTTCCCTCAAATTTGTATTTAATGAGAGTAGGGCTTGCAAGACCGGACAAAAACCTCATTACCGGTATTTAGTATTCAAAATGTTTAAAACCGGAATACCGGTATCACTATAATGTATTTTATTAGTCCAACATTAAAGAGAGATGATAAATAATAAATAATAGCTCATCGTAAGCTGTCATGCGCGAAATTATGATTTTTTTTCTGTACTTTGGTTAGGTGCATTATCTTTATCCTTCACACATGAGTCGTATCTGCTATCTTATGAGTCTATATGTCTCATGTTAGAAATGCGATCATGAATGATTTTTAAATATGTATAAAGACCAGTAATAGCACTTCCAGTACATATTATTTTGTTTCTATTAGCAAATAATGCCAAACAGACACTGACTATTCATCGTGCCCTTTTCTGTGTCATACAGATATAGATTTTCTTATCCATGATGTTTACATTAACTAATAATGACGGATTAATCCCACTTACGTGCCATTGAGTTGAATTAGGTTGTATTATATTTGAAACTCACTACCAATTGAGCTAACGATTCAACCTCCCTGGAGGAGAACATAGTTCAAGATTGGAACAACTGACGAAAACGCCAAATGGAATAAATGGAAAATACTTTATCAGCTAACTTTAAACGCAACATAGACGGTGTGGAGCACAATGTATGATGCACGAGTAAGCTTATAAGATGAAATACAGGAAGCCTAGAAGAAATTATGAACTGTATTAATCCTAAGAACCTGCATTAAAGTTATGGTGGAATGTTGCGAAAGATGGAATACAGTAGAGATGTATGTGAGAGGGTTATAATCGCGAAAGAAGCAGAGGAAAGAGCGTAACAGAACAGTATGTAGCTATGGTGATGAAATGAAGGCATTATTTTTTTATATTGTTAAAAGAATGTTTTTTCATCTTGAACAATCCTGAAGATGGCCTAAACAGGGCCGAAACCGTTGGTTACAACAAATAAAATTAGTCTTAATAAGAAGTACAAAATTAAATAAACATATCTTCAATTATTTTTTTGATTATGATTTGAAAATTATTTGATCATATTTTTGGATGATGGAGCGGGAAGAAGAGAGAGCTCCCTCGTAAAAAAGGTTGTAATATTATTAATTATTGGAGACAGGTAAGCGCCAGAAATAAGAACGTCCACAGGCAGAAGAGCAGGAAGCTGATAAGATAGAAAGTTGCAATGAAATATATGGGATCATAATTACAGAGTGGCTTCCAAAATACCTTGTGAAGGAAGGGAGTGAGGAAAGGAGGATGTTGGTGGTCAGATTTTGTTGTGGTAATGAGTAGAGAGCGAACGAAGAGAGCGGGTTAGGTTGGATTGAAGTAGGTTGGGTTGGGCTATGATTCCAAGAAGTACGACGATTTGGCGTTTTTATAATTTTTTTGTGTTTAATTTAGTAATAATGCTAACACCGATATACCGGTATTGTGTCATCAATACCAGTTTTTAATACCGGAAAAAATTGTCCAGGATCCCGGCATTGCAAGCTCTAGATGCGAGCTATATAAACCCTTCTGAATCATCTTTGCACCTTTCAATCTTCCAATAACATTTCAAGACAAACTTGGAAGAGAGTAACTCTTCCAAATTTAACATAACTTGATTTTCTGCAATGCTGATTAATTAATTCACCTGTAATTCAAAAATGTCAGAATGTTAGCGACATTTAAAGTGTGGGTAAATGTTTTTGGCGACATCCAAATTTTCTTTGCGTATTTAGTATAAGATGGAATGCGCGACGTAAAATTTCGCTTAACCATCAACAACATGAAATTAAAAATATCGTAGAACATCTTAAATTATTTTAAAACTTGCATTAATAGTCATTGAACACCAGTTTCCCTAGTTGGTATGTATTCGACAAAATACTAGACCACGAATACGTTGTTCCAGCATTCCAACACATTAACATCGATTTCCCGTTAAAAAACGGTGGATTTAGAGCAACAGGAATTTTCATCTGCATACTCACGTTAAATTGGTCTCATAAAATGCTTTTTATATTTTAATGAAATTACTTTTAACGAAGTTCTGGTCATCGATGTTTTTCTTCTAAATAGGATCTTGTTACCGTACTAAGAAGAATTAAAGCATTCTTTTGAATTTAAACTGCACAACTTCTAGATTAGTAGATCAAAATCTTTTGTATTTATAAAGACGTCTTGTCAAGGCAGGAAATGATTGTCGTCAACATCATGCGTTGCAGAGTCGAGGTGAAATCAATTTAATATTACGCCAGGAGGTTGCACAATCTCAGAAACATTAATCAAAAGTCGAAATATTTATGAGATTTTTATATAATTACACAGTCGATTGTGCCGAGAGAGTCGAGAGATTACAAAACTTCTAAATGAATGAAAAAGTCGAAATATTTATTTCTTTTATTTTTGATTTATTGTTTTAAATAAAATTTAATTTATATTAAATAATAGTAGTAGTATGTAACGTTAATGCCTATGCTATAGTAAAAATGAGCAATATTTTTGATTCAATAGTTATGATCTATACGCCTTGGCAAAATGTTGTTAAATGTAAGAGAAAGTTCGTTTCTTAAATTTCATGAGCTGTCGCACGCTTTATAAAACGATATCGATTTCAGTCTATACACAGAGACTTAAGTGCTGTTTAGCTGCATAACTCAAATGTTTGTAAACCATTGTATGTCTACATCCCGGTTTAGTAACTATAATATTTAGTTTCCGCATTTAATCTCGATAAATATTATAAATTAATTAGTAATTGTATCTACAGTTATTGAAGTCTTCCTATGATTTTTTTTCATAATACTCTGAAATGTTGTTCTTTAATATGGTTTAACAAGATTTCCCTTTGTAATGATCAAAAACTGTGATACTCCATTAAAAGGTGCAATTTAATTACGATTCTTGATTAAATCCAACTATTTATTATGTTGGATTAACTAGATAAACTTTATTAGTAACTTTTTCTGTATTTAAAATGTACATTCTAAGGATTAAGACGTTTGCTTAGTCAAGATGAAGAAATTAATTGAAACTCCAATCATTTAAAAACTTCACAATAATTGATTACTTCAAAAACTTGGCTTTACAAGAAATGTGTGCGAGGTTTCTTAAAAAAAATACTCAAAAAAACTAAATCGACGAATTTGTAATGAAGATTTATTAAATTACATTATTTATAGACATTGATAGAATATGTTTTTATTGATTCAGATTAAGATTCTAATCAAATTATCGCAAAATGATAAAAATAGATTTTTTTTTTAATATTAATAACTTTTTTATAATTAGCTTACTTTTTTAAAAATATTACCGATTTAACTCTTTGTACTTAAAAGTCTCATTAAGTTTGATTGATGATGATCGAAGACAGTATTTTTAACGATTAATATTGATCGATACGACTAGAATTAATAATTATTATATCGTGAGTAAGAGTTGAGTCAGAATTACTCAACAGGAAACGTATACCACAATGAGAAATGTTGTTCAAGTCTAAAGACACAGGTGGTATCTCGATGTGTTATAAAATTTCGTGCTGCATAAAACGATTCCAATTTTTTTTACGTAATCTATTACAAGATTTCTTTTGCACAAATGAGAATGATAATAAAAAAGGATCGTGCATAATTGCAGTAAATGGGAAAGATTACAGATTATCCGGTTCGAGTTGTGGCTTTGGTGAAAGCGGCTCGGAGTACTTCACAATTACATCTTTCGCGGTCCGTTTCGAGTAAAGTTGAAACCTGTCGTTCGTCTGGAAAACTGCATTCTTACCTTTTTCATCGGGGATTAAAGTAACGGTTCGTTCTCCGGTCGACGTCGAAATCATTCGCCAGATTATTTCATAAGATAAATTCATATATTGATTAATTAATCTAGATTATTTCAAAATACAAAAAGGAATTTCAAAAAAAAATTAAATAAATTTAAAGATTTTTCATTGTGAATTTAAATTATAAAACCGAGACATTTGTGTAAGAAATTTTTATTTGTTGATTCTGAAAAGCGCAACACTAATCTTGATTTAAACCGATTAAACACCGTTCTCCGCAACACAATAACTTTGCAATAATATAAGCTAGTTTCGATGCGATTCTCATTCTATTATGGCGACCGGCAAATAGAAGTGCGACCTTCATCTGGTGCGCAGGAATGCGATTAGAGAGAATGGAAGCCGACGAGATTTATTGGAATTTAAATTACGAATCCGTATTCTGCTGGCTATGAAGAAAATTAAAAAGAAATACGGTGCGAAAGAGGTTGTCGAGATGTAAAAGCCCGGAGACGAATCAGTTCCGGGATTATCACAATAATCTTATAATAACCACACAATATTTAGCCAGCCGGCAATCAGTGGTTTAATTAGAAATTAAATTTGCTCAAGATTAAATTTGTACAAGTACGAAGTCGTTTGAATCTAATTTTGAATTAAAAACAAATTAAGTAACGGTGTGGGTTTCTACTTGACAAACATTTATTTAACAAATATTTAACGTTTCTAAACGTGACCTAAACGTCAACTCTTATTGTCCACGCTTTACAATATCTATTTAATTATGACGTTAGTGTAAATAAGTATGCGTTAATGAAATTAATATAATAATATAATAAATTTCAATGTTGTGACGACAAACATAAGAAATTATTAATAAAAGCTGTTAAGAGGTGAAAATTTAATTTGCACTCACTTTCACACCACCCGTTAAGAATCAGACTACAATTTTCAAACTTTTGTAACATAATGCTTTATTATTAATTAAGAAACGATAAAAGTTTAGTTAAAAAATAAAATAAAAATTAACATTTCTCAAGAAAAAGCTAATACTGTATTAGGTGGTCCATGTCCTCGTGGGGTATTTCGTTCCATGCTACTTTTAAATGTTTCGAAGTTCATCCAAATTTTCAGTAGACCTAGGTATTTGTCTTAGTCGATGACCCATCATATCCCAGACATGTTCAATCAGCCACAAATACTGTGAGCAGGAAACTTCTTGTAATCACAGCAGTTTGCATGAAAGGTATTAACATCGGTCCCAAAACATTGTCGCTGTAATGTCGTGCGTTTAATGTGCTTGGAATGAATGTAAGGGCTGATCTTCATTCAGCACAAATCGCCCCTCAAAACATAGCTCTACATTCCGTCTTACCCCTCGATGTCGCCGCAACCTTCTACGAGTATTACTCACCTATAAATAAAAGCTTGATTCACCTGTAAAGACGATGTCATTATATTGATTAACCCACCCACCGTTCTTGACACTACGCAAATCTGGCTACTTTACGGGGAGATGTTAATATAAACGGAAGATAAGGACGGTACGAATGAAGCCCAAAAAAGAAATTCTTCTGTAAACACTTACAATCGACAAGTTCAATGCTCTCGTCCAATCCACAGCAATCAACGTTAATGTTTGAAATCGATCCCTGGTAGCCATCAGTCTAAGGAGCCGGTCTTCATTTGCTTCTTCAGACGTGTCTTCTAGCAGGATGATGCCTCTGAATACCTTCTTCAGACCAAAAAGACCATATATGAGCAACTGTAGTGTGATTCCTATTCAACCTTCTCCCAATCCCCCGTTCGCGCCGATAATTTCACCCCTATCAAAGTCGTTTATATGGGTAAAATTTCGATGAAGTCGCACTGGGGGCCATCTAAAGTGTCTCCGACAGTTTGACAATCGAATAAACTGACATTTTGTGAGCAAAAATTCATTAATTACTAGAAAGTAAATATCGGGGTGCGTTCACAATGTATAACTCGACTAGAGCATAAGTAGAGTCAATATAACATTGTGTAACCTCGTCGTGTAGTGTAATTTTTCAAATAATACTGTCATTAACGACTTGTGTGTGTTATAGTGGGTTCATGCAACGTGTTCTAGTTTTAGTCATAGTCATGGTCTTAACCGTTTATGTTAGCTTTAGTTATAAGAAAAGGTTCACGCAATATTTAAGCACAGCACATTAAAGCAAATTTTGGACATATAAAAAGAAGATACTGGGATTGCTCCTATAATAACCAATTTTCCCAAAACTGGGATTAACATGTCCTTAATCAATGATGGTCAGAAGGTTTAAAAAATCTCCAACAGCAAACGATGTTCTTCAAAAATATGTGAAAGAAGAACACTGACAAAACTTCAACTTGACTGCAAAGTAGATTTTAATCATATTAAAGCGATATAACAGTCTGAAAAACTGCATTATATGCATTAGTAACAGTGAGTTTCAAATTATGAGTACTTGATTTAACGTTTAGATCTGGTCAAAATGACTGTTGTATTTGTTATCGAGACAAGAATCTCTATAAAGCAGACATTGCTTTAGAATGCATGCTGCAAAAAATTGAAAAAGTTAATGCACCTTTAGAAAGACCTTAGAAGATTGTTTGATTTCGATGATTCAACAGCGTAAGACTGCATTGTACAGCTTTCGTTAATTTTTAAAGGACCAAAACTGGATTTTCGGTAACAATTGCTCAATAAAACTAAGAATAATAAGAGTACAAAAGACGTACTGATGAAAGACATTAAAAGTATAATAGAAAGACTTAGTGGAAATGAAGGTGAAGATGACAAAGTAGACCATGAAGAAGAAGGCAATATTTTGTTTATTGACCTGGAGAAGACAGTTGACCAATAGAAACCGAAGTTTTTTAAAGAAACCCTTAAAAACGCTTAAAACAATCCCGAAATCAATTCCGGGATCCTGGCTTTACATAATGTGATCCCAAAATTCCCGGGTTTGTGTATTTGCTTCGGGATTGTAATCCCTAGCTTGAATACAGCTTTGCACAAAGATGATCTTTGTGTTCTGTATCATAAAGGTATTGGTACCCTTGTATCAATTCCATTAATATTGTTGAATCAATTTGGTCTGGGTTTGATTCCATTGAAATTATTGTTATAATTGTAATACAGTAAATTACAAAAGTTAACCAACTTAACCTCTTACGTTATAAAATAAAAGAAACACTGCCATTAAAAGTACGAAAGAGAAAAGTGCGCATAGTTGCGATCGAGGGTTTTTAGCTTTAAGAAGTTAAAAGTTGGAGCCATAAATGGTAACTCTTGTGACTAGAACAAAACCGTTTTAGGCCTAAGGTGTTGCATGAACAGTATACTATAACACAATACCTTAACTTTTCACTCTTGTGACTATGACTACGATTAAAACTAAAACACGTTGCATGAATTTACCATTAGTTCTAACCTATAAGATTAGTCTTTTACCTTAAAGCAAAGTATTGTTACGGTTGTCAAATCTCCTCTATTTTAGAGAAGTTCCTCCCTTCTGTAATATTCTCTAATACTCCTCTATTTTTAATATAAGGGGAAGTATGGCCCAAACTCATGATGCCAATAAATTGACAGAAACTGGCTGGTTAAATAGGTGTCTATTGATATCGTAACTCATGCTGTCTCTCATTCAAAATATAGGCATCAGAATGTCATAAGATATGACTCATAAGTTATATCAACAAGTACAAGTTGAATATGTCTCTGTTGATGTCATAGCTCATGCTGCGCTCATGTTGGCACTCTCACATAAATAATAGTAACCACTAGAATGTCATATCTTAAGTTGAAATTACTTCTTAATCACGAATAATATTTGGGGTGGCCAACGTCTTCGAAGCTGGCCGAGATACTTTTTCCATAAAATTTAAATAGAATAGACTTCCATAAATTTGTTAATTTTAACATTCGGAGAATGAAAGCTTATCCTGCTGGAAGTTTTACCTTTGAGTCCTCCCATGTGCTAATTAACTATTGTAAGTAGCTTTTGTTTTAGTTTACAGGATTGAGTTTACTTAGGTTGGGTTGGGTTCCAATGAAAGTCGTTCTTGATACCTTTTCAATTCTTAGGCGGTCGACGTCTACGATAGCGGCCGAGATTACTTCTTATGTCAAAAGGCGTCGCTCTTAAGGCATAATGGCATCGCTCAAAAGTCTTCGAAGTTGAGCCCAAATATTGTTCGTAATTAGCAAGTATTGTTCTGGCAGACCAAAAAAATAGAACCTACTTTAAAGCTAACACTAGACCTAGAACTAAAAAAAATATTGAGATTTAGCAGTACGTTTCTTAAGACGGAACCGAACCCAACCGAAACTAGTGTCAGAACTAATACTAGACCAAGAGCTAGAAACATTACGGTATAGCCGTCTTAAGAGACGTACGCCTAACCTGAATCTTTTAGTTCTAAGTCTAGTATTAGTTCTAGTTTTAGTTCGATACAAGTATGCAACTACTTAAAGTCGAGTAGCAGCTAAAAGTAGAGCTAATACCAACAGTGAAGCTAACATTAGACCTAGCACTAAAAACATTTGGGTTTAGCTACACGTCTCTCAGGATATATTATGTGTACTAATAATAAAGCATTATTTTACCAAAGTTTCAAAATTATAGTTTGAATTTTAGTGGCTGGTAGATTTCATATGAAAGTGACCATACATATATTACAATACAAAATTATAATAACTTTTTCCTTTCAATTTTTACGTGCAAACTTGTTGCAATTTTCCGTTAATCAACGTTTAAGCACTTCTGAAACATCCTGTATACTAAGTCGATTTTAAATTTTTCGTCCTTATTTTAACCCATTTATCTTCTACTATTCGATCGATTCCGGAGTCGTTAATTGGAAGAGAAATAGACAATTTTAGTATAATAACAGTCCGGTCTAGTTCTTACTTTCTAATATAGTGGTAATGCGAAACGAGAAATTAATCTGTTTCACCGGTTCCGGAAAGAGACCTACATTATTCTGTAGCAATTTTAAAAAGAGGTGAAAAATTAATTTCTTGATAAATGCATTTCGATATATACTTAGAAATTTTAGATTATAATTAAAAATTAAATTTAAAGAAGAATCGAAATTAAGGATCAGAGACTTAGAAACAGAGAAAGCAAAGAAAATGTTTGCTAAATCCCTTGGTACAGGTTCTAATGGAAGAAAATACCTAAGAAAATGTTCAACATAAGTCTAGAAAGAATGATAAACCGCGATAAGCCAAGAACCTCACGGCAGAGAGAACTTAAGATGGTTGAATTAAGAGGTAAGAGACTCGCCGAAGCATGGACTATGGTCAGAAATAGGAAGATGTATCCAAAACTCAAACCCGTTTATACCTTAATGGGGAAAAAAGAAAGAAAACGAAGAAGTTAAAGATTCGGATTAACATACTCACTCCTCGAATAACAGAGAATAACATTAAATATAAATGCAAGAAGACTTAAATATGATTATTAAGTTGTATGCTCATTTATTTTTGAACTAGTATATATGCAAAACGATAACACAAAGAGATAAAAAATGATTACGTATTGTAATTTTTATGTGGTTCTTTTATTTTTGGTCGTGTTTACATACGAAATGGAGTGCTATTTTTTATCTTTTAGTAGATGACGCGCGTTTAAATAAGCATACCATACGTTGGCGTAGGTCTCTTAACAATGTGTTTCATGCAAACACAAAAAAATAAATATTAATGTTATAAAGCTACTTTAAGTCATACGGGGAAAAGTGGTTCAACTGCTTAATTTACCAATCTATTTTTAATTTAAAACAAACGTAATGTATAAAACGAATCTAAAGAGCAAGAAAGTTAAAAAAAAAATGATTTAAATTTGATCCAGTTCATATAGTCACTTTCTCCACAACATTAAAATAGTTAATAAGATTCGGTTGGATATTGAATACCATATGGCAATAATTAAGAAGTAGCAATATCCAAACCGTTAGTGAACTTGAAGAAAACTTTCGAAACTACTTTTTTCCACATTATAAGCAGGAAATGGTGCTTGATATTAATTTTAAAAAACAACATTATTTTTATTATGATCTTCTTGAGCGATAAATCACTGTAAAACGCAATATCTTTTTTGCAGTCTCTTTCTCTCCATTGAAATATATTTTAATAAGTATTTGTCCGAAAATGTGATTCATCTAATTGAAATTGAAGACTTTTCAGCTATGATTATGGGTTTAATAAAGTAAGAATGTGTATTGAAATTGATGTAAAGTATACAGTAGCTCCAAGCTAAACTCGGACACTAGAGAATAATAAATACTCTCTTACTAATAAGGTCCGTATTTATATGCTATAAAATGAAGCTGTTAAAATTGGTCGAAATATGCAATCAAATATACGGTAAAAATAAAAAACAGTTGATAATCAAGAATGAAAAAATACAACATTGAATAGTGTTAGATAATGTTCTGACTACCAAAAAAAATGGGGATGTCTAAGGGTGGGATTTTCATCTTTACACGTTCGAGCTTTTTGTCCTTACATTATGAACTCACTTTCGATGTGCCCTGACTGAAATATAGGTGATATATACCCCAATTATATATTTATACTATTATATTACATTACATATTTATATTGTGAAGTTTTGTACACGTGAAGTTTTTTAACCTACTAATCATCCCCCGAAAAAATGTTGAATAGATGAATTTTGTTTACGAACATTAAGAAACCCCCAATGTAATAGAAAAAAGGTTAAGACAGGACCTTTTGTACCCCAATTAAACCCTGAAACTTTTTTTTACCTGTCAATCACCCCGCAAGAATGTTAAATGAGTCACTTTTGTTTACAAACATTGATTATACCGTGAAGATTTTGTACCCTAATTAAAGCGTGACATTTTCTTTTGCCCTATCAATTATCTCCCTAAAAAATGTTAATTCTGGAATGATGAATCAGTCTCGTGTGGAGTCTTACCAGATTCTCAAGTCTGGTGCTGAGGAGAAGCGGCTCGAAATTCGTAAGAGCGAGATTAATTTTGGGTTAAAGTTCGAGGCTTAAGATGGTGTTGAAACTAGAAATGTGGAATTTACGTGTGCCATGGCATATCACACCGTATTGATGTGATATTAATCTGATGAAATGATTATGCCTGTTTGTGTTAGTTTTTTGTATGCTTTAAATTCAATAGAACTATCAGAGTTATCAGCTAATCAGAGTAAGATCAAGAAAATTTAATTTAAGTATTAATACATCATTTGTGAAAATCTCTTAATAGGTTGGTGCCATCATCTTTCCAAACTATCAAAATATTATTAATATATCTTCACCAAAGTGTAATCAGGTACTATTAATTAAATTATCTTTGAAAACCACTGATTGGAAGCTCTTCGTTGTATTTGGAAAATTTGTCGTTAAATTGGAAAAAGTTCAATTTTGAAGTTAATTTAAGACCTATGTTATACTCTTAGAATCTAGCTTGTCCTTAATACAATTTTTGATAATATTTAAAGTTTTTTTTGATGAAACATTAAGTTTATAGGCTATAATAACAATAATAAATAAGTAAGCGAAATTTGTGTAAAAAATAAGCACAAGCCAAACTCGGTACTAAACAAAATTAAGTAACAACTAATAACTAATATTTGGTATGAAGACCGTTGTTTCTTATAACCATTTTAAGTCGGTTAGGCATTGACTGGACAAGTTGTTTTACAAAAATGTTAAGAGATTTGATCCCATTCTTCCAAGAAGGTGCTCTTTAACTGATTGTCAGATTTGTTGGAAATGACATGTTCTCAAACTTTTGTGTCTAAATACTTCCACATGTTTTCGATTGGCTTTATGTCTTTATGAGGACAGTTGTACAAGATCCAGGAACGTACTTTATAAGCCTTGTGCTTTGGGTCGTTATCTTGGTAAAGTCGCCAGTCCTTACCAAGGGACAGTTTATCAACAGTTTTAGGTAAATTGGTTCTTAAAATATTTAACTGGACATTTTGATCCATTATTCTTTCGATAGAGTATGATCCTGGTTCAGCTACTGAAAATTTCACTGTTGGCCTCAAATTCTTTAATTGCAGCTCCTCATTTTTCTCTCTCCATACGTACGGATGGCTTACTATCCAAAAATGTTAAATTTACTTTCTTCATTAGTAAAAAGAACTTCCAAAAAGAAATATCTTTGTATTCATGCTGTTTCGCAAATTTTGTTCTAATGGTCTGGTTCCTTTTGCTAAATATTGGTTTTAGTCTTGCTTTTCTATCGGTCAAAGCGGTATCATGAAGGACATTTCTGATAGTTGACCAAAGCTAGTTGAATAGCTAGCTTTGGTGCACTTAGGAAGGGATCTTTCTTTGTTTTACGAACTAAATATCGTACTTCCTAATCTTTAAAAATTCTGTTATCAGCGATGTTTGGCTTATTCATCACACAACTGCTGATTTTGAAGCGCTTTATTATGCCATGCAGAATGACTCCTATTCACAATTCTGGCAATCCGTTGCACAGATTTTTCCTCCTGGAAATGTTAAAATAATTAATTTTCTCACTTCAACAACCGTTTGGCCTATCTGTTTAGGCATTCCCGATAGCTAATAAAATTTCCGCGCAAATAATAAAAGAATAATATTTAGGGAATTCCCCTTTAACATTGTCAAATGTCTACATGATGTTGCCTGCAATTATTATTCATGGATACGTTCATTTTTTGTATTGTTCATTCCTGTCCGAGAATTTTTATACTACTTTCATTTATTTATTTATTATTGTTATTATAGCGAATAAATTTTATGTTTCGTGTTTGGATTTCGAAAGTCCAATAAATAAACTATCCAAAATAAATTTACCACTATTTTCCTTCCACTTTTAGTTCGAACACTGTTAGTAAGAGTATTATTCTTTAGTGTCCGAATTTGGCTTGGAGCCACTGTAAGCACGAATCTCTTTAAAAAGTCTTAAATTCCGCAAATAACTCGACAGCTCAAGATTGTGTAAAATATTTCAAATTGATCACATTGATAGAAATTGATATGTACCGGGTGGGCCACTAAGAAAGGACGCCGGCTATATCTCAGAAACCGTTGATCGCATAGTTTTCAGACAAAAAAATTCTTATGCAAAGTGACCCATAGAAACTGCTGGAAATTATTTTCAAGTTTGTAAAACTACCGCTAGGGGGCATAATGCCAACGACAAAATTTAAAATGTAGATTTTCGTAAAATTTTGATAATAAACTTTATTCGGCTATAACATTTTTAGAATCTTTAGATTATTTCTTACAACTTTCGTTAGTCATTTTTTTTGCATACTGCTTAAATAAGTGAGGTACGGGGTGTTACATTTACTATTATAAAAGTAGTCCTAACTTTGGAATTGTTCATCCGAATACATCAAAATTGTTCTTGTTGGAAAGAGGAGGAATTTTTGTATCCGATGACATCCGAAATTGGCCGATTTACTTTCTATGCCAAACGCTAGGTGTCGTAATTTGACAGTTCTATTAACTTTTACAATTTTCTTGAAAAATTCAAATGGAAACGTATATTTTTGACAAGGTATGTGAAAAGAGCGTTAAAAAATACGCCATACAATGAAAACCGCAATATCGTACGTGTTTTAGTCTTAGAGATATTCAAAAAAAGAAAGATACATTAAAACGTAACTACATTTGGGTGATTATTTAATATCATAATAAGCTTTCAAAGAACACCTTTAACCAACTATCCTAAAAGAAATCAGTGATGTCTAAAATGTTCAAATTGTCTGCCATCAGCAGCAATGCACTGCTGTAGACGCTGGTGCGTAGATAAGACGGCAGCCTCTATTTCCGGTAATGAAATATTGCGGATAACATTTCCTATCCGTTCGATCATGTCTTCTCGTGTCGTAGGCCTGGTTGTAAAAACGAGGTCTTTTATTCGCCTCCACAAATAAAAGTCTAAACATGTTAAATCGGGCGATCTAGAGAACAAAAATTAATAGTTAGATGTATCACAGAATCATAGGTACTACAGACTTGTAACGTTTAAAAACTACTAAGTAAGAGGTACCTCGCTGGCCAAGGATATAAACTTCCTCTGCCTATCCACTTATTAGGAAAAGTTTCGTTCAACCCATTGAGCACCCATTGTGCTGAAAAAACATGTCTCTGCGAATACACTAATTTGTGCTAAAGGCACATCTTCCAAAAGAATTGGCAGTTCATTTTAAAAAAAATTAAGGTACGTTGCACTATTTAGTCTATTGTTAAATATGTAAGGACCAATAATGCGTCCTCTTAAAATCCCGCACCAAACGTTTACGCTCCACCAGCCATGATGCTGCATTTCTCGCATCCAATGAGGGTTGTTACGCGACCAGTAATGCATAATATGCAGGTTTACACCACCATCACTATTGAATGTGGCCTCGTCAGTCCGCAGTATCCTTGAAAGCAGTTGAGGATCTTCTATTAACATGTTTGTTAACCAGTAGCAGTAATCGAGACGAATATCATAATCTCTTGCAGTCAGAGCCTGATGGAGAACTACGTGGTACGGGTGCATCCTACATCAAAATGTGTTAGTTCGTATTCTCTCTGGCCGATTTCATAAAACATGTAATATTTTCATATATTCTTTTACACCTACCTATATTCTCTTAAAATACGTCGGACTGTTGTCCGAGTAACACCTAAATCATCAGCGATTGTTCTTGTGCTAAGCTGTGGATTGAGTTCCATATACGCTAAAACATTTATTACGTTTTACGTGTTCTACGATATATAGGACGATGAATACTTCATGTAGTCCTTAACTGATGGGCTATACGGATGAAAACCTTTGTGTTATAATGCCGCCGTTGTGGATAACGAACTGCGTAATGTCTTGCAGCAATAGTTGCATTCAAAGTAAGTCGCAAGTATATCATACGCTTCTTCATTGGTCGGCATTTTTAAAATATCTAAATTAATTTACTCACACGACAGAGAAAACACTAACTGACAGTAACAACAGTTTGACTTGGCGCTAAGATCAATGAGAATATTTTGATATTACCTACACCCTCAACATATTATATAAGTGAACAAAAAAAATTGTAAAACTGTTTCCTTGTAAGTTTTACATATAAAACGTTATTATTGTTATAACTTGTTGTAGGTAATTGTTCTTTGGAAGCTTGTTATGATATTAAATAATTACCCAAACATAATTACGTTTTAATTTATCCCTCTTTTTTTGAATATCTCTAAGACTAAAACACGTACGATATTGCGGTTTTCATTGTATGGCGTACTTTTTAACGCTCTTTTCACATACCTTGTCAAAAATATACGTTTCCATTTAAATTTTTCAAGAAAATTGTCAAAATTAACAGAACTGTCAAATTATGTCACCTAGCGTTTGACATAGAAAGTAAATCGGCTAATTTCGGATGTCATCGAATACAAAAATTCCTCCTCTTTCCAACAAGACCAATTTTGATGTATTCGGATGAACAATTCCAAAGTTAGGGCTACTTTTATAATAGTAAATGTAACACCCCGGACCTCACTTATTTAATCAGTACGCAAACAAAAAGACTAACGAAAGTTGTCAGAAATTATCTAAAGATTCTGAAAATGTTATAGCCGAATGAAGTTTATTATCAAAATTTTACGAAAATCTACATTTTAAATTTTGTTGTGTACCGGGTGGGCCACCCGGTACAACTCAATGAAGAAATTATAGATTTTAAGAATATGTCTAGAATGATGGATGGTAAAATCTAAATTGGACGTTGAAAGTTTGCAGAAAATGTTGGTATTATGTTAGCTAAACTCAAATGATACAATTCTTTTTTAGTCCTGGTTAGATGACCGAACTTGCAGTTATTCGAAATTGCTCTGACAAAAAAATCAAATTCAAACAATTATATTATTATTTTTAGAATTATGTTACTAAACACCAGTTCTGAAGGTAATATCTAGAATTACCATACTCGAGAATGACTGAATTCGACTAAAATTGGAATATTTTATTGTTTTCCGCTATACCTTTTTATTAAAGTTGTGTTTCTCAATGAAGAGTATAATAATTTATTCTATAACGGTAATAGTTGCGCAGTGCACCATGAATACACACATCAATGCGTTTCTAACAGTCATTTACCAAGTAGAGAAGATGGTTTTTCAACTCCTACGGGAGTAACAGTCATAGAAAGGCGTTTAAAATCGTCAATAAAACCCATATTGATCATCATGCACAAGGTTTCACACCTTCCTTCATTTCAACTAGAAAGTAGCTGTTATATTTTATAGTTTTCAAAATACATTATTAAAAAAGTTTGTCTCTGATTATTTTACTTCCATGTATCAATAAATGTTAATAGTGTTGGTAACTAAATAAACACAAATAATTTTGAAGGTTAAATAACATTTTTAAATATTTTTGTGAGAGAAATGATAAATAATATTGGGAAAGGTATATTTTCAAATAGTTTTGTCAAGATAACGGAATAATACCTAAGCTTATCTATTTCGAAAACTTCAAGTAGCAAGATTTTGTACTTATATTGTCGAAATCGGGATTAATTTTATGTTGCGTGATTTTGTGCGCCTTTTACCTCATAAATCTATGTGAAAAATCAATTGTAGCGTTACGACAAGTTAATTTAAAGTTTTGTGCAACAAATGGCAATATGCTATTCATGTACCATAGTGCCAATGAGAATGTTATACAAACGCTTTATGTTGAAACGTTTCCCGGTCACCACCTGTCTTTGCATACAAAAATTATTAAAACAATTTTTTCAGTTTCTCTATATAAACATTTACATAGACATTATAGCATCACAAAGCTAAACGGCGAACGTTCCTGAAACCTCCTATATGTTGCTATAGAATTTCCATATAATGAATATGTAAGAAGATCAGTTTGATCATTTTAATGAATCTTTAAAGATTAATATTGATTTGTTATTAAGTTCTCCCTAACAGTTAAAATTCCTAGCATATCAAAACATACAAATGGAACGAACGGTTCATGAAAAAAGGAAAAACGCAATCCATCAATTCGAACCGTATTAGTCACCTTTATCTGGAGCAATGAACATTCACGCGATCGTAAGTTCGTTGCGTTTGCGATTCAAACATCCAATTACGGATTTAACTAAACGCGTATCGCAATCGTAACGGGAATACGAATGCTGACTGCTTTCTTGTACTGTTATGATAATGTTATTAATAAATTCTTTCGTACGGCTTAAAACGCGTGGGTTTCTTGCTGCCTCCAAATCAAAAAGAAAAAAACTAGTACAGATTACACAATCTAAAATACGACACGACAGCAAAATGTGAAATGGAAATGACGGTGGTTTCAAAGTGCAAAAAGTTTAAAATAAAGCTAGATTTTTGGGAAATCCTCGTAAACAAAATTTTATTTTAAATTCTCGAATGTTTCCTTTTTTTAATTCGCGCGGAAATCCCGAAAAAAACAGGTCGATTTAGAACCGGTCAAAACATTAATTAATTTTGTATTTTATTATGTTGTTTATGTTTTGTTTTAGTATAGATCGTTTTCAAATATTTTTGATGTTAGATTAAAATCTCAACATCCTGTTTATCAACTAGTTTTTAGTAAACTTATTTTTTTTTGTTTAACCAACATATTTAAGATAAAGCTAAGATAAAGATGATAATTCTGAGAATACACAACTACACGCTTTCCCATACCTAAAACTCAACACAAATCCCAGGTATAATCGAACAGTTAAAACCTGGTGGAATAACACATTGTGTGCGTGGTTCAATCCCGACCTGCCCATTGTAACCGAACCCGTTAGGAATACTTGGTTCAACCCAACGGTACAAACCTTTAAAGAAAGGCGATAAAGAAAATGTGAGAAATCGTTTGATTTTAACGCCAAAGAAAAATCTTCCTATTTCTACAACACATCAAGATAAATAATGATGTTTTTTAAAGTATCACTTTCAAAAGAAAAAGAAAATGTTGGTGTTTTGGTTGGCGCTTGATACGTGATACACCGCTCCTTTTAGAGGTCACCTTCTTCTTCGATGGATGAGCAGACCTGTTTCGGTGACCGTCCCACGGACAACACAGAAACAAACTTCCAGAACGTGAGATATGAAAGAACAACAAGGGGGGCGCACATTCACCGGTAGAGGTTGACATTGGAAATGAAATTCTTGCGATCCCAACATTTTATTTTTGTTTACTTCTATTTTTGTTAAATTTAAACTGCCGCGTGTCTTTGTTTTCACCACGTGACCAAAACAGTTTCGTAAAAAGTTTATTGGCTACGTCAGCAGACATTGAATAATGCATCATAATCAAAACACTAAAACGTTTAATGGCAATTGGCCTAATGGTTAACAATTGTGCCAATTGCTCGTGTTTAATAATAGCAATTTTCTTATTAGTATATGTTTTAAAATATTTAGTGTCCGACCGAAATTTCAGTTTCGGTTTTGGTTTCGGCCAGTTTTGGACCAAAGTAGGGATTTTGGAGATGTTTCGGTTTCGGTTATATTTTGGCCGAAACATGACCGAAACTGAAACTACGCCCATACAGCTTCATTACGATCTGTTTGAACCAAAATTTCAGCGGGTGTTCATATATATTCATATTGTGATTTCAGACCATACCCTATCTTGCGAAAAATTGTATTCTTTGTCACGTACGAGTGTCCTATTGAACAGTTATTCGGCGCAGTAGGCCAAATTTATACAGAACAGATTAATTATTATGTAATCTACATGGAAAAAATACAGAATAATTGCTATTTAAAACCCGTTTCCAAATATGCCTTATAAGTTTGAGTGCCCCAACGGGAGATATTCTTGTGTTCTGATATTTTAGTCGTGCTTATAGTTCGAAATACGTATTGTACTGATTTAAAAATAAGAAATTAATAAATTTTATTCATCGATACATTTTCTGTTTCTTTACCAATAGAAACATTTGGTTTTAGTGGTCTCTCAAAACGGAACCTGACTAGACCTAAAATTGATTCTAGTTCTACGTTTGGTGTCAGTGCTAAAGCTAGATACAGATCTAATATTAGCTAAATAAGAATTAAAACTAGAATTAACACTAGATCTAGAATTAAAAAGATTCAGGTTTAGCCGTGCGTTCGAAGACGGTCTAGTGTTAGTTCTAGTTTTAGTTCCATACAAGTATACAACAATCTAGGACTGAATAACAATGAGAAGTAGAGGTAATACTAAAACTAGAGCTAACACTAGATCTAGAATTAAAAAGATTCAGGTTTAGCCGTGCGTTCGAAGACGGTCTAGTGTTAGTTCTAGTTTTAGTTCCATACAAGTATACAACAATCTAGGACTGAATAACAATGAGAAGTAGAGGTAATACTAAAACTAGAGCTAACACTAGATCTAGAACTAGAATCATTCAGGTTTAGCCGTACGTCTTAAGACGTAACCCATTCTAACTTAACTTCAGAACTAATACTAGACTTAGTACAACAAACATTAGAATACAGCCGCCTTGAGGGGCGTACGGTTAAAGCATAATGTTTATAGTTCTAGGTCTAGTGTTAGTTCTGAAGCTAGGTTGTAGGCCTAGTATTAGTTATAGTTTTTCTAGTCTTCTTCCTAATCTTCGGACGCACGGTTACACCTCGATCTTTCTAATGCTAGGTCACACTAGATCTAGAACTAGAATCATTCTAACCTAACTTCAGAACTAATAAACCTAGTATTACTAGACTGTAGTGTTCATTTAATATTGAATCGCTATTGTTTTTATTGCTAATGTATATAAAATATTCTTTATACAAATCTAGTTTTCGGGATTTTATAATTTTCTTAAGAAGTTTGGCATTATCGAAGGAAGATTTCTGATTGTTGTCTATTATAAAGAAAGTCTCTTTGGTTAAAAGACTCTTTGGTAAAGTGTTCTTTAATTCTGGTTTTCAGACTTCTACCAGTTCGGTCAATGTAAAATTGTTCACAATCTTTATATTTCAATTCGTATATACCATTGAGTTCTAGTGGGTTGAATTTGTGTTTGTTGTTAGTGATTAATTGACCTAGTTTCTAATTAGAGGTAAAAGCTGCTGTGCAATTATGTTTTGAAAGATTTTTCTTAAATCTAAACTGCAATCCAGGATTAAGCGGAATTGAAATGTATTTAGGTGTTTTTTTGTAATGAGGATATAGCAGTTTATTAATGTGATTATAGTAAACAGTGTTGTTAATCTTCTGTATGTCTTCAAGATTAAATCCGTTATTAAGGCCTATTTTTATGATGTTTTTGAGTTCTTAGATGCAATTAGGTTTATTTAATAAAGTATTACAGAGTCGATGGAATGTGAATCTAAAACTGGCCATTTTATGCTGTACGCAGTTGCATGAAGGGGGTGGTATGATGTTGGTAGTGAATGTATCTTTTCTGTAAATGTTAAAATCGAGACGTTCTTTAACTAAATTTCTTCTGATGTTGAAGCTCAAAAAGTTTAATTGTCCTTCTTTTCAAGCTCGTTAGTAAACTCTAAATCACACAGGTTGTTAAGAAGATTACTCAAACCATGCAACAGGGTGTCATAAATCATGAATATGTCATCAACATATTTGCATTAGAATTTTATTCCTTCAGTAAAATTTATGCTTTCTAGAGAAGAGTTCTTTTTGGAAATAATTAACGTAGCCTGTCATCATCGGCAGGTCATCTTTCATATCAAAAAATTTATTATCAAATAAGAAGAAGTTTTGTTGATATGTAATTTCTAATAGTTTAGGAAAGCAGTTTATTTCGTTGATATTGAAATCAAGTTCTTTATTATTGTGAATTAGGTGTTCTTTGATTATTGAAATGGTGCAATTAAAGGGTATATTAGTATAGAGGTTTTTGATGTCAAAAGAGATGAGTTTGTATTTTTTTAACTTTTCAATTTTTTGGTCTTATTAATAAGTTCTGCTGAGTTTTTGACACTGGAGGAATAGTGACTTTGAAAAGTTTTGAACAAATAAGTTCGCCTATGATTGGTCTAATACTTTGTTCTGGCTTATGAAGTTTAATTAAACATTTCATGGTTGGAATCAAAGGATTCATCTCGTTCGTGTTGTAGTTGGCAACATCAAACTTTACAAGACGGCAAACTTTGTAGATTATCCTTTAAGAACTTTTTTAAACTTTTATTGTACTTCCAGTTTGATAGCGAGTTCTATGGGTTTTATGTTATTAGGAAAAAAATGTGTCCTAGGGTTTAATTGATTAATTAATTAATTGATTTTGCTCCTTTTCTGTAAAGAAAAAAATTTAATGTTATCTATGTCTTTGAGGTCGATATGGAAGGATGAATCGTGTAAGCCAATCCTTTCGGCTTTAAATAATTATTAGTATTGGCACCATATTTATGGGGAGAAATACTTCTCTCATCAATATTATGGATCATATCAATATTACCAACGACAGTGTTATAAATATTCTTGTTACTAATCGATTTCTGTCGTTTTGATTTCTTCTTATCTTTGGCCAATCTGATTTTTTTTCTTTTTAGCATCCTTTTTCGAGAATTTGCAAAAATTTCGTCATACTCTGCATAATGTAGCTGAGTTTGTAGAGATCGATGTAGAAATTTCAGAATAGAGTTGTAGATGGATAATTTCTTGTGCAGAGTTCTTAGATTTTTTCTGGTCAACTTTACTTCCAGTTGTATTGTGTATTTTAAGTTTTTGTGATGAAATGGGACTTTGATTCTGAATGAAGAAGGTGTAGTTTACTGTTTTATTTTCTGAATTATTACGTTCCTTATTGTTTAAATTTTGGTGGATAACTCCGATGATTGTAATTTTGCAATGGTACTCTTCGGGTTCATCGTAATGGTATTGGTAAAGAAACAAAAATGTATCCATAGATGAAATTTATTAATTTCTTATTTTAAATCATTGTAATTTGAAATGTAAGTCTACTGTTAGCTATACTTTTAGTTTTAGAAAAATTTTCACGAAAGCTAAATAAAAATTAAAATTAGAACTAACACTAGACCTAGAATTAGTTCGATACAAGTATACAACGATCTAGGACTGAATAACAACGAGAAGTAGAGCTAATACTAAAACTAAAGCTTACAGTAGATCTAGAATTGGAATCATTCGAGTTTAAGACGTAACTCAACCCTGTTTTTACGAGGTTGGGAAAGGATCTGCTAGCAGACAACTGGACTGGGGTGATTGGCGGTCAGATAGTGTGGGGTTGGAGTCCATCTTTGGATCTCCGATCCACTCAAAACCCCTTTTCTCGTCTTCTTCTCCAGTACCGTTTGTCAGAGCATTTCTTCGGAGTTGTGAGCTGAAGTATATACCTCCACTTCCATTTCAATACCCTTCCCGTATATCATTGTTCACCTACTACGAAATATGAGAATATTACTTTATTAAGATTTGTCTAAAATACTTACCGGCGAGCGGCGGAGATCTCCTCGGAGCAGGTTCTGGTGTAGTAGTACAAGAAATGTAGCCGTCTTAAGACACGTACATTTAAAGAATAATGTCTATAGTTTTAAGTCTAACTATAGATAAATAAAATATGACAAAAATGTTGATGTAAAAGATTAAATCAAAGATTATTAAATAGTTTTTTTCTTTAGATTCAAGTGAAAGCAAAATGTTTGTTATTCCTCATACGATTACAGATGGAATGACGTAACAAAGATTTCTAAACGATTTCTACGAGACCACAACAAATTTTAACGTCCAGCTTGCCATTATTATTATTGTTATTTTCCTAGTCGGCGATGTGTTAAAATACGTTATTCTTCCGTATAATGTCACTGTTAAGGTTATTTCCAATCGTAAAAGCAACACGCAATATAAGTTTAGTGAAGTTGTTTTCATTATGGCCAAGTTTTTATTACCCATTTTGTTTTCGTTTCAAACTCCAATACAAAAGAATGTTAAAAAAACGTAAATTCAAACGTGTTGTTGAAAAGGTTATGGATACAAATGATTATAAACAATCGGCTTGTTGTCAATCAGAATATTTCCAATAAACAAGAACCAGTTTCCTCTCTACTATTAACGGAGATTATGTCGTTTTTAATGGTCCTGACCTTGCAGATCAGGTTAACGACACTTTGTCCATAACCCACCAACTAATAACACATCTTACATTTTTATAACCTTGATATCTGTTTAAATCTTCGGTATATTTAAGTTTAATCGTTAATGCTTATAGATATAATCTAATTTGGGCTAATCCCCGAATTGCCCTCATTGTTATTTGGATCTAGCGTTAGTGTAGAATTAGTCACATGCGTGTTTAGTCGTCTTAAGAGTTATTTCTGACTTAACGACTTTTATTGAACTAAATCTTTAAACTTAATATAAATCCATTACATCGAGATTTTACTCTACTTAAAAGAAAATAATTATAGCTAATATTTTCTTTATTATTCCAGGTGATGGTTGTGTCGAAAAGCCTTTAGCAACACTATGGAGAAATTACACCCAATCATCACGACCGGATGTAAGAATGCAACTCACCGTAAGTGGAGGAGGATTAAAAGCAACAACCAAAGATCATGGATTAACTGAGTACTGGGCGAATAGATTAACATTTTGTGCGGCTCCGCAACATTTTCCTCGTTTATTCTGTTGGGTTTATCGTCACGAAGGTAGACGTTTAAGACACGAATTGCGTTGTCACGCGGTTCTTTGTTCATCATCTCAAGTTGCCCGTCAAATCGAGATGAAACTTAAGCAATCCTTAGCCCTGGCCTTGGCCGAATTTAAACGCGACAAGATCAACAGACAAAACGCCCGACTTTCTTTGGTTAATTCGGTTTATGAGAACCCGACGATGCCTCGAAGAAAGATTTTATTAAGCACAGGTGGTCAAAATTATAGACCGCCTTTAGAGAGATCGAAATCTGCGCCGAAGTTAACGATAATCGAGGAGAATTTAGAAGAGACTGAAGAAATTTTCGAAGGAAGGCCTAGAAATAGAATTCTTAGGCACTACGATAGTTCGGATGCGCTTTTAGAGAAAAAAGTAAACTGTGATATAAAACAGAAACGATCAACTCGCAAATTTTGTGATGAAATCCCTGAAGAATTATCTGTTGACGAAAGAAGCGAAATGATTTTAAATGAATTAATCGAAAGTAGTCTTCAAAGCGATCTTATAGAGTCATGTAATGTAAATGGATGGTTGAGAACATTGTCGGAAACGCCTGATTTAATTCCAGTTGATAGCGATGAAGGTTCCTTATCGAGCGGTTGCGAAAGTGCGAGTACAGTCACTTCCGATTCAGACCAACCACATTTCACCACAATCCTTGAAGAAGAAACCCAGAATCAACAGGATGATGATAAGGCGATGGAGAAAAAGACTGAGTTAGATTTTAAAGTTGGCGGAAGCGTCGCTCTTCCAAAAGTAAGAAGCCTTGAAAGGATTGTTGTCGGAACAGATTTACGCATGTATTGTGACATTAAATTACAAAGCGAAGAAGTTTCTTTAGTTCCGGTTGGTGAAAGTCAACAAACCGATTTTAGCTCATTGAAAGTTTTTAAGAGAAAAGTTCAAATCGAGCACGATTCGATTAGGTATGATGATGAGGAAGAGGTCGGAAGTGCGTGTAGCGACGAAAGTGGTTACGATGAAGATTTAGAGTGCACAAGTTCTGTTGGGAATATAGTTTTAGTGTAAATTTTGCACAAATGATTTGGGAATAAAACACAGAAATAGAATTCCAGTTTTCTATAATTCATTAGTTTCCATAGTACAAAGTGATCACGCCAAAACAATTACTCCACCAGATGCACAAAACAGGATTTTGTAATAACATAAAAATATTAAAAGAATACTACTCTTTATAAAGAAATTTTTATTGTTGTGATTATTACTTAATTTAATATTGTTTAATTTTCTTCAATAGAGTGTTACCGTTGATTAAGTTGTTGTCGTGTGTAAATAGTAAAAAAATTATTTGTACATTATTACTTTTCTTACGTAAAATATCTATTTGTACAGGGCACACAGTTATAAGTACCTCACGTTGTTGAAGATATAATTATATGTGTAATAAAATAAATGGTTATTTTAATTTTAAATTTTGTTACTTGTTCCAAATTTTTTTACCAAATCATTGCCAACATACCATTTAAAATACAAAGTTATAACATACGACGCATTTAATAAGACATCTAACAAGCGAAGAGATTAAAATAATATAAACATATTAACAAACAACTAACAATAAACTTTTTTTTATTTTTTATTGATTTTTGAAGGTTTTTAGTTGAAATTCTTCGTACTGGTGTACTAAAATAGAAATGAAAACCTTTCGTGTTGTTTCACTTGACCTAGTTATTGTTACAAGAAATAGATAAAATCGAATAAAGCGTTAGGAAGTTGCAATTTTACTAAAAATAGATTTAACGCTATCGTTAAAATTTTTCAATTTCTTACAATAATCTTTCAGCCTATTGCATCACTGCACCCTTCAAATACTTTACGGTACATTGTTTTATGATCAATAATAGATTTTTAGTGTTCTCGAACGAATGCTTTTTAATTAATGATGAAGGAATCGTTATGGTTTGCTGATAAGCCAATCCGAAAGAATCTCCAAATACTCAACAGTCTAAACGTCCCTCACACACAGCATATCTCGTTACCGCCGTCTATAAGAACTATTAGAATTTTCGCCATCCAAAAGATTAAGGCAAATGTAGGTCCTTAATGAACTTTAGATTGTTTCCAGGTCTTGTTCTTCTATGTTGGTAAGTACCAAAATAGCTTTATTGTAATTTTTTGTCTTAGCCAATACCTCTTGAAACTTCTCGCTTGTCTGCAAACTTGGAAGTTCTTTCCAGTGTAAAGCTACTTTTGATGCCTAATCTATTGTATCACTGCACGTTTCAAATACTTTATGGTACTTTATTTTGTAATTATTAATTGATTTTTCGTGTTCTGGAACAATACTTTTTAATTAATGATGATGTTAATTAATGATTTTGCCTTCCAGAGCTGCAAACTTTTGGCAGCATGAGCTCTTTTACATTTAGACTTCCATTTTGTTATTCAGAGCTGCCAACTTATTGGTAGCATGGGCTTTTTAACATTTAGGCTTCCACTTTGTTGTCCACAGCTGCCAACTTGTTAGCAGCATGAGCTATTTTACATTTATATTTATATTTTGCCATCCAAAGCTGCCAAGTTGTTGTCAGCATAAGCTGTTCTGTCTTTAGACATCTATTCTGTGTTGTAGAAGCTGCCAACTTGTTGACAGCATGAGCTAATTTACATATAGACTTCTATTTTAGCTTCCAAAGCTGCCAACTTGTTGGAAGCATGAGCTCTTTCACATTTAGACTTACATATTGGTGTCCAGAGCTGCCAACTTGTTGGGCGCATGAGTTATTTTATATTTAGCTTCCATTTTGTTGTCCACAGCTGCCAACTTGTTGGCAGCATGTATTGTTTTACATTTAGACTTCTATTTTGTTTTCCCAAGCTAACAACTGGTTGGCAGCATGAGCTCTTTAACGTTTAGGCTTCCACTTTGTTGTCCAGAGCTGCCAACTTATTGGTAACATGAGCTATTTTACGTTTAGACTTCTATTTTGTGTTTCAATGCTGTCAACTTGTTGGCAGCTTTACATACATTCATACATTTTCATTCATACATTCATTTTCATCCTCTTAATAATCCATTCATCTGTGGGAGAAATTTTTGCATCAGGCATAACACACAATGAGAAGAACTTCAAACATAACATACGCTCCAATTCAAAAAGTTTATTTTGGAAAGCCATAAGTGAAAATGATATTATTAACATTATCATGTCTTTAAAAATTAGTTAATCTAGAGACGTACATAACCTGTCCACAATTATAATAGGGAAATTAAAGGATATTGTCTTTGTCAATGTTAATAAATGAGTGTTTGGCGAAGGAATGTTTTCCACAAGTTTTAAAAAATCGGTTGGTATTCTTACTCTTAAAATCTTAAAAAAGGCTGTAATGGGCATCTCTTTGACATCATGCATATCAAAAATCTTTGAAAAAATTTAAAAAACCAGTTAGAAGACTTTTTAAATTCCTGCAACATTCTGTCTAGTTATCAGTATGGTTTACGTCAAGGCGTTGATGATTCTTTTGCTACATTTACCAAGAAAATCAGTGATGCATTGGACGCATTCACTCCTATTAGAGGCATATTTTTGGATTTGCCAAAGGCATTTGATACTTTGAATTACAATATACTGATTTCCAAATTAAGTTGGTGAGTATGGTGTTAGAGAGATGTGTTTTAATGTTATTCGGTCTATTTATCAAACAGGACATATGTTGATGCTATAAATCAGCACCATAGCGAGAGTTGCAACCTTTTCTATGGTGTGCCACAGGGCTCGATTCTGGGTCCTCTGCTTCTTCTGGTATACATTAATGACTTACTCACTCATAAATTTGTGGATGCACAATTACTGTCGTATGCCGATGACACGGTTCTTCTGGTTTCCGGAGTTTCATGGGATGACGTTGCTGCTACTGCTACTAGTAATATGTCGTTTGTTAAGTATTGTTTAGATATTAGTTAGATTACTGTCTGTCCTTGAATCCCATAAAATCTGCCTTTTTGTCGTTCCGAACTTACAATTACTCTCTAAATCTGAATGAGATTCATGTTTTTAATAAAGATAGTGTGGTTAATGGTTGTAATTATTCTTGCTATGGCATTATAAAGAGAGCGGAGAAAACCAGATACTTGAGACTTGTAGTAGATGCCAACTTTAAATGAAATTTTCACATGGTCTTGGTGGTTAAGAATATCCGTAGATTACTACCTTTATTCTTGAAGTTGAGAAATTGTGTAGACTGGCGGTATCTGAAAGTTATTATTCTTTTATTCAGTCGCTGCTTTGCAATCGTTTAACTTGGGGTAATGCAACAGAAAAGTACCTTTATCATATAGAAATGGTTCAGAAATCAATTCTAAGTAGTACTCTGTTTGCGGAATCAGCCGTTCTCACAATTAAACATTTATATATTACTGCTATCTGTAAATATATTTACAAAAATAAGCACTCTTTACTCCACCACACAGGTCATCTTTACTCCACCAGATCAAACATGTTGCAAAAATCAAATGTTCCGATGCGTAGGAATATTGTAGGTCAGGTTAATTTTTCATTTATAGTACATAAGGTTTATAACTATCTTCTAATGAATTATAATCTTCAACCATTAACTATATTGTTATTTCTTCCTCCAAAGGTATTTTATTTCTATTTTATTTTCCAAACCTGCCAACTTTTTGGCAGTACGAGCTGTATTTACATTTAGACTTTCGTTTTGTTGTCTTGAACTGGTAACTTCTGCCAAAAAGTGAGTATGTTTTACATTTAGACACCCATTTTGTGTTCTAGAGCTGCCTGCATGAATTGTTGTATCTTAAGACATTTATTCTGTGTTTTAGAAAGAGAAGCAGCATGAGCTATTTTACGTTTTAACTACTATTTTGTTGGCAGTATGAGCTGTTATGTCCTATGTGGAGAAATCACATCAGAAGTCTTGCTTTTACTGATTTAAATTGTTTTCATGGGAAAAATTCATTAAAATTTAATCATATATTGGTGGTCAATATTTTGTTTATGGATTTAACAAGGGCCAGAAGCAAGAATAACTCATCAAAAAAGTAATAAAAAGAAATATATGAAGGAAAAAGTAAGTGTTTTCGTTCTCAGAATAGAATGTTAACGTTTTTTATATAATTTTTAGGGAAAAATCAGTATAAAATAAAATAAATACTAATTTAGTTTGTAGTAAAAGAAACAATTTATTAGCCATAACTCCGTATTGCTACAGTTATTACAGTTTTGCAGCAATAACCAAATCTCAAATATATCATAATTGTTGGCTTTTATTGCAAAACTCTTTCATACTTCAAAAATCAAAATTCGTGGTCAAAGATCTCATTTACTCAAATTATTCATAATAATGTGGTAAAGCATGATCTATAATCATTGACATCTTGAACGTAAGGAATTTGCAAAAATACCGCAAATATCTTCAAAATATCATGATTTCGAATTTTCAGCAAAAAATCAACCACAACACAATAAGATAAATTACATAGGTTCACGGAATCGTTCTAATTGGTTGATGACGAACGTACCCGCGCCTCGTGATCGCCATCAGCCAATTCAAACGAATCTCCAAATATTCAAATGTCCAAATCTCCCTCGCACAAAAGGCCCGGCCTAGAAGAAGTATGGGAATTTTCGCCATCCTAAAGATTAAGGCAAACGTAGGTCCTTAATGAACTTTAGTTTGCGTGTCAAAAAGTTGTATTGCAATTTCATGTCTTAGCCAATGCAAAATAAATCTGAGAACATCTTTAGACCCCTTTTGCTGAGGTATAAAACTATTTGAAACCTACCAGCGTAAAGCTACTTTTGATGCCTTCTAACTATTGATTGTCTGTTTTATGTGGCTTTTTTGAAGTCTACAACCGAAATTGGGGTCGAATGAAGCTCATTTTTGATGTCTCTTTGGTCAGCTTATCCGCCGTGTTATTGCACTCGATATTACTGTGATCTGCAATCAACCATTTTGACATATTGCCCCTAGAAAGTTCACTCAGGTTATTGGTAGACTCTCTGATTAGTGCAGCGTCTGTGCCAGAAAAACATTCCTTTATCTAGCTCTATAATCATTGTGACATCGTCAGCCATCACAGTTAAATAAACTATTATAACAAATTGAAAGTTTTAAAACCCTCAACAAAAAACCTAAGAAGCTATGATAAGTGATTATAATAAGATTTGTCAATGTATATTTGCAAAACTTATTCTTAACTAATGGAATCAATATACATGGAGAAAAAAAATGGAAGGAAATTTATTTGTGATACTCGAGTATCGAAACATGTAAGACGGGAAAAATTTAATAAAAACCAGTAAAAGTACAATATCAACTTTTCTTTAAATTAAATTTATTTATTAGCTTATTTACAATTATTATTATAAATCTTTTACTAACCTTCCTTGTACGTTTATTTTTATCTAACATTGAAATGTACCACGGGTTAAAGAATCTAAATATAAAAATAAAAAAGTTATTGTGTCTCTCTAGAAATTTTAACAATTCATAACCTGAATCGTTTGCCAATTATTACACAACCTTCTAATATTACTAGTTATTTCTGGTCAAGTAGTAAAACAACAAAAAGATGCTGCTTGGGATTTATTTAAGAAAAAGTAACATTCTTATTACATAATCGCTTCTGTTCAGGGTCTTTTTATGTACATTATCTAAAATTTCATTCAATTCGAGTACCGTAGGCGTACCATTGTCTTCATAAATAAATCAAATTTCCCTTCGTAATTTTCTCCTTTTTTTTATTAATTACGAGTTTATGCTTCCGTACCGGTTGCTTGAGTCGCTCCAGATGCAACAGATTGTGAATCAGAAGCAACCGAAGCAGCTTCGGGCTTATCCGCGCAAGATAATGTCGGGAATTTCTTGTGTAACACCTGTCTATATTTCGGGTGACTAATACCGTATACAATAGGATTATAGACTGCGTTTGCTTTAGCAAAGAGGGCGCACCAAATGGTTCCAAGCGGTGTTAATTTGCCCGTTTCAAAAACACCAATAAAATTCGTTACTAAGTAAGGTGTCCATGCCATAAACCATAAGGAAATTGTCATTAAAGCAACTTTGGCTAATTTGCATTCAGCGCTTGTTTGCGCTTGTTCCGAAGATCTTAAAGAGGCCACATTCATTTTCTTGGCTTGTTCTCTCATTGCTTCTTCGTGAGCAGCTACAGCCTGAAAGATTTTTTTTTGTTTTATAAGTCAGATCGGATTGGTGATGGGTACTCACTTGCACAATGAAGAAATAAGAGTAGATTATGGTGAATAATGGAAGAAAGTATACGAAACAGGCATAAACTAAGAGGTAACTCTTACTGAACCAACTATGACTCAAGTAATCCGTTCCACAAGACGTCATATTTCCTTCAGGGACGTATCTATAACATTTAAATTTTTAAGTGATAAAATGATTTGGTTTTTAGTTTTATTGAAATCTACCTGTTCCATCCAAACATAGGCGCAATTGTCCATCCTAAAGAAAAGATCCAAACGCCTACAATTTTTAACATAGCCCCTCCTTTTGTTAAAGGTTTGCCACTTAAACCTTTTACGATGACATTGTACCTATCTAAGGCAATCATCGTCATGGTCCATATAGAAATGGAACCGAATAAGGATCCAGTCATTCCGTATATTTCACAAAATGTTGGTCCTTTTTTGTAATAAAATTGAATTTAATTTGTTAAATTTAGATTACTTATTTTCTATCTTACCAAAAACCCACGTTTCAAAGTAACAATTAACCACCATCGCCGGAGACATAAAAAGCATCATCAAGAAATCAGAAATTGCTAAATTGACCACTAACATGTTTGAAGGAGTCTTCAGCGATTTTGTACCGCTGAATATGTAAATTACCATTCCATTTCCGGCTATTGAAACAACTCCTAATGCTCCAATAACTAAACCTAGTATTCCATGCCAAAGTGGGTTCATTGGTGGCCATTGGCTCCAATATTCATCTACCATTGGAACCATATCCGGAAGTACCTTATCGAAAACCGTCATATTGGCACCACCCATACCTCCCATTCCAGGGAAGCCATGAACTCCTCCGGCTCTTGGATCGGGCGCGGACCAAGCAGAAAACTTTGAAGCTCCAAGTACCGACATTTTGGACAATAGGATAAAAGAAACACTTCTTGGTTCGCCTAGGGCACTAGCGATCGGTCGCCAGTTTGAAAAACAGGCAGCGACTCAATTCGGTGTAGACCGTTTATGTTTTTATACAGATGTAGTAATTTAATAAAAAATTATAATCCTTCAGCTTAAGAAATGCTTCTCGGTTCCGTTTTGGGGTTTCTAGTAATCTCGTTATATTATAAACCATAAATCTTGAAAACGAGTCAAGGTTACATAAATGGGCATAAGCATGATTAATTTAATAAATTGCAAATAAAATAATGTGAAATTAAAGATTTAAAATATTAATAGTGATACAAATTGATATTTAAAATTTTAAAAGTTAAGAATTAAAACTTTTTATTTGAAATAATTAAATTTTCCGCCAAAACATTATTAGTTCAATTTTTACGGCGCTTTAGTACTGACATAATTTCCGCGCATGCGCGATAACATTTCTGTTACCAAACCGACGCCGGCTATCTCCATTTTGTCGAATCCTTGAAACTGACAGCATTACATATTCTTTATCTTCAGTTTCTGCTAGATCATTTTAATCAGGTGAGTTTAATTTGATATAAATTTCATTAATATCTTGTTAAGAAGCGTCACAGTCGTTTGCAACATCATATAACCTCAAAATGCTTAAAGGTCATTAACATTTGTTGGACGCATTTTTCAGTAACAATGGCTGATGGTACCAGCCCCGGCACAACGACAAATTCTAACCCTCCCGTACAAAGATCTAACAGTGGAAATGTTTCTGGAGGCGGCGGCGGCGGCGGTGGTGATCGAGGTAGCGGCGGTTCCAGAGGTATGCGTGGTGGAGGCCAAAGAGGAGGACGCGGAAATTTCATGCGTGGACGGTAAATAGTCTTTAAATTAAAACTATAAATTATATTTCGTGTTTATTATCGTTTAACCTATGTTATAGTACAGATTAATATAGGTAAAAATATATATTCTATGTTCATCAATTTGGTGTACTGTGTTTCGACTATGATGTTTGTAAGCATCATGTTGAGAGAGTGCACAGGACTGTGCATGGATATATGAACTTCTTATATAAAAATTAAAAATATAATGGTCTGATGCTTTATCAAGCAAAAAAAGAATCAGTTTCACTCTTAACCCTCCAATACACGCGCATTTTTTTTGACGCTATTGCTTGCACCGGACTGAGAGTCTGGGTTTCTTTGCCAAATAAGAGATGGCGCTAATGTGTAATATGTATTATTTTTTTTAAGAAAAATTATTAAAATAAATTTTTTATTATCATAAAATTTGCGATAGGTGAGTAAATGTTTGCTTTGAATGTGCTGCACATTTTTTCGGGGCATTTATGTTCCACAATTTTCATTATAATCATCGTTTCTTCTAATTAGATAAGATGCCATTTTGAATGGAAAAAAGCATCTTACCGTCTGCAAAATCTTCTGAAGCACCTTCAAACAGTATTTTTCATCGCTATCGTATTCATATTCATATTTTCTGTGTAGGTCTTTCGAGTGCCGCCAATTTTTCATGGCATTAATGCCTTTAAAAAAAAAATTAAACAACTCATTAAATTTATTTATCTATTAAATTTATCTTCTATCTCATATCACCTTTTTTTAAGTCAGCTCCATACTATGTGTATTAACTTATAAGAAAATTATTTACTTAAATAATAAAGGCCAAACAGAGATAGTAAAAAAATAAAATAAATAGTTTAGAACGGAGATACCCAGGTTTATAAATGAACAGTTAAAGTCTTAGGTCCATTTGAATATAAAATTTTGGTTTCTAACATTTTGCTGGTTATAGCTATCTTGTATGTATGGAGTGAGGACTGCATATTCTATACGCGGCACCTAGGCCACAACGGGCCCCTTGTACACTGGCTCCCTGTAAGAGGTTTGAGATGTTAAATGCGAGTATATAACTCGATTGTTGGCTGATTCCGCTTCCTGATCGACCCCCCACCAAACCAGGCGTGCTATGGCACAGGCCCAGTGTGGGTTCGCCCCTGTCAAGTGCCCCTCCAGGATACCATCACATCCTCGTGGGGTCCTACGAGGTGCCGGTGGCCTCCAGGGCGCTAACGCGCATTCAGCCGTTTTTGTTCAAACCCCTTACACGCATACTGATAACGACAGCCTGAGATGAACGACTGGTTGCCGGGACCGACGGCTTAACGTCCCCTCCGAAGGACGGGGGGCGACCCAATGTGATTACACCGGGATTCGAACCTGGGACGTCTGCGTGTTAACTCGAGAGTTAACACGCTGAGCCATTGCGCCCCTTGAGCATCACCGATTTTGTTCATATTTGCAGGGATTGAAGATCAGTACTCGGACATCACTTTCCTGAAGCAGTACGATGCAATGCTCAGAAATACTCAAGAAAATCGACTTCAAAGTACTCAAAATATTTCGCGACAGTAGAAATTAGAGAACTTTTAATTTTCGTTCAATACGTCAATTAGCCTAAGGGAATATGAGTTAGATTGTCAACACCAAGGTCATAAGTTCAAGCCCACTCCTTTTTACCTTTTTTTTTTTTTATTATTTTTTGTATTATTATTCTTCCTGCTTTATCTAAGCCTGATGATTATCAACAAATTAATACTTATATTAAGTATTTTAGCTTTTATTGTCAATATTACCTGTTTTTTGTTAAATAAATAAAATAAAAATTTAAAAAAAAATAAAGTATAATGGCGATTGAACCTGTGACCTCAGTGTTGGCAACCGAACTCGTACCCCCAGACCTAATTGACGTATTAGACGAAAACTAAAATATGTCATACTTCTACTGTCGCGAAATATTTTGAGTACTTTGAAGTCGATTTTCTTGAGTATTTCTGAGCATTGCATCGTACTGCTTCAGGAAAGTGATGTCCGAGTACTGATCTTCAATTCCTACAAATATAAACAAAATCGGTTATGCCAAACCCGTAAGGTCCCCTTGTTAGTTCAGGTAGTCATAACATTGTTAATAGAAAACATAAAGCTTTCCAATTTTGCCTCCCAACATTCGTTGCATCCTTATCAAACTTGAGTGGATCAATATGAGAAGCTGATTCACATATTATTTTTTATAATTTAAAGTTAAATCTGTGGTATTTCTGTCTTCTACAAGCTAGCAATGTACAAAAATTATGTTTAGGATTGAAGTAAAAGCTTAACCTCTGAAAAATTCAATAGTATTTCAAATTGACATTTTTATGACAAATTAAAAGGAAATATAAAAGCCTGCTTAATATAATTTTTTATTGACAATCCTTAGTTTAATTTCGTCATATTTTAAGGATGGCAAATGAGACATTGTGTTACAAGATTTTTTAAGAGAGACTTATAACCCCTTAAATTTTCTCTAATAACATTTGATCAGTGATGAGCGACAGGCAAATACCCAAACAATGGGTCTTAACCAATTAAAAATTTATAGTAATACATGAATATATTTTTTAATGTAAATGTATAAATTTATCCACAAAGAAATAAAAATATCAGTTGGTGTAGTAAGTAAATAAAAGTATGAAAATGTCAAAAGTTCCTAGGTCTAATATTAGTTATATCTGTAGTTCCAGAAAAATTTACAACAATCAAGCATTGAAATCAAGTACTAGAAACTATCAGTTTAGCTGTGTGTGACCTAAAAAAACAAGAATCTTTCTAGTACTAGGTCTAGTGTTAGTTCTAGTTTTACTTTGATATAGGTATACAACAATTTAAGACTGAATAACAACTAAAAATAGAGCCAACAATTATGCTAGAGCTAATACTAGAACAAAAAACATTTAGGTTTAGTTGTACCTCTCTTAAGATGGAACCCAACCCAACTCAACATAGCTTCAGAAAACATTACGGTTTAGCTGTCTAAGGCCCAGTTTATTCATCTTTAGTTAAATATAACTATTGGATATTTACCATAGTTACTGGTCATATAGCCAATCATGGCAAGTGAAATTACAGTAACCATGGAAAATATCCAGTAGTTAAATTTAACCAAAGATTAATAAACCGGCCCTAAGGCCTATTACTACCATCTTTTAGTTAAATTTATCTTATAGATAAACCCATCACCTAGCCAATCAGAGCGCATAAAATAACCGTAACCATGGTAATAATACCTTAGATAGTTTAACCAGCAGATGGTAATAATGAGCCTAAAAAGATGTATAGCTAAATCCTAATGTTTATAGTTCTAGGGCTAGTGTTAATACAAAAGCTAGGTTGTAGGTCTAGTATTAGTTAACAATAATAGTTAATAAATAACTATTATTATTGCTTTTTATTAAAAAACGCGTATTTTTGAATGGTATTTTTGGTTAGTTTTTTAGAAGTCTTTGTCTTTGTTGTACGTTTTTTAAAATTTTTATAAATACCTCAAAATACCCATTTAGAGTAAATACCCTAGGCCCTAGGGTATATACACAGGGCATATTCCCTTGAAAATAAATATCCAGGTATTTGAGTAAGTCCATAAGTACTGTGGTAAACTACAACCAATATGTATAAATAAAAGATCTCTGTAAACATAGTTTATTGCCGAATATATCAATAAATCCTATATAATAGTCATTAATTCAGCTTTAACATTCTATATGTTCGTAATTGTTAAGTTTTAGGTAAAATATTATTAAAAACATGTTTTCCTTTGACCTCTAGTACTATCTCTTTCAGTTTGATCCAAATGTTGTAAATCACCCTGCTAATAATACATTTTATAGGGAGGGGTTTTCATAATTTTAATGAAAATAGAAAGAACGAATATAACCCTAATAGAAAAGTAGCTAATCTTAGAAGATCGCCAAATGCCAGGAAATTAAAACATCAGTTGTCCTTGTTCTTTTATCCAAGTTTTCAGAATAAATTTATTCCTTGTTCATGATAAAATTGTTCAAACAGTACAAATAAGATCAAAACTTAAATACAGGTGTTTTAAGAAATTGCTAAAAATGTAAACCATTTTGCTGCATTTAACTATCCTCTAAGAAAATTGGTCTAAATCGAATAATAAAAAGCAGGTTATCTTCAAAACGATCAACATTAGCGCAATTTTGAAGGAAATACAATTTTTCTTTAAAAAGGTACACGTGTACCTTTTACGTATTACGTGTACATGAACGTAAACGTAATTCGTAAAAAGTTGAGTGACAGTGTTTTATATTGTGATGTTCAAAATGAGCAAACCTAAGAGTTATGTTTACGTATAAATTACGGGCATCCCTAACGCACACATAAAATTGAACTAATTTCAACTTTTCGTTGAGACATAAGGGTAATTTGTGTTAATTTGGTGAATTTTGGGAACCCTTTTTACTTTGAAATTGGCAATAAAAACCGCGGAATTTATTTGATTAATTTTGAAAACCAAACTAACATCAAAAAACGGTTATTTATTTTTTATTATTTCTTTATTTTCAAAACGGAAAATATTGCAGATGTTATATGAATAGTAAATGGAAATTGTAGTTGTAGAAAATATAGTACTTTGTTTTGAAAATTTCAACTACAAATAAACGCTTTCGTACACTCTTCTTCAATAAACTTGGATAAAGTAAATGTAATAATGCTTTAAATAATTCAGCGATCATTCTTGTATACATAAACTATTCTTCATAATGCACTATATTCACCACTTTCTTCACGATTTTGATTAATAGGATGTACCCACCAACGGCGATTTGTATATGCACATATGTATTTTTTTCAATTGATTTTGTCTCTTCCATTTTTTGCGTAGTAGTGACAATAATAATAAAGACGTTATTTCTGAATTCATTATTTGAAAATCTTAAATATAATTTGTATTCCTCACTTTTTCTCAAAATCGTTTGTCTCAGCGTCTTCATGAAGAGAACTGCCTAATTTGCTGCAGCATACTACCGATTTCTTTTAATTGTTGAATCCACAATGGAATAGGGCCCCAGGGCTGGGTTGAACTAACGGAACGAGTAGGGGTGCGAGTATGAATAGGGGCGCCCCTATTCATACAAACTTAAAAAAAGATTCTAGGTTTAGTGTTAGTTCTAGTTTTACTTCAATTCAAATATACAGGGTTGCAAAATTTTTAAAACTTTGTAAAGTACTTTATTTCTGAAACTATTCATTGCAGAGGTCTTCATTAAAAAGTCTTCACATCTACTGCTAAAGACAACCCAACCCTATATATTTAAATTGAAGTAAAACTAGAATCATTCGGGTTTAGCCGTCTTGAGAGATGTATAGCTAAACCAGAATGTTTCTAGTTTTAGATCTTCTTTTTTAGAAGGTTCGCACTTCAGTAGGGATAGATGTATATTAGTATGCATTTCATTGTAAAAACAAGCGCCCCCCAGAAGTTGGCGCCCAGGACTGTAGCCCTATTAGCCTTTCGGTTTAGGATGGCGCTATTCCTCTTCCTCATCTGACTATTCAAACACATTTCTCTAGCATTTTGCTAATAAATTGCAAGGATTGGCAAACATTTTGAAGTATGAACTTACCAATTTTAATAGAAGCCCTTCAGTGTCCTCGAAATATCGTCTACAAATAGAACGAAGAATCTGTTAATTCTGATTAATTAGCGAATTCTTTACCAATTCGGATTACAAGGGGATTCGGATTTGCGTCAGATGCATCAGAAATGTTATGGTTATGTTAATCCAGAAAGAATACATTATCCAGCGCTGTACCAGTTACAGTAAAACGGACTCCATAATCGTGTTCTTCTATGTGTATATGATTTTTTTGTGTTAATTTTAATAGATCTATCGATAAATAGAAAACTATATAAATACTTAAATTTTTTAATACTTATTTAGCATTTCAACCAGCATAAGAGTGATTGTCTAACACGTTAGAAACGGAACTGATTCTCATTCCACATACATCTAATATTTTCCAAGTTATCAAAAAATCTGTTTTATTTCAGAGAAAAACTTTTAATTCAAAATTTATTGTCATTCACCAACACTCAAAGGTTTCCACTCATTTAAATATACTAATACGTTGCTGTTAACTCATTTTTTTGTATTTATACTATCTTTAGCGGAGGTCCACCTGGAGGCCGTGGAGGTGGCGGTCCAATGATGAGAGGTGGTCGCGGTGGTCCAGGTGGCCGTGGGGGTCCTCGAGGGGGACCTCGCGGTCGTTTTGGAGGACCCCAAGGCGGTGGAGGTCCATCTGGTGGAGGCCCATCAGGCCCTGGAGGGGATAATCAAGGACCGCGAGGACCGATGGGAGGTCAAAGAGGTGGACCTAGGGGTGGAATTGGCGGTGGCGGCGGAGGTTTCCGCGGAAGAGGCGGCCCACCAAGAGGTCGTGGTGGACCAGGAGATCGTGGGGGGCGTATGAATGATAGGGGTGGACAAAGAGGTGGACGTGGAGGATTTATGCAGAGGGGTCGGGGTGGCCCGATGGGATCAGGCGGCGGTGGTCCACCGAAAAGAGGACAATCTGGACAACAACAAGGTGGACCTGGCGCGAAAAGGCCAAGATTTGAAAATGGTGGCTCAACAAACGGATTTGGCGGACAAAGGTAATTTGCAAATATATGAATTCGATTACAAAATATTGATGTTGTATTTTCATAGACAAAATTATGGATCTGCTAATACTGGGAATCAAGGACAAGGTGGAGGATACAGCCAACAACAACCTTATGGTCAAACACAATCGTTTGGAAATCAAAATCCTTATGGGCAAAATCAAGGTGGATATGGAGGTGGCGGCGGCGGAACTGGAGGATATGGAAGTAATCAATATGATGGAGGAAATTATCAACAAAGTTATCAATCTGGTGGGGGCCAAGGTGGTGGTGGATATGGAGGTGGTGATAACTATGGACAGAATTATGGTGGAGCTGGAGGTGGTGGTAATGATGGATATGGCCAACCAGGTTATAATAGTGGAGTCAGTGGAGGTTACCAAAGCCAGTCGACTGGATTTGACAGGGGAGGTTATGCATCAACAGGTGGCTATGGTAAGTGATTCTGATTTTATGGCCACTTTTGTAGATGAATATTAATAATAGATACAATTAAATGAGAATTTGAAAAGTACAGTTAAATGAAGAGAAACGAGAGACTAAAAATGGATATGTACTTTATATCATTTATAAAACAAGCCACCATTTAAGACGATTCATTAAAGAGACATTAAGGTTTATAGTAGTGAAGCATAAATAATTAATGCTCAAAACATTAACCATATATAGTTTGCTACTAATACTTCTTCCTATATTGGCTTATTTATAATTAATGATAACAATATTAAATCTTTTTGTAGTAATTGTAAATAAACAGTTTTTTAGTTGTAGGTTTTAGTAAAGATGAATGATGTTTAAACATTCAATACTAAAAAAAAAATAGTTTTGCTTAGAATATTAGTACATATGCTGCATGTTGAAATATCATCTTTATCTAATCTTAATCTATAAACTATGGGTGGCTTTAAGTATAAATGTTATATAGTAACACATAATTATATTCAGCAAAATTAAAATTTGGAAGCCTTAAGAGGCTAAAATTTATAAAACATATTATTTTATAATGGTTTCAGCGCATATATAAACTAAAAACTGAACAAACAGTGGCCAAGAGGATTTCCTAAAGAATATGTGTGATATCCCTGATAAACATTGCACCTATCATGATAAGGAATTCATTAATTTATTATTATTAGTGTTCTTTTGTGTATAATATTTAAGTTAACGCATTAATAATACAGGTATATAAATAATGCGAAGTTTCTTTTCGTTTCTGCTGTTGAATCAAAAAAATAATACAATTAAAATTGATTTCAAAAAATTAATGTGTTAAAGGCTCTGTTTTTCTGCAACAGTTTCTGCAATTATTTTCTACTTGAACATTTCAGGTTCATCGAACCAAGGTAGACGCTTCTAATTATCTCACCAAGGCTATTAATTTAAACAGAATTCAAGATAAAAATAGAGTAATAAATAAAAATTAATTAAATAGTTTATAAACACGATGATTATCAACAATGAACAAAATGTATATCGTTCAATAACGTTTCCATTTTGATATTTGTGGAATTGAGAGATCGTTATTTTATTTCAGTTATTATTATTTTTTTAAAGATAACTATTTTTTTTGGCAATATGATTTTAACGAATAATTTTTTCATGTGTCTGTGGACGTGTGTTTATTTAAGTAGATTAAGTGTTTAAATTAAATTAGTGAAGCAGTTCTCTGACTTTAAAATTTTTTTCTTAAGCGTAGAATGATTGTTTTTTTTGTGAAAATGTTTACATAAAGATCAATGAATAACTACATACAATATTAAATAACTAAATATAAATTAACTCAAATATTTTATTTTTTTATTTTCCTTTTTGGAGATGACAAAGAACGAATCGATCGTTTTCTAAATAATCCCAGAAGTCTACACGACAAATAATTGTATGATGATCTTGTAATAATTTATTTCTTCCATACTTGTATGTAGAAATTTGAATATTTACTTGTAATATAATAAAAACGAAAACTAATTGTGGATATTATGTTTATTTATCTTTGAAAAAAATCACTATTACCTTTTTTAGTTTTCTTATTAAAAATACCAGTGTTGGGTAATGATTTAGCATTTTAGACCAAAAGAAAAATCTTTTGTTACGCCACATTACAAACACGTTTCGATAATATAATAATAACAATACATTTAAACGAACAGGGAGTTTTTTTTCTTCAAAATTTCTTTTTTCCTTGGCATCCAAATAAATAATATAACCAAAATGGATTATCTAAAAATATATTTTTAAAATAGGAAATACCCAACACTGGTAAAGTTTTACAATTTTTACTTTCTTGCATGGAAACTACAACCGCCTCTTAGAAGAAAATAAAATTTGCGGCAGATAATTAAAAAAAATCAACAAGAACTAAGTGTAATAATATTTAAAAAGGATTGTGCGATGTTCAAAAATTAATCGTTGAAGGCTCGAGTGCAGTAAAGAAATTAAAATCAGTCACAAGATGATGAAGATTAAAATGCTCACATTAGTGGCATTAAATTCGTTAATAAATACGTTACGTACGTATTCATTTTAACAAAAATCTCCCTGTATATGGCCCCAAATAAAGCTATTTTCTTTAAAATAGCTGGTGGATGATTCTTAGGTAAAGTATAAACACAATATTTTCATTATTTAGTTTATTTTCTGATCAATTTGACAAAAAAAAAGAAAACGGCGAGCTAAAACACGCTCCACGTCTACTTATACTTTTGCTACTTAATATCTGATTAAGTAATCATGGATGATATTTTTATCTTTAACAAATATTTGTTAAATGATTAAAAGGGAAAAAAATATTTTTGTAATGAATAAATTAAAAGCACGAAACGAAAGTTAGAAAACCAACTTTAGGGATCCATTAAACTATTAGTTTTAATCCCGTTTTTTAATTGTCTTTGCTTCTTTTGTAATATGAATATTTGTTTTAACTCTGATCTTTCTTTAGGTTGAATGAGCAACCTTTCACTCAAGAGCCAAGATATTTTTGGATATGGACAACATTGTTCCATCACAACATGAAACGAGGCTTACATTTGAACAGGATGTGAGAGTGAATGAAAATAGTAATATTTTTGAAATAATAAAGAAACAATTTTGGTGAGATATATCGATTTTTTTATTAAACCTCTTTTAATTATTTTTTTATTCCTTGAAGATGTTTACTTTTTAATCGAATTGCTGATTTATTATATTAGGCCAATTTAGGATGTTGACTGTAAAGTTTATTCAAGTAATTGCCATAATGGTCGAAATTACGAATGCGTAGTAAGTCAATTGCGACTTGTTGATATTGTATAAATTATGTGTAATTAAAGCGATGATGAACATTGAACAGTTTGATATAAAACTTGCGTTAGGACAAGCATATTATTTTTAGGACCTAATTCACTGCAAAATGTTTTTTTATAAATATGTTCACAGTATCTTAAAAAGTAAGAACTTCCTTAAAAAGGGGTCCAAATAGCTAGAATTAAATTCGCCCTCAACCTACAATGGCAAATGTTTAAATATAAATTATACCTAAATTCATATAGCCATAGAGATTGGTGGACTGATTTTCCATCCTTTTTCATTTATACACTTATAACACTTTATTTATCATCTATTAGAATAATAATTTTAACTTTTGTTAAAAATATTATTCCAAGATTGAGCTTGATGTATATAAATACTTAATATTTTCATTACTAAGCACTGAAATAACCAAAAGGCCGGTACTGCCAGTAGAACTACCGTTTTTGACAAAAAGGAATTATCTGACCTATCTCCAAATTAGAGCATATGTATTGATTGCTAAATTATTACCTTATTCTAATTCACAAAACATTATTTTTTTTACCGTATTCGTTCGAATCTAAGACTAAGCTATCTTCTTCCCATCAAAGATCATCGTCTGAACCATCTAAGGCGTTCGTAATAAAACATTTTTTAAACGAATGCTTAATTATGTTTTCTGGGTGTCGTTTCCACGCTGATGAAACTCATTTTGCAACTGTTGACGCGCTTGCTTTTTAAATTTTTCCGGTTGATGTCACTCATTAAGCATAATTAATATTCTTTTCTTAAATCTTTGAAGGGTTTATTAATTGAAACGTCAAATGACTGTAATACATCTGTCATACCGCCAGGTATAATCACCATTGTTTCTTTTAACTTTTACGTTTTCTGTTAGGTGGCCTCGAATAGTACTAACATATTTAATGGTTTACTTATACTTAAATCCGCGACGTCTGCGAATGTCACATTCACCCAATCTTCCATAAGGTCTGCCATCATCTAGCCTTTCTTTTGCGTTCGAACTACTTATAACATCATTGGAAAATTTTTTTGGTATTTTTTTCTAGCAAGTATTAAACATGGCAGGTAATTTTTTACTATCAGCGGTAACACATAACATTACCGTGATTCGCTGTTTTTCGTAACCAGTTATCAGTTTTATTTCGTTTTGTCCTTTTTCATTATCTGTGTAATTACGAGGCATATTGAAGTAAATTGGGGTCTCATCAGCGTTACCAATTTGACTAAATTCATAATCTTTTGTCTTTCTAAGTTCAATTAAGTATCTTTGAAAATTTGTAAATTTTTGTTCAAAATCTACTGGAAGCTTTTGACATATTTATGTACGCCGCCCTCGTAAGGAAACCTTCGCTTCCTTTAAATTACACCGACGACCTTGGCAACTTTTAAGCCCTTTAATTGCATCATCTGAATTGTTACTGGTAGTCCTCGAATTTAAGACACACCTCATTTCCATGAACGATTATATAGCAATAATAGTGCGTCTTAGATTCGAACGAATACGGTAATAATTAGTTCGTTTAATGCGTGTATTGAAAATGCAAATAGATGCAGTGTTGGTAGTCAATTAAATTTTTAAAATTTGCAACGTTATGACTGCAGCTTTTTTCGTTGTTAACATAAAAATTACACCTTTTTATTACGAAATAAATCATTGACTTGTTATGGTATGATTACAACCAATCAAAAATTGATTGTGACCACTTTATCTTAATAAACATAATAAATTTAAGGTATAACGTTAATAACAATGACGCCCATCAAGAACAAGGCTGACTTATTTTCGAATTGTGTTGTAGATTACTAAAAGATGTATTTTATAAAAATTATTAACCTTTAAACTGAATTTATTTCAAGTGTATTAAATGTATAAACTTCCTTATCCACTTTTTACCCACTATTGATACATCTCAATTAATACAGATATTGTCAATAAAAATTATCACAATTTACCGGTCATGATTCACCGCACTTGCTGAATAATTTTGGAGGATTCATACTGACGACTATAATTGAGATGCTATATTTAGCAGCACTAAATCATGGCGAGATGGTTAAGAAAATCTTTATTTAATAAACTTAGATATAGAGGTGTTTTTAAATTGATGTGAAATATTTTAACCCTCCGTTAGGTGTATCCGGCGGATACAAGCTTAAAATTGCTAACCTTCTGTTTAAAGATCGATATCTTCGCAAAGGCTCAATGAAAAAATGTGTAGTAAACTTTATTATAATAAGTGATCATTTCTGCTATATTGAAATGAATTTGAAAATGTTTGGCTCCTCAGTTCTTTTCTTAAACTTTTCTCAATTTTCCAGACGTTTTGAAAAGTGCTATGTGATCCCACTACCTAAGATAGCCAACCTTGTTTCGTGTGGGGTCCTTGGGCCAATTAGTAGTTTACCTGTATTGTTTAAAATTTTGGAAAAAATCATTGCTTTTCAGATGAGTTTTTGTTGAGGGCTGCGGTGTTCTGCCGGAGACACAGTCTGGTTTAAAAATCATGGATGTGGTACAGCGTTAATGCATATAACTGATGATATACTGCTGGTAACTGACGAAGACATGGTTACGGCCCTAATTCTTTACGACTTTTTGAAAGCATTTGATATGGTGAATTATATAGTTTTGGATTATATTCTAAAGTACATTGAGTTTAGTACTAATGCTGCTGCCTCAATATTGAATTTGCTTCCTAATCGAAGACACGTCTTTTTTGGCTGTCCGTAGATTAATGGGCGGTGTACCACCCATTCCACCACAAGGTTCGGTATTGGGCTTCTCTTATTTAGTATTTATACTTCTAGTCTTCAAAATTGTCTCAAATAGTCTAAAGCTGATATTTTTGCCGACGATCCTCTGATATATTATTCGTTCAAAGAGGATGCTGCTCCTGAGGCCCAGCTTAAAATTACAGGTGATGTTGCTTGGTTTACCAGAATGGCTGCCAGTCACAACATAATGTTGAATTCCTTAAAATCGGTTATGTTGTTTGGCAAACACCCGCAGCGCTTGCTCTCAATTTAGAATTGAGTTGGATGGTGGCGACTTGTGCGTTGCGGGTTGTTGTCGTAATCTTGGTCTTTTGATGGATTGTGATGTTAGATTTGGGGATCATATTACTTTAAAGGTCCGTAAATCAGTAGCGGCGCTGAAGCTCATTTATAACGTTAAAAACTGTTTGTCTAGGGATGTTAGGGCGAGACTGTGTGACGTCCTGGTACTCGGCCAATTTAATTTCTGCGGCACGGTATACGGCACTTGTCTGGTTCAGGTAACTGCCGGCCGTATTCAGAAAGATCAGAATGCCTGTCTGAGATTTATTTTTGGGTTGCGTTTAAGAGATCACGTTACATGTTTTTTGAAAGAGGTGGGCAGGCTTAATATGGCTAACAGAAGGAAATTACATCTGTTAACTTTTTATCATAAATTACTTTTATTAAAATCGCCTTCTTATGTTTATAATACAATATCATTACAGACTGACGTTCATAATTTGAACATCAGATCCAACGACTTGATCACTCGACCTCGGCACTACTCGGCTTTGTTTCAACGCTCTTTCTCTTTTAATCTACCCAGGCTTTACAACCCGTTGCCAAGTTCTCTTAAATTGTTTCCACTGAGCACCTTCAAGAAAGGGTTCCGCGTGGGATCATTGTTTGTGACCAGAATGGGGCTAATGATTAATTTATATCATTTAGGATTTCTTTTTTTTACTGTTATTATTTTCTCTCTGAACGGCTGTTTTGTTAGCATTAGTATTATTGTCAAGATCGAATTTTTTTGTTTTAGGTTTTTCTTTTTTTTGATGATTTTTTTCCACGCAGGGTTGGGTGGTAGAGGGGGCTCAGCCTAACTCTGCCCTGCGCGGATTTGTAATCTTCTTTTTCTATTATTGTTATTAATAAAGGCATATTATTATTATTAAACATAAAAATAACCCGATTTTTGAGATTTTCGTGCGTCACTTTATGATTTTATTTGTGAAAAACTACAAGGCGAAAAAATTTGGCATTTTAACAGGTGATAGCTTTATATGTTCTGAATGTGAGGTATATTTTTTCATATTTTGCATAGTTTCGTGAATTTTCACGGTTTAGAAAGATGTTATTTCGAAAATTAGCAGACCGTTTTCAACGAGTTTTGCACTGATTTATGTAGAATAATTCTGTATGTTAAATAACGGTAATAGTCTTTCAAAATTAAATTTTTTTGATTTTTTAGCGTGAGTAAAGTGTTTGCTAGAAAACAGAGTTACACAGGTTACGTGACGCCGATGCAGGGTGACGGACGAGCGAAATCCCCCTCGGAGAACTCGAGAAACCAGAATGGCCGCGGTGACTTCACAGCCGAAGATACATACCACATCTATTTTGTATAATATAAACACAAATTATATTATTACAACAAATTGTATTTGTATGTTTAACATTTAGACTAATATAAATAATATTTATCAACAAATTAATTTTATACCAGCGATAATAAACTTGGTATGCATCTTCGACACTGCACCAGACATTCAGTCACTTTAGTGTTCCTTCCCCCGATACCTCGCACCGGCATCCTTTAGCCTGCCTTTTCTGGTTTCTTTCAAATACTTCACTCTTTCCAAAAAATCGGGAAAATTTTGATGTTGAAAAGTTATTATTGGAGTTCGACATAACGATTTAATGCGCACAATATGCCTTGTATGCAGAACATATTAGGCTATTACCTTGTTGACATATCACATCTTTTGGTCTCATACTTTTTGAGAAAAAAAATTCATATAATGACAGTATGTACAGAAATTTCAAAAATTGGGTGTTTTGTTATGTTTAACTCGCTATAAAAAAGAACTGAGGAGCCAATAATTTTCAAATTCATGTCAGTATAGTAGAAATGATCACTAATTATAACAAACTTTACTTCACATTGTTTCATCGATCGGTTGTAAAGAAAGATATCGATTTCTAAATAGTCGGCGAGCAATTTTCTGCGTACATCTGCTGGATACATGTGCGTCTAACGGAGGGTTAAGAGGTGATTTTTCGTCAAAAATTAAGGAAGGCATTTCATATAACTTTTGTTCAACCCTCCTTCTTACCAATTAGCCTCTAAAGTTGAATAGAACAATTGTTTTTATTTAATAAATCCACCATGCAGGAATTTATAAGAATGAAACTTGGTAGTTAGTTGCTATTAAAGTTAGTACCATTTGACGATTTTTATAGCCATAAAATGTTATTGCAAAAGAATGATAATAATTATAAAGCGTTTTATTGTGCACTAAACGTTTACAATTTTTACCAATAACACAATACAGTTAATATCATCTAGCCTCCTCCACCATCTCTATAACGTCTCAGCATGGACACCTGAATGTCCCAGTTAGCTCTACATCGTTGGCTCAGTATGTATTCCTTTTCTCTTCATTTTCATAGCGAAATCTGGCGATCATTCTCTCCAATTATATGATATCCCCTTTATATGAGCAGATACTTTGGCCATACCTCTGTCACTACTTCACATTGTATCTTCATTCCCGTATCTCTGACCCGCTTTCTCCGTATTCCTAATTAGTGAATATCCCTTCTCCTATAATATCATTCTTTATCTCCTTGTTCGTATAAACCTTATCTGCGGCATTTGCCCCCACCACTCATAGGATGCTGTTTATGGTCTTCTTTCTTTCTATCCTTTTCTCATATTCCACTGCTCTTTACCATCTTCACATTAACCTCTTCTCTCACAATATATCCTGGAGTCTCTCTCGCTAACCTTACTACCCATCTCCAGTACCTTGTCTGTATAAAAAGAAAGTTTATGTTTGAGAGCTTGGTGAGGAACGCAATAATATACGGCGCAGAAAGATGAGGATAAAAAGAACAAGGAGTACTGGAGATTGTACATAGAAGAAAATAAAAAATAAGATGATAAAATCTATAGAAATTGGATTTTTTGTGATCAAGCTAACATTTTTAGGAGAAAAAGTTAAGAGATAAAAAGTTACAAATTGAAAGTTTAAATAACATTTTTTGGTTAAAAAAATAATCAAATGGTGTCATTTCATTAGTTATCTACTACCATTTTAAAATTTCTCCGTAGTGGATTTATTTGATGAAAATTTATTTTCCTATAAATTTAAAAAAAAATCTTAAAAGAAGGAATTTATAACAAAACTTTATATTAAAATCACACCTTAATTCAGCTGAAAACTGACTGAGGAAAAGCTTTTTTAACTCAACAACTGTCATAAACTATAGGGTAATAGTTTTAATTCGTCAAATTAACATGATAATTATCTTATTATCAAAAATTTTCCTTTACCATTCGTTTTTATCGTAACATATTGAAATTATCGAATTTAGTGAAAGATAAATTTTCTCGTATTGCGCAAATCAACCGTTAAAACTTGAAATTATTTGGAAAATATACTTAGTACTAAGATATGTGCTTTAATTTTATTCTATCTTACTTTACATACATATACAAAAATAATAAATATACTGTCTTAATGAAATCTTCAATTAAATGATTATTGAAGTTGAAAAATGTAGTAAGTTATGTTCGATTTGAAACCTTTATCGCAACATTTAATTTAATTTTATAAAATAATTTAATATCATCATAACAAAACTCCTATTTTTTAATAAGAGCTAAATCAGCTGTCATTTGGACATTGATAAGTTAAACCCTGATTATAAATTTTTTAGATAAAATTCTCATGATATGATTAGATGTACATGTAGACTATATTCCTTGTACACATTTTACAGAACGCAACACTTCAATTACTTGTTAAATTTAATTGGTTTGCTTGTCCAAGATATAGACTATCAACATCCCATCATTAGTGTCCAATGATATCTATAATATATGATATATATGATATATATGATATCTATCTATAATATATGCCATTACCTAGCGTTATCAAACTACATAAAAAAAAGTTTAAATAAAAGTTTCCAACTTCGTCTATGTTTGGAACCATTTATTTTTGGCTCTCTTAGATAAACGATGTCAATGTCCTAAATGTCTTTATTCCTTTTTTATGGCATCTTTCTAATCAAAAAAGAAATTCGGCCCTAGCTATAATAATTTAAGGATTCAAAATTAATTTCCAGAAATTTAATAAATAGACATATTAACGGTGACATATTAATTAACTTTGATATCGACGTCGGCCAAACTGTATAAATAAGTAAAAAAGAAGCCGTAAGTGGTGGCCCTTTATCCTCAATAAAACCACCATTGATATCAATTTGATGCATTAAGCGCCGGCACGTTCTCCCGGGCAGCACCTCTTTATCAATTGCGACAGCGGGGGGCGCGCTCGCGTTGCGCGTAGGAGGAATCCCCCTCCCTCCCTTTATGATTTATTGTCGGCCGTTCGCCTAGGCCAAAGATTTATCGTAATAATTGTAATGACGGGGCATTAAAGTCATCCGGGATGCAGATGTGCCGCTTCTCTACTTTTCCCTCCTATCTCACTTTATATTTTCAGGGCAGGATTAAGCACTTTCCGACAAATCAAACAAAAAGTCAAGATTTTTATAATTTTAAAATTACTTATATCTTTTATATTCAGATTTTTATATTTTCCCTTATTTTTTCATCCTCGTCTTTTAAGTAGGGTTTGTTCTGTTATATTTAATTTCTTTTGATGCTAGTAATTTTAATGAAATCCAGCCCTGTATCTACAGAGTATAATCTCGCGCGATTTGCGATGCACCGGCATACTTATTGTAACGTGTAGGCGTTCAAGTAATATAATACGGCATGAAAGGGGCCGCTTTTACCATCGTTTCTTTTTTAAAGTCTATTATTTATCCCTTCCTCCCGCTCGGAATAAAGGTGCGAGATTCATAACGATCCTCCCGTAAAGATATACACGAGGAATCCTTATGAATACGAAGGGAAGGTGTATTTATGGACCGCCACATAAATAAAACACCCCCATTCCTGATTCGGTGTTAAATTATTACCAATGTGGAGGAGAAGCAAACAGGGAGGAGGAACGCGAAAGGCTTAGTAATGGTAATTGTTGCGTTTTTTTACTAGACAAATATTAATGGTATAGAGCTTGGAGTGCGGTCGAGTGCAGCTTTTGGCTTTCTGGGCTTTCATCAGCTTGATTAGATTTAAATTGCCCTAATAAATCAAGGCTGAAGCGACTCTAATGGCCGCGTTATAAATGGATGGCTTCGATTCGTTCTCTGCTGGCTTTGGCTCGGACGGTCGCGATCCGCGTCAGTTATTTTAATAAGGCAATAGACCGAGGAAGTTTATATGGTGCTGACGTTTTCAAGTCATTGCCGAGGCAATGAACTTTTAGATAATCATCTCAATGTAAATGTGCAATGTAATAAATTATACATTGTTGCAAAATCTTAGAGATAAAATTTTAGTTCAAAAATACAAGAAAATAGTAATCATTACTACATACAAGTGCCATCATTCAGTGTCATTTTCAGATGGTTTGTCTGCACGTATCCAATTTTCCACGGTATGCCTTTTGGTCAACGGTATAGTGCCATCGGTCCTCAGTCACGTGGAACGAGACGCAAAAGAACGACATTTTGAGCGTCGCTTGGCGTCCAAGTTGGCGCCGCAACTCGCACCATTAGCCGCCCGCCGTTATTATGGGGATCTATAAAAAGAATGCTTGAAGAGAAAGACGAGACCGGAGGATCCTTTTTGTTCCTCCCCGATTTGTTCTGCAATTACCTTTAATGTGCCATCGGCAATGATTGATTCAAATAAGAAACCATAAGTTATATAAGAACAGTGATAATAATATACACTATTCAGAAATTTCCGTGGATATCTACATCAAATGAAATTGATTATTTTATGAAAACGGTATACAGTTTTTAAATATTTTTATACTATTATTTAATTTTATAAGTTTTTGTTTGCTGATGATGTTAAGATTAACGCTGACATTTATAATTGCAGAAAATAGATAAAAGTCGAATAGAAACGTAAAAAATTATTTTATCAAGAACGCCGACATTTTGATTTCTTCTTTAATTAGTAACATATTCCCAAATTAATAATAATAATATGACTTTATTTGTTCCATTTAGATGTATATTGACTTAATATACATAACATTAAAATTATAGATTAAAGTCAGGACAAATTAAACGGAGTTTAGGTGCAGCCGTGACAGCACCTGCTCTTCCATTCAAACCTAATAAAACTAATTCTAGATAAACAAGAAAGATAAAGAAAAGAAAAACAAAAAGAAGCAGAAAAAGAAAAAAAAAACTCGATACGGAAATCATAATAAATTAAAGTATAAACTGCTCGATCACTGCGCCCTACAATGCAGCCTGAATCTGAGACATGCGGCCCTTCATTCTGTGACGAAATAACTTTAAGGAAGTGCTAAATTTCATAGCTGATGGCAAATCATTAAAAATGTGTATTATTTAGTATAAAAAACCTTTCTGAAATAGCTGCTTATGATGGATCGGTGGGGTAAGAGTGCCCTTGAATTAATAATTCGAGGTGTGAACATCGGTACGAAATTGTATTCTATTGAACAAGTATGGAGGTTTCTTCAAAGTAATTAGGGTAGTGTAACCGGCTGTGGGCCATTACCGGTTGTGGGCCACCTATTGGTATCTTTTGACGTTTGCCAAATATGGCGGATCTGAGTAGGAAATTATGTGTACATTGACAGTAGCTAGTATTGGTGCGAACATCAAAGTGAAAGGAGGCTTTTGATGCGCAGCTACGAACAAACGAAAAAACTCGACGAAAAAATTTACGATATAGTAATATTTGAATAAGTTGTGAGTGTGATAAAGTGAAGTGAAGTATTGCAAAGAGGTAAGTGTTATGGATTTTAATACAGTATTTGCGGTAAATTTTACGATTTTATATCGAGTTTTGTCAAAGTATTTCGCCACGAGAATTTTGTAAGTTACTTAAGGAATGGCTGCTGTTACCGGTTGTGGGCCACCTTTTGTAACCGGTTGTGGGCCACTATATTTTTTGCATGAAAATCGTGTTTTTGACTTCCCTGTCAAGGTGGTTCAGGTTTATTCGTGTTTTTTATGCATTTTTACGCATTTTCAGCTATGTCTACCCCGACGAAAAAAATAAGACGAAAGGAAACTGATTTCAATGCGATCGTACAAGCCATCAAGCATTGTTTGATCGAAAAGACGCCCGTTAGAGAGGCTGCTCGAGCTTTTAATGTTTCTCGCACCAATTTCCAGCGGTATCTGAAGAAAGTTGGTGACAAATTTGACGACATTTCTGCCGTACAAGATGCTGAACTGATGGAATACCTCCGTAAATGCAGCCAACGAACACCTTCGAATATGGTTTGTTTTTGAAGTGA